>LR990112.1:10000000-11250000 GCA_905147225.2 Euproctis similis | reverse complement strand
GTAGCTCAGGACGACGGACTCTAGTCCGAAATGGGGAACAGGGTCCGAAATAGGGGGAGAGAATTTTTGCCGGTACAGCCTGATCAAATCAGGACAAATCCTTACGCGGAATGTTTTGTCGCCGTTGACAGCGCTGTTTAATACTAAACGCGACGTACGCACGTAATCAGGGGTACGTTCGAAATTCTAGCGCAGCCAGTTGCTTAAAAGAGCACAAAAATCTCAGTTTATTATTATGTACATTTATACTATGGAAAAACCTAGATTTTCCAACATCCGATTCACTTTCTAACCAATTTTATAGGCCAGCATCGCTACTATATCTGTTTCAAGTGTCCAAGGGCAGTAGTGGCTTACCGCCAGGTTATCCGTTTGCTATAGGTACTTAAAAAATGGTATTTGATATTTACCCGCGCATTTTCGGCATGAGTTCTGTAGCGTTATGGGAACATCCACCTGCACATGGTGACAGTATATCCTCGTCACGTGCCGTCAATTAGCCGGGATTATCCCGCACGTGGCGGATTATATTTTCAATGTCTATGACATATTAAAAATGGATTACCAGGCCCTACCTGGATTTAAATTATTGCTTTATAGGTACTTTGTTATTGATTTAGGTATATTAGAAATGAATGTATTAATTTTGATGTCCAATTTCTAGCGTGGTATAGGTCCCTACATAATATGGTTAACTCACAGTTAGTGCCGATGCTGATAATTAAGCCTTTGTACCATCGTACATAAAGTTTAAATATAACTTCACGCCTTTTTCTACCCGAAGGTGTAGGCAGTAGCTATTAAACCTCGACTCGCCGTTATGTTTAGGCGTATACAAGTACGTCCCAAATGAAATAGGTGGCGAGCCTATTGCCATACCGGACACAAAGTTGTAAGTGATCGATATTTATCACACATGGAAAGTCCATATTAATTTCGATAAATCATTGGTGTGATCCAGGATTCGAACCCGCGACCTCTGGATTCAGCAGCGGGTTGCTCGACCACTGGACCACCTAGACTAAAATAGACTAAATAAATAAATACAATTTATCTTAGAACGGAAGGTTACAGTAACAATAGGTTTGTTAATATGATGTTTTAACAGAATACACATTGCGAGGCCCGAGGTGGTAGATCTTTGCGAGGCCGTACGCCGTACGTACTACGTACATATGTGGTTCAAAAGTAGGCCTTATTTTTTGGTAGATGTTCGTTATGCATACATACATAACTTCACGCCAAATCCCTTGCGGGTTAGGCAGAGAAAACAGAGCGCCATAAGGCACGATTCTTACACGCCTCACTCGCTTCGTTGACTTTCATAACTCTTTTCATGCACGTGCGTCGGTTTTTGAGGCTCTTAACATCACCTTCCTCCAGAACACGTTCTATTTGATCATGGAATGATTGTTGTGTTGTGAATGTTCGTTATGTTTGTCAAGAAAAGCTGAAGTCATACAAATAAATACAATTTATAATTCATTCACATAAATTGAATGATTTACAACATTAAGAAATACGAAAATTTAAGAGAAATTTAGAACACATCGCGATTTCTGCCCTCCCAGCCGCACAGACTACTAGGGCGTGCCCCGCAAGCGACCCGCATCGATCTTCCCCGTCGGTGCGGCTACATATACATGCAATGACGGGGGGCTGCTACCCCTCCTCATGCGGTGCTAAGCCTGGCGAGACGAGGAGAGGAGAGTGCCATAAAGACACGTGGAATGTTTAAGATAGTAAGTCAAGAAAGATGAAAGAGATGATGGACTCATTAATTACTTAATGAGAGATACCTGGATGCCTTTCGTTTAACGGAGACAAAACCCAGAGAGAGTGACGCCGAGGACCTCCCCGGTGGCATAGTAGCCCTAGTGACACAGGACGTCCGTGCCAGTGGGCGTCGTTCCCTCCTCCCAAGGACATTTGTGTTCATTTAAAACTGGTGATTACAAGAGTTATGTAAAATCCAACGTGGAAAGAAAGAAATAGGGTCTGGCTGGATCATGCTTTAAGCCTGAATCAGAATGATAGTATGACAGAGAAAAAGTATGAGTACCTACTACCGAATGTCACGCAGGAATGTCACCAAAGCCTCAGTGAAAGAAACATAACGAAAATATACATATAAAAAAAAAACATTATTAAATCCAATTTGTACAATTGGCGGTCCTATCGCACAGGGCAATTTCTTCCGGACAACCACTGGACGGAAAGAAAGAAATAAGAATTAGCGGTTATCGGCGGTATACAAAACATAATATAAGCTACATCATTTTAAAAATAATAAAAATAAGGTATTGATAAACATGAATATATACATTGATACAAATATACATACATACACATACATACATATTACTACAATGAATACAAGCACGATAATGTTAATGCTACAGTAGTGCTAAGTAATGTTCTTTTAGCCGCGATTTTAAGATGTTCACGGACATTGCAAAGAAAAAGATTGAATGGTCTACACGAAGTATGAAAAATGGCAAGGCAGCAGAAATTTATGATTTCTTTTTTTGGAATAGGAATGTAAACGAGCTAGTGGGTCACCTGATGGTAAGTAATGTTTGGGCGCCGGCAACGTGTACAAGTTGGAGATAGATATTCATCTTGGACTAACACTACTGCCGGTGTGCCGCAGGGTGGCGTTCTTTCACCTCTTCTTTTCGCAATTTTTATTAATTATATTTCTAAAAATATTGCTTCCACCTACCACCTTTACGCATATGATCTTCAGATATACACTCAAGCTCCGCTGAACACATTATGGCAAGCGTTTTCGACAATGAACATGGATTTGGAAAGAATCTGCCAGTGGAGCAACAATTATGGTCTCCATGTCAATCCATCAAAACTCAAGTTATTGTTGTCGGCAGCTGTCTACCGCAGGCAGCAATTTACCTATCAGTACTAAAGTCAAGAACCTAGGCCTTTATATTGATACCACTTTATCCTGGGGTCCCCAATTGCAGGAAGTAAGCCGTAAACTGTTTGCATCGATGGAGTCATTGTGAAGATTACAAAATTTCTTGCCCATTACCGCCAAAATTGCACTTGCTCAAAGTCTACTTCTTCCTTTATTCGATTATGCCGATGTCAGCTATCTAAATCTCACTGAAGCACAACTGGATAAACTTGAGCGTCTTCAAAATGACTGCATACGGTTCATATTTGGTATTCGCAAATATGATCACATCTCCGAATTTCGTAAAAAACTCAGTTACTTCCAATTCTGTCCAATAACACCCCATTATCTCAAAGAACGGTTCGTGTTCTTGAAGGATACACATTTAAAGTGTTTGAGGTCATCTGAAAATCTAAAATTATCAGTTCCAAGACATTCCACCAACTTTTCTGGACAATCATTTACTGTTCAAGCTGTACTGCTTTGGAATCAACTGCCCGTTGATATAAGAAAAGCGCAGTCCGTGAACATCTTAAAATCACGGCTAAAAGAACATTACTTAGCACTACTGTAGCATTAACATTATCGTGCTTGTATTCATTGTAGTAATATGTATGTATTTATGTGTATGTATGTATATTTGTATCAATGTATATATTCATGTTTATAAATACCTTATTTTTATTATTTTTAAAATGATGTAGCTTATATTATGTTTTGTATACCGCCGATAACCGCTAATTCTTATTTCTTTCTTTCCGTCCAGTGGTTGTCCGGAAGAAATTGCCCTGTGCGATAGGACCGCCAATTGTATAAATTGGATTTAATAATGTTTTTTTTTATATGTATATTTTCGTTATGTTTTTTATTCGGTGTACAATAAAGAGTATTCTATTCTAACTTCTCACCGCCCATGAACACCGTGGTGCGTCGCCGTCCCTTAAGGTACCGCGGCCCCTGCCTGTGGATGCCTCTCTCACCGAACGAAACGCGGAATAAGCCACTTTACATCAATATTCTGAAAGGCTGTGGTATTTCGCCAGTCTTGCTGTCCCATTCATTCAGTGAACTGCGCGGCTCTACCACTGTTAAATGTCTTTTAAAACTTTTCATGTGGAGTTTAAAAGTCTGTTTTTTTTATATACCTACTTGAAGCGAGGCCCCTGTAAGAGCGAGGCTCCGGGCGATTGCCCGGTTGCCACTGATTATAATTAAAACATAATAAAGCAATATATTTCTATCAACATCCTGCAAAACTAATTTCAGTCGGTTCTTTCGAATCTTTATTCCCTTTTTTTATTATAAACAAACAGTTGATAAATGTTTTATGTGCGTTGAATCTATAACGAGTTTTATGACAGGCGTTTTGTTCTTAGAAAACAGACGTTCATTCGAGGAAACACATGGATGAAATGGCAGTACTCGGTTTCAAAGTGTTGCCGCTGACTTGGCGTCGGTAATAAAACTGAAAAGTTTACGTAGCCATGCTCAGCAGCCCGGTCATTTAGCTTCGTAATGTAAATAAACAGCTTTATATGTTTTACAACTTCACATAATTAAAATGAGAATTAGGTAAATAATTATACTGACTTCGTCCGACAACATCAGATAGAATTGTAGTAGGTAAGTTAATTTGTTTTGTTTCTTTTTTAATTATAATTCCATCATCATCATGATCATAAGCCCTTTTGAGGACCACTGCTGGACATAGGCCTCCCCCATAGAGCGCCACAACTCCACGCAATCATGGGGGGTTTTTGCCATAATCGCCACGCTTGGCAGGCGGGTTGGCGATCGGAGTAGGCTGTATTGTCTTGAGAGAGAATGCTGCTGCCCATTCTTCTAGCTTTTCCCTTAGTCGCCTTTTACGACACCCACGGGAAGAGATGGGGTGGCGGTATTCTAAGCCGGCGCCACACAGCATAATTATAATTTAGGTGCTGGTAAATAGTAATTGACATTATAGGTAACTAAATTACTGAATTAAGTCTCTGTGGTCGAGTGGTCGAGCACCACACGTCTGAATCAAGAAGTAACGGGTTCGAATCCTGGCTCACACCATGACTTTTCGAAATTGTTTTCGGTAGTTATGTGTGATAAATATCGATGACTGAAAAACTTTGTGTTTGGTATGGCAATAGGTTGAAACAAAAAAAAAACCAAAATCCTATTCCATTTGGGACGTAAATATAACGGCAAGACGAGGCTTAACAGCCGCTGTCTACACCTTCGGGTAGAAAAGGCGTGATGTTATGTTTAATTAATGAATCCTGATAGTAATGCAGTTGTTTAATTGGCAGCGCTATATATAAAACTAAGTTTATAAAATAATAATCTTAGATACCAAATACCATTTATTTCTATATATAAATTTATATAAGTATATACATATTTATTTAAGTGTCTTTAAAGATCGGTTCAAAAACTAAGTATATTTTTTTCATGTATCACTACAATCATCCATATACCTAAATATAGTGAATTGAGAGTTTATTTCATGCTCCCGATGACGGGAGCAAGTCAAGAAGCCAGATGTATGCTGCTTGCTTCCAAGCTATTCAAGTGTGATACAAGTCTGGTGTAGGTACTCACGTGTCTTGTGGAAACCTCCCAAGTGCTGGTGCAAGCGAGTAGATAGGTATCACATTTAAACGACGTCGTAAGAATTTTGTAATTTATCAGGCTCGTTTGTGGTAAGTACTATTTTATTATTATCATTTTCCTGCCTTTATCCCATTTTAAGTGGGGTCAGCACAACATGTCATCCTTTTCCATTCTTTTCAATGATTCATCTCCGCACTTATTCCCTTCATACTTATTTCAACTTTTATACATTCCACTCATCTCTTTTTCTGTCTTCCTCTACCAATATGTCCATCCAGTTATTCTAGTGTATACTATCTGTGAAAGACTTACCATTTGAGTATTATTCTACTGAATTAAGTTATACCATACCACTACTTAATATTGTAAAATAATGCTGAAGTGGTAAGTCGGTATAATATTTTCGGGACTTTTACAATAATTATCGCCGAGTGACAAATTTACGCACCATTGTCCATCCTTTATTACAAGAGATCAAATAGCTGTCTGATTGTCTCGATAGTCCTGTGGTCGAGCCTCCCTGCTTCTGAATTAAGTAGTCGTAGGATCGATTGGCTCACACCAATGAATTATAGGAAGTTAGGTATGTGTGATAAATATAGATGACTGAAAACATCGTATTTGGTATACACCAAGCACAATGTTTGTAGGAAAGGTTCCTTTTGGTGCTTGGAAATTCGACGAGTTTGGGTATAAATGGGCGTAGTTGTATTATTATAGGCTAGCCTAGGCTTAATTGACTACACCATAGAATATTGACTGTAAGGTTTTGTGTTTGTCAATGTAAATGCTAGCTCCTAATATATATCTAATTATAGATTAATCATCCTCGTGGCTAAATACTTTTTTTAAAACTAATTATATTTAACAAATTTCTGTCCATCTTTATACTCAGTCGCTTAGTTGATGACGGATGAGAGGAGACTTCATGAAGCTAGGTAGTTGTATAAGAATAAGAGAAGCAAAACAGCAAACAACCGAAACTAGAAGAATTTCTCTCATCTTGAACCGAAAAAAATCTTCCTTTGACACCTTGTCCAAATACCTAATTTAAAAACAAGAAGTATTTAATTTAAAAAATCAAGTTACACACGTAAACTTTACATGTTTTTTTTTTCAATAAAGCCTGATACCATACTTTGTGCTACTTAAAAGTTGTAGTTACAATCGAACGGCAAGTGGAGTAAGGTGCATCGTTCCCACGGTGTGCACGGATTACACGGAATGCCCTTTTGGTGCTTCGCTCCGACACTGACCTGAACTTTTTGCACAAAAAGAATACCAGCGATAAATCACTGGTTCATTGTGCGTTGCCTTCGGATTGCGATCACCGGTTCATGTATTGTAAAGTATCAAAATTTTTTTTGTGGTGTCGATCAGCGATCATGTCTAATGAAGACGGTAGGTTTAGGGTACCTGCTCGATTTTTACGGTCAAGATCCTTTACGTCACAATATACGACTTAAGGATAAAATCAACATTCCCGTCCGCATAATGTTCAGTTCCGCGTATAATTTTGATATATCAGTGAATACAATCAAGTTTTTTTTTAAGTTTGATATTTGAGATATCAGAGTCTAGTGATAGATATGACGAAATTCTCGCCATGAAAAGCATTTTCAAACGAACATTGTCAAAGCTTTAATTTTTTAGGGTGTAAATAAAAATGGAATCGAATATTTTTCTACCAATCTTTCAAGACTATATAATAGATCAGAATATATCGTATTTAATTTTGAATAATAAGTGCCTATACTTTAATTAGAAATAAAAATTTATAGCTCTCAAATTCTGAGTAGACTAGCTAATTGAAATGAGTATAATTATAGGAACGCGTCAGGTTCATGCATATTTTTAAATTAAATCCTAATAGTGTCTTAAATGAGATAAAATAAAAACAGTAACAGTGATCCAGCCACGGAGTTCGCTGCATGAATGGGCCGGTTCCACTGGTAAAGTACCACGGCCTCACCGAATATTGGCGTAAAGTGGCTCCTACCTCGTTTCGTTCGTGAGACAGGTATCTCTAGAATCACTCCCTCCCACTCCTTTCCCACCCTACTCCTTTAAGGGTCGGTAAAGTAACTGTAACACTATTTGTGTTACAGGTGAATTGTACACACTTGCACTTGTAACGACGGCTATGCTGGATATTTGAGGTCCATTCAAAAGGTTCCACTTACAACATTAGTAAAGTTACACTACAATATAAGGGAAGTAATTCAACCATCCATTTTTTTTATGGGATAGGAGGGCAAACGAGCAGGCGTGTCACCTGATGGTAAGGAACCAACGCCGCCCATGGACACCAGCAACACATATAGTGTTACTGTTGCGTTGCCGACCTTTAGGGGATAGCGAAAAGGAGAGGATGGGGAAAGGGGTTGGGCCTCTGGATACCTCTCTCACCGAACGAAACGCGGCATGAGCCACTTTACGTCGATCTTCTGAGAGGTCGTGGTATTTCACCGGTCGAGCCGGCCCATTCATGCAGCGAACTGCTTGGCTCTACCACTGTACCATTTAATTCCTAAACTAAACATTGTAATTGAAACGTTGGTATACTATTGATAGACATGTAATACACACATGATACAGTATGGTAGAACGCTTCGGCATTCGGCAATTACATTATTATTAATAGCAGGTGTATAAATATATTGTAACATTAAAAACAAATGTTCTAGGTGTGTTGTGTTCAATGAACATGAACGTGTTCGCTTCCCTCGTTCAGTAAATTGCGTATAATGAGGCAGGGGGCGGGGCGGGAGCTGCCTCCGACGCACTCACAGGTGTTGCAGCTGAGTGCAGCTCCTCTGTGGGTTAGTGGCTCTACCATCAGCGCGCTTCATTCACAAGCGACACGAGCTACCTGAAGTCAAATAGGCTTACAAGGAATCAGTCTGTTGTTTTATTGTTATTTTAATTTACATTTATAAATATGCAGGTGCATAAATATATTACACTAGCTGACCCGTGCCCACTTCGTTGGTCATAATGTTAATATTCCTACAGTAACTAAGAGTGTTATGAGTTAGAGTGTTATGTTTTAATTTCTAACTGCCAAAAGGTGGGTTAAACGTAGGTATAGTTTTTATTTGCATGATAATACAGAATTCGAAAGTAACTCTGTCTGAACGGAAATACATTTTCTACGGGGTTTGGTATACACGAATAACGGATGACCAAGCCGACGGGACGCAGCGATGATGGCCACAGAGCCCCGCTAATGCGTCACTATAGTGAGGACATCCCCGATGTCACAGAAAGCGAGATTAGGGCGGCTCTCCGGCAACTCCAGAACAACAAGGCACCCGGTGATGTCGGAATTACAACGGAGCTTCTAAAATCCGGCGGGACTCCCATCCTAAAGGAATTGGCAGGTCTTTTTAATTCCGTCATACACCAGGGTATACCACCACAGGTTTGGAGCAGGAGTGCGGTGGTACTGTTCTTCAAAAAAGGTGATAAGACCTTACTGAAGAATTACAGACCCCTTTCACTCGTGAGCCATATCTACAAGTTGTTCTCGAGGGTCGTCACGAATCGTCTTGCTGCAAGACTCTACGATTTCCAGCCTCCGGAGCAGACCGGGTTTCGAAAAGGCTTTAGTACCGTGGACCACATCCATACTGTTTGGCAGATTGTACAGAAGACCGAAGAGTACAATCAGCCGCTGTGTATGGCATTCGTGGATTACGAAAAAGCCTTCGACTCCATCGAAACTTGGGCAGTTCTGGATGCATTACAGCGATGTCGGATTGACTGGCATTAAATCGAGGTGTTGAGATGCTTGTATGACACCGCCACAATGGCTGTCCAGATATAGGGCCAGTGGACCCTTTATGCACGAGTCTACTGCTTTGTTTTCAGTAGCGATATTAATATTATTGTTATTTATGTTTATTAGTTTAAAAAGAATATCTGTCACACGAGTTTCTTTCCCGATTCTTCTCATGATAGCCCCTACACTCGCTCGTGGCGATTGCGTCCGTGTTTTCTTGTTCCACGGACGCACTTTCCTCAAGCACTCGTGTTAAGTAGTTCATTTGAAATAATAAGTTAAATTAAATTGTACTTGTTGACTATTTTTAAGTGACTGTGAAGACCTATGAAGATAAAACTTATTTTGACTTTGACTTATTAAAAAATCTACTTTTTGTAACTTAAATATAAAAGTTAGACATATGCTGTCGTTGACTTTTTTGTAGGCATTTTCAATCTCCACATCTTTTCTCTAGAACTCAAAAATATATCTTTCATAGTTATGGCAGCGTTCGTAAGAAACGCTTTCATTCGATCGTTTTTTCTCTGATTCACTTTGCAAAACGGACTACCACGTAAAAGCCTTTTTATTTTTTAGTTTTTTATATAACCTATGACACTCAGCAATAATGTGACTTGCTATAAGTGAAAGAATTTTTAAAATCGGCTCAGTAGATCCCGAGATTACCCCTTACAATTTAACAAACACACAAACTTTACCTCTTTATAATATCAGTATAGAAGTATAAATATTACATTAAATAGTCTCGGTGCGTGTGCACACGGCTTCTGATTCAGAGGTCCGGGTTCGAATCCTGACACCAATGACTTTTCGAAATTGTTTTCGGAAGTGTGATAAATATCTATGATTGAAAACTTTGTGCCCGGTATGGCAATAGGTTCGCCACCTATTCCATTGGGGACGTAAACTTAACGGCGAGACGAGGCTATACAGCGGCTGCCTACACCTTCGGGTAAAAAAGGCGTGAAGTTATATTATGTTGTTTTAATTTACACAGTACAGTACGGAAATAAACGCATATTTATATAATTCAGTAAAGATTTATTTACATTATTATCACAATATTTTATTTTAAATATATAAAATCAACTTAAAATTAAATAACGCATTAGGTACACAAACGGAACAATAACATAATTAACTAATTATAATAATTAATTGAGAGTATTAAAAAAAATATCTGACGCCAACAATGTTGTTTCATATTGTTGCATATTGTTTTTCAATTTTGGAATTTAATCAAGCAACGATATTTCTCTTTGCTCAAACATCCAAGTAATCTCTATATTTTATAATCTAAAGTTATTAATATAAGTACGTACTTCACTATACTTAATCAATAAGACAAATCTAAAATTAGCTACGTTTTAGACATTTAAATATTAAGTCATTAGTTCCATATATTATGAAAATAAAGTAAATAAAGAGATTGTTTTGACTTTTGGGTCGTCAATATGTATACACAAGTATATAATATCGTCCAAATGCACCTAATAGCAGTATAACGCTGACTACCAATTTACTGTTCATTAGTTGCTTAGTTAAATCGTTAAAAGTAAGTGACGCCACTTAACAAGTTGAACTCGTACCTAATTTTTTTTTGGGATTTTCTAAAGTAGGTATATTACTATATTACTAGTTTAGCTTCTAGTAGTAATATAAGATATATAAATGTAGGTATATGTTATTATTTAATGTAAAATTAAATTTTTAAAAGATTTAATTTTTACAACAGACGTTCGAATTTTATTTGTTTGTATCGAAGACAATCTGTTGTTCCATTCAATTACTGTATTACATATAACTAAATGTTTTGAATGGCGCACTATGATCGCTATGTCTCCCAATGTCCGTTTAAAGTAAGTAGATCTTATTATAAATGCGTACTAAGTTAATAGCCTTAATATTATACGTTTTTATTTACGTAGAGCTATTTAATATTCGCTCTTGACAGGGATTTGGCGTGAAGTTATGTTATGTATTTAGTATTCATTAATGAATTATATAAGGTACACATATTTTTTCAAATAAAATTGTAGTTTGTTTGGTTATATTTGGTATGATTAACACTGAGTATTATAAAATATATAGGTACTTTTTTTACATTAAAAACTAGCTGACCCGAGCAACATCGAATCATATAATATATAGTTTTATTATCAAAAAGGTCAGTGTTGGACTCAAATTGGTTTTGGCGTGATGATATATGACGAGATATCTATAGCCTTCATGGATTAATGGGATAAAATGTGAGAGTGGTACAACAAACAAGCAAAATATTCAAATATACATATAATATTAGTAAAGACGACGTGTATATGGCGTTATATATATATATATATATGCTTATTTATGTGGCAATTTTGTTCGTTGTTGCAAATAAATGAATCGCTTTTCAATAAGACTGAATATATGTACCTACTTAGATGTACCTATGTACTTTTACATGGTCTTAAAATACAACTAATTTTATATTTATTGAATCAACAGTTATTTTCCTTAAATGAATGCAAACTAATTTCAGAACTATTATTGCTTTAAAGCGACATGTGGCTGTTTTGTTCTTTAAAATTTGGAAGAACAAAACTGCCACTTACAAAAGAAATAATGGTATAATTAAATGGTATAATAAGCTTAGCACATGCTTACCTACTTTTGGCATATAACATAGTTTTAAAAAAATATTAAAATAATATTTACCTTATCATCAGCTACTAAATCCTATTACTAAATACATTAATAAATTCCATGGATTCGTAGATCTTTTAGTTTAAAGTCACTCACACAAAAATCAGTATTTGGTCTAATTTAGTAAGTAATTTTTTTAAGCGTCTTGGAACGTCAATGTCAATCTTAATGTGACATTTATTTTATGTAGCACGGAGTAAATTAATGTAAGTGTAACAGAAGTTGATTATTAATTTAAACATGATTCCAAATTTTAATGAGAGTTTTTACTGTAATTAAGAGATTAGAGCACCTTGCGAGTGAGATTTGATGTGAACAGGATGTGGGGGATGGGGATGTGATGCGTGCGCCCCATGAGGAGGCTGACGGGACTGATGGCATCTCTGCGCATGAACATGAGAATGCACACGTAACTGTTCTTCACCGTGCTCACGATATGCACGCTGCTTATCCTCGAAATCACGAAGACGCTGATTGTAACGTTCTATCTGGTCTCGAAGTGCAGCATCTTCCACAGCCATTCTCTCTTCATCTAACTCGAGACATCCGACTCCATCTAAACGCTCCAGGTCAATATATCCACGCCACCGCACGCATACGCCGTTCATGATGAACCGGGAAACGATATGTACCTGATGACAATCGATTATAATTAAGAATCTTATAAAAACTTAGCACAAAAACTAGAGCGCCGTAGGTGGTAGGGTAAGCTTAGAGATAATTTATCGGTCACACATGCATCGGAAGTGATGTTCCAAAAAAAAATACAGGTAGACGAATCTTTTGGGGCCACTCAAAATTGACTAAAATTAAGATACTCAATCCTATGATTATTTTATAATAATATGTGTGAACACCCTCTCTGTGTAATAATAAGTAACTTTTATACATTCCACTCATCTCTTTTTCTGTCTTCCTCTACCAATATGTCCATCCAGTTATTCTAGTGTATACTATCTGTGAAAGACTTACCATTTGAGTATTATTCTACTGAATTAAGTTATACCATACCACTACTTAATATTGTAAAATAATGCTGAAGTGGTAAGTCGGTATAATATTTTCGGGACTTTTACAATAATTATCGCCGAGTGACAAATTTACGCACCATTGTCCATCCTTTATTACAAGAGATCAAATAGCTGTCTGATTGTCTCGATAGTCCTGTGGTCGAGCCTCCCTGCTTCTGAATTAAGTAGTCGTAGGATCGATTGGCTCACACCAATGAATTATAGGAAGTTAGGTATGTGTGATAAATATAGATGACTGAAAACATCGTATTTGGTATACACCAAGCACAATGTTTGTAGGAAAGGTTCCTTTTGGTGCTTGGAAATTCGACGAGTTTGGGTATAAATGGGCGTAGTTGTATTATTATAGGCTAGCCTAGGCTTAATTGACTACACCATAGAATATTGACTGTAAGGTTTTGTGTTTGTCAATGTAAATGCTAGCTCCTAATATATATCTAATTATAGATTAATCATCCTCGTGGCTAAATACTTTTTTTAAAACTAATTATATTTAACAAATTTCTGTCCATCTTTATACTCAGTCGCTTAGTTGATGACGGATGAGAGGAGACTTCATGAAGCTAGGTAGTTGTATAAGAATAAGAGAAGCAAAACAGCAAACAACCGAAACTAGAAGAATTTCTCTCATCTTGAACCGAAAAAAATCTTCCTTTGACACCTTGTCCAAATACCTAATTTAAAAACAAGAAGTATTTAATTTAAAAAATCAAGTTACACACGTAAACTTTACATGTTTTTTTTTTCAATAAAGCCTGATACCATACTTTGTGCTACTTAAAAGTTGTAGTTACAATCGAACGGCAAGTGGAGTAAGGTGCATCGTTCCCACGGTGTGCACGGATTACACGGAATGCCCTTTTGGTGCTTCGCTCCGACACTGACCTGAACTTTTTGCACAAAAAGAATACCAGCGATAAATCACTGGTTCATTGTGCGTTGCCTTCGGATTGCGATCACCGGTTCATGTATTGTAAAGTATCAAAATTTTTTTTGTGGTGTCGATCAGCGATCATGTCTAATGAAGACGGTAGGTTTAGGGTACCTGCTCGATTTTTACGGTCAAGATCCTTTACGTCACAATATACGACTTAAGGATAAAATCAACATTCCCGTCCGCATAATGTTCAGTTCCGCGTATAATTTTGATATATCAGTGAATACAATCAAGTTTTTTTTTAAGTTTGATATTTGAGATATCAGAGTCTAGTGATAGATATGACGAAATTCTCGCCATGAAAAGCATTTTCAAACGAACATTGTCAAAGCTTTAATTTTTTAGGGTGTAAATAAAAATGGAATCGAATATTTTTCTACCAATCTTTCAAGACTATATAATAGATCAGAATATATCGTATTTAATTTTGAATAATAAGTGCCTATACTTTAATTAGAAATAAAAATTTATAGCTCTCAAATTCTGAGTAGACTAGCTAATTGAAATGAGTATAATTATAGGAACGCGTCAGGTTCATGCATATTTTTAAATTAAATCCTAATAGTGTCTTAAATGAGATAAAATAAAAACAGTAACAGTGATCCAGCCACGGAGTTCGCTGCATGAATGGGCCGGTTCCACTGGTAAAGTACCACGGCCTCACCGAATATTGGCGTAAAGTGGCTCCTACCTCGTTTCGTTCGTGAGACAGGTATCTCTAGAATCACTCCCTCCCACTCCTTTCCCACCCTACTCCTTTAAGGGTCGGTAAAGTAACTGTAACACTATTTGTGTTACAGGTGAATTGTACACACTTGCACTTGTAACGACGGCTATGCTGGATATTTGAGGTCCATTCAAAAGGTTCCACTTACAACATTAGTAAAGTTACACTACAATATAAGGGAAGTAATTCAACCATCCATTTTTTTTTATGGGATAGGAGGGCAAACGAGCAGGCGTGTCACCTGATGGTAAGGAACCAACGCCGCCCATGGACACCAGCAACACATATAGTGTTACTGTTGCGTTGCCGACCTTTAGGGGATAGCGAAAAGGAGAGGATGGGGAAAGGGGTTGGGCCTCTGGATACCTCTCTCACCGAACGAAACGCGGCATGAGCCACTTTACGTCGATCTTCTGAGAGGTCGTGGTATTTCACCGGTCGAGCCGGCCCATTCATGCAGCGAACTGCTTGGCTCTACCACTGTACCATTTAATTCCTAAACTAAACATTGTAATTGAAACGTTGGTATACTATTGATAGACATGTAATACACACATGATACAGTATGGTAGAACGCTTCGGCATTCGGCAATTACATTATTATTAATAGCAGGTGTATAAATATATTGTAACATTAAAAACAAATGTTCTAGGTGTGTTGTGTTCAATGAACATGAACGTGTTCGCTTCCCTCGTTCAGTAAATTGCGTATAATGAGGCAGGGGGCGGGGCGGGAGCTGCCTCCGACGCACTCACAGGTGTTGCAGCTGAGTGCAGCTCCTCTGTGGGTTAGTGGCTCTACCATCAGCGCGCTTCATTCACAAGCGACACGAGCTACCTGAAGTCAAATAGGCTTACAAGGAATCAGTCTGTTGTTTTATTGTTATTTTAATTTACATTTATAAATATGCAGGTGCATAAATATATTACACTAGCTGACCCGTGCCCACTTCGTTGGTCATAATGTTAATATTCCTACAGTAACTAAGAGTGTTATGAGTTAGAGTGTTATGTTTTAATTTCTAACTGCCAAAAGGTGGGTTAAACGTAGGTATAGTTTTTATTTGCATGATAATACAGAATTCGAAAGTAACTCTGTCTGAACGGAAATACATTTTCTACGGGGTTTGGTATACACGAATAACGGATGACCAAGCCGACGGGACGCAGCGATGATGGCCACAGAGCCCCGCTAATGCGTCACTATAGTGAGGACATCCCCGATGTCACAGAAAGCGAGATTAGGGCGGCTCTCCGGCAACTCCAGAACAACAAGGCACCCGGTGATGTCGGAATTACAACGGAGCTTCTAAAATCCGGCGGGACTCCCATCCTAAAGGAATTGGCAGGTCTTTTTAATTCCGTCATACACCAGGGTATACCACCACAGGTTTGGAGCAGGAGTGCGGTGGTACTGTTCTTCAAAAAAGGTGATAAGACCTTACTGAAGAATTACAGACCCCTTTCACTCGTGAGCCATATCTACAAGTTGTTCTCGAGGGTCGTCACGAATCGTCTTGCTGCAAGACTCTACGATTTCCAGCCTCCGGAGCAGACCGGGTTTCGAAAAGGCTTTAGTACCGTGGACCACATCCATACTGTTTGGCAGATTGTACAGAAGACCGAAGAGTACAATCAGCCGCTGTGTATGGCATTCGTGGATTACGAAAAAGCCTTCGACTCCATCGAAACTTGGGCAGTTCTGGATGCATTACAGCGATGTCGGATTGACTGGCATTAAATCGAGGTGTTGAGATGCTTGTATGACACCGCCACAATGGCTGTCCAGATATAGGGCCAGTGGACCCTTTATGCACGAGTCTACTGCTTTGTTTTCAGTAGCGATATTAATATTATTGTTATTTATGTTTATTAGTTTAAAAAGAATATCTGTCACACGAGTTTCTTTCCCGATTCTTCTCATGATAGCCCCTACACTCGCTCGTGGCGATTGCGTCCGTGTTTTCTTGTTCCACGGACGCACTTTCCTCAAGCACTCGTGTTAAGTAGTTCATTTGAAATAATAAGTTAAATTAAATTGTACTTGTTGACTATTTTTAAGTGACTGTGAAGACCTATGAAGATAAAACTTATTTTGACTTTGACTTATTAAAAAATCTACTTTTTGTAACTTAAATATAAAAGTTAGACATATGCTGTCGTTGACTTTTTTGTAGGCATTTTCAATCTCCACATCTTTTCTCTAGAACTCAAAAATATATCTTTCATAGTTATGGCAGCGTTCGTAAGAAACGCTTTCATTCGATCGTTTTTTCTCTGATTCACTTTGCAAAACGGACTACCACGTAAAAGCCTTTTTATTTTTTAGTTTTTTATATAACCTATGACACTCAGCAATAATGTGACTTGCTATAAGTGAAAGAATTTTTAAAATCGGCTCAGTAGATCCCGAGATTACCCCTTACAATTTAACAAACACACAAACTTTACCTCTTTATAATATCAGTATAGAAGTATAAATATTACATTAAATAGTCTCGGTGCGTGTGCACACGGCTTCTGATTCAGAGGTCCGGGTTCGAATCCTGACACCAATGACTTTTCGAAATTGTTTTCGGAAGTGTGATAAATATCTATGATTGAAAACTTTGTGCCCGGTATGGCAATAGGTTCGCCACCTATTCCATTGGGGACGTAAACTTAACGGCGAGACGAGGCTATACAGCGGCTGCCTACACCTTCGGGTAAAAAAGGCGTGAAGTTATATTATGTTGTTTTAATTTACACAGTACAGTACGGAAATAAACGCATATTTATATAATTCAGTAAAGATTTATTTACATTATTATCACAATATTTTATTTTAAATATATAAAATCAACTTAAAATTAAATAACGCATTAGGTACACAAACGGAACAATAACATAATTAACTAATTATAATAATTAATTGAGAGTATTAAAAAAAATATCTGACGCCAACAATGTTGTTTCATATTGTTGCATATTGTTTTTCAATTTTGGAATTTAATCAAGCAACGATATTTCTCTTTGCTCAAACATCCAAGTAATCTCTATATTTTATAATCTAAAGTTATTAATATAAGTACGTACTTCACTATACTTAATCAATAAGACAAATCTAAAATTAGCTACGTTTTAGACATTTAAATATTAAGTCATTAGTTCCATATATTATGAAAATAAAGTAAATAAAGAGATTGTTTTGACTTTTGGGTCGTCAATATGTATACACAAGTATATAATATCGTCCAAATGCACCTAATAGCAGTATAACGCTGACTACCAATTTACTGTTCATTAGTTGCTTAGTTAAATCGTTAAAAGTAAGTGACGCCACTTAACAAGTTGAACTCGTACCTAATTTTTTTTTGGGATTTTCTAAAGTAGGTATATTACTATATTACTAGTTTAGCTTCTAGTAGTAATATAAGATATATAAATGTAGGTATATGTTATTATTTAATGTAAAATTAAATTTTTAAAAGATTTAATTTTTACAACAGACGTTCGAATTTTATTTGTTTGTATCGAAGACAATCTGTTGTTCCATTCAATTACTGTATTACATATAACTAAATGTTTTGAATGGCGCACTATGATCGCTATGTCTCCCAATGTCCGTTTAAAGTAAGTAGATCTTATTATAAATGCGTACTAAGTTAATAGCCTTAATATTATACGTTTTTATTTACGTAGAGCTATTTAATATTCGCTCTTGACAGGGATTTGGCGTGAAGTTATGTTATGTATTTAGTATTCATTAATGAATTATATAAGGTACACATATTTTTTCAAATAAAATTGTAGTTTGTTTGGTTATATTTGGTATGATTAACACTGAGTATTATAAAATATATAGGTACTTTTTTTACATTAAAAACTAGCTGACCCGAGCAACATCGAATCATATAATATATAGTTTTATTATCAAAAAGGTCAGTGTTGGACTCAAATTGGTTTTGGCGTGATGATATATGACGAGATATCTATAGCCTTCATGGATTAATGGGATAAAATGTGAGAGTGGTACAACAAACAAGCAAAATATTCAAATATACATATAATATTAGTAAAGACGACGTGTATATGGCGTTATATATATATATATATATGCTTATTTATGTGGCAATTTTGTTCGTTGTTGCAAATAAATGAATCGCTTTTCAATAAGACTGAATATATGTACCTACTTAGATGTACCTATGTACTTTTACATGGTCTTAAAATACAACTAATTTTATATTTATTGAATCAACAGTTATTTTCCTTAAATGAATGCAAACTAATTTCAGAACTATTATTGCTTTAAAGCGACATGTGGCTGTTTTGTTCTTTAAAATTTGGAAGAACAAAACTGCCACTTACAAAAGAAATAATGGTATAATTAAATGGTATAATAAGCTTAGCACATGCTTACCTACTTTTGGCATATAACATAGTTTTAAAAAAATATTAAAATAATATTTACCTTATCATCAGCTACTAAATCCTATTACTAAATACATTAATAAATTCCATGGATTCGTAGATCTTTTAGTTTAAAGTCACTCACACAAAAATCAGTATTTGGTCTAATTTAGTAAGTAATTTTTTTAAGCGTCTTGGAACGTCAATGTCAATCTTAATGTGACATTTATTTTATGTAGCACGGAGTAAATTAATGTAAGTGTAACAGAAGTTGATTATTAATTTAAACATGATTCTAAATTTTAATGAGAGTTTTTACTGTAATTAAGAGATTAGAGCACCTTGCGAGTGAGATTTGATGTGAACAGGATGTGGGGGATGGGGATGTGATGCGTGCGCCCCATGAGGAGGCTGACGGGACTGATGGCATCTCTGCGCATGAACATGAGAATGCACACGTAACTGTTCTTCACCGTGCTCACGATATGCACGCTGCTTATCCTCGAAATCACGAAGACGCTGATTGTAACGTTCTATCTGGTCTCGAAGTGCAGCATCTTCCACAGCCATTCTCTCTTCATCTAACTCGAGACATCCGACTCCATCTAAACGCTCCAGGTCAATATATCCACGCCACCGCACGCATACGCCGTTCATGATGAACCGGGAAACGATATGTACCTGATGACAATCGATTATAATTAAGAATCTTATAAAAACTTAGCACAAAAACTAGAGCGCCGTAGGTGGTAGGGTAAGCTTAGAGATAATTTATCGGTCACACATGCATCGGAAGTGATGTTCCAAAAAAAAATACAGGTAGACGAATCTTTTGGGGCCACTCAAAATTGACTAAAATTAAGATACTCAATCCTATGATTATTTTATAATAATATGTGTGAACACCCTCTCTGTGTAATAATAAGTAGTATTTATTTATTAATCATAAGTTATGCTCGAGTAGTATAGTATTTTATAGTCTGTGACAATTATACATTTTTGAGTCTCATTGGAGTTTTGGCGGGAATGTAAATGTCATATCTGTTCTTTTTATTGAATAAAATTTGTGTTTGGATAAATATTATTTAATAAGATTCACGGCGTTTAATTAACTAAGTGATCGTATATGTGTACAAATGATTAAAATTGTGTAAATACCTATCGCCTGCACATAAGTAGCGTGCTCTTATATATAGTTGTCAAACCTCCTTGTCTCTTAGTACATCATGCATAAAGTGCCATGACTTAATGTATGGATAAGTTAGGGGAGTTTAAGTTACATTAAGTTTAATACTTTTGTACTATTTTATAAATTGTCCTGTTCAAATTATTAGTCTAACTGAAGGACTTAACATCTATGGTCATGAAAAAAAAATTGTATCATTGAAAGCATTTTTTTTTTAATTCATTCAGTTAGTACAGTTAAAAACTAGCTTTTTTTAAAGAAACAATTTGCTGAAGAGTTCACAAAGCAGAAGGTTGAGACACGCCATAAGGCAGACGTGTGTCAGTTGCAGATCGCGTGCTGGCTGTGTTCCGGCATCCGCTTTTAATACCTTTAATTGAGCCAGACATTCGGCCGGGATGCAATTTAACTAATAACTAGCTGAATAACAAAATTCTCTTTAAACATTAATTTCGTTTTGAGACGCTTGCCGTATGTTTTTAAGTTAATTCTTGTAGCAATGAAATTCTTATTATATATTATTGTTTTAATTATGTAAAGATTTGTTAAAATTCATAGTTTAATCATATTTACAGCGATAGGTTTCAATAACCACTTATGTAGTATAACGCTGTGATAAGTACCTATAATAAAATTGTTATACTCCTGTCCGATTGCTATTTGGGAAATGTATAGATTTCCTCGGAGATGTGTAGTGTGTAATTTATTTCACACATTTCCGTGCGATTTTAGGAATTACATACGTTTTTCCTAGGAATTGTATACAATGACGGATTTTGTACATTTCCGGTAACAAATATATTACTTGAGGAAAGAGTCTTTTTCCTGTTTCTATGGATGTTTGTACTAGCATCAGGTAAATTTGTAGTATTTAATGGACATTGTATATTTTTAACTCATACTATACTCATAATATTCTATACTCATACATACAATATAAAAACTATTTTACCGTACAATAGTAAAATATTACAGGGATGAGAAATATTTCTGAATATAGATAATTAATAGATTTTCTTAAATTGTTCACAAATCAATTAAACTGTTTAAAAGGATCGTTAATCATTACATAGTATATAATAATAATAATATCATAGACACAATACACACAGCGTCCTCTAGTTCCAAGCTAAGCAACTAAATGCTTGTGTTATGGATACTAGATAACGGATATTAATACATATATATACTTTTCTTTTGTAAATACATACTTATAATACATAGAAAAACACCCAGACGCCACACAAATATTTGTGCTCGGGTCTCGAATCGAACCCCCGAACTCATTGCTGCAGCCGGAAGTTTTACCAATGCGCCACGAGGCTCGTCAATATAAAACAAAGTCGCTTTCCGCTTTCTGTTCCCTTATATGCTTAGATCTTTGAAATTACGCAACGGATTTTGATGCGGTTTTTTTTAATAGATAGAGGGTATAAACTTGGTAGTTTTTATCAATAATTCAAGTATAATGTATTAAAGAAAAAGTGTTAATTTTCAAGATTTAAGACTTTAATTGCTTATGCTGGGTGAACCCTAAGTAATAGGTCAAAGTAATGTCCTCCATTAAGTATAATAATGGGGCCTGTAGAAAATCTACAAAAAAGTCCGCGATGATGATGTCCATCTATTCGGTATATTCCACAATGGCCATATTTATTTATTTACTTTTTACGCGAAACAAAGTTCACGGGGTCAAGTAGTTTTAATTATAAAAAGAAATAATTAGTAGAAGAAAGAATATAAACTTCATTATGTTGAAATGTAGCCAGTAGATATAAATTACAAGTTGAGCTGAGAAAAATATGCCATGACAAACTATGGATGATGATTTGCGATTTGAATTTCACCGGGGCCACGGACTTGAACAGATATGTTAGTAATTTGGTAGTAACTTGGAAAAAATCGTGTTGCCAGATTTTTTAGTGAACAGTAACTATTGGTTATGGAAGATTTATTACCGTTGTTAAGTTTGACAAGATTATGAAATAATGTAGCATATCACTTATTTATTCATCTTTTAAAAACATACTTAAAAAAGACATAACTTCAAGCCTTTTCTACCCAAGGGCGTAGGCAGCTGCTGTTAAGCCTCGTTTAAACAACAGAACAACAGAAACACGGAACTTTTATTCCAGAGGAATGTATCACCGGGTTTATTGTATGTTTTATGATTAAAATGCAATTTACAAATAAATTTAAGATTAAAATAATATTACCCTAAAGACACACGTTATTGGTATGAAATGTTAAAAAAAAGATGTCAATTTTCATTTAATTCTGTTCTACAGTCGGCCCGCAATTTAATAGAAAAGTCCAATTTAAAAAAAATCCTAGACTTCTGCATTAATAATATTAGTAAGATCAAATAGGTACTTATTTAATAAGAAGTACCTACTACAACTTTCCTAATTTTCTCGACGAGAAATATGGCGTTGGTGTCACCCATGACAGTTAAGTGGGAGCGACAAAGATACGCCAGCCAATAGGAAAAGCGTCCCAGTATTGATTTTAGGGGAAGTGGTTTCCCCGCTTTCCCAGGCGGCAGTAAAGCTGCGAAATTTTTCTATTACATTAGATCAATGAATAATTTATTTAAAATCTGTAACAATATATGTTTCATAATGATCATATATGTTATAATTTGATATGATTAATGTTAAATCTAATAAAAGAGGATTATTAAACTAATTGTGTTTTTGGATTTATCGATTTCTAAAAAAAAAACATATAAACTATATGGACTTTATCTCGACTTTACCACAGTACTGAATATATTCAAGTGTATTTAATAAAACCCTTGAAGAGTATAAATAAAAATAAGATTTTTTACAACTTTTACAGTCTCGGTGGTCCAGTGGTCGAGCACCCGCTTTCACAAGCAACTACCTACTAACGCTGGTCTAAGTTCTAAGTCTCGGTGATCCAGTGGTCAAGCACCCCGCTTCAGAATCAAGAAGTGGCGGGTTCAAGTCCTGGCCCACACCAAATAATTTTCGAAAGTAATTTCGATAGTTATGTGTGATAAATATCGATGACTGAAAACTTTGTGCCCAGTATGGCAATAGCTTTGCCACCTATTCCTTTTGGACTTAAACATAACGGCGAGACGAGGCTTAACAGCCACTTCCTACACCTTCGAGTAGAAAAAGGCGTGAAGTTATGTTAAGACATATATGTTATAAGAATATTTTCTCAAATTATAATGTAAGATAATATATAATTTGTTTTTTTTTACCCTTTTTACAACCGCAGACTACAACTATTACGCAAGGAAAGCAGAAAATATGACAAGTAAGATATACCGAACGCAGTTTTCAAAAAATAATAATAAAACATCATAATGTTACATAACAAATATTAGGTTTAATATTAGTTTCGTATATCTTTTTTTTTATGGGATAGGAGGGCAAACGAGCAGGCGTGTCACCTGATGGTAAGCAACCAACGCCGCCCATGGACACCAGCAACACATATAGTGTTACTGTTGTGTTGCCGACCTTTAGGGGATAGGGGAAAGGAAAGGATGGGGAAAGGGGGTGGGCCTCCGGGTACCTCTCTCACCGAACGAAACGCGGCATGAGCCACTTTACGTAGATCTTCTGAGAGGTCGTGGTATTTCACCGGTCGAGCCGGCCCATTCATGCAGCGAACTGCTTGGCTCCACCACTGTTAAGTATATTGCTGAAAATACATTATGAATTAACCACCTTAAACTCACTGTTACAAATATTATGTTTATAAGAACTGCAATTTTATATATTCAATATCCGAAGATGTAGGAAGTAAGGAAGAATAAATGAGATGGGACCGGATGGGCGTTCGCTAGTTCAATAGATAGTATTTATCATTAACGCCCGAATACTGAACCGCCACTCAAATATATAAGCGCTACTTTAAGCGCGTTTAAGTAGCTCTCACATTAGACAGAATACGTGAAATTCGAGCAGTAAGTAGCACTTTATTGATTGTCAGATTTGAGTGGCGGTTCAGTATTCGGGCGTAAGGGTTAGAACTTTTCAATTAGACCGGTTTTATTCGGTTACATCCAGAAATCGAATAGAACTATCCAATCAAACTATCTAATAGTAACACTTTGTTAGTATTTAATCTCGAAATATAAATCTTTTTAATGTGTGGTATTTTTTTTTTCATGTATGTTGGTAGGTACTTCTTGAAACGATAAAGCACGAGCTCCTAGTATGTTATTATATAATGTTAAAACTAAAAATATTTTATTTGACATTAACATTACAGACAGCGAAAATCACCTTCCTGCTCTCTTCCCATTATCTCTTTTTCTTTTGCACACTTCCCACACCACACTAACACCTTGCTTAATAATGTCGTCTTTCACACAAACCATCCATATTTTCTTAAGTATTCCTCTTCTGTTATTTCCTTCCACATTCAGGTTTATCATTCTTATCTTCCCTCCTCATTACATGGCCATAGCATGCATCGTTTTATCCTTTTAGTTACCTATTGGCGCAAATTATGGACAGTGACGGTGTGATTTTCAGTACCTATACCTATAAATGAGCCTAAATCCTTAATTGTCATACCTCAAGAACATTGTCATGCCTAAACACTTCCAACGTGTCTGTCCAAACTTGTACTATAATGATAATGTCATCTCTCAAATTAATGCGTTCACAGGTTCAAGCGTGAAGCAGAACGTTTCTGTACCTATATAAAAAAAAAACAAATGTCATTCAATTTGGAAGATTGTATGAAATTCGTGTGTGGAGCGTGACAGATGCGTTGTCTATGGAGTTATACATTTACTTTATGATATTATCATTAGCAACACAATAGTTATATTTATGTCTTAATCTTGGATGTGTTGTAAGAAATCTCTATGATGACTCGCAGAAGCATTAGGCGTACGATGTTCGATGACGAATGAGTTTATTTGTTTTACCGCCTGATGATATAATTATAGAGGCCGCTCACTGGGAATTTATAACGTTAGGACTTCATAAATATTAGGCATCGTAGCGTATCTATACCTATGTATTACATATATTACGCTTTGTTTCCTGTTTCTCTCACTATAACAATAAAAGGTAATATCTATAATAAGTAATATCTATATTATTGAAAGTTAGTTAGATTGTTATGTTTGTCATTTCTATTACAAAACTGGTACTTTAGGCATAAATTTTGGGTAGTAGCACCAATAGCAATAATATTATCCAGCGCCAATAATTAAATACATTGCGACGTAATAGAAATGTAAAAAGTTATATTGTATGTTTGAATGTATCAGCATTTTTTGCTCCATTTTTTTCTTTTCTCTATTATTTTTGAGTAGATAATATTTTGTGTTTACCATATAAATAAAATTAAACAGAGACATAGACTTTATAGGTACAAGTCTAATTGTAGTGATACCGGTGAAAATTTAATATTCCTTCCTAATACATATAAGTAAAAGAACCTATGTATTATACCTATGTACCTATTATTTTTTGCCCGCGCTTTTGCGCATCTGAAATATTTTAAATGTATAGACATGAATATTTTACGGATTGTTTTTATGCTTAACTAGCTGACCCGGCGAACTCTGTTTCGCATCAAAAGTAATAACTGCTGCCCCGCTATGTTAATACTGCAATATCTTCGACAAATTTGAAGTCGATAGCAGCTATAGGTTAAAAATGGGAATTTTCCATTGTTAATACCCCCGCAACCCCCCTTGTGGGTGGAATTTCGTAAAATCCGTTCTTAGCTGACCTCTACTCGGCGAAAGGAATAATCCTACCAAATTTCAAGTCGCTACGCCTTATGGTTCCAGAGATATCGTGATGAGTCAATATATAGGTGGAAATCTCTTATATATATAATAAAAAATGAAGTATAAAACATCTCGCATCTCGTGTTCGGATTTCTTTTAATTTATTTAGGATTAAAATATATGTTTAAAGTATACGATTTTTATATACAATTCATACAGCGTCCTCTATTTTTTGTGTTATGGAAACTGGATAATACTCTGATTCTGTAATAATCTACTAATAATACACAGAATAATACCAATAAGCCATATTAACACCAAAGCTTATCAAAAATATTTGTCCTCGGGTAGGGATCGTACCCGCCGACATCTATTCCGTAGTCGGCCGATTGTACCAATGCAGCACGAGGCACGTAGTGACGATTGAGGCTTGTTAATTAAAAAAGAAAAAAATATCTCTTACCTTTCCACTCTCCTTCTGGAAGTCACATCCTCGATTATTATATGGAGTATGGTCGAATACGAGTTGTAAGTTGGTGCCTGTGGCGGTGAAAGCTATCTCGGTGTGACCCTCGCGGCACCCGCTCTGGAACCGCATCTGACGTTCCTCTGGTGGTCTGTCGCGGTACCCAGTGTACCTCACCTGGTAATTAAAACATAGATTAAAATTACAATCGCTCATAGACTACAATTTTATCGAAGTAGGTCGTTCAATTATGTTTTTTAGAGGTACTCTAAAAAAACAAAAGTAGATGTCCTACTAGCTTCTCTTTGTAATAATTTTTAACAAAGATATAATATATGTACCAAGATATTAAATAAACTGCCCAACAACTTTACATTACAGGTATACTTTCATATTATTTAAGTAAGTTAATCTTTATGTTATTCTTTCATATAAAAATATTCTGAGGGTATTTAAAAAAGAAATTATAATACACTCGTATACTAGAATATTATGAATAAGATTATAATTTAAGAAAATATTGTAATAAATGGCTACAATATAACAATATTTGTGGAGTAAATGCATTATTTATATTTATTCTAAAAAAATAAATCTGTTCTAAGTAAAAGGCTTGTGCTTAAAGATCTATAATAAAATATTTAAAAGTTCTAAGGAATAGTTTTAACGTTTTAAAAATATTTAGTTAATTCTTTGTCGTCAAAAATTTTTAATTTTTTTACAAGAGATATTTATTAGTTTACACGAATCTTTGACGTGGTTTTAAGTTATATAATCTCAAAATACGAGAAGAATTCAGTTACGATTATGTCGCTAAATAAATGACAATATCACGAATAACTTTAATAACATCTAATTGTCTATATTGACTTTTAATTGTTATTATTAATATTGCAAGGAGAACCGGAAATTTCTAGAACATGTTAAATAAACATTTTAGATATTAATTGTGTAACTTTGTATTTTTTTTTTTTGAGAAAAAGAATTAAACGCGTTGCTATTAAGTATTATTTTTAATTTGTAATTTCGAGTTAAATATTAACTTTGTATATATATATATATATATATTTCGAATAATATTGTGTGATGACTAAAAGGAAAATATTACAAAATGATTACAGTTATTTACTAAAACAAATGACTTGTTTAGCTACAATTTTCCTGTTCACAAACTATTCTGACTAACTCATTCGTATAATTCAATACGAAGTTATTAACTTAAAATTTTAATTACTTTTTAATTATATTAATTACATTAATTATTACGTTTAACATACCTCGCTTTCTCTACTCAGTCGTTTGAAAAGGTCCTCCGATTCAAATCTCGCTTTTTGATCGGGAACTACCCTTGGCATTTTGAATATGAACCTAGGTTTGGGTTGTTCGTAAAGTCCAATGGAGTCAAAGGGCAACATGCCTGCCAAAGCAGCTGGATCACCCATTGCGTGCATTACACCTAAATTAATATAACACTATAGAATACTATCGAACATATCACTTGGACTCGCCTTCACACCGACTGACTCAGCGGCGATGAATCAAAAAATGTACTTGGAATTTCCGAGCGCGACACGACTTCCTATCACAGAGAGAACCGATTACTGACTGAACGTACGAAGTAAAATTCAGGGAGAATTCCTACAAAGGCGGAGTTTCTATATTGGTGGGGATCTACCCACCAATAGCAGATCCCCATGACACCGCCCGACGCCTTCTCTACCCCACTTTCGGGAGTGTTCGAGTGAAAAAAGAGGGGTATCTCCCCTATAAAACTGATGAAAATAAATACTGTAAAAGAATATAGTAAACACATGAATTTATAATGATAGGCATTATCCTCTTTCATACATTTGAAGTGTTTTATGTACATGTATCCCAAAAAAGTTATTGTTCCTTTTGTATCCAAAGTATTACATTTATGTACTATGTAGAGATTTAATAAAAGGGTGGCCGGATCCCAGGATGCGATAGAGTGTACGAAACGTGATATTTTTGTAAAGATTTTTAGTTAAAGCTGTATTTATTGGACGCCCAGTTGGCTAATTGTATTCGTCTGTATAGTTTTCGATACTAGGGTACTTTGAATTATATTTATAATTATTATTAAATATACGTAGGTAGGTACACCTATTTTTAATGGATACGGACACGAGATTAATGTGAATTCATATTAGTAAACAGTCATTCCCAATAATAATCAGTCAATATATAGTTAAACCATATTATCGGGAAATAGTAGAAATAATAGTAGAATCACAGTCAAAACCAAAATCCATCAAGCCATTTAGGCTATAGAGTGTGCTAAAAAATTACATAAATTTAAAAAACAAATAAAATTCTCTTCCTCCATCGGTCCGGTAAAACTTAAGGTAAATATAGAGGTTCATTTTTTTAACTTTACGCCTCTTATGCGGCAACTGTGTCTCAACTCGCCAAACCTTTTGTGGTCCCTACTAGGTATTGTAATAACCTAATATCATATTATATTCGATATTTTTCACTAATAGGTACATGACATTGCGGGATTGTTCACGAAATAAAGTGGTCTAAAAAGTTCTAGACGTGAATCGCTTCTAAAACCCGAGACTTCTGATTTGGAAACGGAGAGTAATATCTCCAGGCTTTCGAGTCATATTAGAATCATATGTTATATTACCAAGAATACTTTTTTAAAAGTATGCCTAGGTGTAACATAACATAACTTCACGCCTTTTTCTACCCGAAGGTGTACACAGTGGCTGTTATGCCTCGACTCGCCGTTATGTTTTTCGTCCCAAATGGAATTGGTGGCGAACCTATTGCCATACCAGACACAAAGCTAACAAAGTGTTATTTAAATTTAATATATTTTTATATTTCACACTAGGTAGTCTCGGTGGTCCAATGGTCGAGTACACCGCTTCTGAATCTAGAGGTTGCGGGTTCGAATCCTGGATCACACCAATGAGTTTTTGAAATTAATTTCGAAATTTATGTGTGAAAGATACCGATGACTGATAACAAAATATCTGCTTTTATTTCTCTTTACTTATCGTATACGAAAGCCGAACATACCAAATGAATACCTGTGGTTTTTAAAATATAGCAGCATACTACAATTACAAGTACTTTACGTAGGTATCTACTTTAATTCATTTAAATTTGATATCAGTTACAAAGTTATCACCACTAAGAAAAAGCCTAAGCCGAAAAAGCTCTTCAGATGCCATATCTACCTTTTTGAGATGTTAGATTAAATTATTTATTATTGCCTACTTTTTGATTTAGATTTCGGACAGAGGCACAGAATGACCAGAGTCGTGGCTGATTAGACAAATATAGTGTGTTTGATAATTGACACTATATCTTTTGAGATATTTATCAGTATTTTAAGGAGAAAAAGAACATCGCATGGAAACGGTAAGGAGAAAATCGTGTTTTAACTAAAATATTTGGTACCTACGTTGTAACAAAAGGCGGTATCGCTTTGTGAAATGCATCTCTTGTTGATGTTAAGTGTCGTTAAAAGTGTCTATTTACTAGAGTTTTTTTTTCGATAACAATCTTATAGTTATTAAGTGTTACTTTTTGTATCGAATAATAGTCGAAATCTATACATATAACTAAATATAATTCAAGTGTCTATTTGTAATATTCAAATAACTGCCCTTTACTACATTCATTCATTAGTATCCTACGGTACTTACACCAAAAACATTTTTTTTAAAATTTTAGTCTGCCTGTCTGTGTGTTTATTGCGGCTAATCTCTGAAGTGGCTGGACAGATTTTGACGGGTTTTTTATTGGCAGATAGCTAATGTAATACTCATACTATAATGCTTCGGAACGAAACAAAGTTTGCTGTGTCTGCTAGTATTAAATAAAATGTGTAGTGGATGTGCGTGCTTTACATCAAAGTAGGTAGTTTTTATTATTAGAATTTCTTTTAATAACTGAGTGTGTCGAATGTATCAATCCGTCACGTATCTTTTTTTTGTAGTGATACGACGGGCACGTGTCCGACCCACGATGCCGTTTGATCCCAACTCCAGCCGTACGTACCTAATAACCTCATGTAGGTATGCCTGGCTTGCGTCTGTCTAATAATGTCGAAAATTAATAAGTAATATTGTTCATGCGACCCATACTTTGGATATGTTTCATAAAATTGAATGTGACAGTGATGACCGATTTTGTTTTCAATTTTCTTATTATTTTTTTTTAGAATTTAGATATAAAGTATAAATATTAAATATATAAAGTATATATATACTAGCTGACCCGGAAAACTTTGGTCCGCATCATAAGTAATAAATGAGTAAATTTTGGATGAGGTTCAATGAGGTTCAATTTGTGCTATTTAACGGCTTTAACTGCTCTCCCGCTATGTTAATACAGCAATATCTTCGAAAATATTCGTTTAAATTGCAAGCTGTAAAGAGCCAAGATCATCTATATTACATGCACACTCTAACTACTCTAACTCTAACACTTAGACACTTAATTGCATGAAAATTAATGCTGTAATATTTAAAATCGCTTCGTAAATAAGCCATTATTTCTCGTAAAAAGTAAAAACATAATAATGGTCATTGTGGGTTATCCCTAAGAGATAAACATATGCCTTCGCGGACTTTTTTATAGACCTTCTGATGGTGTTTAATGGTGTAGAACATTGTTTTGATGTATCACTTAGGGTTCAGCCAGCATTTGCAATTAAAGTGCTAAATCTCGAAAATTATCATTTTTCCTTACAACATCATATATGAATTACAGATCAAAACCACCCCGTTGACACCCTCTAACTATTACAAGAAAAACCGCATCAAAATCCGTTGCGTAGTTTTAAAGATATAAGCATATAAGGGGACAGACAGTTTTATACTATGTAAAGATATTTAGATATAAGTGTATGACGTGTTTTCTTTTCGAATAAAAAGTAAAGAAAATAATCCCATAAACTTCTTGCAAAGTTGATTTGATTTATACGTTTGAAGTAAATAAAATATAACACATCGCACATCAGCGCCACGTTTATTGCGTTACTTGGCTAATCGGCTTGGTTAGGCTTAAAACTGGCTTCCGATAACTGAAGACATTGTAATTTTTGTTACCGTGAAAATTTCAGAAAAATAGTATATTCCATGTAACTTTCACATAAGTAGGTATAAAATCTAACGCAATTTTCCAAGTACTGTCTACTAGAACGTGCCCAAAAATACATATATGCGTGCACATGCTTGAACTTGGCCATATAACCTGGCTTCTGACGCAGTCGGGTAAAAAATGACTAAATGACATTTGAATTTATCAACAGTAGAAGACACTATACAGTCCCGATATATTGTACTCGTATCATTACATATTATAAAACAAAGTCACTTTCCGCTGTCTGTCCCCTTATATGCAAGTACATATATCTTTAAAATCACGCAACGGATTTTGATGCGGTTTTTTTTAATAGTTTCAAGGTGTCAACGGGGTGGTGTTGATCTATCATTACATAGTATAAAACAAAGTCACTTTCCGCTGTCTGTCCCCTTATATGCTTATATCTTTAAAATCACGCAACGGATTTTGATGCGGTTTTTTTTAATAGTTACAAGGTGTCAACGGGGTGGTATTGATCTAGTATTCATGTATGATGTTGTAAAGAAAAAATGATAATTTTCGAGATTTAGCAATTTAATTGCAAACGCTGGCTGAACCTTAAGTGATAGATCACAATTTTATATTTTATATTCGCGATATTCTACATTATTAAACACCTTTCGGAAGGTCTACAAAAAAGTCCGCGAGGGCATATGCCCATCTCTTAGTAATAACCCACAATGGCCATTTTTATTTTTTTTTTACTTTTTACGAAAAATAATGGCCTATTTACGAAGCGATTTTAAACATTACGGCATTAATTTTCATGCAATTCATGCAATTAAGTGTCTTAAGTGTAATAGAGTGTGCATGTAATATAGATGATTTTGGCTCTTTATAGCTTGCAATTTAAACGAATATTTTCGAAGATATTGCAGTATTAACTAGCAATAAATAGCACAAATTGAACCTCATGATATCCAAAATTTTCTTATTTATTACTTTTGATGTTGATGAAACAAAGTTCGCTGGGTCAGCTAGTGTACAATATGTCGGGAGTGTGGAGTGTCATAAAGAAGATATGAATATTTGTGTGATGAACGGTTTTTGTGACATTTGTTAAGGCCAAATCAGAGGCTATATTTTCATAATCCATTCCACGTGATCATATTATATTTAAACACATACACACCGATTTATTCTCCGAGAGCTCTACACAGCTAAATAACATGATCAGCGATTTACACGAAGCTAATTTACAAGTCGGTCTAGAAATGAATCTAGATAAAACAAAAATAATGACTAATCACCACACAGCGTCTATTTTTATAAATGACACCCGTCTGGAGTTTGTGGAAAGCTATGTTTACTTGGGCAAACAGATTTCTTTCAAAAAAGATAGAAACAAAGAAGAAATAGATCGCAGAGTATCAATAAGCTGGTAGAAGTACTGGGCAAACAAAGATATATTTAAATCACAATTTAAACCGCCAATTAAAAAGATAGTTATGGATTCGGTAATTCTACCATGCCTTACTTACGGATCACAAAGATGGACTTTTGACCTAAATGCAAGAAACAAAATACAAACAACACAAAGAAGAATGGAAAGAAGCTTATTAGGTATAAAATTAAAGAATGAGATTAAAAATGAATACATATATTGGCAACAAAACCAATTTAACTGATGCTCTAACTTTCTCTCTGGAAATGAAATGGAGATGGGCGGGTCACGTGGCCCGTTACGACGACGACAGGTGGAGGGTGATGAAATGGCAAGGCCCTAACGGACGTAGAGCGCGAGGCCGCCCATGCGCTAGTTGGACAGACGAAGTAGTAAAGGTAGCAGGAGAAAATTGGATGTCTTTGGCTAGACATAAAGATAGAAATCCTTGGAGGAGTCTTTTACCCGAAGGGGGTCCATACATGCCACAAAAAAGGAAAAAAAATGAATAATTTACATTAAATCAGATTGTGACTATTAATTAACTGTTATGAATGTTTTGTATTATTGACATATTTATTGAATTATTGAAATGTTATTGAACTATTATTGTTTAATTGTTATTGGATTATTGAAAATTTACTGATTTATTATAGTAGGTTCTAATTGGAATGTTATTGATAATTAAAATTATTATTTCATTGTGTGTATTGAACTATTATATTATAATTATTAATGTAATTTTATGTAAATGTTATAATTGTTACTGTAAATGGCTGTATTGGAATGAATAAAGCTTTATTATTATTATTATTACATACACACATTCATATCTTCACACCAAATCCCTTGCGAGGTAAGCAGAGAGAACAGAGCGCCACAAGTCACCATTCTGACACGCCTCACTTGCTTCTTTAAATTTCAAAACTCATTATGTCACCTTCTTTCAGAACTAGTTCTATTTGGTCATGGAAAGGGAATTGTCTTCGACTCCTACATCTAGCCGCTTTTGCATTGTATATCTGGTTAGTCAATCTTGCGTCTTCCTATCTTTCTACATGTCCGAACCATCGGAGCATGCCCTTTCTTATATTTCTTTACATTATTTAATATAATAACACTAATGGAGTTGAAGGAGACATAGGTAATTAATTTATCTAGCGATTATTAAATATATAGTCTTGGTGGTCCAGTGGTCGAGCACCCCGGTTCTGAATCCAGAGGTGGCGTGTTCAAATCCTGGCTCACACCAATGACTTTTCGAAAATTAAATTCGAAAGTTATGTGTGCTAAATCTCTCAATGACTGAAATGCTTTCTGCCCGGTTTATGGCAATAAGTTCGCTATCGTATTCCATTAAGGACGTTAACTTAACGTTGAGTCGAGGATTAACAGTCACTGCCTACACCTTCGGGTAGAACAAGGCGTGAAGTTATGTTACTTACTAGAACCATATTCATAAATCAAATGTTTGTTTAGCGTGGAATCAAACTACAAACCAGCCAGAGAATACTGTCTTGTTATAATGCCAAAAACAAATATTCGAGTCATTTGTTTTTTTTTATATTAGAAATTTTACTAACTGCAAATTTCCATTAATGATTAATTATAATCTACTTACAAATGTTTTTCGTTTTTTTTAAAATTCACGTGAGTATTTAATAAAAAGTTACTTGGCATGTAGGTACTGATACTGTAGTTCCCACAAAATTATTCACACGCCCACGACGACGTTCAGTACTAAATGATATCGCTTCTATTTTTATATTTAGGCAAAAGGAGATAAATAACGTGAGATTCGGAACTTTATTTCGCAGTCATCCTTGTTATTTGTAAAGCAAAGCGATGGTAGAGCCACGTGGTTCGCTGCATAAATGGGCTGACGCGACCCGTAAAATACCACGACCACTCAGAAAAGCGACGTGAAGTGGCTCATGTCGCATTTCATGCAGAGAAAGAGGAATCTAAAGGCCACCGATAAATTGGTAATTCTAATAATGCCATGATGAAGTATGGATTTTATGTTTAGGTGTTATGTGTTGTTGTAAGTAAATAATAATAATATTCTGTGATGCTATTGAATATTTGAACAGTCTATGAATGAATCTCGGTATGAGCCACTTTACGTCGATATACTGAGAGGTCGTGGCATTTCACCGGTCGAGCCGGCCCATTCGTGCAGCCAATTGCGTGAAAAAAATAAAAAATCGTTCATTACATATTTTTTGTTATATTCATCTTCAGATGAAAAATTATCATTATCATGACATTTTTATAACTTAAATTTTATACAGTTTTTAAAAATTCTCATAAAGAAAATTATTTCTTACATAAAGTTTTAGAAAATTTGTTATAAAGTATTTAAAAATATTGTTGCTGAGCCAAATTATTTATTAAATTGAGTAGAATAAGTTTTAGAGTGTTCAGTATAATTTGAGATTATTAACTATTTCATTCATTGTTCATTCATCTGATTGAATAAGAACTGAATGCATCACTATTATAGCGGGGTGTGTGGTGTGTTCGCCGGTTATAGTTGGCAAACGCAGTAAAAGATTGTGAAGTATAAAATAAGTAGACACACTTTGTAGATGAAGGCAGAAATATTTTATTAAGCACAAAAGTCTTACACACAGCACTATGAAATATAGTCAAGAGAAATAGAACAGAAGGAGTGAGAAATTAGATTAAGAATAGAGATAGCACATAGAAACAGAGACACACAAGATAGCTGTCCGTGGCGCGATATTTAGTAGGCGTGAGGATAGCGGAACAATACGATGTGATAGTAGCGAGTCGAGCTAGCGAACGAATGTGTTGCGCTCCCGCAAGACGGCGGCCAGCACTCGGTTCATTATTAAATCAGTTTCCATATATATAAAATCATTGCCTGTTGTCTGTTCGTTTATAGAAATAATTTAATTAAGTTGTAAAAAATAATTATATAAAAATTACATTACTTTAGATTGAATACGTATATAATATATATATATATATATTATAGATTAGGTTATATTTAAATAATAAATAAATATTTAATAATAATAATAATACATAGATATCACCGCTACACTATTACTTTAAATTTGGCAACATTATTTTACAAAGTGACATTAACTATTGTCAGCTAATTAAAAATACGACTATAGATATACAATGCTATGACGTACTTCTTTGATAGTAATTAACATCGTAAACCACATCCTTTTACGCGTAGATAACCGAATTAGTTATTTTAATATTTTGTCCTCCACCAACACTTAATATTAGGTCAGTTTTATAACTTAAACGTATAAAATAGTTTTATTTCCATATATGTGTTTCATTTTGACAAATTTGCTCCATTGTTCTTTAAATAAAATGGTCTATTTCACAGCCTAACATAGAGTTTTTTTAATTTTAGGATTTTGTTGTCAACATGGAGCCCTTATTGTTTTAAGCCTTATCTATTTGCAGGGTACATTTAGATGTTCAGAGATACTTGGTACTAGAAAGCGATTAAATTTTTTTTAATCGGTTGTCTGTAAAGTCGGTTTACTGGCGATAGTTGAAAATGACAAAGTCATAAGAAAATAATGATAGGTTTCATTTTTCAAAAGAACATTTTAAATTACGACAATTAACAAAAAGACAATTTTAATTAAATTACTAGCGTTCATCATCATCATCATCTACCCAGATCTGTCCACTGCTGAACGTAGGCCTCCCCCTTAGCACGCCATAACTCCCGGTCCTATGCCGCTAGTATCCAATGACTCCCAGCGGTTCTCACTAGGTCGTCGGTCCACCTAGTGGGGGGACGGCCTACGCTGCGCAGTCCAGTCCGTGGTCGCCACTCTAGAACCTTCTTTCCCCATCGTTCGTCGGTTCTGTGAAGTCGGTCTATGAAGATTTGTATAGTTGCCCATAGAACTTTTCAACCTCCCTGAAGATCTCAGCCTTCTCTACTCAGAAGAGATGATGATGTCACTGTCGGTCTTCAGCTTGGTGAATTGGCTATGCCCATTAGACAAATCCCTTCTAAACACCTTAGTGCCTTGGTTACGCTCAATGGCCTCTTTTATGCGTACCGTATTGAATTCGCGAGTGTCGCGTCGAATACACTTGGAGATCTGCCTATTTAATAGCCTGAGGTCGGACCAATCAGCTGCAGACTGCATCGACATTTTTCGACGAAAAATGTGTGTGGCCGCTAATATTTTTAATTAAATTATTGCAAATCGATTTTCGGGAAACTGGCCACATTCTGATTGGCAACCTGGTAGATATATATTATCCTAATCATAAATATGGCAAAAAAAAAAGAGATTTTTAGCAAATACCGATGAGTGCACTGAATCTGCAGTCGGATCTCGTACTATACACCTTGTACAATAATTAATTATCTATATGTGTTATTAAAGTAGTTACTTATATAAATATCTATTAATCAGGTCACTGGAGGCAACAAACATCTTAGCAGATTGCTTAAAAAACATATCCCTTATAGGTACCTAAAGCTTAGAATTTGTCTCTCCTAGATTCTCTATTACCTTAAAAGTTTAGTTTGAAGTATTTAAGATACCAAATATATTCTCTTCTATATGAGTCATAGACGGTGTTGCCTGACACCATCTTCAAGATACTAGTAAATTTGTAAAGACAATTTGAATTTGTTTTGTTTATATTATTGCACGCTCTTTGTCAGAACCGGTAGCGATACTGGTTTACTTACTATAATCCAGTTACATCAGACAAATATGACATATCCATTGTTTCCAAGTCAAATTATTGTGTGCTTAACAAATGTTGTATATTTCTCACCTCGCTGTTAGTAGCTACAAGTTTTTTTACGGCCATCAATAAATCAAAGCATTGTTATTTGTCGCTCCATTTACATATTTACACAGTGACAATGACCGTGCAGACATTTAATTAATTGAATCATAAAACCTTTTCATAGTGCCGTACAACAAAAACGTACGACGCGTTGACCCCTGAATAAAACAAAAAGTAACACAAAAGGGTTACAACCGTACAGCCAGCGTGTTCCCATTAACATGCAGTTTAATGTGTGCCGGCGCACCTACTTGTTCATTTAGTACGTTCTTTTATTTTAATAACACCCTTACAACTCTTTTTTGTTACTTCCATTCTCCTTAGATCTCTAAGAAATAAAAAAGTTATAGGTCCGTAGTAAATCCTAAACCTAGGTATCTATTGTCTATGTTGCACGATCTATATTGCTATGATGTTCTTATTTTAACCTATGACCGAAAATAGTTCTCGATTACCTAAGGGAGTTTTGGCGGGACTGTGGAAGAGACATGTCCGTTATTTACATTATTTTCTCAAATTTGTGTTTCAATGGATATTATTGGATAAAATTCGTGGCGTTTTATTTAATAAGTGTTCGTATATGAGTGCAAATGTGGGAAATGGTGTAAATATCGTGTTTAGTGTGCTCTTCTACATTGTCGTCAAAACTCCCTCGGAAAATCATGCATAAAGTGCCACGACTTTATGGATGATTAGGTTAGGTTAGGTTAAGCTGTAAGTTTAGGCTAGGTTAGGTTAAGATTAGTTTAAGTAAAGAATGAAGATATTATTTATAACAAAAGACTCCACTTAAAGGTCTTAGGAACCAGGTCGTTAAATCTTAAAAAAAAAAGATTACCGAAATGACGCTGTTCTTTTATGTTCTGTCTTTTCACTATCTACGGTTTGTATTATTTTTACGTCAATCACATAAGTATCTAATATTGCCATAAATAATATTCCTAGTTACAGAAAAGGATAGATTTGAGAAGTTTAATGGAGATAGATAATGTAAGACTTTCACTCATGTTATGTATAAACATCAGAAAAGTATCCCAAATATGAAAACAGTCTATATTGACAAAAGCAGCAGCAATAAGATAATCAAGTCATTCCTAGTACTGCCTACAAATATTTACCGAAATGAAATAGGAATACTTTGTAAATATGTAAATTAAATTAAGATATTATTATCTACGATCTCAATGATCCTGTTGAAAAAGAATTTTGATGTTATTTTACGAGTCAGCCGCGTACTAATTTATAGACATAATATGGCAGTTTCATTAGAGCCAGCCCCGTACCCTGAACTGTTCCTGGACACCCATAAAACAACAAAGAGGCCGTCAAACAATGTTTATGCGAACAATTCCGGTCAACGCTTTATCTTTTGCCGCGCGACCTTCCGACGACACCCTAATAAAAGGCGTGGCAAAAACGCGGCCCTAATGGTTGCTGATCCTATTTCAAAGTAATAAAATGCAACAAAATTAGTTTTTGTTAAATTTAGAATTGTAAACTTTTCAACTGCTGGTTGTTACGGACAAGCACGTCGTCCGGACTCACTGTTGAAGGGACTATTGTCTTATGGGCGTGTAATTTTTAACTATTATTTATATTCTTTAAACAATGTATGGGCAACAACATGTTTTAAAATTTGTTAGATGTGCTTTTGTTATGTGACAAAAAGTTACGTTAACAAAACAACAAAATAGCTAGTAATACTTTCACCAATTTAAACACAAAAGTTTTGAGCAGTGTTTGGGGAAACAAAGGTTTTATTAGTATATACAACACCCTCTCTATTAAGAGGTCTAAGGAATATTCCAGAAATCTTGAAAGTTATGTATGTTAAATAGCGTTGGGTATTGTGTATTGATATTTTGATATATCTGATATGATTTCTGCTGTGTATATTTCATGAACCAATTGTATAACATAGAAATACAAAGGCCGCTGTAACACAGTTTTTTAACTAGCACAGACATATACTGACCATATCAATGTAAGAATTTGTGCACAGTTTTGTGAAATAAACATTATTATTATTAAGGTAAAGGAAATAAACATATTAAATAAAAAAATTGCGCAAATTTTGCTGCGTACCTAAACGAAAGATATTTATAAGGATACTAGCTGACCCGGCGAACTTTGTTCCGCATCAAAAGTAATAAATGAGTAAATTTTGGATATCATGAGGTTCAATTTGAGCTATTTATCGGCATTGAGCTATTTAACTGCTGTCCCGCTATGTTAATACTGCAATGTCTTCGAAAATATTCGTTGAAATTGCATGCTCTAAAGGGCCAGGATAAGTCATTATTTTTCGGAAAAAGCAAAAAAATAAAAATGGTCATTGTGGGTTATCCCTAAGAGATAGACATATGCCCTTGCGGTCCTTTTTTTAGACTTTCTGAAGGTGTTTAATAATGTAGAACATTGTTTTGATCTATCACTTAGGGTTCAGCCAGCGTTTGCAATTAAAATGCTAAATCTCGAAAATTATCATTTTTTCTTTCCAACATTATATATGAATTATAGATCAAAACCACCCCGTTGAGACTAACTTTTAAAAAAACCGCATCAAAATCCGTTGCGTCAATCAAGTTTTAAAGATATAAGCATATAAGGGGACAGACAGCGGAAAGTGACTTTGTTTTATACTATGTAATAATAATAATGATATTTATGACACTTATCTCGCAAAAGTAGCTTTTTAGTGCGTACTACAGGTACGCACAAAAAAGAAATGGATATGTTTATGACACTTATCTCAAAAAGTTGGATAGGTTTGTATTAGTTATTCGAACCTGGAGACTTCCAAATATATATAGAAGTCCACGTGCCCAACCAGAAAACAATCGAGCTGCTTTTTATGATTTGTGGCCAATTTAAAACACAAAGCGATAAAATGGGTATGGAAAACATGGTTGTAAGGAAGAAAGTTGGATTGAAAGAGTTTGACGGTGCAAAAGTAAGGACGGACCTACATAAATACATTATATATTATACATATCATGTGGAAAGTATGGATAATGCAAGAGCGATTAAGCAGATCCGTCCTCGACTCCTACATCCATCCGCTTTTGCATGTTGAGTTTGAGGACGGCCACAACACACTTTCCACGACCAAATAGAACAAGTCCTGGAGAAAGGTGCTCTCAGGAGCCTTAAAAATCGACGAGCGTGCCTTACAGAGTTATGAAAGTCAATGAAGCGAGTGAGGCGTGTAAGAGTCGGTCGTGCCTCATGGCGCACTGTTCTCTCTGCCTACTCTTTCCTCCGCCAAGGGACTTGGCGTGAAGTCATGTGTAAGTACCTAAACAATATAAATATGGATATAGTTAGGATATGGATATTCGTAAGATACGCATAGAAAAATATTCTGGAAAACACACAACAGTATGATACTTAAAAAAAACATCGTGGGTTTTCATAACTGAGTCATGTAGTACTAGCATCGAATACTTGATGCGAGTAATCGAACCGGTTTTTTAATAGTTCCGACTATTATATGTTAAAATAGTTCGTCGTCATCGATATTATGTCATGACGTACATACGTACAGCGTGAATATGACCGGCGCCATATTGTAAAATTTTAATTATGTACATTGTGCAATTAATATCGTAATATATTACAAGCAATTTTTTGTACAACTGCGGTTTTAAAGTATTTAAAGATCAGTCGAGATTATGATGTTCTCTTTTATCTTATTTTTTTCTATTCCTATATTTAATCTTATGTGTCTTGATTACTTGATGCATGGCTTCATATGCATATCTTATAAGGGTCGCACTCCCTCCGTAAAGATTGTAACAGAGATTTAGCCTTATGGAGACCGTATCAAGTCTCGTTGGCCTAAGGATTCAGCACTCCGACTTCTAGTTCCGAGCTCGCGATTTTAAATAATTTCACACATGAAGCGATGTGGTAATTATCGATGACTAACAAAATTGTATCCGAAATACGGCAATAGGTTTCGCCACTCATTACGAAATCCAGCATGGCAAAGCGTTACTCCCGTTGCCTACACTTTGAGATATTATTATGAATTAACGTTTGGTATTCCAGGTAGAGCAAAAAAACCTTAATTTGCATATATGTCAATATTAGGTTTGTAATTATAGTGGACGATACCTTCAAGCCTTTACTAAATGTGAGTAATGGTTGATAGTTTTGCTGAATGATCATTTGGTCGCAGTTATCTACTCATTTAAAATTAATTGTGATAAAAATTAAAGTACTACAGTATGAAGGCAGTTTTTCCTACGGTTTAGTTGTTGTAGTTACACTACTGTACAGGTTATTGGCTTTCAAAGTGATGACGCAGAGCGTTTGTGAGGTATTCCCCGGTCCCGCCATTTTCAAATCCCGTTTTTCAATCAATAATAATAACTTAACTAGCTGATCCGGCGAACTTTGTTCCGCATCAAAAGTACTTTTTTACAGCGTTTACAATTAAAGTGCTAAATTACGAATATTATCACTTACTCTTTACATTAAACACGAATTATATATACAAATGACCCCGTTGACACACTCTATTAAAAAATCGCATCAAAATCCGTTGGATAGTTTGCGAGATCTAATCATTTACAGGGAGACAGATAGCGGAAAACGACTTTGTTTTATACTTAGTGTAAGGGATACTACACCTCATGGCACATACATGTATGTACGTGCCATCAATAGTATATAACCACTGTACGCACACTACGCACAGTATGCTGTAGTGGTCGGTGTGTAGCGACAGGCAGTTGTCGCTGACACAAATAAATGACGAGATCATAATCACGTCTTTCATGATGAAATGATCTTATCAGCTACGAATAACTGAATAGCAATGCTAGCTTCTTTTGTAGATATTAGCACCAAATTAAGTAAAATATTTAAATAAATAAAAACATTATTTAAAATGACAAGTCATTGTTATGCAATCGGACTGTAATACTTCCTAGATATGAATGAATTAGCTACTTCTATAGACGTTCATAATATTTATACATAATCTATAATAATTAAATATTTGACGCCCGGGTGTATTGCTACAGAGAGGACTTCATCTTCTTCTTAATATAATGATGTGGTGGTCTTTAATTGAACCACGGATTGTAACAGCTGTATAGCCACGAAGTTCGCTGCATGAATTGTTCGGCTCAACCGGTGAAATACCAGGATCTCTCAGCTTTTCAAGGTTTAGGTTTAGGCTTATCAAGCTTATCAGGTTGATATCCCGTCTCGTTTTGTGAAAGAGATATCCGGAGGCCCAACTCCTTTCCATCCCAGTTTCGAACCCCTTCTTATCCTATCTCAAAGGCCGGCAACTTACGTAAATGTGAAATGTAATGTGTTGTAGCTATCCATGGGGGGTGCTAGTTGCTTACTTGTTGTTTGCCCTTGTCCCAAAAAAATGTTACAAGCTGACGTAAAAATTAAATATAATTATAATACATTTTTAGAAGCGGACGAGGGTGCATGGAGCAGATTTTTTCTCTCAGCAATATCGTGGAGAAACAACTGGCTGTTAACTGGAAGGTTTTCTGCGGTTTTGTGGATCTGGAAAAAGCGTTTGACAGAGTGTTACGAAAGGATCTGTGGGGCATACTCCCGGGCTACGGGGTGAGCGGGGCACTGCTGCGCGCTGTGCAGTCCACTTATGAGGACTGCACAGCGTGTGTGCGTGTTGACGGCGGCTTGTCCTCCTGGTTTGACGTCAATATCGGCGTCAGACAGGGTTGCGTGCTGTCCGCTCGACTGTTCATCCTGTACCTGGACAGTTGTCTCCAGAGAGTGAGATCGATGGATGTAGGGATGCGAATGGGTGACCTAGTTATGAGCTGCCTGCTTTACGCAGATGACGCCGTGCTTCTAGCCGAATCGCTGTCGGACCTGCAAACACTAGTCACTACTATGAAAGATGATTGCATGATTAAAGGCTTGCAGTTGAATGCGACGAAAACGAAAGTTATGGTGTTTGAAAGGGAGGAATCCAGAACTGATGCAAGGATAATGGTTGACGATGTAGTGCTGGAACAGGTGAATGAAATTGTATATCTTGGATGCGCTTTTAGCAGAGATGGAAGGTACACCGCGGATGTACAAAGACGAGTGGCGATAGGAAATAGCGTAAATGGAGCGTTGGGCAGATTCCTGGGCGCAAAAAACATTAGCAGAAAAGCCCAGCTAGCAATCGACAACGCTCCCAATGCTAACTTATGGAAGCGAGAGCTGGGTATGGCAGAGTGTGCATGAAAGTAGAATAAACTCGGTAGAAATGAGGGCACTACGCAAAATCTGCGGAGTGACTCTCGCTGACCGCGTAGAAAACAAGGTCGTAAGGAAGGAAGTTGGTTTGAAAGAGAGTGTCGGTGTAAAAGTAAGAAAGGGCATGCTCCGATGGTTCGGACATGTAGAAAGAATGGTTGATGCAAGACTGACTAAGCAGATATACAATGCAAAAGCGGATGGATGTAGGAGTCGAGGACGGCCAAGACACACATTCCATGACCAAATAGAACGTGTTCTGGAGGAAGGTGATGTTAAGAGCCTCAAAAACCGACACGCGTGCATGAAAAGAGTTATGAATGTCAACGAAGCGAGTGAGGCGTGTAATAATCGTGCCCTATGGCGCTCTGTTCTCTCTGCCTACCCCGCAAGGGATTTGGCGTGAAGTTATGTATATATGTATAATACATATAAGTAGGAAAGAGGTATATTTGTTTAAGAATATGTTCGTTTGTATTCTGTTCGTATCGTGGCCTCGTGCGTAAGTAGGTAACGCTGATTCATTGTGCAAATTGACAACAGGGTATTGTGTGTCAATGATCTTACTTGATGGGTATATACAGCCTTTGTCACACAAGCTATCATACTAGGTGGAAATCCGATGGGTAGGATCAAAGAAATCGAAGATGTCAAAGATATGATACTAAGAAAAATGCCTGTTGCCATTAACATAGGATTTAATATAGTTTGAGTCCAGACTAGGAATAGCTAACAAAAGCCCAGATGGACAAGATGTGAATACAGCTAGAGAAACTAATCTGTGGATGTTGAATCACGGGATAGGAAACTCAAGCTGACGAAGTCCCTATTATTTTTTAAACATACACTTATAGACTAACGGCCGAAACCAATAATCAATCCCAATCCGAATTTTGCTATCTAGGAACAATATTTCAATCCATTTCTACTAAGAAGCGTGCCAGTAATCAATCCATGGATTGATTTTGTTTGGGGAATCGGTCGACAGATACACAACTATCTTAGATTGGAGATTGATAATTGGTTTCGGCCGTAAGCCACTCCGACATTATATTATAATCGTTCTAAGTTGATAGTTTTTTTTTGTGGGTATTGAACTTTCTCGTAGAATTAGGTTCCTACTGTTGTCTAATACACTAAGATCATAATATACCTATCGTCAGGGGAATCTTGAAAGTATGGAAATATGGAACGATATACGAAAGTGTTTATTGACAACAAACCAAAGTTGTAAAATTATGTACTCAAATATGCCTCAAAACGAATCATCCAAGTTTGAACAGACATGTTACATAAATAAATTAAATAAGGAAAAATATACTATAATATTGCGGTGTTCACACTTTTCTGCGAAATAGACGTCAGACGGAACCTCCGACGGACCTCGACAAGTCGACATCGGAAATACCGTCAGCGTGATTGTACATTTCGGCACAACTAGTGAATGTGTTGATTCGTGATTGTGTGACACAAAACCAGTTTAGCTTGTCTATACTGAGAGATAGATATAATGTGTGGGTTTTTACGCGCGGTAAAACCGTTTTTAAAATCGTTCATTAAACTATCGATATGTTTATCAAAACATTCTATTTAGTCTTGCTAAAAATTGAAGATGTAAAGTTGAGAAAAAGTATGAAATGCGTTATGTGGAAAATTCTAAATACAAGGCTATAAAATGCTTAGGTAATACGAGGGTGGTCCGATAAGTACTTAGCCTACAAAAGAAAAACGAAAATTTTGGAAAAGTGGTAATTTATTTTTCAACATAGTCTCCTTTTAGCTCGATACACTTGACCCAGCGATGCTCCAACTTCTTTAACCCGTCTGAAAAATACGTTTTTTCGAGGTCTGCAAAGTAAGCCTCCGTGGCGGCGATGACATCTTCATTCGACTCAAATTTCTGCCCGGCGAGTGACTTTTTCAAGTTTGGAAACAAAAAGAAGTCGCACGGAGCTAAATCTGGAGAATACGGTGGATGGGGCAGCAGTTCGTAGCCTATTTCGACTAATTTGGCCGTGGTGAGGGCAGAGGTGTGAGCCGGTGCGTTGTCATGGTGGAAGAGCACTTTTTTCTTCGCCAAATGGGGCCGTTTTTTCTGCAATTCGGCGTCGAATCGGCCCAATAACTCAGCATAGTACAGCCCTGTAATCGTTTTGCCCTTCTCCAGGTAGTCGATGTAGATCACACCTTGGGAATCCTAGAAAACGGTGGCCATCACCTTTCCGGCCGATTGGACAGTCTTCGCCTTCTTCGAAGCACGTTCGCCGGGTGAAGTCCACTGTTTCGACTTTTCCTTGGTCTCTGGTGTGTACCAGTGGATCCATGTTTCGTCGACGGTCACGAAACGACGCAGAAACTCCTTCGGATTGCGCTTAAAAAGCGTCAAACACTGCTCTGAAATGGTCTCACGGTTGCGCTTGTTGTCCGGAGTGAGCAAACGCGGCACCCATCGCGCCGACAGCTTTCTCATGCCCAAAATTTCATGTAGGATATGACCCACGCGGTCTTTTGAGATGCCTACTGTCTCAGCTATCTCACGCATCTTCAATCGGCAGTCTGCCAAAACGAGATCGTGAATTTTTGTCACGTTATCCTCCGTGGTAGCCGTTTTCGGGGCACCTGGGCGTGGCTCATCAAAAACCGACGTGCGACCACGTTGAAACTCGTTAAACCAATTTTTGACGGTCGCCATCGAAGGAGAAGAGTCACCGTACACAGCATCCAAGCGCTCTTCGATTTTGCTGCGCGATTTCCCTTCCAAAAACAAGAATCGAATCACCGATCGATATTGCTCTTTTTCCATTTTTCTAAAATCCGCGGACACTCCTGCTTCCATACGCGGTCAAAAAAAACTACGAGTCCGATTAGACTGAAATTTCGAGGGTAGTCGTCTACGAGAATGTACTACACGATAGTAAATTTCTGTTGCGATAGTGCGCCATCGGGCGGCGAGGCTAAGTACTTATCGGACCGCCCTCGTAGATGTAGGTCATATGATGAAAGATTGTCTGATCAATGTGTTGGTTTGATATTGTGTGTCCTTACGAAATCCCAGAAATAATAGGGTTGCCTGTCTTCCCGAAATGTATCATAAAATAAAATAATAAAACACAATATTATTAAACTGGTTGTTTTTCATAGCAAATAGTAAATCGGCCTTCAGAGATTGATTGAAATTATACAGCGACGAGTAATTTAAAAGTTTACCTATTGTTTTGTGAAACAAGCAAGTTGTGTAAAGCAAGTTCATATACTTAAATATGCCGTTTTTTGAAATCTATATTAACATGAATATAATAAAAGGCTAAAAAGTATATCGATTTATGACAAAAATGTTATTCTATTAAATCAATAAAAAGTAAAACAGCATTAATTAATCATCGCGTATGTCGCTTACAAGGTATTACAAAAAGCTTATATCGTTTGTGAACTGACGGCACCGTTTATAATATGTTATCTTCAAATGAGCACAATAACAAGTTCAATAATGGAAGTGATTAATGTGTTAGCAGGATGACGCGCACTTTGCGCCCGAGTTCATGGCATAAGGGGGGCCGATGGAGGCGCGAACACCACCCGATACAACTCTGCCACTGTCCCGCCTCGTCTCGCACGGTATACGTACCAAATGACCAGACATTATTTAATTGAAATACATCTGAAAGGGTGACAATTGTAATAATAAAAAAAAGAAAAAAAGGGTAACGGTTTAGCCGGAACGAGTAGATGAATTATAGCGCCAGCCGTGCATTGTAACATTTGTTCTTTAGTATTTCCATACTATGTCATATGTATTATTATTATTTTTTGTGGGTAATTAATGTTAATTTGCACTATTAATATAAAAATCTAATTAAAATATTATTGGATGCAATGAAATATTATTAACCTATTATCGATTAAATTTCAATATTCGCCACCGCATTATAGTTTTTTTTTCAAAGTAAATTTATTATTGCGGCCCAAATATCAAACCTGTCAATTAGTTTATTAACAAGTACTTAAATAATGAGATGCGGGAACATGAACATTTAAATTAAAATGCTTACACGATGCATAAAATATTAGATAAATAACTTAAACATTTTATTATATTTTCTATACCATAAGAGACGTTAGTCTTGGTTTCACATGGTAATCTAGAGAGAAAATTAACAAAGAGTAGGTACCTATGTCTGGAGTGCTTCATAGAACCGCAGTCTTTATAGTAACGTTTTTAGTTGAGCTGCTGAAAATGCCGAAAAGTCATAGTTATGAACCACGTTCGAGCCCGAGACTTCTTGATCCGGAAGGTGCCTACCGGTGCTCAACTTTTGGAACGTCGTGTTTCCTGAAAGTTGCAGTTACTGTAATTATGTAGGTATTATTATTGAAAAACAAACATGCCATAAAACTGGAGGAATATTCTATAGAGATATTTATCCATTGTGAATATTTGATTTTTTTGTTGTAGGTATACTATAAAAAGTACCAACTATTTGCTGTAGTTCAAGTCATATAACATCGTGATAACGGGCGGCGGACTAACAGACAATCGAGCTTTAAAAAAGTATAACGGTACCTTGGGTGCGGAGCCCTGAAAAAGAAGTTTATTATAGCAAGGCAAAATATAACAAAACAAACATAGCAAAAAGTACGTCTCTTAAAAAAAAAGTAACGTAGAAACCTACCTACCTTACTTTTTTTAAATTCTTTATCATGGTGAGACTGTACAAGCTTATATACCTGGATGACAATTAAAATAAATACGTTAACTGTCTAATCTTGTAAGTTAAATTAGATAAAAAAAAATATTAAAATTGATTCAGTAATTTAATAGTCCATAATCTACTGAAGGGCTTTTCTAGGACCGGATAGGATAGAATTCTAGGATTTATCGGGGACTTAGCTTTATGCAATGCACGTTTATTTTGCTTTTTTACTCTAATTGTGGATCTGAAATTGATTGAGAGGTCCCAAATCTAACTTGGCGGGAAATCTTTTCGAAAAATATCATTACTGACAAAATTACATAACACTTAACATAACTTCACCCGCCTTTTTCTACCAGAAGGTAGACAGTGGTTGTTAAGCCTCGACTCGCCGTTATGTTTATGTCCAAAATGGAATAGGTGGCGAACCTATTGCCATACCAGGCAGAAAGTATAAAGTAAGTATTAGTCATCGATATTTATCACACCTTACTTTCGAAATTAATTGATTTCGAAAAGTCAGGATTCGAACCCGCGACGTTTGGATTCAGAAACCGTGTGTTCGACCACTGGAGCACCGAGACTATTTACTGACAAAATTATTGCCGATTAAATGGCAAAAGGTCCTACAAAAGATGAATTCATAGGACTAAAATAATTCAGTAAGTCGTATGGAGACTGTTGCCTGCACTGTTGGTTAAGATGGGCGCGATTACACAAAAACGCATACAGGTACAGCTCGCTAAACTTATGGCTGAAAAAATAATATATATATCAAAATTTCAACATTAAATACAAACTATAAATCATGTACACAACTCTTGTGAGTTGTTTACAAACTTGTTTCACTTCGACTTCTTGTAAATCTGTTTGTACAATAAAAGAAATGGAATTGGGCTTGACATTTGCTAACTAATGATTTTGTGTCACAATGCGCCCCTCTCTCTGCCGCTGTCAAACGACTTTAAAAGCTCTTTGTGAACGAATACTTTTAACACTTCAATGTTTGATTTGTGCGAATTTGCGACATTAAAGAAAAAAAAATACGATTGATATGTCACGTTTTTATTGTTGTTTGCATCGCTACCTGGATTGAAAAAAAAAGCTAGCGAGTATTGATTTCACGTTGACAGTTCAAAAGTTTACGCCGCCCGATGAATATGTGACATCTTCATGGAGCAGTCATCGATTTGATTGTATACTAAAGTATCGTTTCGATTGGATAATTGATGCTATTTTTACACGATTCCCAGAATCGATCGTTGTGTTCTAACACGACTCGTTTCTCGCTAGTGTTATTATTTTTACGCTGCATATTCACAAAACACTAAAAATTAATATATTAACATTTAATATCGCACCATTGTGGGGCTGCGAGGGCATAAGGCGTGAAATCAAATTGTCAACGCGGACTCCAGTGAACATATTGATATTTTAATTAGATTTACAAAGTCGTTCCTCGCAGTTCCGCGGGCGACACCCAACTCTTTGAGCTGCTCTAATGGCACCCCGCGGACTATAGTTAAGGGTTGTCGGACCCCGATTTGTGCCTTCTCAATATTTACTCCCAAACGCATTAACGCAACAATGCTTACTTCGATTTTTAAAGTTTTCGTAGCAGCTTCCGCGTTATCGCTTACAAAAGCTTTGCAAATGTCACTCATGTAGTAATTATAGTCCGGCGCAGCAGGTAGCTCATGTGCTAAAACGTCGCAACTATGAACCAAATTATAATTGCTTTTTCGTCTATAGTTTAGTGTAACGTATAAAAAAATGTGTTTTGTGCCTGTCTTTTGTTGTTATAGTAATAAAATTCACACAAAGAATAATTACTCATTCGACACGACATGGTGTTGAATATTTCCAGGTATTTCGTATCCCAAATTCTTGTTAATTTTTAGAAAATTGCTGTGGAATTGGTTGTATTCAGTGTGTTTGTGTTGTATGAGTGTAAATGTTTTCTAATCGTTACTCTATACAAAAAAGGTAGACAGTAAAATCACTATGCATTAAGATTCCGTTCCTAATAACAATCTGAACTTAGATTTAATAAAGTAATATTTTATTTTTGAACTTTATTTCCATAAAAAATACCAGCAGTGTTTACACGAAATAAAGTCGGGTCAAAAAACATTTTATCACAAGAACTGTTAAACTGATTTAAACAAAGCTCTGTACAAAGATTAAGTAATGATTACAAAATTTATTTATCAAGCTTTAATCAAAATTTAATATATATATTTCTAAATATAAAACCTGTAATATGTGACGGAGTGTTGTTGGAGGCTTATGGTAGTTTTAGAAGCGGAAGAAGATAGATGGACCAATTTTTCTCACTCCGCAATATCGTGGAGAAGCAGCTGCATCCCAGCCAGAAGGTTTTCTGAGTTTTTATGGGTCAACGTTAATATCGACGTCAGGCAGGTTTGCGTACTGTCCTCTCGGCTGTTCATCTAGTTCCTGGAGAACTGTCGTTGTCTCCATAGAGTGAGATCGATGAATTTATGGATGCGAATCGGTTATCTTTATTATCTTTAGGTTAGCTTATTTATGGGATTGAAGGGCAAATGAGCAAGTGGGACACTTGAGAAAACCGACGTAAAGTGGCTCATGCCGCGTTTCGTTCGGTGAGAGAGGTACCCGGAGGCCCACCCCCTTCCCCATCCATTCCTATCCCCTACCCCTTAAAGGTTGGCAATGCAACAGTAACACTATATGTGTTGCTGGTGTCCATGGGCGGTGTTGGTTGCTTACCACCAGGTGACCCGCCTGCTCGTTTACCCTCCTATCCCATAAAAAAAAAGCAACGGTCGAGTCTGTTTAAAGCAGGCAGCTTTACTCAGAAAGACTGCATTTTAACCAAATAACCGCAAGAACTGCAAAAACTAATGACCAGCGTTTTACAATAGAATGTGCAGAAAACGAAATTTCAAGTGTTTGAAAGGGAAATAGAATAAATGCAAGGATAATGGTTAATGGCGTAATGCTAGATTATGTGGATGAAACTGTATATCTTAGATGCGCATTTAGCAGTTATGAAAGACGTACTGCAGACGTAGAAAAATTAACGTGAAGGGTGTGAAGCAGAAAAGCTCAGCTCGTTGTACACAATGCGGTGCTGATTCAATGCTAACTCATGGAAGTGAGAGCTATTTATTGCAAGGTGCTAATTAAAATAGAATAAACGCGGTCGATATGAGAGGCTTGCGCATAAATTGCCGAGTGATGCTTGCCATAGGCGACGAAATGAAGGTTGTAAAGCAGGAAATCAGATTTAAATAAAGTATCGGCATTAAAGTTAAGAGGCATGATCCTATGGTTCGACATTCTTCTTTTAATGCAAGGTTGACTAAGCAGATCTCCTACGCCCTTCCGCTTTGCCGTCTGCCGTCTGAGCTGTATTTGCTTTTTGTGAGATATTAAAATATACTTTCCATTTGCTAAAAAAACATGTCCCATCTTAATTGCTAGTTTTATTTTAGCTTATTGTTTGTTCAACATCTTTATTCTAAGTGCAATATTTATTATTGGAATCAAATTTGTCTGTTATTTTCACATTTTAAATACAATTAACAAAAAACCTTCCATAAGAAACAATAGATTTTAGGTACACTTTGCCGCGGATAGTAGATAGTTAGATACGTTTGAAAGAAGAAACAAATTATAATCATATAAACAACTGATCGTGGTAAGTACATACGTGCATCTGCAAAATCAGTTATTTGATTTTGTTTGAATATGTAATGTCGAGTGAGCAGGAGGGTGGCGGAGTCCCACAGCGCGCCGGCGGCCTCTGACGGCGCGCGCCATAACTTCACGCTGCGCCGTCGGTACACAGAGCTCTAATTGACACAATAAAACACGTCATGACGTACCTATATGAGCGTTGATGTATTGAACTACCCTCACATTAACCTATAAATCTATATTTTATTAATGACATGCTTCGAAGGTGTTAAATTTTCAATTAGCTAGCTGCGTATTTCTAAATAAAAATTAATTTTTGCGAATAGAAATGACGGATTTTTTAAAACTTTGTTAATTTTTTTAATATAAACAATCGTAGAAGAATACCGTGTTTTATTCGTTGAGAAAGATAGGTACCCGGAAGCCCACTCCCTTCCCCTGCTATTCCATCCTACTTCCTAAAAGACCGGCAGCACAACTGTAACACTATCTGTGTTGCAGGTGTTCATGGGCGTCGCGCGTTGTTTACCATCAGGTGACCCGTTTGTTCGTTTACACATTTTTTATGTTGTTCCCCTAAAGAGTTGCTATTGGTTTTAGCTATAAGATTGCTATTGGATCATGAATGATGTACTTATTTATTAAGCGGGCGATGTGTACTTTGAAAACTTATCATTACATACCTAGTCGCTAGTACAAAATAAAGTTGCTTTCCGCTGTCTGTCCACTACCACTGTTAAATCTATGCAGCTACGCAACGGATTTTGATGCGGTTTTCTTAATAGATAGAGGGTGTCAACGGGGTGTCAATCTATAATTCATGTATGATATATAGTAAAGTAAAAGTGATAAATTCAAAATGTTCTTAGTTATACTTTTGATTCGAAACAAATTCCGCCGGGTAAGCTAGTGCTAAATAAATCTAGAAAGCGAGAGAGAGGAAGGACACATTTGGTAAAAGAAAATTTATCGAACGGGTCGAGGTATAGTTGCCGATGCCTGTACGTTCGGGTATTAAAGTTACAATGAACGAGTAAAATCCACACGTGCAATTAAAATGTAGCCAATGGATCTTCGTAAGCATATAAAAAGGTACTTTATCTAATAGGTTTAAGAAACTTATTTTGCAAGAAGAAAAACTGTTTAGTAGGTGCGTTGCCTCTTTAATATAATGTTAGTGAGTTAAACTTTCTGAGAGTTAAAAAAAAAATAGTATTAAAACAGCTTATAGCTTTATATTCACTCTTCTAAGTTATTTAATGAAATAAAAATAAAAAAGAAACACAAACCCATAGAGTCTCTTTTAGCCATGCCCGCCCCACATAAGCCCGAGGCAAATATCTGCAGAATGCGTGTAATTATTTATTTGCTATCCGGACCCTCCTCGTGCCCCCTACATTTCAACAGCCAAACAAATAAGCGCAATGTGAATGCAATAGGAATTCCAAATTTGTGGAATGTGAAGAATCGACACGTGTGACTACTACCGACTAATTTATCCAACTAATTTAAACTACTCTGTGCCGTTTCTTATTGTGGACTGATTAGGTAGCTGTATACATTTTAAGTTTACGAATTAAAATCATAGAAACATATTGTTTGTACTTTATGGTGCCTTTTACTTCTTCAAAGCTGCTACGTAAAGAGTCGAACTTGTGTGATATAAAATTATGATATATGATGATATTATTAAACTGAATGGTAATTTTTATCATTCTTCATCAGAGTTATCTTAAAAGTTATGAAAATTTAGATGAACTGTATGTAAATTGGAGTAGGAAAATCAAAATCGCAATCAATTCCAGGAAAACCCAAATAAACGCCCATCCCTACTTAATATTATAAATGCGAAAGTAACTCTGTCTGTCTGTCTGTTACGCCTTCCCGCTTAAACCTCTCAACCGATTTTGTTGAAATTTGAATAATCTTTAGACCCTGAGAAAGGACATAGGCTACTTTTTATTGCGAAAAAAGGGTTAAAGAGGTTGAAATAGAGGTTGAAAGTTTGTATGGGATTTCTTAATTTTAAAGGATAAAACCATGAAACTTTATATTTAAGCACTTGATAAGAAATAATTAAACATTAGTTGTAGCGTTTTTCTAATATCGACCTGTGAGAGGATGAAATACCGGTTGAAAGTTTGTTATTATTTATGCTAATTGAGGCGAAACGAAGTTCGCTTGGTCAACTAGTAAATAATAAACTCCAATAACGTTACATCTGTGGAAAAATATATTATAGTAAAAATGTTTATAGCTTTTTTCTGGTTTACAACCATCATATTGAATTGGAGGAGATAGTAGGTAGACAATAAGGCACGATGGGGTTTAAAATTCCCAAACTGTTCAATGGAGATTATAAAAACCTTACATTTTTAAATAACAGTACCTACCTAATATAGTCTTTAGAAAATGTGCGACAGGTAGGCATACAAACTTTTTACACATAAAGAACAGATTTTAAAAAAATGGTATCGTTTTTCATGCAAACTTTTTAAGAATGAAATGTACACAATGGCCGTTGATAAATCCGGAGACAAATACAAGCGCGTCCCGGTCGCTACTATTTTGACATTTTAATTTCACCCTTGCTCTAAAATCCTGTTTGAATGGCGACAGATCCTGATGGGGGCGCGACGTGCTCCTGAGCTCTCTTGATACATGTATCACAGTCGCACTCGCACGACAGACTTGATTGACGTTTATCGCCCGGATTAAATACAATTATATTTAATTTTAAAATGAGCACGAAATGTACAACCCTTTGTAGAACACGGATTCACATTATCCAAAATTTGACTGTTCTGAGCAATGATTGTACCTATGTAAAACATCAAAACACCTAATTTTCCTAGTGCAATTGTATCTATTAAATTGCATAAGTTTACGCGCTAACAAAAATGTGTAGTTATTTATTGTAAATGGACCAAATGCTGGCCTATTGTAAAGTTGAAATTTATGGACGGAACGAGCGTTCTGCCCGGTGTCCTCGATTAGAGGTAATTTGTGTAAGTTCATTGTGCTTAAAGTGGAGGCGAACGTGGCTCTCCGGCTAAATATATTGCAGACAGGAACATTCGTTCTAATTAATCGTCCAACCCCTCATTTACAAAAGTCAATCGCGAGATTAAATTTTGACATGAACGGACTTTTGCCGTGTAGTTTTAGAGTCTTTTGTACGATACGTACTATTAAAACGTCAATCTATCGGGATCAATGTCTCCCTACTATTATTAATTTCTAGAATAAAAATGAACAAATCATTAAATGAAAATTTGTTAAAAATAAATTGGATATTTCGCTTACTTTAGTTATTTATTTTGTTAATAACAATGATAACAAGGATCCTGACAATGCAGTAGGTAGGTTAGAATTAATAAGGATTCTATCAAAAGCTGGTATGTATGTTACTTATTATGATTGTCGTTTAAGAAAACCCATTTCTTCGAAAAGCTCGGTTTATTTATCAAATAGTTAACCACGAAGTTCCCACACTGCAGTGTTAGTATCAAAGCTTAGCCAAAAATCGAACATTTATTGCTTTCCGCATCAAACCCCATGAAATAATGCTTCACAGCGAATAATAAGTTATTATATCGCCTACACAAAACGGATTTCATGTCTAAATTTGTTTGCATTTTAGATTTGCGCAATTCTTGATTTGCGGTCTGGTGGTAGCCGACGGCCAACATGAATATTGGTGTCTCCTTCACTCAATCGGTATTATGTATATGTGTAAGAAGGACAGACAATAAAGAGCAGTGACGTTTTATAACAATAGTGTATAGTGGATACAACCCTTTCATAGAACATGTGAACGGCAAACGGTAATTTGATTTCACGCTACTATAATGTGTAATGCCGATAACTTCCCGCTCCATATTTTAGCGATTATTAGAAACTGTGAATGAGGAACTAGTTGTTATATTATTTGCTAGGTATACCAACTAGTTGGCAGATATTAAACTATATCAGCTCTTCCCAAAATAGATATCGTTCTGTCAAAAACTTATTGTAAAAATTTTGTAAATGTAAGATATAAAAAAACCCTTATCTCGGGTTGGATAGAGCTTCAAATATTACAAAACAATATAACATACCTTCACGCCTTTTTCTACCTTAAGATGTAGGCAGCGGCTATTAAGCCTCGACTAGCCGTTAAGTTTACCTATGGTGGCGAAGCTATCACGATATAATATATGGCACAAAGTTTTCACTCATCGATATTTATCACACATAACTTCCGAAAATAATTTCAAAAAGTCATTGGTGTGAGCCAATGTTTCAAACCACGACTTCTTGACTCAAAGGCGGGGTGCTCGACCACCGAGACTTTTTGAACAAATAGTGCAATATTTTACTAACTTTAGAAGTCCATAGCAGATTTGCAAATTTTGTTTTAAACCCCAATCTGAGTAATATTATGCTCAATATCTATGAGAGCCGATTGACAAGCAGCTTATCTGCTCCATAAATTAATAGATAATATTATTTTTATTATTTTATTAATTATTATTATCTCGGTGGTCCAGTGGTCGAGCACACGGCTTCTGATCCAGAGGTCCGGGATTGAATCCTGACACTGGCTCATACCAATGAGTTTTCAAAAATGTTTTCGGAAGTTAAGTGTGATAAATATCGATGACTGAAAACTTTGTGCCCGGTATGGCAATAGGTTCGCCACCTATTCTATTTGGGACGTAAACATAACGGCACGGCAAGACAGGGCTTAACAGCCGCTGCCTACACCTTCGGGTTACAAAAGGCGTGAAGTGATGTTATGTTATAAATAACAAAAATATAGGTTTAGGTGTTAGATTTATATATTCTCTATTAATTTTTTACCATTGTGATAACATTTAGATAAAACTCAATATTTCATTGGTCAGGCCGAGAATTTTTCAATCAGCCTTCGTAGTTCCGTACATTAGGACAATGTCTTTCAATTTACTAATTCTATCAATTAATTTACTAATTGATGCACGTTCTTAGTTTATTTACAACTAGCTGGCTCGGCAAAGTTTGATCCGCATCAAAAGGAATTTTTACAGCCTTTACAATTAAAGTACTAAATCTCAAAAACTTTAACTTTTTCTGTACTACATTATGCATAAGTTATACATAAAAACCATCCCGTTGACACCCTCGATCTTTTGAAGAAGATCGCATCACAATCCGTCGCGTAGTTTCTAATATCTAAGCATATATGGGGACAGATAGCAGAAAGCGCCTTTGTTTTATACTATGTAATAATAATAATGATGATAGTAAGAAGAAACAAATTAATTACAATATATACAATTAGAATTCTAAAGTTATGAAACATATCGATGACTGAAACCGATGTGCCCCGTATGGCAATAGGCACCGAGACATTTTTAACATACCATAACTTCAAGCCTAGAAAAGAGTCGTGATGTTAAGTTATGTTATTTATCTAGAAGACTCGCTGAAATCAGATAATTCTTACTAGAATAAAATAGTATATGCCGTTAGATTTCTTACATAGCTACAAAACTATTATTGACTACTTTTATTATGATATTAATATTATATTTAGATAGTCATTAAAAAGCCCCACGCATCAATGACTTGGTCATACAAAAAAGACAATGGGCTATCTGTATCATTTAATCGCCCTTTATTTATATCTTGTTCATTTGACGTCAAACCTAGGTATGAACTACAAAACTTTTGTTCGAATTTATAATTGGCCTATACTTTAAAATAAATAAACATATATACGTATTTATGTTTACAAAGATCTTGAACAAATAGTTGTCATTGAATTAATTCTCAAATTAATAAGCATTCGTGTTCTTTTTGAAAAGTTATTGAGGTATATGAACTGGAGATTTCTGGAATAAAAGCGGACGGGTGTGAGTTTAGATTTGTTTTGAGCTATATGTATTAGGTGAGATTTACCCTTATTTAACATGTTATTGATCGTCTCCGAGTGCTTACATCACGCATGCGCGGAAGCGTAAAGATACAGCCTCCATCGCAATTAGGTACCTATATCTATAGGTAGAATTTCTGTAGAAGAGCATTCGTAAATTAAATATTCACAATATAGAAAAAATAAAACATAAAATTAATGTGCAATAAAAATACAAGTAATGTAAATTTGTTATAGGCTGTATGAATATTTTTATAAGCATTTAAAATAGTTTAGATAAAAATTTTAAGGTTGCCTTTTTTAAGAATTGTTCACTTAGGATTTGTATTAGAAGAGGATTATGTTTTCATTTGTTACTAAATTAATTTGTTTGAAATAACATAACATAACATAACTTCACGCCTTTTGTTACCCGAAGGTGTAGGCAGCGGCTGTTAAGCCTCGTCTCGCCGTTATGTTTACGTCCCAAATGGAATAGGTGGCGAACCTATTGCCATACCGGGTACAAAGTTTGTCAGTCATCGATATTTATCACACATAACTTCCGAAAACTATTTCGAAAAGTCATTGGTGTGAGCCAGTGTCTGGAATCGAACCCCGGACCTCTGGATCAGAGGCCGTACGCTCGCCCACTGCGCCACCGAGACTGTTTGAAATAACAAAAGAAATAGATTTATATAACATTCTGGCCCATAAATAATGTTACGTTGCCTTGATAAATATGTAATTAATATAGTAGAAAATTAAAATAAAACATATTTTTTTACTCAAATGTACATTAGTAGATACGTGTGTTTAAAGTCAACGTGATCAAGAAAAATAAGATGCAATCCTCAAGGCGGATTCCGAATGTAGAGATCTTGAGACCTGGGCAATCAACTCATGAGCCAAATATTATTTTCCAATTACGTACAATATATGTATATAATTATTATTTACCTACTATGTAGTATATCAGTAGATTAGTTCATGAAAAGGTAGGCTAGTGAGAACGTACAATTCAGAACTATATAGACCCACTATCAAAATTAAAATTCTCCCAAATCAGAGTCAATGTTTAGTGAAAAAGTTCTAAGAATATAATCTGGATGACAATTTATTTGAAGAGTATTTCTGTTATCCTTGAATAAATAAATCAATTACATTATTTACAATATATACAAATAGAGCACTAGCCGAAATCAACATGACACATCAACATAATATAACTCACGCTTTTTTCTACCTGAAGGTGCAGGCAGTGGCTGTTGAGCCTCAACTCGCTATTATGTTTACATCCCAAACGGATTAGAAGCAAAGACCTACCCATCTTCCAAGGCAGACTCTTGGCAGGTTCTAGAAGACAATAACATGATTTCTAACGCAATCAAGTGAGATATGCCTAGGAATATCTTCTTCTTTTAGGATTTTCATCATGGCCACGCCATTATCAGCACGAATTGATGTGTGGCCATCCAGAAAATAGACTTAAAGTAGCTTATGTCGCGTTTCGTTCCGTGAATGGGGTATCCAAAAGCCCATTCCCTTTCCTGTCCCTCACCTAAGGCATCATAAATGACAGCACACAACTCTTGATGTTGCAAATATCGCTTGACGACAATAGTCGCTTGCCTCCAAGTGGAACGCTTGCACGTTTGACCCTGCTTCCTATTAAACAAAAATATAGACCATATTTCACAGCCATTTTTTATGAAAACTGTGCTTAACATGTGACATTAGAAGTATCATCACCTTCCACGTCACAAGGGGTGGGCGTCAGTGCATTATTCCATGTCGAGTCTAATGTGAATTTCGTTTTTCTATGTCCATGATCGATCATGCGCCACGTGCTTGTCTACCGAACGTATTTTTTGATAAAAAAAATATTTTTTATCCATAAAAAAACTTTATAAATGTAACAATAGGCGAAGATCATGATAAAAATATACGTATAAAGATAAATAAATATTTGAGTAAGGGCGTAGCGGAGCATGTAACAGGAGAACAAACGTATTATATGCAAGGATTAGGACGGGTATTAACGTTATTTGATTACTCAGACACATACAAGAACATGATAATATTAGACTTCTTTCTTTATTGTAAAAAAGAGATTCTGTTTTTTTTTTGTTCATGTTAAGAGGATTTATATATCTTCCACAATCTTAACATGTAAACAACATACTTAGAAGCTTTAATCTCCTGCAGAATAACATTTTTAAATTATATCTGCATTGAATTAACTTTTAGATTAAAGATTTATGAAGATACATCTAGGTAATTTATAAAACACTTGACGAAATTAACTTTCATTGAATGCGAATTATTTTCTCTTTTTGTTCTTTACTTAAAACAATATTTTTACATCTTTATTCACTTTATCAAAATGACTTGATTGGAACAGTATCTGAAACAACTCCAGAAATATTGATTACTCATAGATAATAATTATATTAAATTATTGGATTTGTAATATGTTTTTATTTGACAAGTTTCTTATAAGTATCTGAACTTAAAATTTGATGTAAATAGTAAAAAACGTAGAAATATACAGGTTCTTAGCCTAAGTCTCTTCAGTTTTCTACTAAAAAGACTCTCCGGGCAGTCATACCATATCGTAATGACAAGGGGGTTTAAATTGTCTAAACTTATTCTTTTCATAATGGGAAAATACAGGTCGAAGGATGATGTGGTTGCCAAAGTAGAGAGAAATATGTTAAGATGGTTTGGTCATGTTGCAAGAATGAATGAAAGCCGTCTGACTAAAAGAGTATACGAATCGAAGGCAGAGTCGGGCTCGGGAGTCAAAGATACCACGACCAAATATTTAGTCTGTTTAAAAAAGGCCAAATTTGTGACCCCTATGGAATACAGGCGTGATTTTTTTTATGGTATCGGGGGGCAAACGAGCAGGCGTGTCACCTAATGGTGAGCAACAAACTTCGCCCAAATACACCTGAACACATATAGTGTCACGGTTGCGTTGCCGGCCCTTAGAATAGGATATGGACGGGGTCAGGAATGTGATAGGAAGGAGAGGGGAAAGGGGTTGAGCGTCCGGACACATCTCACACCGAGCGAAACACGGCAAAAGCCACTTTACGTCGATATTCTGACAGGTCTTGGTATTTCATCGATCGAGCCGGCCCATTCGAGCAGCGAACTGCCTGACTCTACCACTATTAAAAGTAATTTATGTTTTTTTCACAATTGCTAATAATTTTTATTATTAATATTTGATTAAAATCGGTTTGATTAAAATTGATTAAAATGATAATACGGGTGATACGTAGATAATAGTAAATAAAAAAAAACAATAATTTTTGTCAAGATTAATAAAACATTTGAATTTTTTCCATTAGTTTCAATGTGAAGATTAAACAGCTTACATGGATATGCACCTATGTGGAACAGACGCGGGCGCGGTAAGTGTGAACATCTGTATTTGCGTATGTCGCTCCCACTCTTACTACTGTATCGATATAATGCTGTATTCAAATAGGTTTAATCGTTTAAGCACACAAAACCCATTCTCGGTACAAACCGTATTATAATTATTCATATCCGACGCTGACGGCAATCCTTTAAATCTACATATAACGTTGTCACACTATAGAGGTTTTAGTAATTTTAAGTGCTTTTAGTTTTTTTGTATTATTTTTCATAAGTCCGCTCGTTTTTTAAGCGGCTGTTAAGCTTCAACTCGACGAATTTTTACTATCACGTCCCAAATGGGATATGGCGGAACCTATGGCAGTACACCAGGCACAATGTTGTTTGTCATCGATATTTATCACACATAACTTCCGAAAAGAATTATGAGAAGACGTTTTCTTTGAAATACTAATAGAAACACACTACTAAATTTAATATATGATGCAAAAAATTAAATAGGTACTATTAAGGCACTAAAAAATAAAAATAACGAGAATCTATAATTGTATTTTATCCACAATATATTTGAACAAAACATTTCACACGTCCGATCAAGATATATTAAGCTACATAACATTATAATAGTTAACATGTCACGACTCATAAAATAAATTGATCTAACAATATCAGTGTACTATCTATTAAACCCTTCCTTGGTGCAATTTTTTTATTGAATTCAGTGGAACGTGTGCGTTTGTTAATCAATAAAATGTTCCGAGTTCACGCTCCTCGGACGCAATCGGTTGAAAATGTTAAAGCGGGGCTCTTCGTTTCATGCATCATAGAGCAGGTCGCTGTGACATGTTCTCGTGTGACGTAATCACATGGTAGCTTGATTTTTGACATAGGTACTCTGTACCGTGCGCACAGAGTAGGTAATAAGCATAATAATGTAGGTAGGTGGGCGCGAAAAATGTTTTAACAGCCACTAAATTAAAAAAGAATATCAGTAGTTTATTAACAATAATGTTGTGCTTTACGTAAGTAATGTAATAGTTAAAAATAAATAAATTATTTTATACGAAATCTATTCCGATAATCACTTACTACTTATAATTGACGAAGGTCCAGGGAAAGTCCTCTCAACTACTGAGCCAACTTGTTGTTACTTTACTTTGAGATTAAGAGAACTTTTTCCATATTGTAGATAAACTGATATATTATGTAAAAAAACATGTGTGTCTGCAAACTTTCAATTTCCATAATGCTGTGTAGGCGGCTATTAGTAGTGGTAATAATCGTTTTTTTATCAAATAAATTACATAAAAATGGAAAAATAATATCGATTAATTCTTAATAATAATACATTTTCATTTCCACCAGCTGTGCGATAAACGTTATCGAGAGGGTTAACCGTGACCTCATAAAAAGCAGAATTTATTACATCTACACGACCCTTGCCCCGAAACTAAGACAGCGGCCGAAAATAATAGAAAAATATCGTAATTAAAATCCAACCCTTCTTTTCGTTGCGCCTTTTATTGTAAAGGGATGAAATTATTTGGTACAGGACGCGCGTGACCGATGCGATGATAAACTGTAAGGAAAATTACTCTATATTGAGGATATATATATAGAGTAGTTAGAAGTTAATATTTAAACGCAATATCGTAATTTGTATTATATCCGAAAAGGTTCTTCTTAATCTTTATCTGACAAAACCTATTAAAGAAGTATTTCTATACATTGCAGATATTAGATATACCTATACTAATTTAGTTTTTACAATTGATTTTCGGAAGTTCTTGATTAAATTAATGATGTGTCTGTCTGTCTCAGTACCTACCTCTACCTATTTTTTGTTCATTTATCATAATAGGTTGGGGAAAAAGTATTTTCGTATTTTTGTATGAAAAGTCAAGACATTTTTTTCAAAGTTTATTTACATTTATTTACAATATATATGTACCGTTTTGTTGAATAACTTTCTGCCATTTTGTGGGCAGAGACATTATCCCGTTACTGTAGAAACTTTGGGACTTCTGATCAAAAAAACGGGACAAATAGTTTTGGCAGTCCTCTCTTGAGGTCAACCTTACAGAACCTAAAGAATTCTGAAGAGACCGAAACAGGTGAAAATCTGAAGGCGCAAGGTCAGGGCTATATGGTGGATGCACTAGGACCTCCCAGTCGAACTCTCTTAATTTTTGCTGAGTGGCTAAAGATGTGTGTGGTCTAGCGTTATCGTGATGAAAGACCACACCCTTCCTGTTGATCAATTCCGGCCGTTTTCTCTCGACTGCTTCCTTTAATCTCATCAGTTGCTGGCAGTAAAGATCAGAATCGATGGTGTTGCCGGACGGTAAAAGCTCATAATGAACAATGCCCTTCCAATCCCACCATACACACAGCATCACCTTATTTCGTGTTAGGCCAGGTTTGGCCACAGTCTGTGAAGCCTGGCCAACTTTCGACCACGACCTTTTTCGCACGTTCTTGTCGTACGTGATCCACTTTTCATCGCCAGTTATCAATCTCTTCAAAAACGGCTCGGTTTCATTACGTCTCAATAATGAATCGCAAATGAGTACACGGTTCATTAAGTTTCTTTGAGTGAGCTCGTGTGGCACCCAAATATCGAGCTTTTTTGTATAACCAGCTTTCTTCAAATGGGTCAAAACTGTTTTGTGGTCAATTCCCAGTTCTTCAGCTACATCGTAACTACTAATATGCCGATCTTGCTCCACTCTTTCAAAAATGGCGTCCATTTTATTCGTAACAGGGCGACCAGAGCGAGGTGCATCTTTAACATCAAAATTTCCGGACTGAAAACGTTTGAACCAAATTTGTGCTACTCTTACTGACACTGCATCAGGTCCATAAACATCACAAATTTTTTTCACAGCTTGAGTTGCATTTTTGCCTTTTTAATAATAAAATTTTAAAATGTATCGAATTTCTTCATTAGATTCACTCATTTTTACGGAGAGAAAAACAAATGAAAAATAGCGGGAAACAACTTTTTTTTATTTTTTTCTTTTCTTTATAATGTAACCTTTTTAATGTTACCAAAACCAGCCAGACACAAATAGTACAGTCAAAGAAATTTTATAATAAGTTTATACCTACGTTATGCGAAAAGACTTTTTCCCCGACCTAATATTTATGTACATTTAAACTACTCTATTCATGTCATTAAATGTGAAACGCATTACAAACATTATAACACTTAGGTACTGTTTTGATAAATTATACATTGAGTAGCTTACAGTATTTTGTGGAGATATTACCATTGTAAGTAATGAGAGGTTCGCTGTTCCAGTCAAATAACAGAAGCATTGACTCAGGTCTGATTTGTACGTGAGAAGGCGGAGTAGCACTCAGACGGAGCAATAGGATGAGCACGTTTTATATTGCCTCTAAATGTGAAGCGTAAACTGGCAGCTGATTACGACCGCCATAACAATCACCTTTGTTAAGACTCAGATAATTGTCTTAGCCGAACCAAAATACAATCAAGTTATTTTTTCTTATAAAGTGATATCTTTTCGTAGGCGAGCATCAGCACAAATATTGATTACTAAATCAAAGGTAAAAAAAAATATCAGGAAGTATGTTCAATAATAATTACCTATCTAAATTCAAGCTGAATATTGTTGTTTCCATTCTCAATTACGTTTGAAAAGAATCTATTATGAATTGTGTATAAAATGTGATTTGAGTTGGATTCTCTTTTATCGAATTACTGGCATACAGCTAAACATTTCAATAAATGTTTTTGTAGACAAACTGATACAATGGATTAGTAGAAAAAATTACATTATCGTCTCTCATGATATGCCGTCTTTTATTGAAGTCTTTTATGACATTTTGAACTCTGTAACAACTAGATATAGGTGAATTTTGAATAGTTTATATCCGTTCGACAGGAGAGGTGCGATGCGCAACTTACAATATTGTTTGCTGTTTGTTAAAGTATCCGTGAATAAGAGTTCTTCAGACAAGTATTGATTGATATTCAATAGATGTAGATGAATGGCTGTTTGACAATACGATCATTTTGCTACTTATGCTTACATTGTGTACATATACGAAACTCAACGAATACGTAAACGGCAAATAGATAGAGTTAATTTATGTAGATCAATTCACTATTTACACTATTTCCAACAATAGTTTCAGAACGAAGTTTTTCATCGGACGGTACTGGCTTGGTAAAAATCGATACTGATAAAAAAGTTCAAGTTTTCATGACACGACTCTACATGGCCAGCTATAGGTATATCAGCATATTAGTATCATGTACCAATGCTGGTTGGTAATAAAAAAAAATATTAATTCGAATTTTAAAAAATTTAAACATTTGTATTAAAAAAACAAAATATATACAACGTGTGTAAGTTTTATATTCGTATGATACCTACTGTCTAAAGGAGAGGGTATTATGTGAACCAAAGAGTATCTATCACGCATCATCGCGCAGCTTGCAACGAACCGCCAAGCGCCAACGCCGGTGGTCTACGTCAACTTTCTTCCCTCACCCGTAATCCAAATAACGCAATACTAAAGGATCAATGAAGTTTGTTCCCTTTGCAGTTGTTATCCAGATTCCAATCGAGTGCATTCTAGCGAGCTTGGTACATTTATTGAGTACCGTAGACATAGCGACGTCAAACTATTGTTCGAATTGTTTGCATTGTGCTGTTCTCTTATGTGTCCAGACTTAAATCCCGCTTAGTTTTGTGCTAAAAGAGCAGATATGTTGTATTTAAAAATGAATTAAATTGTTAACCTCGGACAGAAGCGATGATAAAGATATGTCTACTTTGTCCGTGGAAATCAAATACATGTTGGACATAATTTAATAATATCTTTTTACTTTTAACTTAAAGAGCTGTGGTAGAGCCAAGCAGTTCGCTGCATGAATGGGCCGGCTCGACCGGTGAAATACCACGACCTCTCAGAAGACCGACGTAAAGTGGCTCATGTCGCGTTTCGTTCGGTGAGAGAGGTAACCGGAGGCCCACCCCCGTCCTATCCTTTCCTATCCCTTAAAGGTTGGCAACGCAACAGTAACACTATATGTGTTGCTGGTGTCCATGGGCGGCGTTGGTTGCTTACCATCAGGTGACACGCCTGCTCGTTTGCCCTCCTATCCCATAAAAAAAAGAAAAATTAAATTAGTCGTGTCCATGGCCAATTTGTCTGTCACTCCGATTTCTAATTGACAGGTTAGGGTTCGAACCCAGGAATACAGGATGTGTTTATCTTAAGAAATTGTTCAAAAGCTGCTTGTGTCTATTTGTTTTTAAAAATCGTTAAACGCTGGCTATTTTATTGGCTTAAAATTTCGATTCTGAGTTTAGTAACTTTTAAGTAATACTAAAGCATCACCTGAATTAACAGCAAACAGAACTTTCAGTAGAGTTTATCATGGTAGAAGCAAACTACAATTGTTTCTATCAATAATTAAAATGGGGGTTAGTTTCGGTGAGTCTCGGTGGCACAGTGGTTGAGCACACGGCTTCTGATCCGGAGGTCCGGGTTCGAATCCTGACACTGGCTCACACCAATGACTTTTCGAAATTGTTTTCGGAAGTTAAGTGTGATAAATATCGATGACTGAAAAACTTTGTTCCCGGTATGGCAATAGGTTCGCCACCTATATTCCATTTGAGACGTAAACATAACGGCGAGACGAGGCTTAACAGCCGCTGCCTACACCTTCGGGTAACAAAAGGCGTGAAGTTATGTATGTTATGTTAGTTTTTAGCAGTACAAAAGAGGCCGGTAGTTAGTGAGTCAGGGTGCATTGCGCACGCGCCACTTGATGCTCGTTAGTGAACAGTTCGCGTCACCATCCAACTAAAACAATACGTTGCCATTACGCTAATTGCACAAAACTCAACAGTCCTGTTTGACACTGCTTTGTTCAACAACCCCCCCACGACAGATGCCTACACTATTGTCAGAGTTTTATTCATAAACACTGACAGACAGTTATTGTGATTTTTTACGATGAACTTACGAAATTTATTTCTATTGGATATGCCCAATATACCTATAATTAAAAAATAAAGACTATATGTAAAGTACCTAGTTTAACAATTAAATTGCACAGTCATAGCAGTAGAATGTATCAACAGTTTTATTCAATCAAAGCTGTATGCTATAATATAATGCTGAGTAAAAATCACGCAATTAAATACTGGATTACATAAACAAATGAAGATTATGGGTGTGAAGATCCCATAAAATAATTATGATAACAAGTAAGTAGAATAAGTACCTATTGAATATGATAATAATTTGTAATTGACGTGTACAAATACATACCTATTATTATAATTGTTAATCATTTGCAACCAGTTCAAACAATTTGCTTGTAGACAGTTAAATAGCAATTAATCTATGACAATATGGCGTTCGTGAAGAGGAATGTAACACATGTCAATGTGTCTACAATTATGTTGTCTATGCTCTCACAATATCCGGCTAATGTGTCTAATAACAAAATGTATTTGCCGTGTTGTGAGCGCGCTCGTAAATTCTATACTGTCTCTGGAACAGTTGGTCCGTGTCGCCGTTAAACATATATCATTCAGCTTTGTATTGTCTAAACATAAGTAATTAATTTTATATTATTGTTTATTTATAGGTGAATGTCTTGTTTCCTGCATTATTAATGCTGTTATAATATTTAGGAGATTCCGCGTTTATGTGTTAACGTAAGGCAGTATCTGCTGGCTTATGAGTTCTTGATTCCAGCCAGCTTACGTGCTGCCTTTCAATTTCGTATTTCCAACTAATTCCAGCTAGTCTAGACTACTAATCACTAACTAGTTGAAATTAGTCGTCAGTAAATCGAATTTGCAATGAATTTGATAGTCGCCATTCGTCACTGACTAGCTGGAAGTTGTCGTTGGAAATATTATATTAAAGAGAATTGAATATTATTCACGTTGGTATTTCGGCTCTCCCAGACGCGCCAGGCGAATTTAGGGTTTAGGTACGCGATCTTATTCGTGCGCGATTGTGTCGCGACGCGGAGTCCAAATGCTTCTTAGATCGGCAATCAACTAATCCCATCAAAAACGAATGCTCTTAATCGAGGTATTGGTATTTACCCATATATTAAAAAGAACAAATCGTTAAAGCAATTAAAAAAAAAATTGCAATATAAACCTTAAACTCGTTCAGTAAATACAAAAACGTAATATAAAAACGTAACGTCACGCCTTTTTCTATCCGAAGGTGTAAGCAGCGGGTATTAAAGCATCGACTCGCCGAATCGATACGTTACGTCCCAACTGGAATAGGTGGCGAACGTATTCCGGATCGATCGATTGCTATTTATCACAAATATCTACCGAAAATAATTTCGAGAAATCATAGGTGTGAGTTCGAAATCGAACCTACGACATCTGAATCAGAAGCGGGAGCTCGACCCCTGGACCGACGGACTATAAATAAATAAACATAAACCATAAATTATAATTTCAAATTGTTAACGTCTAAGGCTATTACTTGAAAGCGGATGAAAGCTTAGTAAATGTTTGTAAATTGTTTCAGACGACATAAAAACAACATTCTTAGTTTGCATCATCTGTCTGTGAGGACGATATATTAGGAGACGCGGGGTGGGGTGCACGCGTCCCACACACGAGACAGCTACTTCGGCACTAATAGCTTAACCCCCTTTTGTTTTTCTACACAAAGCACTCCGTTTATTTATGAGATCTACTGATTATGCCCTGACACGCGTCCCGGCTAAATCGCTCTCAACACACATAATAAAATGTCTTTAATTATTTCGTTATGTTTAGTAATAGGTGCTTATAAAAATCTTTTATGCCTTTTAATGAGCAGTTATTATTTATTTTGAATATTCAGGAAACAATTAGAAATATGTAGTTTCTTTTAAATATGAGAGTTTGCTTTTAAAGTTTAGGTACGTATTTCAAGTTAGTAGGGAGTAGGTATTCCTTCGCTAGAGTTAGGTATACAATGTTTATCAATGGATAATTAATCATAATAAATATAATCATCAGCCTTTTGATGTCCCCCCATCTCTCCCCCATATCTCCCCCATAGAACGCCATAGCTCACGGTCCTGTGCCTTTCGCATCCAGTGGCTGCCTGCAATCTCGACCAGATCGTCGGTCCACCTAGTGGGGGGACCCCCAGTTCGTGGTCGCCACTCGAGAACCTTTTTCCCCCAACGGATAACGGCTCGTCGAGATCACAAATCACAGTCGAGATCAAATATTATGTTCTACGCAAACCTTGACGCCGAATTATTACGTCTCAAATTTCGCCATCTATTTGATGGCGAAACCTATTGCCACCGGTCACCGGCCATGTTGTCAGTCATCGATATTTATCACACATAACTTCCGAAAAGAATTACGAGAAATCATAGGTTTGAACCCGAAATCGCTATTTAATGATTCAGAAGTGGGGAGGTCGATCACTGGATCACCGATACGATTATCCTACCCAAAATTATACGTAAAAAAGTAATTAATAAAATCATTCATTCATCCAAGCAGTTTCAAAATACGCATAATAGTAGATTTGAAATATACAATTGCAAATTAAATTGGACTCCAAATATTTCAATTTTGTTAGGTGCCCTTAATATTTTGAAACCCCTGCCGTAATGAGATGCTACTGGCGGAGATTTGAAGAGGCATTCATTGAATTGTCCAAAACATTATGCGTTTCACATCGAACTGTGTACGAGTGAGTGTCGCATTGCATGTCACTTAATATTCAATATGACTGTGGGGTGAACGACACATTATATTATTGAAATGATCACTGGGCCATTATTGTCAGAATGTCCAAACAATGCTTTCCGAAGACAGTATCCATGTTATTTATTAAAATAAACGCTTATATCTGAACAAAATATTCTCTGTAATCCAGTGGTTAAGCTCCCAGAACTAAGCTAACTCGTTAGTTCGATTCCGGAATCAGACCAATGATTTCTCAGAATTCTTTTCTTAAGTTAGTCTCACAAAAATGTCAGTCATCGATATTTATCACACATGTGATAAATATCGATGACTGACATTTTTGTGCCTGGTGTCTGGGAATAGGTTCGTCACCTGTTCCATTTGGGACGTAAGATAACGATTCGGCAAGCCGAGGCTTATCAGCCGCTGCCTACACCTTCGGATATAAAAAAGCCTTAAGTTATGTTATGCTCTTAAGTAAACGCTTTTCAACATTCTTACTGGTAATGAATGGAATAAATTGCCAGCGTGGATAGCGTGGATAGGTTTTGAATGGACAGTGCGCTTTATCACCTGGTCATCAGTTAGAATCAAGACTGACATGTAGTCAAGTTCTGTCTTGTACAAGAGAAAAAACGTGTAAGGTTAGGTAAGTAATTATAATTTTTTGTTTTGTGAGGGAATGTACTCGTAAAATAATAAATATAAAAGAATATTCTAGACATAATTTAGCGTTTTGATCATAAGACTTGTTGTATACGGGCATGGTGGATAAATTTGCGGTTAGTATTTTAAGTTGCGTCGGCTTGCGGTCGACTGCGTCAAATGTTGCTCGCTGCTTCAAGTCCGTTGGTAATTTCGTGGTTTCGCTCGAATATCCGAACAATATTATTGTCGAAGAGAATGAATGCTATAAATATGAAAAACTCATTTCACCATCTACCGCAACACCGTCTGCCCGGATGAAATAAATGGCGAATAGTTAGTCAAGCTTGCTGAATCTAACAACAAAATTATAAATCAGCCGACAGGAAGAAATACCACGTTGCGTGTTTTCCACTCTCCAATTCCACGTTCAACTGTGGTAGAGTCTTGCACTTCGCTGCATGAATGGGCCGGATCGACCGGTGAAATACCACGAACTCTCGGAATATCGGTGTGAAGTGGCTCGTTCGGTGAGAGAAGTAGGTACCTAGAGGCCCAATCTACTTTCATCTCCTAGTCCTTTAAAGGACGGCATCGCACCACGGTATTCATGGGCGGTGAGAAGTTGCTTACCATCAGGTAACCCACTTGCTCGTTTGCCTGCCTATCCCATAAAAAAAAGCCTCAGCTCCAAGTTTCCTGCAATTACACAACCAGGGGCCACTCTATTTCACTGATCAGGAATTTATTATTATTTATGTACCTATATTCCTAATTATATTATTTACCTGCTGGGTATGTTAAAAGAGCGTAATTATCTGTGCTTTTCTGTCGTTGGAGTGGAGTTAGAATAATACGGACATGCACTTACTGTTTGTGGTTGTTGACTGTCGATGGACGAGTGAAGAGTTGTGTAATTCGACTCCTGTCATCTCATATCAGTATTTATTTACCCGGTTGAGATGACAGATCGAAGACCACACGTGTTGTGGTAAGTGTTATCGATACTCACCAGTCATCCGAACCCTGGTGTCATGTCCATACTAGGCGTGCACTCTATTAGAAATGCTCAATTATAAGGTTCAGCTATAACAAGGTTATTTTTCAATTTAATTTAAAATTATCGGATGTATCTACCTATAGATTACATCACATACACATACCTATTGATTTTTTTCAGGGTTCGAATCCGCCGACCTCTACTCAGTAGCTGGTAGTTTTACAACCGCTTCACGAGGTCAATATTGGCTATAGTTTTACCTTGAATCTATCAGTTTACATAGCTATTGATAATCCAATTGTTTGGATTAGGTTTTCCAATAACACAATAATACCTAAGTCCCGTCTGTTTTTAATTCGTATTTGGGGAGTACCACTGGTACTCTGAGGTACTACCTACATCAATATCAAATCCCAATAACCTAGTTTAGTTTGAAAGCATGTAAATATCTATTCAATAACTTAATGTTTACCTTAATGCATATTTTTAACTTAACTTCACCTCTTTTTCTACTCGGAGGTGTAGCAGCAGAGGCTGTTAAAGCCTCGACTCGCCGAATCGTTATGTTAAATCCCAAACAGAATAGACGGCGAATCTATTACCATACACCGGGCACGAAGTTGTCAGTCATCGATATTTATCACACAGAGGATTACCACATTTCCCAAAAGAATTCCGAGAAATCATTGGTTTGAGTCATTGAATAGAACCCACGACTTCTGATTCAGAAGCGAGAATATCGACCACTGGACCAGCGAGACTATTCTTTAAAAATGATAAAAATAATTTTCAAACTAAACACACGCCACACAAGAGCCATGGCATTCTGTATTTTCCAAGTTTAATATTTGAAGCAAACGAGCGTAATATAAGCTCTTGAAATCGGGGTCGAAACAGTCGCGGTTACTGCAGGAAACCACAAACTATCTATCTATACTCGTATACTATAAAAACTACAGCGTAGCATCATTATTTTATAACTCGCTTGAATAACCAGATCTGACGAAATAAGATCATCGTAATTTTCGAAACATTTTATATCTCTTGAATCCATAGAAAATCCATCTATAATACCTACTACTAAAAATAGAAATCCTAAAAATTGGTTTGCGAGTGTCATTCATTTAAAACAATATTTACACAAAAAATAAACACAACTGTAATTGTCTCAATATACTTTATTAACATAGTATGAGTGTATGACCATCATTGTAATCTGCATTATACCTACCCAACTCACTATTCAGTTTTGTCTACATAGCATAAGCCTATACTTCGGCTCCCAGCTTAGGAGCAAGTTCCTACAAAACATAGTAAATTCCTGATGTACATATATTTGTGTCCGACCGAAGAAAGTTCGGTTTCGGCCAAAAATCTAGTTTCGGTTTCGGTCGAAACTTCTGTCTACTACTAATCTACTAATTGTGATTTATGATTATCTTTGCCGAGACTATGAGTGTAATAGAATATTACTACACAAAACTTCACGCCCCCAGCCCCATGCCAGGTAGGGATATTGTACAGTGGTACAGCCAAGCAGTTCGCTGCATAAATTGGCCGGCTCGAACGATGAAATACCACGACCTCTCAGAAGATCGATGAATATTTATCACATAATTTTCTATATTAATTTCGAAAAGTCTTTGGTGTGAGCCAGGATTCGTACCTGCAACTTCTTGATTCTGAAACGGGGTCCTCAACTGATGGACCACAGAGAAAAATTTTTTTTTTTTTTTTTGTTTGTAGGTGTATCTGCAATCAGTCACAAACTATAAGCAAATGTGTTGGGTGTGTTATGGCGTGTCGAGCGTGTCTCCCAGTGGAGCCAACTACTCGTTGTATTCCCATTTAGATTTGGTCCAGGGCCAAGATAACACGTCGTCTTAGTCGTGTCTCACTATTTGTTTGTAGCAGTTGGGCTGCTAGTCTATTGGGGTGATCAGCTAGCCGCTTTTTATAGTTTCTGCTATAGTTTCGGATTTCCTCCTTCACTGTGTTCATCCGCAGGTTATGGTGTATTTCGGTGTTTGTGACATACCATGGAGCACCTGACAGGGTTCTCAAGATTATGTTCTGGAGTCTTTGTAGAACATTTAAGTTACAATCGCTAGCAGTTCCCCATAGCTGTATACCATATATCCAACTTGGTTTTAGGATACTTTTGTAGATTAACAGCTTGTTATCCATAGAGAGTTTTGAATTTCTTTTGAACAACCAGTATAGATTTTTATAGCGAATGTTGAGTTCGTCTCTCTTTTTTTTTATGTGTTCCCTCCAAGTTAGAGGTCGATCCAAATGCCAAGGTACCGTACGCTGTTACTTTGTTGTAGTACATTGCTACCGAGTCTCACCGGGGGGCAGGTATCTCTCCTCAATGTGAATGTTATGTGATCAGATTTATTTGGACTAGCTTTTATTCGCCATTTACTTAGCCAGCTGCTAATCTCGTCTAGACCTCTTTGTAGGTTTTCCGAAGCGATAGCAGGGTCCGTGCTTCTTGCTAGGATAGCGGTGTCGTCAGCATATGTGGCAGTTGTAATGCCAGAGACAACCGGTAAGTCTGCGGTATAGATGGTGTAAAGTACAGGGCCAAGAATTGAGCCCTGTGGCACTCCAGCTCTGAGGTCGTAAAATAGAGAGGTGCAATGCCCCTCCTTAACCTGGAACCGTCTATTTGATAAGTATGACGCCAGGAGTATATAAAGGCTATGCGATATGTTTAACTTAATTTTGCATAGCAGTCCCTCATGCCAGACCTTATCAAATGCTTGTTGGATATCCAGAAATGCCGATGAGCAATACTCTTTCAGTTCCAGTGCACTTCTTATTTCGTGGCAGACCCTGTGCACTTGTTCAACAGTACCATGCTGCTGCCGGAACCCAAATTGATGGTCTGGGATTGTCTTGTTTTCTGCTAGTTGTGGCACAATTCGTTGGAGTAGAATTTTTTCAAACAGTTTTGAAAGTATCGGCAGTAAGCTGATGGGCCTATACGAAGCAGCTTCATGCGCAGGTTTTCCCAGTTTATGGGTCATAATTATTTGGGATATTTTCCACATATCTGGGTAGTGTTGCACGCGAAGGATACCGTTAAAAAGCATGGTCAGGAAGGTGATTGCCTTTCTCGGTAGCTCGCCAAGGATTTCTTTTGTTATTAGATCAAATCCTGGGGCCTTCCTATCTTTCAGTAACCTAATAACTTTCCAGACTTCACGGGTTGTTGTTGATTTGGGTGGTAGATCTAGTTGTAGGTCTTGGCTAAGGATTCTTTCCACGTCTGCATCAACCTGGACGCCTTCAGGAGCGTTGGGAGTAAATACTTCGGAGAGCCGTCGGGCAAAGACATCAGCTTTATCCTGCTCCGTCCTAGCCCAGCCATTCGCTGTCAGCTTTATGGGGGGCTTGGGTTCTAATGGCCGGCTCAGTGCTTTTGTAAATTTCCAGAGTGAGTAGTTTGTGGCTGCTGTAGCTGTTAACGACTCTAATTTTGTTTGTAGTGTGTTTTCCCGGAGATCTGCTATTGCAGTTTTCAGTTCAACAATTGCTTTGTTTAAGGCAGTCTTGTCCAAAGGATGTCTGGTTTGATGCCACACTCTTCTTAGCCGACGCTTTTCCAAAACTTTTAATTTTATAAATATCGGCTGATTTGTGGAGGCTGTATTTGGTTTAGCTTCAGGGGTACATTTCCAGCAGGCTTCCTGTATAAGAACTGTTATATGTTTCACAGCTTCCTCAACATCGTCAGGCGTTTTCAGGGCCATCTTTAGTTTTATTTTCCCATCGATGTATTCTCGGAACGCATACCAATCTGTTTTTTTGTTGCTGAGAGTAACTTGAGTGTCATACTCTATAAGAGTTGTGCTGATAGTTAGTAACACTGGGGTATGGTCCGATGAGCTATCACTACAAGACTGAGCCTTAAGATAGTGCCTAGATAGTCCACCCACAATGAAAAAATCCAGGAGATCTGGTACCTTGTTTGGATCTGTTGGCCAGTATGTTGGCTCTGGAGCTGCTATTGCATGTAGATGGTTAGCTTCCATACCACAGAAATAAATCAAGATAGAACGGCGAATAGGCGTGGCAAGCGTGCCAAAACCCTGCACTATATTGCATGCTTTTCGAAACTCGCTCTCATTACGCAACGAGCGTTCCTGCCATGCATTCAGGACGTAAAAAAATAGATAAAACGTCACATATATGCCTTATTATGCTGTGAAAAATTGTAAAAACAAAAGTAGTGAATCAAATATGAAAAAAGGAAATATTTCGTATGATCAGTAAGTACAGAAAATCAGTAGAAAGTATTTTTTTGAGATTATAAATTATTGTTTTACTTTTACTATGTTCAATAATTACGATCACAAGTTGTATATTTTTTCGTTATGATAAATATCCATTGCTGTCCGCATTCAACGCTCGTATACAAAAACATTGCGCGTATAAATTATACGCGTAATGTACGTCGAATCGAACGAAATACACAATACACCTGCCAGTTGATCGCTGTGTCTGTTAATCGCTGTGATTCGAATGTTAGAGATGGGCACTCCATGTATCGTTGAGTCTTAGGACTTATCGATAAATTAATTCAATAATAACTCGAGTATCAGCTCATGTCTTGCTTTGTCCCTACTTTATTCTAACACCACAAATTTCAACCAAAGTGTTTCGTAATTACATTGGCAGCAGTTTATTTGACAGTATAAGTTTTCACCAATTTGACCAATCGCCGATGGAAAATCATCTCGTTCTTCTCAAATGGGCAGTAACCGAGGTATATGTAGACGTTCGGCTTCGTTATTTAACCAGGACTGTGAGGCCGACCCTTACAAAAAGGCAAATATTTAATAAATATGTATAGTTTCAAGGACAGTAAAATATTTATAATTATTTTTTATATACTGTTGGAAAAATATGTTTTAGGTTTTAATATGTCGGATTGAAGTAATTAACATGTTTTACTTTCTATGATTATCGTTACACAAAATCAATAAAGTTAGTAAAATATAAAAATAATAAAATTAACACACGTTGCCGATATTAACATCGATAATCTAATGTGAGTGTCTCTTAGCTAGTCGCCTCGCTCACAATGAAAATGACGTCACGCTGAGGGCGTGGTTTTTCAAAAAAGTGACACGCTCGAAATGTATGGAAATATGCCATCGCGGCCGTTCTATCTTGATCTATTTCTGTGTTCCATACTGTATTTTAATTGTCGTCCTCTGGTTGTTGTCAGTCGAGACCCCCAATAGATATGTTTTGAGTTCCAATCTCCACCAGCAACAAATCGAGGTCCAAGGGACAAAAAGAACTTGTTGAACATAGTTTGGTCGATTTTATGTTTTGGTGGACAGTATACAGATGAGACGTTGAAGTAGCCACATTTATCCTCCAGTGCAATTGTTGTAGCTTGCAAGTATTCAGTCCTGAACTCAGGCATTTTGTGGTGTTTAATGGTCTTACGGATAATAATGGCTTGTTCCATCCGGATGGTTTGTAAGATAAGTGTAGAAATCCTTAAATTTTATGTTACTAGAAGCTGTACTATGCGTTTCTGAGACAAGAACTATATCGAGCTTGTGTTCGTCAATTAACAATTGCAGATCGTCTTTATTTGGCGCTAGGCCATTTATATTCCAGGTTGCCAATCTTATCGCATTCATTTGTTCAATTTGCTGAGCAGGGTTGTTATGAGACCTAGCAGGGTACTCATTTGTTGTAGGAGTAAGTCTATCTTTTCAGATTGGTTTATAATAATATTTTGTAGAGACTTGTAGTGTAGTTCTGTGGTCGGACTTTACTTTTTCTGCATATGAATCTTTGGCTATGTGAGATTCTTTGTGTTGGCTTGTATAAGGTGTTCTCTGTTTAGTTGTTGTGGTGGCAGTTTTTGGATGCTGTTCCTCGGTTGCGATGTTTTTTTTTAAATTAAATTTAGGTGTTGGTTGTGAACTTTTACGCGACAATATTTCCCGGTATACTTCGCAACCCTTGTAATTTGCAGGATGGGGTCCATGACACAACGCACACACTGCAGGTGAGTTTCGATCTCGCTTAGGACATTCGGAGGTTTTATGTGGCTGTGCGCACTTAACACATCGATATGGTCTCATGCAGTAGTTTTTTGTGTGGCCATATTGTTGACATCTCTGGCATTGCACTATTGATTTTTTTTTCTGGGATCTTCTATAACTATAGCTTGGTGGTATATATATTTTATTTCTTTAACAGCTTTGTTATTTTCACTCGGCTTTAGGTTGACAAAAAAAGTTGAAGTCGGTTTTTTGTCTGGTCCATATCGGGAGTTTATGATTTCTCCTAAAACAATGTTGCCTGTCTGTTCAATGTCCTCTCTTATAGCATTGAGGGGTGTAGAAGGATGGAGATTTCTAATGACAAGCCTGTAGCATTTTTCGTTCTTGTTTTTAAATGTATGACCGATTAGACTGTGTTCTCGTACTAGTCCAATTAGTTTCTTGTAGGTTTCTGTTGAAGCACTGCTAATTCTTAGCTGGTTTCTATTCACGATCTTATAGCTGAAGTCGCTTTGAGAGGCTACAGTTTTCAACAGTTCAGTGAGTTTATTCACATCTTCGATTCCGTACAGAACTATAGGTGGGGGCTTTGACGGCTTTTTGGGATGGACCATGTCTTCCGTTTCAGTTTGGTCCACAGGAAGTTCTCCATACCTATTTGATGTGATCACAGCTGGCGGGCTATCAGATATCTTCTTTCGTTTGGGATTTCTTGAGCCGGGAATTCTTTGCCAATCTGGGGGGCCTGGGGGCCTGTTCTCGCTTTTACTCGAATCGGTGCATTGGAGATGCGTTTGAGAAAGCTGAGATTTTACAGTGTCAGTGGAGCTGTTGGATTTGCTACTTGGTGAGTTTAGCTCTCGAGGTAAAGAGACTAGGATGAAATGCCTGCTGCACTAGTTTTTTGTTTCCAGTAACATTTACTGGTACAGGAGCCTGGACACCCGCTTCTGCACAGTCTTCGGTAACATATTTCCCACTCTCCAGCCCGGGTACTGGGGAGCGCCGGGGGTTAGCCGGATCGCATGACAAAACACATTCTTCATTATTCGACATTTCATAAAGGAAAAGGTGTGGGATATTAATCTATAATAATTTCCCAGGGTATTATGTCCACTTTTTATGAGGATATTTAGTGCCTCTTGGCTTGTGGTAGCCATGACAGGTTATTTGACCGCCGCCTGTTGTTCGGCGTTGTTACTCGTTTAGCACCACCCAGGGGAGACTTGTAGGGTGGGCCTAGGAAAGGTGGTAAATCCTACGGACGCGAGCAACTCTCCTCCCCCAAAAAAAGCTTTTTCTTTACTTTATTGCAAAGTTTGTGCATGAAAGTAAGGAAACTACGAAAAAATACCCAACCTTAACAGTGATTTAATATTCGAAAAAAAAATAATTTAAACTAGCTTACCTAGCAAACGTTGCCTTGCCAAAAACTAAAGTTTTTGATAAACAATTGAAATATAGGTATAGGATTATTAGAGATGAAAAAATGCTTATAATTACAGAACTTCACGCCTTTTCTACCCGTAGGTGTAGGCAGCAGCTGTTCAGTCTCGTCTCCTCGATATGTTAACGTCCCAAATAGAATAATAGGTGGAGAAGCTATTGCCAAACCAGGCACAAAGTTTTCAGTCATCAATATTTATCACATAATTTTCGAAATTAATTTCGAAAAGTCTTTGGTGTGAGCCAGGATTCGTACCTGCAACTTCTTGATTCTGAAACGGGGTCCTCAACTGATGAGAAAAAAATAATTAAAAATAGATGATGTCTGATTCTCTGACCTACCTGCAAAAATTCACGAGAATCGGTCAAGCCATTTCGGAGGAGTATAGTAACTAACACTGTGACACGATTAGTTATATGATTAGGGACAGCAAACTTAATACATAAACCTATTGTTTAGCTTAAGGAATTGTATTCTTGACCAGTACAATTTACGGTTTCGGCTGACAAATCAATGTATTTGCAATGGCAATTTATTTATTTATTTTAGTTTTACAATAAAAATGTCTGATTTTTAATACTACATAAAAGAGTACAGCTGAAAATTTATACTCTTTAAGTGGCAGAAAGACTAGATTGGGAATTATAAATGAAATGAAAATACATAAGTATTTTTAAATAAAGATTTTAATTCAACACTTATGTAGCTCAGAAGTTCCTTACAATTTACACCATCTTCAAACTTTATATTTATATTATCCACAAAATGCAGTAGTAGTGTGCATATTACATGAATGTATTGACAATTTATAAATAAAACAGTATTCAGCAGAGGGTTTGTCTATTGTTTATCACTACACATTTAATTCACCAGTTTGCTTCAAAAATTCTTTTAAGGAACAATGACAGACACACAAAAAGAAAAAACTAAGGTTTAAGTAGTACCACTGAAAAAAGAAAATATCGTACGCCTTATAGCCCTTATAGCTTTAAGGTTGTGATCTATGAGAAAAGACTATTTTGGAATGTATTCATTATATCACAATGGCTTTTTCAACATTTGTCTATTTTAAACAAGCACACCTTCCACTAATATAGCACCAATAATGGGTTCAAACACTGTAAAATTATTAGGATGAAATCAATCAGTTATGCACCCTTTATTTTTTTTTATATATTATAAATTACTACATTCGCAGACAAAATAAACAAGAATAGTATGATCACTCAAGGTCCTTCTGCAATGATAGTATGACAGGCAGTGCTCATGGCAAGCAGTCCTGCCCATTTGGCACAGCTACAACGTTGACAACAATGTGACAATGACCATATTTTATGCATTGCATACATGCATTATTGAATGCAGCTTTGTTTAGCTAAATAACTTTAGCTCATGGCGAGAGAAGCCGGTTAAATAAATCCTTCAACAAAGTAAGCAAAATAGTGCAATCATGAGCATTCCACTCACAAGTGATATGTACATTACAACACTTTTTGTTTTGCCTTTTCTTAGTTTGAATATAATTTGGAATTTCTTTGATTGGATACCTATTGTAATTGGTCAATCAATATAACAAATATTAACAAAACATCATTCACCATATTTAGAACATTATTTCTTCATATTAGCTATATTTTCTACTAATTTATTATTCAATTCATATAGTTTTGAATTCAAATCATCTTGCTTTACCAGATCTGTCTGCAATTGTCGAAAATTTTGATAACATTTTTGTGCAATTTGCACTGTTTCATAGCCTTCTGATAATTTTGTAGGAGTATCATTTAATTGTACAATATCCGAGTCTGATAAATCTTCTAATATATGCTTAGTGTTTGGAATATTCGGAACTGAATACTTTTCCATTGTTTATGGAAGATGATAACTTTTTTAACAGTTAAATTTATCCGCACCTTAATTCAAGCCTGCTCTTTTATTTTATAAACATTAACATTGAACACTGATTGTGGATTGGATTTTCTTGTTTCTTCTTCTTTTGTTAGTGTCTGGATTTTCTTCGGAATTGTTATTGTTCTGACCTGTCATATTTGTCAATTTTAATATTTTTTTATGACCTGGTAACATAGACCCTTGAGTCATACATAATTGTCATTGTTTTATATAATTTAACGACCTGGTTGCTAGGACCTTTAAGTCAAGTCTTTTTATTACAAATAACTTCTTAATTCTTAACCTAAACTAATCTTAACCTAACTTAGCCTAAACCTACAGCTTAAGCTAACCTAACCTAATCATCCATAAAGTCGTGGCACTTTATGCATGATGTTCCGAGGGAGTTTTGACGGCAATGTAGAAGAGCACACTAAACACGATATTTACACCATTTCCCACATTTGCACTCATATACGAACACTTATTAAACAAAACGCCACGAATTTTATTCAATAATATCTATTGAAACACAAATCTGAAAAAATAATATAAAATAACGGACATGTTTCTTTCACAGTCCCGCCAAAATGCCACATAATTGTCACTTGTCAGTTTCGATACAGTCCGGTCACCACACATTCATTGACTTGTGTGTATGGACGAGACATATTGTTCCTTAGTACAATTACTTAATTTTAAATTGTGTATTCTGACGGCGCACACAGAAACATATATCTATCTCGTTCTCACTCAGCACTGACATTAGCATGAGGATAGTTTAACAATATTTCAGTGTGTACATAAAGTGAATGAATATTGAATCATGAATATACGTAAATACCTACTGAAGCTGAAAATTGGCCATGTTTTGCGCTCCAACTGTCAGTTCAGCTGGTAAAAAAGTGTTGGGAAAAATTTTACAGAAAAAATTTCTCTGCGGAATGATCTAATTAAAATAGTTTTTTATCGTAACTATTGTCGGGTATCGGGCTATCGGGTAAAAAACTATTGTAAATTCGCTAAATTTGCTATAATTAACTGTCCTTGGACTGGAATCAGAAATTAAAAAAAAATGTTCTGCACACGTTGCCGGCACATTCACTGCATGAATGGGCCGGCTCGACCGGTGGAATACCACGACCACGAGAAGATCGATGTAAAGTGGCTCGGGTCGTGTTTCGTTCGGTGAGAGAGGTACCCGAAGAGTCACCTTCCCCTTCCCCCCTCCTTTCCTATCCTACTCCCATAAAGGTCGGCAACGCAACTGTAACACTATATGTGTTGCAGGTGTCCATGGGCGACGCTGGTCACTTATCATCAGGTGACACGCCAACCCGTTGGCACACCTATCCGATAAAAGAAAACAAATTTGAACCAAATATAAACTCTGACATCAAATCAAAACCGCTCAAATAAAGAGTAGAAATGGGTTCGGTGGTCCAGTGGTCGAGCACCTCGATTCTGAATTAAGAAGACGCTGGTTTGAATTCTGGCTCACACCAATCACTTTACGAAATTATTTTCGGAAGTTATCTAAGTCTCGGTGGCGCAGTGGTCGAGCACACGGCTTCTGATCCAAAGGTCCGAGTTTGATTCCAGACACTGGCTCACACCAAAGAGTTTTCGAAACTGTTTTCGGAAGTTATGTGTGATAAATATCGATGACTGAAAAACCTTGTGCCCGGTATGGCAATAGGTTCGCCACCTATTCCATTTGGGACGTAAACATAATGTTTAATCATCGTCGTCATCGACATTTTGTTTGTACGCGAGTAACACCGTGAGGCGGGAAGCTACTTACAATATAATATAATACTAGTGTGTGATAAACGACGATGACTGAAAACTTTGATCCTGGTATTACGAGACGAGGCGAGACGAGGCTTAACAGCCGCTGCCTACACTTTCGGGTAGAAAAAGGCGTGAAGTTTTGATATGTTATGAATGTTAAAAGAATATTATATTAAAAGAATCTAAAAATATTTAAATATGTTATGAAAGCATAAAATAATTCTTTTGTCAATGGTTCAGAGTCTCCACATCCAATCCACCAACGGCGGCAAATAAAAACAAAAATTAAATTAATTTTTTAAATTTGTTGTCATTTGAAAGAAAATACACAAGTAAGATTCTTAGAAATTCTACTAAAAGTTTGTTCCTAGGATCCTATTTTAGCCATTATGACTATGCAACACAAACACTTATGGATAAAACTGATCTCATGATATTACTATACCATATACACTATACACTATATATATATAGTATAGTATATATATACTATACTATACTATACTCGCAGCCAGTATTTAAAAAAAACCGAAAAGGCCGTTTGAAATTTAATTTCCAGATTGACTTTAGAGGGGTTGGTGCCGTTGGTGGACGATTAATTACAGCAAATGTTCCTGTCTGCAGTGGGGCACTATACTCCAGTGATTGACACAAATTACCTCTAATCGAGGACACCGGGCAGAATTGTCGTTGGGTCAACTTTGCACAATATAACAAAAATGATTGCCTGTTTTGTTATAAGTATATAGATTTGTACACATATATTTTGTACCTAGGATTTAAGATTGCATCTGTAATATTAGATAATTTGTTACAGAAATTTACTATATGTCCAGTTTAGAACTAATTATAATTGCATGTCATCCGGGAGATAAATGTCGATCCGATCTCCGATCTGAGTGTCATTGTAATAAATACATCAAGAGAGCACAATACTATAAGCGCAGCGCGAGCGCCCCAGCTATTGCTATTCAGAATGCATTTTAGTTTAGGGATAAAATTAGTATGTGCAAAAAGTAATAGTATACGGCGATCGAGTGTGATATTATTATTTGTTCTTAGCTACTATTTAAAATCTAATAAAATTATTATTATACCTATTTGTTATTTTAAAATGAAAGATAACACAGAGTAATTTAATGTCAAAAATTTGGTACCTACTTATGCAATAACTTATAATGTACTTATATTGTTAGAATCTTTTCCAGGCTTATAAGATAATGTATATAACGTGTATTTTTAAATGCGTTCAAATAATTAGTTATATACTAGCAGACCTGACACTCTTTGTTCATCTTATATGTATCTGAACTGGTAGGTACTCGAACACGGCGTAACCTATAAGCCTCTTGGGTCCAATCAATCATCTAAATAACCCAGCTCCCACTCAAAATTACGAATCATTTCTCGCATTTCATAAAGATATCAGTCACATACAGTGACAGAAAATTTATAATGTATTTAGGTACTATACAAAATATGATTGGCATTTATTTAATCTACTCAGAGAATTCATCTCGCAAATATTTATAAAGCTAAATATATGGTCACTTTACATTCCATGAATTTCATATTACGATTGAGTTTTCTATGTATTTATTTGTTTGGCTGTTGAAATGCGGGGGTGAATATGGAGGGCAAATAAATAATTACTCGCATTCTGCAGATATTGGTATACCTACTGCTCCGACTTATTTAGAGCGGGAAACCGTCATGTGTCTAACAGTCAAAAACATGTAACATGGATACTTCTTATTATAATTGTTGTAGTAACTACATTGTAATTTCATTTTAACAGTGGTAGAGCCAAGCAGTTCGCTGCATGAATGGGCCGGCTCGACCGGTGAAATACCACGACCTCTCAGAAGAACGACGTAAAGTGGCTCATGCCGCGTTTCGTTCGGTGAGAGAGGTACCCGGAGGCCCATCACCCTTCCCCATCCTTTCCTATCCTACTCCAAAAGGTCGGCAACGCAACTGTAACGCTATATGTGTTGCAGGTGTCCATGGGCGGCGCTGGTCACTTACCATCAGGCGACACGCCCTGATATCTCATAAAAAATATTAAATATATTAAAAATAAATAACTATTACTATATCATAATTATTATTAATCTGGGCGTCCCGATAACTCTTTCCGAGAAAGGAACACGGCAAAAAGCCACTTTCAGCGTGGATTGCCTGGCTATACCACTAGAATTTGGAGCTTAAATAAAAAAGATTTAAATTCAACATAATATTTAAAGTGGCGGTTACACTTTTGTTTCGAAAAAAAAACCGTATTTCACGGGCTAATGTCCCGCAGGTTATCCACTAGTAGCTAATTAAAAACCTCCTTCTCCTATAGAAAAACAGACATATAGGAGACAGGCTGTTAATGATAATCTGACACAATGTAATTACTTACTACTTGATAATTGACTTATAAAGTATTCAGCCTAAATATAGGTCATACTGTAAGGGCGGCCCAATACAACAGCGTGGGTATACATCGTGACGAGTATTATTGTGTCAATTATAGTTCTGTGTACTGAGGACTCAGCGTGAATTGAATAAGCGCACCGCTGGATGTCGTCAGGGCTCCGTTGGTGCGCAGTAGGACTCCGCCACCATCCCGCTCACAACATATTGCATAAGCAAGCAAAATGTTTGCTTTTTTTTTGTTTTCTGTTTACAGATGCATATGTTTTTCCTTTTCAATTGTTATCCAGTCAAACAAAAATATGTAAACGAATATTGACAAATGACAACTAAATAGCTGTATTTCTATAATGCAATGTAATATTTACTACATTATTATTTATTATATTTACAATATTATTTTATTGAGCGAACAGATGGATGCTTATTATTGCGTTGTAAAAATAGGCCAATAAAACTACAAAATACTATCTATTAAGAAAACTCTAAAACTAGGAAAGCTGGGTGGCTGTATTGACCTCGTGTTTCTTGTTTAATAATCTCACAAGCTTCACAAAAATCTCTATAAATGCACTCTTTTAAACATTTCCTTCACATTCCAATTTTTAGCCACGTTTTTAGTTTTTTTTTTACGGACCAGCTAATGAAGACCTTAAAAGTTGTAAAGTGTAGCATGCGTTCCGTCATTGCCCCTCATTATGTCATTAGACGTAATTTATTTATTTTTAGTTAGAGATGAAAGGCATTTTGTGTTTTTTAGCCGGTGCCAGATGGATGGTTATCTAGGTACATGCATGTAGGTAGGTAAGCATTTTTCTTTGATATGTGCTCTAATTTCTTCGGATTAATTGTGAATTGTTTACTATATAACAATACCCTTGACCTGTAGTTAACTCAAATTTTAATGTTTATTTAAAACACGAAGATCTAATATCGTTGAATCGTTGAGGGGTGCAAAAAAATACCCAAAATGCGCAATCAATAGATGGTACCTTAATTTTTTTTCCAATCCAGGTAGCGACACAAACAACAATGAAAACGTGACATATCAATCGTATTTTTTTTTCTTTAATGTCGCAAATTCGCACAAATCAAACATTGAAGTGTTAAAGGTATACGATAACATACAGCTTTTAAAGTCGTTTGACAGCGGCAGAGAGAGGGGCGCATTGTGACACAAAATCATTAGTTAGCAAATGTCAAGCCCAAATCCATTTCTTTTATTGTACAAACAGATTTACAAGAAGTCGAAGTGAAACAAGTTGATAAACAACTCACAACCAGAGCCAGCCATGTGATTTATAGTTTTTCTCTGTTTGTGTTGAAATCTTTAAGAATGTCACAACTGACGTGTTGCTTTCTTTAAAATTGAATTATCCTGAAAACGTGCATATATCGACGATCTAATTATGCATATTTTTATGACGAGATTAAGCATTTCTTTACTCTGTACCTTGATTCGAACTATGGCATCATTAATCAGAAGTCGAAGTGTATAACCACCCGGCTATGACTGTGGGGTGAAAAAAACAGTAGTACTAAATGAAACAAGTAGGTGCGCCGGCGCACATTAACTGCATGTTAATGTGAACACGCTGGCTGTATGGCTGTAACCCTTTTGTGTTACTTTTTGTTTTATTCAGGGGTCAACGCGTCGTACGTTTTTGTTGTACGGCACTATGAAAAGGTTTTATGATTCAATTAATTAAATGTCTGCACGGTCATTGTCACTGTGTAAATATGTAAATGGAGCGACAAATAACAATGCTTTGATTTATTGATGGCCGTAAAAAAACTTGTAGCTACTACCAGCGAGGTGAGAAATATAGAACATTTGATAAGCACACAATAATTTGACATGGAAACAATAGAAATAACCAGTATGTTGTGTCTTCTTAAATAATTATCTATCTGATGCATTGCAAGTAGCAACCTATCAGCTGTTGTATTTAGTTTAGTGGATACACACTCATTTGCGCCCAATAACTTTTTAAGAGCTATTTGTGTATCTTGTGTAATATTTTTTGATTATAGGTACTTCCTATTAGTTCCTATAATAGACTTTAATAGACTCCATTAATGGTTAACGTCATTTTTGACAGACGAGAATCACAGAAATCGCGAAATTTCATAGAAGAGAAAATAAAGTATTTGCCTGTAGGTATTGTACTATTGTTGTCTAAAGATAGCTCCATGGGTATGTTCTCTTCTAATGATGATTTTATTTTTTTCAAATGTACATGATTTTACAGAGGAAATGTTCTAAAGTCTGTATTGCCCATACTTTAAGTAAGTTAGAACTGTACATACATATCTATACATTGATGAAAGCCATACACTATACCTACAGTAGTTTTTACATGTTTAGAGAAAAAACGTAAAGACACACTATAACTCTAAAACCTGTTGCTTTTTCTTCCACTACTTTAATAAAAGCGTCCCAGACTTCCGCATATTGATTTTTCTCAGTTATATCTAATGTGTAGAATAGACCTGGCCGTGTTACGATTTGACTGTACCTACCCTATACATTGTTATGTGAAGTAGAAAAAAGACGTATCAAAATAAAGAGACATATCAGTTTCAATAAAGAGACAATCTTACTAAACACTTATCATCGATAGATCATTATCTTCACGACGCTCGAGTATAAAGAGGCAGGCACTATACTTACGTGGATAAGAATTTAGCGGATGCATTTCACAAAGCGCGCCGACCGTTACATTACCCACACCTATTGAAATAGGTAGTAATAAAAATGTGTAGGATTTAATTTGGAATATCTATAGCTACTCATATCAATGTTATTGAACACAGAGAAATAATTAAATATTCTTTTTTTGGAATTTATGCTAAAAAGAAATAAAAAGAAATGTGAAATTTTTATTAGTTTATTTAAATTTTTAGCTTTCTCTGAGATTTCCTCGTATTGATCATAGCATGTATAGATGGATGGACCATGATCGATGATTTTTATTATTATACAATTAATTTATTTTTGTTTGTTTACGCAGAGGAATGCCTTTACCCTGCCGACGCGACGCCGACGGGATTGCTGACAACGACGATGGCGTCGGCAGAGGTATGGTCGTTGAATGAGTTAACTCTATGCAAGCAATATTCTTCAAAAAGATCAATAATTCCCGAGATTGGCGACTCGAACCAAACAGGCAATCTACAGACATGGTATTGCAGTATAACATGACATGCCTTTTTAAACCGATTACAGTAACTATTTATATCATAACGATAGCTTCAGGGACCCCTATCTTATCCCTTGAAATTTTAAGGATTCATTAGGTGTCAGGCGGTTCCGTCAGTCCCCTTGATAAACTCCCCACCATAGGGAGATGTAAGAATATTGAAGTTGTTGAACTGTTCCCCACTATACCCTACTACGGTGACTCCGCCTTTGTGGAAATTCTGTTCATATCTGAATATTATTTAATTCAGTGATCCCTACTGTGTTAGCCAGTGGTGTAGTGAGTTATTAATAGTCTCTTGGATTATATCTTTTAATGGTATACGTATACCATTTTATTGCTGTTAACACCAGTAAACATATTAAAAAATTCAATAAAAGAGATATGAGGGCACAATCTACATTTTGTGGATATATGTATAAAAATTACGGAATAGTTTAAAAATATCAGAAAAGTCATATTATTACCAGATTGGTTTCTTTTCTCCAGTTAGTTATTTTATTTATAACTTTACACTAGTTATAAAGTACAAAAAGGCAGAATTGCGCTGATATATATATTTTTACCAATATACCTGAGATATAGGAGATAAATTTAATTGAATTGAATCTATATTTAATGTTCCAACATTCAAATTCAGAACTTTAGGATTTCAATAAAGTACTGGACGTTTCGTCGATTGCCTTAAAAAAAAAATATTAAAAAAAAAGTACGTATGTAAAAAGGCGCCAACTCACCTATAACTTTTTATAAATACGATGGTATCAGACTTGAGATATGATCATATAAATTCGATTTTACGATACGCTACCCTATATAGTTAGTTGTCCATATTAATAGAGGCTCAGTTGGTGCCTGTTTTATTGAATGCCCCTACCTACTCCATAAACTCATAACATGGAGGACGCTCGCTGTGCTCTTGTATAAGTACTTATATTTATTTACACTCGGTTCATTTAGCAAAGCTCTAGAGTGAATAGAAGAAAGAGCCCTCGTGACGTAACAATGTTTTATTACAGCATGCTTCAACGCACTTGTAGAAATGGAATCTCATTGGTTATTTGTTATGCACGGCTACAAATGCTTTTCTGATATTATTGATAGATAGTAACATAATATTACTTCACGCCTTTGTACCCGAAGGTGTAGGCAGCGGCTGTTAAGCCTCGTCTCGCCGTTATGTTTACGTCCCAAATGGAATAGGTGGCGAACCTATTGCCATACCGGACACAAAGTTTTCAGTCATCGATATTTATTACACTTAACTTCCGAAAACAATTTCGAACAGTCATTGGTGTAAGCCAGTGTCAGGATTCGAACCTGGAACTCTGGATCAGAAGCCGTGTGCTCTACCACTGGACCACCGAGACTATCACATTAACATTTTCAATAACACTATCTATCAGTGTTATTGAAAAAGTTTGAAAATGTTCTACCTTTAATATAGCGGAATAGTGGTCTTGGTGGTCCCCGCGTCCGATTAAAAAGTACTGGGTTCGATTTGTACGTTTCGACTAAAACTAATGATTTTTCGGAATACTTTTCAGAAGTTATGTGTGATAAATGACAACTTTGTACCTGGTGTATGGCAATAGATTCGGCAGAAACTATACTCTACACCTAACGGCGTAACTCGGCGATACGAGGCTAGCCGCTGCCCTACACCTTCGGGTAGAAAAAGGCGTGAGGTTATGTTAATTGAGGAGAAGCCGTCTGTTATAGAGAAACCTAAATTTTTAAAGATAAATTTTCTCCTATAAAACTGTCTAAGTACTACAGATAGATATTTATACCGAGTTTGTCGTCGTTAGGTTATCCTTTGTTACTAAATCTCTGTTGGTAAACAATAACGTTTAACTGAACCTGAGACCTTTGAAAATGAGAGACAAGTTTTCCCCTAAAATCAATACTGAAAATGCTTCACGATTGGATGGCGTCCCGGCGCCGTTCCCGCCCAACCAAAATGGCGGATAAGGACGCCACTGCGAGACGCTTTAATAATTCTTGTTTTAGACGTGGTTTATATGTTTACATAAATCGGAATATATAATATTGTATTCTAATTACGGTCCACCTTCAAATCTCAAAGTACACATAGGCACGCACATCGTTTTTATTGACGATATCTTACATACATACATAACTTCAGGCCGAATCCCTTGTGGCGGAGGCAGAGAGAACAGAACGCCATAAGGCACGATTCTTACACACCTCACTCGCTTCGTTGACTTTCATAACTCATTTAATGCACGCGCGACAATTTTTGTGGCACCTAACAACACCTTCCTCCAGAACACGTTATATTTGGTCACAGAATGTGTGTCTTTATTTTTTTATACGATGGTATTCTAAATATTATATTGAATTTATTTAGGCCTGTTAAGCCCCGAGCCTTCGATTTTTTCTTCTGAAATAGAATAAGTGGCGAACCTATTGCCATACACCAGGCGGTCCGGGCACAGTGTTGTATCCAGACCACCGACCGATTATAACGTAGTTATAACCGATTATAACTACGTAAACAAGTAGGGTTTGTATATATGCCTAACAGTAAAAAAATATTATATCTTGACCTTAAAATTCCTAAGCTATTGTTGTGATTAACTGTTGTAAGAGACCCTTCAGGATAATAATAGTTTGTAAGTAATTAATTGTCGATAGTAGATACAAATAATTCATGAATGAAGCTCGCTGGATCCAGTTACTAACCCACAGAGGAGCTGCATTCAGCTGCAACACCTGTGACTGTCTGTGAGTGCGTCGGAGGCACCTCCCGCCCCGCCCCGCCCCCTGCCTCTTTATACGCAATTTACTGAACGAGGGAAGCGAACACGTTCATGCTCATTGAACACAACACACCTAGAACATTTGTTTTTAATGTATAAACTATAATTATATAATTACAAAACAAAATGGATCACTTGGTTGCTCACGTTAATACAAGGTACCAAAGTGCGCGCTTTGTTTACTCGAATTTAATAATAGCTAATAGTGAATTACCCTCACTTGCCTAAATAATTTAATAGCAATCGGAAACTCGTAATAAACAGCAGATACTGGGCACTCTCCCCACATTTCCTATTTAAAGTTCAGTCATAAATGTATGTTCTGCACAAATATCTGTCCTAGGTGCAAATCGAATTGCCACAATCTGCAAAGAATGATGCAACAATTTCTGTTACGCAACTAGGCTGATATAATAAGACCATATATTTAAGATACACAATGGGATGAAAAATGGCAAAATTTGTAGTACCCGAAACCGACGTGAATGCATGCCGAGATGTATGACTACGGTTAATATCTTGGACACAATACACACAGCGCCCTCTAGTTCCAAGCTAAGCAACTAAATGCTTGTGTTATGGATACTAGATAACGGATATAAATACATATATACTTTTCTTTTGTAAATACATACATAAAATACATATAAAAACACCCATACACCACACAAATATTCTTGTTTGTCACAAATATTTGTGCTCGGGTGGGAATCGAACCCCCGACCTCATTGCTCCGACCGGTAGTTTTACCAATGCGCCACGAGGCCCGTCCAGGCGAAAGATGTGATTTAGGACCGTAGCTTTTGGAAACCCAAACTCTGCCTACCCCTATAGGATACCGGCGTGAGACGTGACCTCATGTATGTACATACTAAATCAAACTATTTATTGGTTGTGGATTTAAATAAGTATAACATTAACAACTGATTGTGTCTAAAAATTGTTTTACTGAATAACAAAATTAATCAACTACTGCAGACCTAATAAAATTAAAGCTGTTGATATACAAAGAGATAATTATACAAAACCAATTAAAATGTAGTAAGACCTGCACTTCTGCACGATAGTGAAATTGTTAAACAGTAATCCGGCACGTGCGCTATAATCCCGGCTAACTAGGAGCGCGCGTCATTGATCCCGCGCTAATCAGGTGCTCATCCACTCGCAGCCCTCAGCACGAACTCCTAATCTCAGCACACTATATCATTATTTATCTAATATATAAAATTCTCGAGTCTAGATGTGCGTAATTGAACTCCTCCGAAACGGCTTGACCGATTCTCATGAAATTTTATGTGCGTGTCGGGTAGGTCTGAGAATAAGACAACATCTATTTTTCATCCCCCTAAATCACAAGGGTAGCCCACCCCTCAATTTTTTTTTTAATTATTCGACATATTTGTTTCTTATTTTTTTTATAAAACGGGATACAAAAATACATGCAACCCTAAATTTTCAACCCCCTACGATCAATCCCTATTTTTTAAATTTTATTTTTCGGCAAGACAACGTTTGCTGGGTCAGCTAGTTACTTATATAATTTAATTTATAGACGAAATCCTCTCCACAGAATAACTGTTTCGCACTAAAGTGATAATTGCAAATTGTGATAATAATTTATTATATAACAAACTGTGATCGAGGAATGCCAATAACCTAGTACTCTTGGTTGGTCTTAGTTACTCTTTTGGTGTAACTATAACGGCACGCCAATACTAGCCCGAAGGTGTAGGCAGTGGCAATTATTTTTGAAGTTATACCTCCTTCGGTGCGTTAGGGATAAATGATGAAAGCAAATTTTTAAGATTTTTAAGAGAACCTTGAATGAAGTTAGGCAAGTTATAATTCGTTAGTCAGTGAAGTTAGCCATAGTTTTGAGATATTTAAATAAATTGTTACTATATTTATTCTTTATATTATAATATACATAATTATGTATAACTAGATAATGCGTTTTAATAAAACTTTCAATGTATTACATACCTTTTTTTCTATTGTTAGCATCGTTTTTTCTACAAACGTAGATTTTTTTGAAAAGATTTATCTGCTTATGCCAGAGAAGTATAATTTCTAACGTGTACATAAGTTTTTATTATAGTTTTGCAACAAACAAGTGCTGAAACCTTTTGCCTTTGGAAACATTTTGTTAGTCAGCAGCATTAATTACAGAACTTTTGGAAAGTCATCTGTGTGATTTGAACATAAAGACGTCTGAACTGGAATGGAGACATAACATAACTTCACGCCTTTCTCTACCCGAAGGTGTAGGCAGCGGCTGTTAAGCTTCGTCTCGCCGTTATGCTTACGTCCCAAATGGAAAAGGTGGCGAAACCTTTTGCCATACCGGGCACAAAGTGTTCAGACATTGATATTTTTACACATAACTTTCGAAAAGTACTTCGGAAAGTCATTGGTGTGAGCCAGTGTTAGGATTTGCGACCTTTAGATTCAGAATCAGGGTGCTCGACCACTGGACCGCTGAGACCTTAAGGCAGGACGGAGACTGGAAGGCAGAGTAAGTACTAAAACTTTGATATAAATTCGGGAAGTTACGAGATGAAACTTTTCTCTAAATGGCAGTTGTAAACTATTTGACCATTTAATTGTGTATATAAATATTTATTCCACTTAATTATTATATAACAATAAGAATAATTAATATTCAAATAAATTTCAACGACACTAAATCTCATTTTATTATGCTGCCATATTTGACCAAGTCTTCCTCTGTGATCAGTCCTATGTGATACATGCAAACTAATGCTGCACCTTGTTCTGCAAACTTTTTGTTTTTCTCCCAAAATGTCGATGTGTACTTTTTATCATTGAAAGTAATTATTGTCTGAAATAATTTCTCAACTTGTTGAGTCTCGTACATTGGAAGATTGTGTCCTTTCTTTCCAGCCCACGCATGTAGTCTGGCCTTTGGCATATTGCTATCATTGAAGTTGGCTCTTATGAAACACACCTATAATTAAACAAATTTGATTAAAAATAGAATTTTAAAAACTACTACTAAACGCTGAGCGCGTCCAAAACAAGGTTGTAAGGAAGGAGGTTGGATTAAAAGTGAGTGTCGGTGTAGAAGTAAGCAAGGATATGCACTGATCGGACATGTAGGAAGACTAAGTTGACTAAGCAGATATACAAGGCAAAAGCGGATGGTATAAGAGATGAGGACGCCTAAGACTCACTTTCCAAATAGAACGACGTGATGTGAGCCTTAAAAATCAACGAATGAGAAGAGTTATGAAAGTCAAAGAAGCGAGTGAAATGGGTAAGAAACCAATGCCATCTTACGTTCTGTTCTCCCTACTTACCCCGCAAGAAACTAGCCTTGAAGTTATGTATGTAATCGCAATCAAAAGAGTTTTTCTGGTGATCTTAAAAAAGTATTCGAGTCATATATAGGTACTATACCGTATAGTATACCGTCATAACATTAAAACAATTTTTTTTATGTATTTTATCGCGTTTATTTAGAGCTTATTTTCTATTTATTTCCAAATTCATAAAAAGTTGTTTTAATGTTATGAATGTGGTTCGCGAAAATCTAAAGAAATAAACAGTATACCTTCATTTGTATTACTCCAACAAGATTGTCGGCAGTTTTGGTTCTCTTCTGCGGTGGTTCAAGTTCGTGAGGAGTCACTTGCCATCTTCCTTGTATACCCATCTTCTGGTATTTTGATTGTTTTTCTTGACAATATTCACCTAAGTCCCAAATGTCACTGTAATAAAAAAAATCAGTGCTAACACGAACCAATCTCGTTTCGGTAAACTTTTCAGCAGTTTGCGGTGATTCACTTACCTAATATATAAGGCGATAGTTTTTGACGCGAACAAGTCTTTAAAACTGCTTCCATTAAAAGAAGAACTGATGTTAACAAAATTGGGATACTATACAGTATCGTGTTGTAGCTATATATCTATCATACCCACTTCAATTCTAATTATACCACGGAATAGTCAATGAGAATAGTTAAAGAATTTACTACAATAAGCATGACACAAAGCCCGGCGGGGGTAGCCCTCCATTTTGCAGGCAGTTTTGCTGCGTATTCGAGGCCCACTCTAATTAAAAGATGTCGCGTCAGTTGTGCTCGACTACTGTGATCGCATAGAATTTCTTAGTTAACATGTAGGACGTTGATTTTAATTTGGCTGGATCTTAATTGTGATTGTCGAGTATTCAGTTTGCTACACCTTTTATTCACCAACCTTCTGATTTGTTTTCAGTAGTTATAATAATATTGTTATTTATTTCAAATGGTTTGAAAAGAGTATTTGCCACATGAGTTTCTTGCCCGATTCTTCTCATGATACTCGGAATCGGGCCGCTCGTGGCGATTGCGTCCGTGTCTTTTTTTGTTCCACGGAGGCACTTTCCACAAGCGCTCGTGTTTGTATTTTTATTTAATTTTAAATAATATGTTATCTGTATTTGTTGACTATTTTTAAGTGTCTGTGAAGACCTATAAAAATAAAGTTATTTTGACTTTGACTTTACGACTTTTATGTAAATGTTAATTGTTTGCTCTCATCAAAATCGATCAATATATAATAAATTAGTAACACATTGTCACTATGAATATTATTGATGTATACGTGTCGGAAAATACAGGAAAAGTATGTGGTCGGAAAGGTTATCTCAGCAATGAATCGAATGGTACCAATAAAACACCATTATCATCGTGTTAAGTAGTGCCTGTAACGACTTACAAAGAAACTACACTTAAAAGTTACGCGCCTTGTTCATGTATGTATCTACAACAAACAGCTATGTCCATAAACACACTTTTACTGTCGTAGATATAGGCTTCTTGTCAAGAAAGGCTAGGTATGGTAAATGTTTATCTTATGTTACAGGTACATAGTACTGTTCGTGCCCCACCAATGGAGGTTGCAGTGCAGTGGATTAGTAACGTATTCAGTCATCATGTAGTGATTTTACCTACAGTGCCGACAAGTCCTACATAACCCTGCCGTCGATTTCATCAGCAGGGTATGGGTAAAGGTATTGCAATGTGTTACGAAAAAAATACGGAGTATTGCAAAGAACCCCTTTGGCCCCCTAGATAGTGTACCACATTTTATTTTATAACGAGCAGACACTGCGAACATTGTTTCGCCTCGGAAGCAATAAATGAAAAATTTTTTCTAAAACAAAAGTAGCCTACGTTATGCCTTATTACACCAGCTACCTACCAATAAAAGTACCGTCAAAATAGGTCCAGCCATATCAGAGATTACCCGGAAAAACAGACAGCCAGACAGATACAAATTGTACAAAATGTTATTCATATGAATTTAGCAGAAAGCAGTTATCTCAACAGTGGTAATAACAGTGGTAGAGCCAAACAGTTCGCTGCATGAATGGGCCGGCTCGACCGGTGAAATACCACGACCTCTCAGAAGACCGACGTAAAGTGGCTCATGCCGCGTTTCGTTCGGTGAGAGGGGTGCCCGGAGGCCCACCCTCCTTTCCCATCCTTTCCTATCCCCTATCCCTTAAAGGTCGGCAACGCAACAGTAACACTATATGTGTTGATGGTGTCCATGGGCGGCGTTGGTTGCTTACCATCAGGTGACACGCCTGCTCGTTTGCCCTCCTATCCCATAAAAAAAAATCTCAATATTACATACAGACAATTTAATTTATATGTATAGATTTGTTACTTACATACACTCACCATATTTGTTCCAATGTTTGACATTCTAAAAACTGGCGTCCTCTGGGCGTCTCTTGTAGCTCTCTTAAAATATTTTGAATACAATACTTTGTGTTTGAAGGTGAGTTATCAAAATCAACTGCTAGTTTGAGGTACTCCTTTATAACAGTGTCCATGGGGAGCAATCCTTCTTTTCTAAAGATAGAACAATTCCATTCGGCTGCGCGTGCAATCATTACACTAGAACACCCAGTCATATCTTTGAATTTGTTTATATGGTGATGCTTCTCAATTTCTTTAGATCCTCCACTGGAATTAAGTAATATATGTATGTCATAAATGTTTTTGGCAGTCAATTATGCAATGCATGACACTTTTTTGAAATTTTATTTAGGCCCATTTAGTGGCTATTCCCTAACAATCACAAAATATTCTTTGAACTGAAAAATAAATGGATGGATAACAACAAATAATTGCTTGATAATATATTTCATACTACATGGATTTATGATATTCAATATCTCCTGTTTTTGTACTAATTTTACTTTATTTATTTTTATTTCATAGTTCATTAAATTGTGTGGATGAAAGTACACAGGTATACATACATATGTATAGATATTCATGAAAATTATACATACTTTGCAATGACTGGTATGGAAACCCTCTGTGCCACATATTTAATTACATCAGGATGTACAGCATGCTGAGGTCTCTCATCACGAGTTCTACCGTGTATTGCAATCGCTTTTATACCAGAACTAGCTAGTTTTTCTACAACCTTCAATGTCTCTTCTGGTGTGTCTAAAATCCTTATCTTACAAGTAACAGGTATAGACAAATTTTCTACTAGGGTTTTTAAAATGTTATATGCCTTATCTGGCTGGGCTAAGAGAGCAACACCCATTCCACCTTTGATAGAGAATTCTTTTGGACACCCCATATTTATGTCTATGCCTGCTACATCACTTTCCCTGTGAAAATAAAGCAGATTCATAAAATAGGTCTAATGGATCAGGCAGAGGCTTGCTGCCATATAGACTGTGTACAGACATCCATATTGAGCACACAAGTATTAGAATTTGTGTTAGGGTTGAAACATTTAACTCTGTAGGTACAGCAACTCCATGTAATTTTTGGTAACCAATAATTGTACAAGTACAGAATAACACCTTACACGAGCTTAGCTACTTTTAAGGCTCGGTCTGCATTACATGTTCCAAGTTGTAAAATCACTCTCTCTTTTTCCTCATCACAAGTTCGGAAAACAATAGTTCCATCTGTCTGATCTACATAATCGATAGTGTTCAAGGTATCTGAAATAAAATGACAAGATTCTTAGCGAACATGCATACATGCATAGCAATGAGTTATCCAAAAACAAATTATACAAAAATATTATAAGTATTTATTTAGCTATTATTGACTTATAATTCACAGGCCTGTTAGAAAAAAATTGCTATCAGAATTGTAGATACGCACTAACCATTAATTTTACGCTTTGATCTCATAAACTTCCAGTCAATTAATTCTTCGGTGTAGACTAAGTCAGCACCATAGCGCAAAGCCAAAAGACGCATAGGTAATGTTCCAATGCGCACCATGGGCGCTAATATTATTTTGTTTTCGTATGATCCCATATTTCTACAGAAATTTAAAGTTATCTCTGAAATAGACTTAGGTTATAAAATTGTTGTATATCAAATTGTGTCTGCCTGTCAATATTGTCAAAATGACAAGGTCATTTATGTCACGTCAATTTTTTTTATACGAAACCCATTGATTCTACCATTTGTCAATTACAAATTAAATGCAATTTGCAAAAATATAACAAGCTTACTATTTTCAAATAAAGCAGCTAACATACTTGAATTATAATTTATGTGTAGCAAACCAAGAGTTAAGGTTGTGTTGATGTTGCGGTGGAGCCCCGCAGTTCGCTGCATGAATGAGCCTGCTCAACTGATACAATGAAAACCGTCGACGTAAAGTGTTTCATTATTCTACGTTTAGATAGACATCTGGAAGCCCATTCTCCCTCTCCATCCTATTCCCTTAAAGACTGGCAACGCAATTGTACATTTGTAAAATTACCTGTATTTCAGGTGTCCATGTGCGCACATAATTACTTATCATAGTTATCATACAAAAATACAGAAAGCTTTATGACAGTCACTCCAATATTATCTACTATTGTTTTGTGTATTATCAAATATGTAAATGTCATAATTCAAAAAATTTGAACATTCTGACAAAAGCTTTTCATAATTACATTGGCTTTATACATACATTGTCAGCTCTTTATGTATAAATCAGGTCAAAATGGGATACAATTGTGGCAAAGTAGTATCTGAAAAGAATAAATAAAGCGGTGCTATTTTTAAGTAGTGATACTTACAGGCAGTATGGCTTCTAAGCTTTAGCCTGCCCAAATATCGTAAGTGAAAAAAAGGAGTCACACTTGACGTGACTGACTGACAGATGACAAGCTCGTCATATGGTGTTTGTTTTGGATATTTTGAAGAACTGATCCGTTATTATCGAAAGAAGAACTGATCTGTTATTTTTACGACAACCGAATTAATTCACGAACTACTTCGAAAACAAAAATTCTATATAGTCAGTATTATTAAACTGTTTTTAAAACATGAAACCTACAGTTGCAGCTGATGAAATGTTCCCAGAAGGTGTTGGGCCGTATATGGATTTGGAAGAAGTAAGCTTGAAATTCTTGTAATAATTCTTCTTAGCTTTATTAAATGTCTATGCATTTAATAAAGCGAGCTAAGAAGAATTCTAATTTTTAATGATTTTTTAGGAATTCATAAATAAAAATGAATAACTCTTACATGGTTACTCCTATCTATACTTAAAAAAAACTAGTACACTAATAAGCTCTGTTGATAACCTCAGTTTAAGCATTGTCTCACTGTTTGATATTGTTTACACAGGCTGGTGGACCTTCTAATATTCTGATGGACTTAGCTGCAAATGAAAAGGCTGTACATTCAGATTTCTTTAATGGTAACTATCCTTTCTACTAACTTTAACTATACACAGAATTCTGCATTGATTAAAAAATGCCACTGATCTTAGTAGTTTACATAGTAAATAAAATAAAACTAAATTCAATCTACTAAAAGACTAGAGAATGGTAGACTCACACAGAGGTATCTAATGGGCAAAATGAGAGTAAAGGTTCCATCTCATCTTGTGAGACTGGCAACTGTGTTTAGTCTCGTGAGGTTCCCAAACGATCTAGTTCCTCTTTAAACCATGATAAGTCAGAACAAAAACCACCAACCCCATTAAATTAGTTTGCCATGAAATATATCTTATTAACATCATTCTTCTATTTCAGATTTTGAAGACTTATTTGATGATGATGACTTGAAGTGATAAAAAAGATCTGGGAATGCTCTAGTAATAAAATAACGTGTAAAAATGTTGATTTCTTTAATTAATTCATTAAAACAATTCAGTGTTTAAATAAAGACATCCAAACAATACCAATGCTTTTGTCTAATTAAATAAATACATTTAATAAGATCCAATGTTCCAGGTACTCATTACAATTTAGTCTTATGCAGAGAATAATCTGTGTTAATTTTACTTATATCAGGATGAACAAGGAAGACAAATTAGGCCCATTCTGTGTAATTTCATATTTTAAATGATAGTTTGATAAATTAGTTGGAGCAACAAAAATTCTGGAACTTTTCTAGAGATCTGCAATAAGTTAAGCAGAATTAATTTTCTGACAAACACTATTCTCTCTATGGTCTACAACTGTGGTGTATATATTTTTAGGTTCACTGTAACATGTAAAATGTGATAAAAATTTAACCTGCTGCTTAGACCATATCATTCACCTACATTAACTAGAGGCCAATACTATTAGTCATAATAGTAGTATTATATACTTATTTAGTTTGTGATTCTGCACTTCTGATAAACCTAGATATTGAATATACTAACTGGAAGTGATAAGAAAGCGTACATTCTATTCTCTTTATATTTATATGACATGAAGAGCATAAAATGAAAAACAGAATATTACTGAATATTATGACTTAGGTCAACAATATTGTCTTTTCAACAGAAAAAAAAAATAGATATTGTGAACATATGCTTATCTTCCAGCTAATAAAAACTCTAATATTAATACAAACATAGTTGACTTCATATGTTCCCATCAATGGTATTGTTTAAAATGTAGTACAAATCACTAGATTGTGTCCAAATATGTTATAAAGCTAATATAATGTTTGTTTGTTTGTGGCGTTATACATAAACTTAGCCACCCTCAACAGTAACACATAGCAAATATAAACAAAACTAATGCACACTATTGTGCTAGCTGATGGGCTACACATCAACGTCTGTGCTGTCGTCACTGAATAACGCACCAGTTTCTTCAACATCTTCTAATTCACCCTCTCCTTCTAAGAGTTCTTCTTCTTCACCAGTGTCATCTTCCTGATCATCTTCTTCAAGCATTGTAGAAAGTTTTGTTATTACACCTCTACCCATTTCTATAAAAAATAAATAACAACTTTTTACTATGTTACAATTACCGAAGGTCTATTTTTGGCCGAAGTCGAAGCCGATAAATCGGTAATCTCCACAACCTTCGGCCGAAGCCGAAGGTTATAAACTATTAGTAAATTAATAATTTTCTTCAATATTATCCACAGTTAAAGAAGAATATCGGGGTAAAGTGGCTCTCGATGCTTTTTCTCGGTGATAGAGGTATCCGCACTGAACTAAGTGCAGTCCGGTCCGTCAGTCACTCACTCTTTCGTAACAGTTCGTTTAATTCCGACTGTTTTCGGACCATCGGCTTCGGCCAAATTCTGGGCCGAAGCCGAAGTTCTCGCCGAAGATAGATTTTTGGCCGAAGGTGGCCGAAGCTTCGGTCGGACACTAGTTACAATGTGTAAAAAGTATCGGGATATGTCAATAAGGAGACCCGCGTAAAAGAGGTCGTTCTAATTTTTTTACTGCATGTTGGTAGCACTGTACTGATTTAGCGCGCAAAATTTGAACGGGATCTGTCATTTAATTTGTTTTAAACTAAACTTTTTGTTGGTCATAGTTTTGAGTCCTCGGCGATTTTTACAATGGAAAATATTGTTGAACAAAGAGTGTGCCTTAAATTTTGTGTTTCGAATGATATTTCATGTGGTGAATCACTAAAAATGTTGCGAAATACCTACGGCGAATCATGTATATCGAAAACAAGGGCTTATGAATGGAATAAGGCTTTTAAAGAAGGCCGAGAAGTAGTAGTAGACTTGCCTCGTTCTGGTAGACCTTCAACCGCTACGACCAAAGAAAACATCGACAGAATCAAGAAGCTAGTGCTCGAAAATCGACGTATGAGTCTGAGAGAGTTGGCTAGTGAGGTGAACATATCTTTTAAGTCCGTCCACAATATTCTCATTGACATTTTAGGCATGATACGCGTCGCCGCTCGACTAGTTCCAAAAGAGCTCAATTTTGTTCTAAAAGGGCAGCGAAAGCATGTCGCTGAAGACATGGTTTCCCGAGCTTCTACGGATCCGACCTTTATGAAACGTATAAAAGAAAAAGAAAATTATTAATTATAACCCATAAAAGAAAATTCGCTGAATGAGCTAAAGGCCATACCGCAAATAGCCTATGAAAAGTGTATGGAAGACTGGGTGAAGCGGTGGAGATGTTGTATTGCAAGCGATGGGGCCTACTTTGAAGGCGATAAAATAAATTTAGATGAATAATTTGTAATTTTTGTTTTATTGACAAATTCCCGATACTTAGTACACAGAAGGTATATGACTAAAAGAGTGTATACCATGCAAATGTAACTGTCATAATCGGGACCAGGATACATAGGATACTACAACCAAAAAAATATCATGTATTATATTTAGATATATATGTATAGTATATGTGTATTTACAAAGTACTTGTTACCACTACGAATTAATAGGATAGATTAGAGTTTCTAACTATTGATTATGATATTATATAGATTTAAAAAAACATAATAACATAACATAACATCACGTCTTTGTTACCCAAAGATGTAGGCAGCGGCTGATAAGCCTCGTCTCGCTGTATGTTTACATCCCAAATGGAATAGGTAGCGAACCTATTGCCATGCCGGGCACAAAGTTTTCAGTCACCGATATTTATCACACTTAACTTTCGAAAACAACTTCGAAAAGTCATTGGTGTGAGCCAGTGTCTGGATTCGAACCCGGACCTCTGGATCAGAAGCCGTGTGCTCGACCACTTGGACCACCGAGACTGACTTAAAAAAGAACATAGAAAGACTTAAAAAAAAACACTATAAAAATAATAAATAGAGATCATAAATATTTTCAGAACAGGAAAAACTAGGCACTGAGTCACGTGACAGCGAACGGAAGTCAGAAAATGGCGCCTTGAATGACGTCACGCTGTGCTATAAGTCACTAAAACCTTAGACAATGTCGCAGACGCGATTCAAGACGCATAACAATCTGGAACGTTTTTGTATAGAAATTAATTGATTATTTTTTTTATAATACATTTTAAGTTATTAAAAGTATTTACAAAGTTATTAACCAATTTGTAAAATTTAACTTACAATATGCGCCAGGGTCTCTGGCGCATATAGCTAGTTCAGTATGCTTGTTTTGCAAGGTTAGAGTGTCCATGGGCGGCGTAAGTTGCTTATCATAAGGTGATACGCCTGCTAGTTTGCAGAAAGGTAAACGAGCATGGACTAGTCAATATAAATAGGACCAATTTTTCCATACGTAGATGAACTTCAATACTCACGTTCTACATATGACCTTAATGATTTCGGCACCATACTTTTTGCTCGTTCGATATCTTCTTCCGAACATTCACCCTTGTCAAGACCTATTAAAAACATAAATGGCATACATAAATTTAAACATATATATGGCTATTTATAACATATAAATGGCTAACATAAATTGACAGGGTACATTTTAAATTAAATAAAAACAAATAAACAGTCTCGGTGGCGCAGTGGGCGAGCGCACGGCCTCTGATCCAGAGGTCCGGGGTTCGATTCCAGACACTGGCTCACACCAATGACTTTTCGAAATTGTTTTCGGAAGTTATGTGTGATAAATATCGATGACTGACAAACTTTGTGCCCGGTATGGCAATAGGCTCGCCACCTATTCCATTTGGGACGTAAACATAACGGCGAGACGAGGCTTAACAGCCGCTGCCTACACCTTCGGGTAACAAAAGGCGTGAAGTTATGTTATGTTATGTTAAAAACAAATGAGGCTACCCAATATTAAAATGTTAGAACTTTTAAGCAAGAGCAACTGGAATACATATGACTTACCGAATAGCAGTCCCATCCTTTTTAATATATCAATATCATCATGTATTTGAAATCTTTTGTTAAAATTGAACATATATTCTGTCCTGAAAAGAAAAAAAAACATTAAAATAGCAATTAGATAACACTTCTATAAAAAAAGCAACAGTCTTGCGAATCGAACAACCATTTTAAATAAAATCGACATTAAGTCTTACCCCATCCTATAAAAAAAAAACTTTTTGCCTTATATAAAAAAAAATCAAACGAACTAGTTGTTCCAGATATTAAATTAATGCAGACTAATTAAATTTCTGTCTACTGCTTGAATATACTGTTTAACGTGGAAAGCAGTTTTAGATTTATGAAAGAGAACTAATTACTTACTTATCATTAGAAATACTGCAGTCAATTAAAGCTTTATCACTAGTATTCACGACAATAAACGGCAAGTGTATTGCTGATGAGGGCGACGGTTTTACACCTTTACACTCCGCATCCTTATTTCTTTCTATCAAACTCTTAAAAGAGATGTGCTGAAAATAAATACAGATCTTTAATTAATTCCACATCATAAAAGAAGGAACCTTCTTTACTTGTTTCAATTATACGTTTTATAATGCGATGAGTAACGTGTTTGTTTTTTTTTGTCACTTTGACAGTGTCGAAAAAGGGTAACGTAAGCAATAGTAAGTTATCGCATTTGTAACGCTAGTTGCCTTATATAATCGATTGCATTTTTGATATCAGTAAATACTAGCTGACAAGGCGAATTTTCGCCTTTTCCTCTCAAAAAGCAGATATCAAATAATAGTTATAATATACTTCTGGACACATCTATTGACCCAACTTGCATTTTCAGTTTCGTTTGGTCCTAGCTAAAATTTTATATTAGGTAGAGCAAAAAGTTTTTATGCAGTTTTGAACCTAGCACATTCATAATTTAATTCAATAGCCTTTTCTTGAATGAAATCAAACAATATTAGAAAACTTGATTTTATTGGTTTACTTGGATTTAATTGTTGAAAGTGAGATCTATCTCTTTGGTTTTTCGCAAGAAACATTACTTATTCTTAACATTGAGGTGAGGTTCTATCAATAATCTATGGATACTCCGCCTGAAGTCGCCGCCCAAGCTGTTTTGTTCGTCGCCAAGGAAGGCCACGATTCAAGTCATCGTGACGACCACATTGAGAAATTGTCACCTTACCTCCATTGAGATACAAAACCAACTTCGCGACTTCCACGGAGTATCTTTGAGCGCTCAAACTGTTCGGAGAAGGTTAAAAGAACGCGATTTGGTACCACACAAGCCAGCTAATGGCCCCAAACTAACGCGAGCCCACTGAACAGCGCGCCTTCATTTAAATTGGTCTCAGCAGCATTGGAGCCGTATACTCTTTTCCGATGAGTCTAAAAATGTGTTACATGGCAATGTTGGAAAGAAGAAGGTCTACCGACGTAAGAGAGAGCGTTTCGCACAATACTGCTTTGAAGAGAGGGTTGCTTATGGCGGTGGCTCATGGACTGTCTGGGGCGGCATATCCGCGAGCGGCAAAACTCAACTGGAGGTTGTCACGGGACCACGGCTGCAAACATTAAATGCTGAAAGGTACATTCGTGAGTGCTCACGTGATGCAATACGCGGACTATGTGAGCCCAAATTTCCTTTTTATGCATGATAATGCAAGAGCCCACACGGCCAGCATCGTCAGGGAATATCTTCGGGATGTGAACATCACAGTTATGGACTGGCCAGCCAGAAGCCTAGACATGAACCCCATTGAGCACATGGGGGACGAGCTAAAAAGACGTGTCAGGGCTCATCAGCCACTTGCCCTGACGATGCAGGAGTTGAAAACTCCCATAGCAGAGGAATGGGAGATGATCCCGCAAATTTTCATAGAGCGGTTGATAAACTCTAGGCCTAATCGTATATGGGCTGCGGTAGATGCCCATGGAGGCAATACGCGTTATTAAATTAAACCTTTATTTAATAAAACGTGGTTATTACTAAAAAAACAAGATAAAAAAACAAGGCGCGAAACCGACTTGTTAGGCGTAGCTCCATATCGTATCGAAAAAGACAGTATCGTAATAGACAGTGTTGTGTGTTGTTTGTTCCACCTCCTTTGTTCCACATCAAAAGTAATAAATGAGAAAATTAGATATTTATTTCTCAGATTTTAGCGAATCACATTCATAACATTAAAACAACTTTTTATGGATTATATCGCGTTTATTTAGAACTTATTTTTTATTTATTTCCCGACGTTTCGAACTCTTTACAGAGATCATTTTTTACTCGTGAAAATTATCTCGATAAATAAACGTGATATAATCCATAAAAAGTTGTTTCAATGTTAAAAATTGGATATTAAAATTTAAATTTGTGCTATTTATCGCGCACGTCGAAGTGACTTTATTAATAAAATAAATTATTTTTCTTTATTCTTTCGAATTCTCAGTTTTTATAAAAAACTGGTGTTTAAATAACGTCTACGGCTGTGTTAACCAAGTAGACGCTATTGAATTGAGAGGGTAAAATAAATTATTATTTTTTATGAAATATCTAAATTTTACTTATTTATTACTTTTGATGCGGAACCAAGTACGTCGGGCCAACTAGATATAGATAAAATCGAAAGTTAATGGAAAAAAATCTAAGTTACCAACATATAAATACTATTGTACCTGTAATATTAATTCTTGCAATTGTTGAGTCTTTTTTTGTATTTGTTCTAATTTAGATTGTTTCTCTTTTTCTAATGCAGTACATTCTTGAATACTATTTGTGGGTAAACCGAGCCATCTGATCTCTTTCTTCTCTTTTGATATTATATTCATTGCCATGAGAACATTTAATGCATCATAAACTCTTCTGCGTATATTCTTCTGGTCATATTGCTGTAATAATAAATTAGAACATTGAAATGCAATTTTAATAAATCATAGCATATATTTACACCCTTAATACTCAGAAGCGTGGGGTTTGGCATATGTGCAATGGAGTAATATTACATACGTACATAACTTAGGTTATGTTAGGGATAGACAGAGATAACGGAGCGCCACAAGGCACGATTCCTACATACCTCACTCGCTTCGTTGACTTTCATAACTCTTTTCGTGCACGCGCGTCGATTTTTGAGGCTCCTAACATTACCTTCCTCCAGAACACGTTCTATTTGGTCAAATATTAGGTCCTTACATATGAAATTTCTTCTGGTTACTCATTACACCAGTGGGACCAGTGCAGCCTGTGCAGCATAATGGCTCGAAGGATTAACAAAGCGTACGGCACTGGTGTCGCAATAGAAAGCATGGTGTGAAAATCACAACCAATACGCCCGGAAACCAAACTGAGGCCTTTATCGGTCCCCCGTTCATTCCCACGTTAGGTGTTCCGGAACAAACGAAGCATCTTTCCGCTCGAGCCTGTCTCTATAAAGGTTGCCACCAAATCGTGGCTCACAGCCGCTCCTCCCATCTCGGAGCCGATTGCAGGCCTCCTCCTGCCACTGTCGGATATCCTCCGGAGGGTGGAGATGTACTTCCCGGACTTTGCTTCAACCTATTACCATTTTATCCGGAATTTGGACAACTTACAAATAAAAAAAAATCATCTCCGATGCGGCAGTCCAAACCGCCATCAAAGAGTGAGTGAGTGAGTATGAGTTCTCTCACTCACTCTCAATGTGCATACTTACATTGTTAGTATCTTAGTTTTCTTTATACTGCTCCCGTACAAAACCCCAATTTCATATGTAAGGACCTAATGATATTTGGCCAGTGGAAATAATGGCCACACATTGAGCATAAATTGGCAATAAACGGTACTCATTAATAATTATCATACACTAGTATGCCCATAACTCCACCCACTCATAAAGTAAAAGAAATTTAAAGATTTATGATAAGTAAACAAATATTTCTAATATGTCTATATTATTTCTAAATATAGGTGAAAATGTTTAAAAAACAATTTATTAATTTGCGAATGAATCCATATCTTATGCTACAAATTTAAAATGCCCATTTTGTCTGATGACTGACCTGACTATCAGCTGAACCGTGCATACCAGCTGCAAATTCCAATACTAATTCGTCTGCCACTTCGTTATAAGACGTGAAACCCTTATTTCGAACCTTTTCACAAACTTTCATAGAGAAATGTCGCAGACCTTTACCAACTTTATCAGCATGCTTGCGTCGCTTCGTTGTACTGAAATAACAAAATACGATATTTTATTTTAATGATAACACGAAAGCGAATCTAAGTGGCAGTTCCTACTGTACTATTTTAAGTAATATCTAGAACAGCATAAAAAATAAAATACTTTGCATTGATAAAACATACCGTGGATTAGATATGAATAGGTAATTAAAAATTAAGAAATCACAAGTACTCATGGAAGGTTATATGTCAGGAGCCTTAAAAATCGACTATAGTATTTGACTAGTGTTATAAAAGTCACAGAAGCGAGTAAGGCGTAAGAATCCCCGCTCTCTCTGCCTGCCCCGCAAGGGACTTGTCATGAAATTATGTTAAGAACTCACTATTCAGCTGGAGGATCATTGTCAGAATCATGTCTCCTTCTTGATGCATGAGACATATTTGAAGATATGTTATTTCTGGAACTGGCACTTGTAACTTGCTCCTCAAAGGTTACGGGTATAGTAAGATGTGCAGGTTCGACGGGTAGAAACTGTTCGTGATCAACCTGAAGTTATACAAAAAAAAAATACTTTAAAAAAAAAGTTAAACCGACTTCTAGAAACGTAAACCACAAAATCTTCATAATAAAAAGCGATAAATAACGAAACTTACTAATTTGTATACTTAATACAATATACAAAACGTAATACTTTTATAAAGTAGTCTCTAACTATTATTATATTATATATTTACTATTGTCACTCATTATTGAAGTCGGTGCAACACAATAGAGTACGTTACCTGGGCTTGCACCGACTCCAAAAATAAGTGACATACATACATACATACTCGTAACTTCACGCCAAATCCCTTGCGGGGTAGGCAGAGAGAACAGAGCGCCACAGGGCACGATTCTTACACGCCTCACTCGCTTCGTTGACTTTCATAACTCTTTTCATGCACGCGCGTCGGTTTTTGAGGCTCTTAACCTTCCTCCAGAACACGTTCTATTTGGTCATGGAATGTGTGTCTTGGCCGTCCTCGACTGCTACATCCATCCGCTTTTGCATTGTATATCTGCTTAGTCAGTCTTGCATCAACCATTCGTTCTACATGCCCTTTCTTACTTTTACACCGACACTCTCTTTCAAACCAACTTCCTTCCTTACAACCTTGTTTTCTACGCGGTCAGCGAGAGTCACTCCGCAGATTTTGCGTAGTGCCCTCATTTCTACCGCGTTTATTCTACTTTCATGCACACTCTGCCATACCCAGCTCTCGCTTCCATAAGTTAGCGTTGGGATCAGGACTGCATTGTGGATTGCTAGCTGGGCTTTTCTGCTAATGTTTTTTGCGCCCAGGCATCTGCCCAACGCTCCATTTACGCTATTTCCTATCGCCACTCGTTTTTCTACATCCGCGGTGTACCTTCCATCTCTGCTAAAAGCGCATCCAAGATATACAATTTCATTCACCTGTTCCAGCACTACATCATCAACCATTATCCTTGCATCTGTTCTGGATTCCTCCCTTTCAAACATTATACAATATGTGACATTTGTAAATATTATAATAGTTAAAGATTACTGTATAAAAGTATTACGTTTTGTATATTGTATTAAGTATACAAATTAGTAAGTGTCGTTATTTATAGCTTTTTAGTTATGAAAGTACTGTTTTCATTTACTTAAAGATTTTGTGGTTTACGTTTCTAGAAGCCGGTTTAACTTTTTTTTTTTAAAGTAATTTTTTTCACGAGTTTTAGTGATATTAATGAGTTGTGAACTTCAATAGAAGTTAGTTCATTACATGGCTTTCAGTTTATTAAATATATTACCACTTGTTACAAGTCCGTTTGTTAAATGGTTGATATTTTTAGGGAGCTATAATTGTTAATAATAAGTGCTTAGCTAAAAGAGTTTTATAATACTTGTTAAGTATTTATATTTTTGTTATTATCATGGGTAGACGATAACAGTGCAGCCCGAATGAAGACCAATCGTAGCCTTGAAAGTATTGCAGAAAAAAAAACATTGTTACAGTATTGTGTCCTAGCTTCTAACCGTTTAAGAGTTCCGTAGCTTCATCATCAGCACAGCAGTATCAGACATGGATTTAAGCTTATCTCCCATGCAACACGTTAGTCCTATACACCACTAAACAGTTTCCATCGACTAACTGCGGTACTGTCTCCAAACTCCTAACCATTAAGGAGTTCTGTGGCTTCTTCATCAGCACAGCAGCATCAGACGTATATTCAAGTATACCTCACAAGCAACATGTTAGCCCTACATACTACCAAGTAATTTCTATCGAAAAATTGCAGTGCTGTCTGCAAACTCCTAACCGTTGATGAGTTCGGTGGCTTTTTCGTCAGCACAGCAGCATCAGATGTTGACACCTTAAAGAATAATCCTTAAGACATCACTATTACGTAACAAAAACACCATACTCGCATACAATTTTCGGAGGTTGCCTTCGATTTCTCCTGGTTTCCATCATCAGATCCTGACCTGGTGAAAATGGGACCATCTCGAAAGTAAACACAATCGATAAAAAAAAATTTTGAAATTCGTCCATAATTGACGAAAATATCAGTGAACAGACATAAAAAAAAAATATACATACAGACGAATTGAGAACCTCCTCCTTTTTTCGAAGTCAGTTAAATACTGCTATTTGCAATTTGAATTAGTCGTGAGCATAAAAAACTAAATAATATATGTCAGATATAGAATGTCGATGAAGAGTAAGTTAGGTTACTTTTTTTAGAAAAAAATCTTTTACTAGCTAGCTAGTGTTAGCTAGTCTGTACACATGTTGCTTTAAAATATTGGCTGAACATAACAGTAATTAGTTTTATTCTTCACAGGAAATTAAATAATAATGAGAGTATGATACTGGATTTCTGATAATCCAAGATTTCCATTTTATACTAGCTCTTGCCCAAAGTTATGCACATGTGGAGTTTCTTCTGATTCCGATGAATTATCGCAGTTTTAACCAATAGGTATACATCAAAGTACATATTTGATAATCCATAGTTTTTACTAGATTCTAGGACTACCAGAGGAAGATTCACGCAGCTTGCTGCATGGCTCGGCCGGGTCGACCGATGAAATATCTCGGCCACTCAGAATATTATCCCGCGTCACGCTTCGCTCAGTGAGAAAGATATTAGGAGGCCCAATCCCTTCCCCTTTCGACCCCTCCTTTATGCTAATTTAATGGCCAGCAACACAACTGTAACACTACCTGTGTTGCAGGTATCCATAGCCGGCGTTACTTGCTTACCATCAGGTGACACGCCTGCTCGTTTTCCCCTCTATGGGTCCGTTCAAGTGTTACGTAAGCACTATATTATTACTATATATTACGTAGGCAGGGGCGTCTTTTTGTTTTGCTTAATTTGGATGACATGGGTTTAGATGATGATTACGTCACCTGAGGTTACTTTTTTTCACACACAGCAATAAAAATGTTTAAAAAAACAATATAGTTTTTTTTTATGAGGAGGGCTATAGGAGGGCTAACGAACATGCGTGTCACTTGACGGAATGTGACAAGCGCCGTCCATGGACACTAGCAACACATATAGTGTCACAATTGCGCTGCCGACCTTTAAGGGAGTAGGATAGGAAAGTGTGGGGAAGGGACGTGGGCCCCCTGGTACCTCTGTCACAGAGCGAAATGCGGCTGGAGCCACTTTACGTCGATATTCTGAGAAGTCGTGGTATTTCACAGCATATTGTAGTCATCATATAAGTCACATCACTACATAGTATAAAACAAAGTCGCTTTCTCTTTCCCTATGTCCCTTTGTATGCTTAAATCTTTGAAACTACGCAACGGATTTTGATGCGGTTTTTTTAATAGTTAGAGGGTGTCAACGGGGTGGTTTTGATCTATAATTCATGAATAGTGTAGTGAAAAAAAATGATAATTTTCAAGATTTAAAACTTTAATCGAAAACGCTGCCTGAACCCTAAGTGATAAATCAAAACAATGCACTACATTATTATACACCATTAAAAGATCTATAAAAAAGTCCGCGAGGGCATATGTCTATGTCTTAGGGATAACCCACAATGACCATTATTATTTTTTAACTTTTTACGAGAAATAATGGCTTATTTACGAAGCAATTTTAAACATTACAGCATTAATTTTCATCCAATTAAGTGTCTTAAATAGATTGTGCTTTTAATATAGATCAATATAGCCATTTACAGCATGTAATTTAAACTAATATTTACGAAGATATTACAGTATTAACATAGCGGTACATAGCAGTTGCGTTTGCGCGCCAAAACGCGTGTCGATAAATAGCACAAATTGAACTTTTTAAGATCCAAATATTACTAATTTATTTCTTTTGATGCGGAACGAAGTGCGCCGGGTCAACTAGTATATTATAAGTCTCGGTGGCGCAGTTGGCCAGGCGCAGGATCCAGAGGTCCGGGGTTCGATCCCAGACACTGGCTCACACCAATGACTTTTCGAAATTGTTTTCGGAAGTTATGTGTGATAAATATCGATGACTGACAAACTTTGTGCCCGGTATGGCAATAGGTTCGCCACCTATTCCATTTGGGACGTAAACATAACGGCGAGACGAGGCTTAACAGCCGCTGCCTACACCTTCGGGTAACAAAAGGCGTGAAGTTATGTTATGTTATATATATATATTAGGTCGGGGAAAAAGTCTTTTCGCATAACGTAGGTATAAACTTATTATAAAATTTCTTTGACTGTACTATTTGTGTCTGGCTGGTTTTGGTAACATTAAAAAGGTTACATTATAAAGAAAAGAAAAAAATAAAAAAAAGTTGTTTCCCGCTATTTTTCATTTGTTTTTCTCTCCGTAAAAATGAGTGAATCTAATGAAGAAATTCGATACATTTTAAAATTTTATTATAAAAAAGGCAAAAATGCAACTCAAGCAGTGAAAAAAATTTGTGATGTTTATGGACCTGATGCAGTGTCAGTAAGAGTAGCACAAATTTGGTTCAAACGTTTTCAGTCCGGAAATTTTGATGTTAAAGATGCACCTCGCTCTGGTCGCCCTGTTACGAATAAAATGGACGCCATTTTTGAAAGAGTGGAGCAAGATCGGCATATTAGTAGTTACGATGTAGCTGAAGAACTGGGAATTGACCACAAAACAGTTTTGACCCATTTGAAGAAAGCTGGTTATACAAAAAAGCTCGATATTTGGGTGCCACACGAGCTCACTCAAAGAAACTTAATGAACCGTGTACTCATTTGCGATTCATTATTGAGACGTAATGAAACCGAGCCGTTTTTGAAGAGATTGATAACTGGCGATGAAAAGTGGATCACGTACGACAAGAACGTGCGAAAAAGGTCGTGGTCGAAAGTTGGCCAGGCTTCACAGACTGTGGCCAAACCTGGCCTAACACGAAATAAGGTGATGCTGTGTGTATGGTGGGATTGGAAGGGCATTGTTCATTATGAGCTTTTACCGTCCGGCAAAACCATCGATTCTGATCTTTACTGCCAGCAACTGATGAGATTAAAGGAAGCAGTCGAGAGAAAACGGCCGGAATTGATCAACAGGAAGGGTGTGGTCTTTCATCACTATAACGCTAGACCACACACATCTTTAGCCACTCAGCAAAAATTAAGAGAGTTTGACTGGGAGGTCCTAGTGCATCCACTATATAGCCCTGACCTTGCGCCTTCAGATTTTCACCTGTTTCGGTCTCTTCAGAATTCTTTAGGTTCTGTAAGGTTGACCTCAAGAGAGGACTGCCAAAACTATTTGTCCCGTTTTTTTGATCAGAAGTCCCAAAGTTTCTACAGTAACGGGAAAAATGGCAGAAAGTTATTCAACAAAACGGTACATATATATTGTAAATAAATGTAAATAAACTTTGAAAAAAATGTCTTGACTTTTCATACAAAAATACGAAAATACTTTTTCCCCAACCTATTATATATGCCTGATGTCTTTAGATAAGTGTTGAAAATTTCAGTATGATTAAGATATGAAATGATTGTTATAAAATTAATAAGTTAAATTACCTGGTCTTCAATTTCGTTTGGTTCAATTTTTACGTTTTGAATAGTAGTCAAAGTATCAAGGGGAACTTGCAAGTATTCTGAAATAAACATTGATAGTAACATTAGTTGTTTATTAGTTGTTTTTTTATTATTTTAGCTATTTCCACAGCATTATGTCGTACGGCTTATTGCTTTGGGGTAGTGCCGCGGATGCAGATTCAGTTTTTGTGCTCCAGAAACGAGCCGTTCGTGCTATCTATATGATGAGTCCCAGGGATACACTAAGAAATAAATTCAAAGAAATAAGAATTATGACATTTTATTCACAATATATTTATGAAAATCTTATTTATGTTCATAAATATAAAAGTAAATTTAAGAAAAACTGTGATGTTCATAAACTAAATTTAAGAAATAAAAACAAACTCGCTGTGCCCACTACTAGGCTCCATAAAATCTCTAACTCGTTCCCAGGTCAATGTATACGCTTTTACAATAAACTCCCAAACGACGCGATTGAATTATCCATGGGGAAATTTAAAAATTATATTAAAAGTAGATTATATCAAAGGGCTTATTATTGTATCGCAGACTATATAAACGATAAAAAAGTTTGGAATTGAACTGCTCCTTTTGTGTTGTATTGATTGTACTTATCACTATTTGTTAAACTGGATATTTGAAAAGAGTCGGCCTTGAGTTTCTTGCCAGTTCTTCTCAAGAAGCCTTGACGCCGGAACTGGCACTTAGATTCGCTTTCACATTCAAGACAGTGTGATGAAAGGGAATCTAAGCTCCGTGTTTTTTTATGTGACGATTCTAAGTACTTTGTAAAGTCTATGGAATAAAGATATTTTGAATTTGAATTTATTTAATTATCAAGATTTATGAAGAGTTGTATGGAGAGAATAAAAAAAAACTCACTTGGAGCGCATTTAATGCTAGTTAGTTTCACAGCTCTGTAGACAGGTGTCTGTAACAAAAAATATTGTATCATATTTGCAATTGCCCACCCCTAAATATTTTACCATTTTTGGCAACATACATACACATATAACTTCACGCTAAATCCCATGCAGGGTAGGCAGAGAGACCAGAGCACCATAAGGCACGATTCTAACATACCTCACTTGCTTTGTTGACTTTTATAACTATTTTCATTTAAGCGTATCAATTTTAGAGGCTCCTAACATCACGCCTTTTGTTACCCGAAGGTGTAGGCAGCGGCTGTTAAGCCTCGTCTCACCGTTATGTTTGCGTCCCAAATGGAATAGGTGGCGAACCTATTGCCATACCGGGCACAAAGTTTGTCAGTCATCCATATTTATCACACATAACTTCCGAAAACAATTTTTCGAAAAGTCATTGGTGTGAGCCAGTGTCTGGAATCGAACCCCGGACCTCTGGATCAGAGGCCGTGTGCTCGCCCACTGCGCCACCGAGACTTTTCTCCTAACATCACCTTCCTCCAAAACTCATTCTATTTGGTCATGGAATGTTTGGAATGGAGTTAGGCAACTTTATAAATTAAATTATGATTTGGCATTGAAAAATATATATAACCAAACATTTTTATTTTGCCCTACTATGAACAGCTCTTGTCATTATGCCATACAAAGTTTAGCTAGTATGATATAAAATAATGGATTATTAAAATGACTGTAGATAAAGTAATAGTTTAAATTTAATACAAAGATCTTAAATTAGAGCAGTGTATGTTACTCCATAATATATCAGCTATTAGCCAGTGAAAGTCTCATCATTCAGAATGGTTTTACTAGCACTAGTTGAAAATGGTCCAGGTATAATTATCCTCATAGCTAGGTAGTATCCAGCTAATCCATTAATTGCAATTTAATCAAAATAGCAGTTAAACTAACAGAATTACCTTTAAGGCTAAATTACTTATATTTTAACAGACTCATTGACCTCTATAAAATTTCTCAAAGAATGTTAATAATTTATCCAGCACAGGATGTAACACGAAGAGTACAGACAGACATGTACATTGGAGCTGGTCAACAAGTAGTAAATAGACATAGACATTAATCATACATAACCTATTAAAATCTAATCCCTAATTGAAATAAATAAAAAATCATTTTTTGTCAACATGCCTTCTTAATCTGAATATTTCCAGAACCACCAATTTGTTTAGGAAAATGTATTTTTTATCATGTGTTAACTTTGACCTGTGTTAAATTTTCAAAAAATAAAACTAAGTTCATTTTTGTAATTGATTCACAATTAACAAAGTTGATTGTTCGACTAACAATGCCCAGCTATGGTTATCATAATTGTAAACCATTTTATAATTGGATTCAAATGATTATTTGCTTTAAAAAGTGCCTATTTTTAGAAGTATTTAGTATAGATATTAGATAGAGCTTTTAATTTCTTGTATTTGTATTTTTTTTTCTATATAAAGGATAATTTAGTTTCTTAACTATCATAGCTAACAAACTAAGCAGAGTAATTAGAATGCTGATTTTGTATATCTGTAAATGACAATATTCTCATTTCAATGAAGTGTTTCATCATAGGCATTGAATCTACAATAAAAAAAAATCAATGCCATGAAAATTTAAATATATCTTAATCAGCACCATAACCAAGGTAGGTTTGGTTGACTATGGGGCATGAAACATTAGTACAATCTTAACATCATAAATTAGAAGAAATATCTGCAAGCTAGATATGGGTTGATGAAATCTGAAGTATATGACACTGTATTATAAGATCCTCTATACTATAGGATTTTTTGCTTCCTCCTAGAAAATTTACTGGGTGTTCAATGGGCCCTTAGAACTGAGTAAGTCTGCAATAATTGGATGGTTTATTACACACTATATCATGACAAAATTGCCACAAAAAGATTACTCACCTTGATGCTTCCTTCAGCATTAGCTGGTAGTTTAATAACTTTGACAGGGTTAGGTTTAATTTTGATTTGAGAGGTAGATTGGTGGTTAGAGTTTTGAACCACCTTCACCATTTGGGGTTGTCCTTTAACATTCATAATAATGATATTAGACCTATATAATTCGAGGATAAATATGTAATACCGGTATGAATTATTATAAAATTTGATAGTATTTACAGCGACGCATTCAACTAAAAATATAAATACTGTGGGGATAAAAAAACCTTTTCTATTTCGGTCGTTGGGTAATAGAATCAACTAACAAGTGTAAGAACAGCGACCATTAATTATAATGCCGGGAAACTTATAAATTTATTATTCTAGCAAAAATGCCACCAAAACTATAATAACCAAACGTGTGCAAGGTTACAGTTTATCCAATGTGTAAAAGATTACTGAGAATATCATAGAAAATGCTTCAATTTGATGATTTTTGGTACTAACCATTAGCGTCGTGTATAAGAAAATTTACAGTACTATTCATCTGAGACATTTTCTCCGTATTCTTGGTGATTGAACATCCATTTACGTAATTCAATAAAGCAACATTAATACATCTGTTGACGACCAAACAAAATAAAAATACCTTATAAAAATAATTTGTATGGTCAAAATGGCGACATTACTTTTGGATTAACTTCGAAGGTCAAAAAAAGTAATCAAATTTACTATAACTTCATTTATCACTATTATTGATGTTACACTAATCCTTTTATCATTATCCTCACACAATCAAATCGCGAAGAATCGACATATACGGCCAACACAATGGTAAATAGACAAAAGGCGGGCAGACAGTTTTCAGATTTACCAGCTGATTGAACTGCCCAACTGCTGTGTTCACGTGGTAGGTAAGCCGTTCGTAATCGCCTATCGCGACCGCGATGGCACCCACCGGGAAATTTGTATTCCGGAAAAGGCGCCAAACTGTATTTTTTTTTATGACCTGGTTGGCGGACCTTTAAGCACAGATCTACTACTATTAGCAAGTTTGTACAATATTTACCGAAATGTTGTTGCTCATGATTAGCTGAGCAAAATAATTTAAAATTCTCTATGTAGCTGAAGACATAAAAAGTTATAGCTTGGTGATTTGTTTTTTTAATTTTTATTGAAATGGATAGCTAACATGGAATAAAAAATAATTATGTTCCAGCCAAATTATGTAAATATTCAGATTAAAATTAAGATCAGAAAACACTGGAATTTAAATAAATAAGGGATAAACGCTAACTATTGTTATTAGTTAGCTGTAGTTTCGAGACCAAAGGTAATATGTACTTATTACGTTCGTGGCAATGTCTCGGAAGGCGGAAAGGAAGCACTAAAAACTACTATCCTAACATATCAACTCTAGGAAACTAAGATTGTATTTAATTTATTTTAGTTCCAAGCTAAGCAACTAAATTGCTTGTGATAAGGAAACTAGATGACGGATATCAATACATATATACTTTTTTTTGTAAACAAAACTTAAGATACATAGGAAAATAAACACACACCAACAGACAACAAGACACACACTCTTGAACACAAAAATTATGGATTGGACTATTTGATTGAGGTTTTCCAACTAAAAACTTAGTGCCTGGTATGACAATAGGTTCGCCACCTATTCCATTTGGGACTTAAACATAACGGCGAGTCCTTCAAAAGATATGTAAAGAAGGTAGGTATAGGTCTTCCAGAATCTGATTGCAAAAAGGGAAAAAAGAAATTGACGCTAGCCATACTGAGTAAATTGGAATAAAACGTTTTCATACTTATTTTTTCCTTAGAGGCCGTTTCTGTGCGATATATCCAAATATAGAAATGTATCCAATGGTCAAGGATAATTTTTGAAAATCTTATTGTGGTTAACGTGAAGTTCGAAATTTAGATGAAAACTTCGATTATTGTGTTCATGAGTTTATTAATTAATTATAGGCTATCAGAACTTGAAAATGGTCCCAAATACTGCGAATCCATAAAAAAGGCTTCATCGGATATATTCTTATATATGATCATTCTGTTATATGACATGTCGCTCCATTAAAATAGTCCTTTTTGATTGGCACTTCACGAATACGAATCCGATGTCTTTCAAGTCTGAAGACAAAATAAGTTAGTTATTTTTAGATTACATGTTTTTAGATTAAATTCAAACTAACAGAAAGTGAAATTCATTTTTGTTACCTTAATGATTCTGATTTACTCCCGAAGAATTTGTAGCAATTCCATGACAGTGGGTATTTCTTTTCCTATAGTGTAAAACTCATTTATTTTGTTTCTGATCTATTCTAAATTAAAATTTTTGCTACGTTTCCTCTTTTTACCGGGCGTACTAAATACGCCTCTGTAAGATCTGCCTTCTGCAACAATTCGTCTTATGGTAGTAATAGAAACCCCTTAAATAAGCCAAAGTTTAGTATACATATACACACGAAAAATGAATTAAACCGAAGTATCAAGGCGTATCATTCCTGCTAACCAGTCAACGCTTGCACATGGTTCAATATCGATGATTGTGTTTGTTCTGCAAGTATTTTTTGTTAAACATTGAAAACAATATTTCTTGCTTGCGATCAAAGACTACTCTTCGACATTTTCACTACTTTTTAAAAGAAATTTGAAATTAAACCAAAAACAATTCCCCGAAATTTCAGTTGACAGATGACATTTTGCTGTTCTTGCCATATGAGAATCGTTATTTTTCAAACTTTTTTTGCCGTCAGATCCTGGTAGACCTTTAACACCTTTCACGCGCAAATCGCAATTTTGAAAACAAAACATTGGCAAATGTTCAGATTGGGTGCTTCCAAAAATCCAAATGAAGAGGAAAAAAGTTTTAAGAAGTAAAAACAAATTATGTCTTTTAACCTAAAGGTCCTAGATACCACGTCATTAGGGCAAAAAAAAAGAAACAAAAACAAAACAAAACAATTCTACAGCTGGTGGTGTCTCGTACTAAAGCACCTAAAGCAGAGAAAATATAAATTACTTTTTTGTTATATATTTATTACGTGCCATTTTATGTAAAAATACCAAATTGCAATAGTTTTTTACGCCTAAACATTTAAAATGTGGTTTTCAATTTATTTTTTCTTAATACTGATAACTTATCACAGCATCTGGTCAACGGATTTAACTCATTTAAACATACCACCAGATCATATTTCATATCTATTTAATGCCTTTCCCAATATTGCTGGTTCTTGTTCAGCAGATCCAGAATGTCCTTTTAAAGATAAAGTTCAGATTAAGGCTTGTTGGGGCTATGAGAGAGACTGCAAAGAAGATATTTCATATATTGTACGTCCAGTTTGTCCCGGCGATCATAGAGGATGGGTCAAAACAAAAGCTGCTCAATATGAGACATTCTACACCCAGGCTGACTTTGGTAAAACAATAATGTTTAATACTGAAAATACTTCCATAATTATATCTGAGAATCAGTATTAGATACTTTGTGGGTGGCTGCTTTTATTAAAACCATTATCTGAAGTGTCTAATAGTGCTGGCTTTTACTCATGAGACAACCCAAGAAAAAATATTTGTAATCTGTTTATCTGTGTTTTTTTACACAAACTTAAATGACTTTGTCACATACATTTATTTCATCCAGCAATTTAAGTTATTCAGTAATTTGTTCAGATAGGTTCTGCATTTACTTTACTATTTGTTACAATAAACATAAACATAACTTCACGCCTTTTGTTTCCTGAAGGTGTAGGCAGCGGCTGTTAAGCCTCGTCTCACCGTTATGTTTACGTCCCAAATGGAATAGGTGCCGAACCTATTGCCATACCGGGCACAAAGTTTTTCAGTCATCGATATTTATCACACTTAACTTCCAAAAACGATTTCGAAAAGTCATTGGTGTGAGCCAGTGTCAGGATTCGAACACGGACCTCTGGATCAGAAGCCGTGTGCTCTCCCACTGGACCACTGTGACTTTATTAGTACATACAGTAGTTTTATATGTTACAATAAATAGGTAATAATAATTACTACCTGATATGAGTAAATAAAATAAGTTGTAAATTTTTTATTTTCAGGGTATGTTAAAGAACAAATAAATGAATTAATGGTTATGTGTGAAGCTTCTTACCCTGATGACACATCACTGGAATGTTCAAAATATTTAAGGTACTTATTTTCAACTTGCATTATCAGATCTGGACTTGCACAGTACTATGTTTTCTGGTTTAATGACTCACAAGGTGACTCAAAGTTACAGCAAGACCTGTCAGAATCAATCTCTAAAAATTTATCTGAGTGAAGTGACTCATGCCGCATTTATTTGTGTGAGAGAGGTATCCGGAGACCTGATCTCCTTTTCCCTCCTATTTCCTACAAGGACGGCAATGCTCCATGATGCTGATGGGCGATGAGTAGCTGCTTACCACCAGGACCTACTAGCTTGTTTGGCCTCCTGTCTCATAAAAAAATACCTGACTACCAGTACTGTAAAATTTTTCTCTATTACAAAATCCATATTTTGAATATACATAATAATATGACTGTTGAAAGATCTCGGTGGTCCAGTGAGCCAGCACCCCGCTTCTAAATCAAGAAGTTGCGGGTTCAAATCTTGGCTCACACCAATGACTTTTCAAAATTGTTTTCAGAAGTTATCTGTGATAAATATTGATGATTGAAAACTTTGTGCCCGGTATGGCAATAGGTTCGCCACCTATTCCATTTGGGACGTAGACATAACGCCGAGACGAGGCTAAACAGCCACAGCTGACACCTTTGGTTAGAAAAGGCGTAAAGTTATGTTATGACTGTTGTATGAGTAGAAAATCACCAGAGTTTATTTTTTTAATAAGTTTTTTGTTTTACAGGTTCTGCCGCGGTAGGAACATGATGTTAAATTTTACGGGATTTGTAGGACGCGGTGATAACTTACGGTACAAAACTGACATACTAGGCCCGGGACAAATTGGTGCGTATATCATAGTTTTTGTTATAGCCCATTAAATTATTATTGATTTTTCTTAATTGTTAAATTCTCAATTTACTAACCCTTTACTTTTACAAAGTGGTTACATGGCTACTTCAATCACATTTTTTTTTCATATCATTTCATGAATACATTGTTTCAACATAATAATAATTGTTCCATCCACTGTTGTATCCACCATAACCAAATATGTCACCATGTTTTTCCAGGTGGTTATTGCAATTTTTATGCTGAGCGATTGTTGAAGGAAGCTGAACATATGAGTGCACTCCAATCCTGGTCCCCTGAACTTGTGCATTTCGTTAAGACACCTAATAGGCCTATAGTTGATGGCATGTGTGATGTAGTGATAACGAAACCTACTTATATTATGAAGCTGGATGCAAGTATGGAAATTTGCGTTCTTGAAATTATTACTTTTTGTGTGGTATTGGGAGGAAAATAAATAAAAGTCTCACCTTATGGTGAGCTACAAACGCCGCCCATTAACACCTGAACACAAATAAATAGTGTTGCAGTTGCGTTGCCGGCCCTCACAATGGGCAATGGAAGTAGGATGGGAAGGGGATGGAGAAAGGGGTTGGGCCTACGGATACCTCTCTCATCGATCGAAACGCGGCAAGAGCCACTGTAAGTCGACATCCTGAGAGTATTGTGGTATTTCACCGGTCGAGCCAGCCCATTCAGCAGCGAACTGCGTGGCTCTACCACTTTTATATTTTAATTGCTCTCAATAAGATCATGATGAAGATGGATTAGTGAGAATTCATCATCCATACAGTTTTGATTTAACTTTATGATACACCTGAATGTGAATGCACCTGTTCTTAAACATGCAATTAATATACAAAAATAATTAAAAATAAAATTATGTATAGCTTTTATTATTTCTGGGCACGAATCTAGATATTTTTTTATTTCTTGCGCTCAATGTCAAAAAATATTGTATGTATGTAATGTTAAATATCTTTAAGATAGCATAACTTCACGCCTTTTCTACCAGAAGGCGTAGGCAGCGGCTGTTACGCCTCGTCTCACCGTTATGTGTCTCACGAAAAATTGTTGTGAGCCAAGATTCGAACCCGCGGCCTTTCGATTCACCGCTGGACCGCCGAGACTGATTATTAAAAATATCTTTAAGATATACCATACCTTAGAGAGAGGGGTTCTTGCAATAAAAAAATAATAATGAAAGAAATATAACTTGCATCCACAACTTACTGAACTAGGATATATATTTTTTTTATCTCTATTTTTTTCAACATTCTTCTTTTAATTAAATTGGTGTGTAAACTGTTTATATTTGTAAACCTTATAACCTTAGCAGGAAATAAAAGGCTTTTTAAAGTGAAACTTTTATTACATCGTCTCAAACTTTTTCGTCTGCGTGTTGCATGTCGCGTGACGGTCGGCCGCGGAGTAGGGATAAAGTGAAAGGCGCTCGTCAGAGCGCCTTTCACGTCTATTATCGTTTATTTATTATTAATTAATTACCCAAATATACACTTTATTTTTGTAAATAAATACCGTAAAAACATGTAGAAAAACACCCCCAGACGAGGGATCGAACCCGCCCCGACCTTGTGTTATCGGTAGTGCGGTTTACCGATGCACCACGAGGGCCGTATGTATAATCGTCTAATTACCGTCCTCTTTACCAATTTCGACACATTTTCTAGGATCGGGTTTGTTTGTTTGTTTGTTTGTTTTTTACATACATACATATACGTACGTACGTATTGCAGGCGGAGAAAAAAAAAAAAAATTATTAATATAACAAATGACACGATAAAAGGGAATATAATAAATTCGTATGTATTGTAAACGACGGAGGCGTAGGCGGCGGCTTTTAAGTTTCCAATTCCAAAAAGTGAACTACATATATGTGACACAGTTATGTTCGTCAATTTAGTAGTGAATATCTGGATGACCGGATTGCTCGGTATTTTCTTTTTTTTTATAAATTGTGTTTTTTGAAAATTATATTTAAGTACGAATTACATACTAATAAAATAATGAAATATCAATAATATTTTTCGATCTTACCGACAGAATAATAAATATATACTAATATAAATTAAATAATTTATATATATATATATAAATAATAAATAATAATAATAATAATTTATATATATATATATATAATATAATTTTTTTTTTTTTTTTATATTTTAATATGTGTATATCATCTAAATAATTGTTAAGTATTATGTATGTCGTACTCTAAGACACAGAGTTCAATAAAAATATTAGATGGAGACCTAGTCTACTTTTATCATTTCCCATTATCATTCCCATTTTCTAAGTATAAAATTAAGATTGATGAAGCAATTTTTATACCCTTAATGGAATATTATTCCGAAAATTTTTAGTTAAATGTCTATAATGTGAAAAAAAGTTTCACTTTTACGGTGGTTTCATAAAACCACACAATTTTTTATTTTGATTTTATTTTATACCATAGCTTGTAAATCTATTAAAGGATTCTGTATATCTTTCTAATATAAATTCTTAACATTTCTTAACCTATCCATATTTTGTTTTTCAGCTGTGAATATGTATCACCACTTTTGTGATTTCTTCAACCTGTATGCGTCGCTCCATGTCAATTCTACGCATCCCTCAACATTTTCTAAAGATAATCACATATTGGTGTGGGAAACTTATACATATGATTCTGCGTTCAAGGAGACATTTAATGCCTTCACCGATAATCCCATTTGGGATTTGAAAACATTCCGTGGGAAGGTGGTTTGTTTTAAAAATCTGGTCTTACCGCTTCTACCTAGAATGATTTTTGGTCTTTATTACAACACTCCTTTGGTAAGTAATACCAAAACATAAATTAGTTGATTGTTTTATTTTTGAGTATTATTTTTAATACATATCAATTATTACATATGAGTGGATTCCACACTCATATGTAATAATTGATACCAGATGTAGATCATAATTTCAGTAAACGTTGTACAAAATATTAAGACGATCGGTACAGTAATTAGGTCAATAACGACAGTTTTCATTTTCATGTAATTGAACACTCCCTATAAATGTATGAACTGGAATAAACTCTTCTCTCAGCTGTTCGTCCTGTCAAGGCCGCTTCGACTTTGTCATAAACGAAAATCATTCACAAAGAAGCCGACGTGTGCGCATAAGGCGGGCGCGGGTTGAAGTGCGTGGCCCCCCCGCTTGAAGTACGGGGGGGGGTTTTGAAATTAGGGGCACGAAACAATTATCGTCCGTCACACCTTAGAAATTAATAAAAAATACTGAAGTAGTTTTATGTGTTGGGATTTTCATTCAATTTATAATTAATGGAATTTATAGCTTTAGTTACGACATTTTATTTTCAGAAATATTATAACTGTAATCATTTTAAAGAATTGACTAAATATCTAACTAAAGTACAAAACTTTAAAAGCTTACATTTATTTGTTGTTATGATATTTCTGAACCAAGGAGAATAGTTTAAAAAATTGTATTTATGACAATGTTATTTAAGGAAATATCCCCTGGACAAATCAAATCTAAATAGACAGTAGGTACATAGGTAGGTTACATAGTAGATTAAGATAAATCGTGAAAAAACCCTTTATTATCATTTCTTTTATGATACAACTTTTAAAATCGTAATAACACAAATATTCTTAATCTAATGTAATTATAATTTTTCTAAAGCGCATTGACATAAATGTGGTCGTTTACCCAATTTACCTATGATTTTCGACAGATTTTTTATTTCCAATAATTTTGCTTTTAGTTGACCGCCTGTTCCGCTTTGTGTGTGACGTATCGCCTGCAAATTACTCTTTTCGAATTTGTATTATTTATTAGTCCAAGTTATTTTATTGTTTTTTTTTATTAACACTTAGTTATTTGAGTTTTGTGTGTGTTATAGTGTTATTTATAGTAAAACACTTTTGTGCAACTTTTATAAAATGCCACGACATTTTTATACCGCTAGTGAATATACGGACATGGTACTTATGTATGGTGAGTGTGGGATTGATTTCTTTTTGTGGGGGTTCATTAAAAATGAAGTTTACTCCCAAGTTTTCAATAGTGCAGTCGAATTGCGGAACCGTATAGTCATCGCCTTTGACAAATTAATAGCCATGGCCTCCGATCCCGCACGGAATCTATTTAATAAAATTCGCAGAAACATAATGCGACGATGTACGCTATGTATTGCTGCTCGTGGTGGACATTTTGAAAACTTGAAGATTTAATTTTGTGCCTACTTAATCCGCTTTAACGGAATTTAGTTAGTTCAGTGTAGTTAACATTAATTCATGTTAACAATAGACGTAGGTACCTATTCGTAAAATGACAAATTACTATCAACTAGTGACAGTGAAATTTGATAGTCAAAAGAAAAGTCAGTGCCACACGCACACGTTGCCACACCGCCAGAGGTCAAGGTACGTTCTCTATACGGGTGATTTAGTTTTGATGCATTTTAATGCGATTTAGTTTGTTTGAAATTTGTATTTTTTTTAAATTCGCCCAGGAGTTAAAATGTTATTTTTAAGAGACTCCTATGGACTAGTACTACATCTGATTTCGTTTATATCATAAGAGTAAAATCCATATTGTATATTGTATTATTTTTTATATTGAGAGCTGGGTATGGCAGAGTGTGCAGGAAAGTAAGATAAACGCGGTTGAAATGAGGGCACTGCTCAAAATCTGCGGAGTGACCCTCGCTAACCGCGTCGAAAACAAGGTTGTAAGGAAGGAAGTCGGATTGAGAGTGTTCGTGTAAAAGTAAGAAAGGGCATGCATCAATGGTTCAGAGATGTAGAAAGAATGGATGATGCAAGTTTGACTAAGCAGATATACAATGCAAAAGCGGATGGATGTAGGAGTCGAGGACGGCCAAGACACACATTCCATGACCAAAAAGAACTTGTCCTGGAGGAAGGTGACGTTAGGAGCCTCAAAAATCGACGCGCGTGCATGTAAAGAGTTATGAAAGTAAACGAAGCAAGTGAGGTGTGTAAGAATTGTGCCTTATGGCGCTCCGTTCTCTCTGCCTAACTCGCGAGGGATTTGGCGTGAAGTTATGTATGTATTAATTAAAAAAAAAGTAATTATTGTTTAAGCTACAGACGACATACATACCAGAAATTATCAACTACTAATCTTGTAAATTTTTCGTTATGAAAATTTCAATAAATATGTTTGAATATTCAATATTCAAACATAATTATATACAGGGTTATTTCAAATATACTAATAATTAGCTAAGGGTATATTCTGTAGGTAATTACCTAACACTTTTGTTCTACGACTTTTTAAAAATCACAATTTTAATTTTTTTCTCATTTCAAACAAATTTAAATAATTAAAATCGGTAGTTGTAAAATATTAACTAAGTCTACGTATTGCATTGAGCGCACCGAGTGACAACGGTATGGGGGGGTAGCGGGGCAAGGTCACGCGGCATTTGTACTTGGATTGCTCCCGTAGGTCATTAGCCAAACTTATGTTAGTCGCCCGTAAGTTATCGCCCGTGACGTTTGATGTACCGCGCGTGTCATCTCATTGTGTGCGAATTGGTAAAGTGACGACTTTATGTATGAGTATGTGACGACTTTATGTATGAGTATGTTCGACTTGCGGTGGCAAGTATTTAATAAATGTAATTAGTCGCAGTTGGTATGTCTGAATAATCTCGAATGCTTAATATCGTGGGCGGAATAGTCGAGTTTTCACTTAAATACCCACATTAAATAGGTAGGTAAATAATTCAAATTTCCTGAAATACATTAAATTTTAAGTGTATTAGCCTAAAAATACATTTCTATCACCTTTAATTTCGTAATCTACACGATATCCGATTGGGTATGTGAATTAAAAGCAGTTTCGTGTAGAAAGCGCGGGAACTCGCTTCTCTTGTTTAGATGCATAAACAGAGCTGCTACTCTGAATGAAAATCGGGTGAAATAGGTACGTTTAGTACAAAATACAGAGTTACAAAGTGTCAGATGGTACAATTAAATCTTAAAAATCGTTTTTATTACTAGAGTTTTAGGTTTTTGTAAAACTGATAAAAGAAAAGTTGTTTAGAATGACACAAAGGAGCTATGTGTAGAATAGTATTAGTATATTAAAATTAACCCTGTATACAAAATGATATACGATGCCATAAAAAATATATATATATTTTTTATGGCATCGAGGAGGGCAATCGAGCAGGCGTGTCACCTGATATTAAGTGACCAACGCCGCCTATGGACACCTGCAACACATATAGTGTTACAGTTGCGATGCCAACCTTTAAAGGAGTAGGATAGGAAGGGATGGGGAAGAGGGATGGGGCTCCGGGTACCGGCCTCGCCGAACGAAACGCGGCATGAGCCACTTTACGTCGATATTCTGAGAGGTGGTGGTATTTCACGGTTCGAGCCGGCCCATTCATGCAGCGAACTGCTTGGCTCTACCACTCTTAAATATCATATTGTTAATGCTTGCACTTATATACTTTAATTTTTATGACATTTCAGATATATGGCTGTGAAAGAAGTGGCTTGTTCCACGCATTCTCTAGACACATACTTCATTCATTGAATATAAAGTTACAACCAAGACATTCGGAGAAAGTGAGAGTGACACTACTCTCTAGAGGTACAACATACAGGACAATACTTAACGAGAAAGCATTGATTGAAGCGTTACACAATGTGGGTGATTATGAAGTGACAAGGGTTGTCTATGACAAGACAGTGCCGTTTTCAAAACAGTTGGAAATAACCCACAACACTGATGTGTTTATCGGCATGCACGGTGCTGGTTTGACGCACCTTCTGTTTTTACCCGATTGGGCAGCAGTATTTGAAGTGTATGTATTCCAGTCCAGCTTTCTTATTAGATGCTCCAATATCGCGATAAACAGTGTAAGGGACATGGGTCCCTATTGCCTCACGCCTCTTTTTATAGGGAAGTTTCGGCCTATTTTATTTAATTGAACTCTATCTGTGCTGTTGCTGTTGGTATATACTTTTTTCCACTTACCTTTATCAATCACGAGCTCTGGCTAGTCAGTCAAGTGCGGACTGAACAAGAGATCATTGTAGAGCGAATGAGGCAATCTTGTGAGATTCAAAAGATTTGTGATTTCGTGGGCAAAATTAAAGTGTTCAAAAGTACAGAAGTTCAGTAGGACAGTGCGATTTACCATCAACCGCCTCGTCGTGACTGACTTGACCTGACTGTATAATGTACCTAAATACAAAAAAATACAAATGAAATACGATGGTTCGGACATGTAGAAAGGATGGATGATGCAAGATTGACTAAGCAGATATACAATGCAAAAGCGGATGGATGTAGGAGTTGAGGACGGCCTAGACACACATTCCATGACCAAATAGAATGTGTTCTGGAGAGAGGAGCCTCAAAAATCGACGCGCGTGCCTGAAAAGAGTTATGAAAGTCAACGAAGCGAGTGAGGTGTGTAAGAATCGTGCCTTATGGCGCTTCTTCTCTCTGCCTACCCCGCAAGGGATTTGGCGTGAAGTTATGTATGTAAATAGGTACTGAATTTTCTAACATTAGGATTGGACTTTTTAGGCATCACGATATATTTATTACGATATATTTTTTTATATTAAATTTTCATATCTTAATTGTCTTTCAGATATCACTGTGAAGATCCCAACTGTTATTTTGATTTAGCAAGATTGCGAGGCCTTAAATACGTAACTTGGGAAGATAGTACTAAGCTAGTACAACAAGATCAGGTAATATATAGCTTCACGCAAAGTCCCTTGCGGGGCAGGCCGAGAGACGAGGCAAAGGGCATAAGGCATGATTCCTTTTTTATGAGATGGGAGGGCAAACGAGGAGACGTGTCACCTGATGGTAAGCGACCAACGCCGTCCATGGACACCTGCAGCGCATATAGTATTTTGTCGACCTTTAAGGGGTAGGATTGGAAAAGTTGGGTAACCTCTCACACAGAACGAAACGCGGTATGAGCCATTTTACGTCGACATTTTTACTCACCTACTCCCTTCTATGACTTTCATTTTTAAGGCTCCTGACATCACCTGGTCATGGACAGAGTGTTGTGGCCGGCCTTGACTTCTACATACTTCCGTTTTTTGCTTATTGAATATTACATCATCCATATTTTATCAAATTAAAGAAAAATGTACTCTTTTGTGAATTTAGTAAGAAAATATTAAATGACATTATATATCCATTTCTACGGGTTCTCGTAAAGCAAAACATATTAATACATAAATTTAATTATTTCATAGGGTCAAGGTCCGGGTGGTGCATCTCATGCCAAATTCACCAACTATTCCTTCGACGTGCGCGAGTTTCTTCGTCTAGTAGCAAAATGTGCAGATCATGTACGAAACCATAAAGACTTCAAAGATTTTCTCGTCTCGTCCGGTGTGAGTCGAAAACGTGAAGAGTTGTGAGACAATTTTGTTTTTAAACTAGTTTAGACAAGTTTTATTTACATGTTAGCTTTTGGCCGCAGCTTTGCCAGTAGAAAAAGTAAACCTTGACGTAACCTGAACCTTATAGTTCCTCTTTTTGTGCTCATATTTTGCTTGATATTTTTTTGATTTTGATGACATTACAAGTTTTAATAGGTCAGGTACATTCTGCTTTGCCATACCTTGGATAATAGCACTATGATTTATGCCATAAAATGTATATAGACTTCGTCAATTATTGGTAGATGGTTTTTTTTTGATACTTTGTTTTTTTTTTTAAATAATGCATTCAGAAAAAAATGTAAGAGAACAGTGAACAATTTTTATACGACGAAAATTATTATATTATAGTAACAAAATATGACATATAGTTTTTAAATCATACTAGAAGTATTAATAAACATGTTATTAGAATGAATGCCTAAAGATCTGAATAACAAGTAATTGAAACATTGGTCATAAGTAATTTTAATTTAACACGAGAAAAGCATTTAACACTAGATTTACACAGTATTATTATTGATATGATTCGTTTTCGCTGAGTATTATTTTTTTGTCTTGTACTTTTGTACAAAGCCGATAGAGATAATATTTTTCTGTTTCATTGTGGTCTCCTAAAACTTTAGCTATAAAGTATGGATAGATATACAGGCGTCTGTAACAGGGGCCTATAACCCTCGCCGGTAGAGGGCGCCATCCTTCAAGAAGCACTTGACTTTTCAAATTGTCAACGCGTGTTTACGTGTAATAATAATAATCGTACGTACGTAATCGTTGGTGCGTCCTAAATTCTAGCGCACACAGTGGCAGAAAAGATAACTAAAAATTCATTTTAATAATATATACATTATACAATGGAAAAGCCAGTACTGTTCGGACTCCTGTGTATCTATACTTCGTGGCTTAAACCTTGAATTTGAATCTCGAACCTGAGTCAGTGATGTTAATGTGGGTTTACTCCACCATCAGGTGAGTTATCCTGACTTATTTTGAAGTGTCTGTGAAGACCGACGAAAATAAAGCTTCTTTGATTTTGATCCTGTTGGATTGAGAGATAGCAGTTTCCCGTTTCAGACTTTTAATGCACCTACTGGTCCGTCCTATATCAGTGGCGTCAAATTCTTTAGTCCTTTCACCTACGGGCCAAGTGGCCACCTCCAATCTTGTATTCTTGCGAATAAAGTTTTGGACAGCTATACCTACAGTTGGTTGATGTACCAGATTTCTCCTTCCAGTGTCTCACAGATGTGGTTCTGACTATCTGACAATTCGCGGATAGTAACTTAAGTATTTGCCCTTTTGGATGAAAGCGTCCACAAAACTCTTGTTACACCAGTTGTCGGTCAACGTTGAACACTTTGATTGTGTTGTCAGGTACTAAGCATATTTTTCAATTTAATAAAAGGCCTTCTATAGCGGGACATGTGTGGACAACGTGTTGTACGTTATAAGCTATCATTTATTTATTAAAACAACTTTTCAGGATTGTATCGCGTTTATTTCCTATTTATATTTATCTCGACGTTTCGAACTCTTTACAGAGATCATTTTCACGAGTTCGAAACGTCGAGATAAATATAAATAAATAGGAAATAAACGCGATACAATCCTGAAAAATTGTTTTAATGAGTGAGATTCACGAAAACCTTAGAAACAAATATATCATTTATTTGTTAACAGAATATAACTTCACGCCTTTTGATACCCGAAGGTGTAGGCAGCGGCTGTTAAGCCTCGTCTCGCCGTTATGTTTACGTCCCAAATGGAATAGGTGCGAACCTATTGCCATGCCGGGCACAAAGTTTTCAGTCGTCATATTTATCACACATAACTTTCGAAAAGTCATAGATGTAAGCCAGTGTCAGGATTCGAACCCGGACCTCTGGATCAGAAGCCTTGTGCTCTACCACTGGACCACCGAGACCTTATTTATTTCTTCTCTGGAAAATTTTGCTCGATTTAATTTACGCTTCAGTAAAATACATGTAGTAATTAGTTTATCGCAGTACCTTTGTGTACTTGTTGAAATGTACAAACGCAATAAATTATGTACACTGGTACCAACATTAAAAAAATATATATAAATGAACGCAGTTGATACAATCTCTGTTTTATTTATGATATCTCGAACGCGGCGCTAGTTTAATAATGGTAACATGTTGAATGTGAGTTCCGTAATTATAGTTTGCGATTTGCAGATATATTGTACAAAGATTGGAACGCACAATTAGTATTCAGTGGTTGATTATTCACAAGTCCACATGGCAAAAAAAAATACTCTGCTTACTACAGTACATTTAGTATTTTTATTTTATTACAATATTATTATTTATATATTTATTTTTTATTACATAGTTTTTTTTACATATTTTTAATTATTAAAAAGAAATGTATATCGATAAATTTGTAATATTATCTAAGTAAAAACAAATCATAGGTACTTAGTCCTACTTATAGATGATGTAAAATGCACCCCACACGCGTAAGGCAAAGGACTCACAACCTAATCCACTTTTTTTTATTAATTGTTATATTATAAAATCTAATTATTTTGTGAACACATAACCTCACGCTTTTGTTACCTGAAGGTGTAGGCAGCGGCTGCTAAGCCTCGTCTAGCCGTTATGTTTACGTCCCTAACGGAATAGGTGGCAAACCTATCGCCATACCGGGTACAAAGTTTTTAGTCATCGATATTTTTCACACATAACTTCCGAAAACAATTTCGAAAGTCATTGGTGTGAGCCAGTGTCTGGATTCGAACCCGGACCTCTAGATCAGAAGCCGTGTGCTTAACCACTGGGCTACCGAGACTTAATTATTTTGTAAAAATTGTGATAAAAACTATAGTATAAATAATTAATCAGTATAAAAATGTATTACGTTGTTAATATATCGGATTATATAGATCCCTCGGAAGTTGAAAAAGAGGTCAGCAAAGAGAGTATTTAATCGTAAAAGTTTAATTTAAGTGTGGAGGTAATATTTACAGAGGGATATTAATGGCCGATGATCGGACTGGCCCTGCGGCCGCGTCCTTCGCGCCCATAACTTTTTGGCATAACAAGATGGTATCTCCGAATTAAAATTATCAACATTTTAATTGAAATGATTCCAACCGAACAAATATAATAACACTATGTCGTGTTTTATTATATATATGTCCGAGACTTTATAATGATACTAGCTTTTGCCTGCGGCTTTGCTCGCGTTAAAAAGATTAGCTTTTGCAGTTTTACTAAGTACCCATTATCACCTTGTTGGAATTAATCAAAATCCTTTCTTAGGGGATGCCTACGTCTTAGTAGCTTTAAGCATGTAAAGTCTCAGCCCGATCGGTTTCAAATAGACAAAATTGCATCCAACATTTTATCCCCTCAATCATCCTTTGAGTTTTAAATATTTAGGTGTCTTTACATTAGGCCTGCTATTTATGTATCCGGAACTGGCCCCTACATAAATATAACTAAAAAAGTATTTGCCATATTTGAAAATAGAACTCTTTGGCTGTAGAATGCAGTCAGTTCTATCCTGCTGTCAATTGTTTTAATTGTGTGGCGCGATTTCAAAAATTGCTTACCTATCGTTATCACAATGGATTTATGCGTTGAAATAAAGTGAATACATTCATAAACAATATTGTGGTGCGAATGTAATCTAATATATAAAATTCTCGAGTCTAGATGTGCGTAATTGAACTCCTCCGAAACGGCTTGACCGATTCTCATGAAATTTTATGTGCGTGTCGGGTAGGTCTGAGAATAGAACAACATCTATTTTTCATCCCCCTAAATCACAAGGGTAGCCCCTACTTTTTTTTTAATTTTTCGACATATTTCTGTTTCTTATTTTTTTTATAAAACGGGATACAAAAATACATGCAACCCTAAATTTTCAACCCCCTACGATCAACCCCTATTTTTTAAATTTTATTTTTCGGCAAGACAACGTTTGCTGGGTCAGCAAGTTGTATAATAAAAAAATGTTTGATACTATTATAGCTGTTGAACTCATTGTATTTTGGTTTTTGTTTTTATCCAGAGAGAAAACTTTAGTTGCATAAAAAGTTTTGTTTGAAATTAGGTTTTACTTTTAATGGGCAGTGGTAATTTTTAGTAAAAGTAGACACATTATCTTTGTTTTTCGATGTTAAGTTCAATGCTAATCAACCAAAATAGAAATTGAGTCTTGCTTGTTGTTTTAAATTAGCTATTCGTTCCCATCACAAATTGGTTTTGTAATTGTTGTTTGCGGCATAAAATGTACTTAATCTTTATCCCACTGCGCTATATGTTTCGAATGCATGCACCTATGTGTAGATATAAAACCTATAGGTATATTTTTAACCTCGCCCGATGAATTTAAGCTTAAGCCTACATGATAAAATAATTTTCCGAAAAATATTTAATTGCTTCTTTTTCGCACTCGGATTATTATATTTTTTATTTCAGCTATTTTATTAATTTTACTAAGTATATGCCTACCTAATTGTTATAAAATGAGATGTTTGTAATAAATTGTTTTGAAATTATATTCAGCAGTTTTTATTCTTTTAAGTACTACTAACACTATAATAATAATAATGATAGATTTAGACGAGTAGACGGCACCTGATATTAACAGCAGAGTGGTATTAACAGTGGTAGAGCGAAGCACTTCGCTGCATAAATGGCCCAGTTCAACCGGTCCAATAACAAGAACCTTACAGAATATGTAAAGTGGCTCATGCCGCATTTCGTTCGGTGTGAGAGGTATCCGAAGGCTCAATCTCATCCCCCGCCCCTCCCCACCCAGTTTCACTGCAAACTGTCACAAAGTTGACGCTCGCCTTATCCTAGATAGAGTTATGTCAGAGCAATACCCATAAAAACGTAGTAAGTAAGTAGTCCTAGTTGTAATCGATATTTATCACACTTAACTTCCGAAAACAATTTCGAAAAGTCATTGGTGTGAGCCAGTGTCAGGATTCGAACCCGGACCTCTGGATCAGAAGTCGTGTGCTCGACCGCTGGACCATCGAGAGTATACATTTATGAATATGTGTGTTTATTTAAATGTCATAGGTAGTGATAAACGAAACCTACCCTTATTATGTACACCTACAATACATCTCTATACCACCCTAGGTCGACTGGTAGAGAATGCTGTTAGCATTAAGTCCGCCTATATGCAAACTATGTACAAAGAGTTTTAAATAAATAAAAAGGATACAATCTTTCCAATGCTTCAATAATCCTCTAATAGTTTGGAGTAGAAAATGTCAAAGACATTGCCATGCTATATAATTATATCTAATATAATACATGCATTGGAATTAAACATACCTACACAATAATACACATACCTACATAACACATAATTTCACGTACTACATAGTCCCTTTCGGGGTAGGTAGAAGGAACAGAGCGCCACGAGGCGCGATTCTTACACATTTCACTTCGTTACTTTTCAAACGGACACTCGTTCAATTCAACTTCCTTCCTTACTACCATACTTATGCACAGTCAGCCATACCCATTCAAATTATATCTCTATTGTTAGAGATATAATTTGAATGGGTATGAATCAGAATCAACGTTATTAAACTATAATACAAACATCTATTCGATCAGTTGAATGTGACAAAAACGAAAGTTATGATGTTTGAAAGGGAGGAATCCAAAGTAGGGTTAACGCGGTAGAAATGAGGGCACTGCGCAAAATCTGCGTAGTAACTCTCGCTAATCGCGACTAAAACAAGGTTGTAAGAAAGGAAGTTAGATTGAAAGAAAGTGTCGGTGTAAATGTAAGAAAGGGCATACTCCGACGGTTCGGGCATGTAGAAAGAATGGATGATGCAAGGCTGACTAAGCAGATATACAATGCAAAAGCGGATGGACGCAGGAGTCGAGGACGGCCAAGGCACACATTCCATGACCAAATAGAACGTGTACTGGAGGGAGGTGATGTTAGGAGCCTCAAAAATCGACAAGCGCCCATGAAAAGAGTTATGAATGTCAAAGAAGCGAGTGAGGCGTGTAAGAATCCTGCCTTATGGCGCTCTGCTCTCTCCGCCTACCCCGCAAGGGATTTGGCGCGAAGTTGTGTATGTACAAACATCGAAATACGCATAGGTAATTTAAGTACACAAACATCAATTAGTTTAAAAATAGATATTGAATGTAGACAAGAAATAGTGTTGAAGGCGTGTATCTGCATAATACTACATATAATGGCAGAAGTATTAGAGCAGGAGCTATTCAGCGAGTTGGAACGTGGGCGCTAGGTGGTGGCCTCAGGCTGGTGTGGCAGTGGCTGGTCTCTGGGGTGGTCTGCGACGACGTCGTCCCTGATTAATGTAGCTGATAGTAATCGTAGGCGCCGGTGCTTGCTTCTGTTTGTAAAATAATATAAATATTAGTTCGCTTACCACTTGTGGATTTCAAGAAAAAAAAGACATTGAACTCAACTCATCGTCAGTTTTGATTATCTACCTATTAATAACAAATAGCTATGGAATTCAATCTAATTTTTATTTTTATAAAACAGTTTATATGTAGGTACTGGAAGATCAGTGGGTCGATATTTAGCTTTAGCTAAAATTATAAAAAAATAAGATATTTGGAAGATTTGCTGCCCGTATTTTAACTATATTAATCTAAATCTAAATAATAGATTAAATGTGTGCACTATCTACTTAGTAGTAAAATACGTTTTCAGAATTCAAGTCTCAGAAGGTTTGTATTCTTTTTAATGAGTAGGTATGTTAACTGGTGATGGAAACAGAAGCTTAGATAGGCACCAATTTATTGCATACGTGCCAAGTATCTTACTAAAATGTAATTAAAGTATATGTAATTACGATTACTATTTTTAGTGTTCGCCTACTAATAGGCTTTTGATATATATTTGCTGATATATTGGGAATCTTAGCTTGACAGATTTTGTAGTAGAATCTGAGTACCTACCTGTTAAACCTATAGAAGGAACAGCATTAAATCTGGCACATTTTATATATGTATTTTGACAGTATCTGGACACAATTGTAACAACATATTTATTATTATGTTAACTACCGTTCAATAATAAATCTCGATCATATCAGCACTAGGTTTAATAGTCGCGCGAATTAAAGTAACAGCAAGTTCTAATTTGACAATAGAAAACAAACAAACGGAAGGTAATAAGAACGAAGACAAACATTCGTGGCTCTTTTTAAAGGCACACAATAGTCGTCATCAATTACAGGCAATAGATCGCCCAACATCATTTGTCCGTCCGTCCGTTACTTGACTGGGCCATTCCCACGGCTCACGGGACGATCGTGTACAATGTCGGAATATGTCCAACGAGTAATAGTAATAGAAAATTGTTTCTGATTGCTTTGCTCTACCTACATTTGATCGCCTACTTCACGTTCCTATTTGTATTGTTATCTAATAGGGCATGCAATGAAATTATCTAGATTTATCTATTCCTTACACGAGTCTTTCAATATTATTCGTCAGTTGCATAACAATTTTGGTGGAAAGGTAATTAAATTGGCACCTATAAAAATAACCTCGTCAGTGGTTCATTTACCAGTGACGTTTGCACGTAAAAGTGACCTTTATTTGATAGATGTTTTAAAACGTAACTTCCCGCCTTTTTCTACCCGAAGGTGTAGACAGCGGCATAGCTGCGATTCGCCGAATCGTTACGTTAGCTCCCTATGGGGTGGCGAACCTATTGTCTATTGAGAAATCATTGGTGTGAATTTGAAATTGAACGAAAAGTTCTGAATCAGAGTTCTAAATGTTTTACAGAATTGTATATTATATATAATAATAATAATATCTTGGACACAATACACACAGCGCCCTCTAGTTCCAAGCTAAGCAACTAAATGCTTGTGTTATGGATACTAGATAACGGATATTAACACATATATACTTTTCTTTTATAAATACATACTTATAATACATAGTAAAACACCCAGACACCACACAAATATTCATGTTTGTCACAAATATTTGTGCTCGGGTGGGAATCGAACCCCCGATCTCATTGCTCCAGCCGGCAGTTTTACCGATGCGCCACGAGGCCCGTCGAATATATATATTTGTTAAAAAAATCTTGTCTTAGAAATAATTTAATGTAATCTTTGATTAAAAATTAAAGAAAAAGTAATAGTTAATATGTGGATTCATTTAGGGTGATATGGCAGGTCTATATTAAATAATTCGGAGTATACGGCGTTGAGTACCTATTAGTACCTAAACATACGGTGATACTTATTTGTGTACCTACTATAAAAGTAAATATACTTATTTACTTATATGTACAAAAAAAACACAGTGTACCTAATTTAAGATGATATAGGTGTAAATACGTAAAATTTTGTTAAAACACTTCAAAAGTTTATCAGGTTTTTAATAAGTTATAATATTATATAGTTCTCGTGAATATTTATTTATTCGCCTTGCGCGTGTAGATATTATGAAACGGTATAGGTATTTGGTTATTATAATCGTTTATTGATTTCAGTTGAATTTTTATCAATTAATTATCAACATCTCATCCATAATTCACTTCATCGAATGTAATCGGATCCGAAATGCTCAAATTATATATTTACCCGTGGAAAATACGACCGAAAGCCCGTCATGAATAAGTGCTCACACGCCAATAACACGCACTAAATTCCAGCTTCATAATTATGCAGAACGATGCGAACCGTTGTTGTGCCGATGTTATCAGACGCGGGACCGAAGAGAAATGGCCCCGATCAAAAGATAATCTCGCCGGAACCAAAATTGATCATTGATAGGGGGCGCGCGCGTCCAGGGCCTGCCACCAGCACACGCCCTTGATCACGGAAACTCATATTAACACACTGAGTTGTTTCTTAAAAGTGCCAATTTAGTTTCATCAATAGATGAAAAAAAGGAAAAACATGAAAAAATATCACACAACTTCACGCCATTTTCTACCCGAAGGTGTAAGCAGGGGCTGTTAAGCCTCGACTCGCCGTTATGTTTACGTCCTAAATGGAATAAGTGGCGAACCTATTGCCATACCTGGCACGAAGTTTTCAGTCATCGATATTTATCACACGTAACTTTCGTAGTTAATTTCGAAAAGTTATTGTCTTGTATAGTAAGTGTGAGCCAGGATTAGAACATGCGACCTCTTGATTCAAAACTTGGGTGCTCGACCACTGGACCGCCGAGTCTTCCGATAAATATCACTTAATTTCTATGATTGAACGGTATTCGCTCAGTCATGGTTTTTACATCTGCACTGTGTATTGTGTAACATCGTCATGCGAAATGCAAAGGAAATGGTAGTGCCGCTGTAGTAGAGCCACGCAGTTCGCTACATGAATGGGCCGGCTGAACCTGTGAAATGCCACGACCTCTGAGAATATCCAAATAAAGTGCCTCATGCCCCGTTTCGCTCAGTAAGATAGATATCTGGAGGACCAACCACTGCCCTTCCATATAACATTGTAAGGGCAGGCAACGCAACTGTGTTTGTTGCTCACCTTCAGGTGACGCGCCTCTTCTTTTCCCGCCTATACCATATCATAAAGAAGGTAATATCTTCATGACAATATTGATATCCATTATAGCAAAAATATAAATCAAATAAAAAATCATAACAATTGTTGCAGTTACTTGGTGTACTTCCTAACTAATTGGATAGGATTAATATCTTGAACAAATACCTGCTATGTAGGTAACGAAAGAATAAAAAGTAATACAAAATTGTACTGACCATGAAGACTGATTTTATGCGTGTTTCGTACAATTTAATTAATGTTTAAAAATTATTAACCCAAGAACTCCCAGACACTTTCTGTCGGCGGCAATTACCGCCAGACGCCATAAAGCTCTCATAAAAATAACGTAATCCCACAACGTGAATAATTATAATTTAGGGGAAGTTCCGCGGTTTTTACAGTAAGTATCTACTCGAAATTTTACTTGCATGGATACCTTGGGATTTTATAAATATCCAGATATAAATATTGACTATAGCAGATAGGTATCTTTATCATAACATTAATAATAATAATAATATCTTGGACACAATACACACAGCGCCCTCTAGTTCCAAGCTAAGCAACTTAATGCTTGTGTTATGGATACTAGATAACGGATATAAATACATATATACTTTTCTTTTGTAAATACATACTTATAATACATAGAAAAACACCCATTATTTAATTAGGTTAAGTATTTACTGCCGATTGATATGAATAAAAGCATTAATATTAGACGGTGCATTATATTATTAAAAGTGGGTCTAGTCATATAAGCTTGAATATTTAGGTCGTCGTGTTGCCAGCTTCATTCGATCTTGCGGTCAATAAATATCAGATTAAAGTGCCGCTATTGTAGCCTTCACGCACAAACTAGTACCGTGGCTTTCAATAACGGTTCGCACTATGCAGATTATCATTGGGGCGATAACTATGACGTGAAAGCGATACGGCGACACGACCCAGTAGACCTGGTGGTGTGCAGTACCTGGACGACATCTACCGTCTGCGGGTGCTACTAGTGGCCATAGTTCACACATGTTATATTTGACATATTAACATGAGGCGAAAAAAAAAAATTAAAAAGATGTTGTGAGGCAAATCAATTAGCATGCTATCACACACATGCTATCTTTCGAATGAAATTAGATAAAATCTGTATCACAAGATCTCGTAAGTCTAACTAAAAATAAAATTTGGAAAAAATCGTCAGTTTCCACTTGAGTGGTGTTGTAATCTAAGAGACAACAGCCCGAATACTGAACCGCCACTCAAATATATAAGCGCTACTTAAGCGTTTAAGTAGCTGTCACATTAGACAGAATACTTGAAATATGAGCAGTAAGTAGGACTTTATTGATTGTCAGATTTGAGTGGCGGTTCAGTATTCGGGCGAATAATACTCAATACTTTTTAAGTTGGTTCCTGATATGTTCTGTAATTGGATCACTGTTACACTATGATTTATGTTTCCTAATGTTGATTATCGTTATTATTTGATATTGATTTTTTGTTTATGGACTCCGGACGCCTCCCTCACTGAAAGAAATGCGTCATGAGCCCTTTTACGTCGATTGTGTGAGACATCGTGGTATTTCACCGGCCAAGTCGGCCTCTTAATGGAACAAACTATGTGGCTATAGCATTGCTATATTTTATTTTAATCCGGTTCTTAAATAGCTAAAACCTTTACAATCCCTTAAGTAGAATTTATTTTTAACATACCTACGATTTATACCCTTGGGATGGATAGTATTACCTATTACGTTATGTTCACTGGTTTTGGAATGAATTGCCCAAAAGCTATTGCGTTAGGCAATCGTTAATATGCTGCTTGTAATGTAAAACGAAATGTCAAAGACATATTTAATATAAGCGAATTCAACGCGATGTGTGGGTCACAGACATATTGGCGAAAATATTATTTTTAAGCCGTCTCGGTTGTGAATTAAGAGGTATCAGGTTCGAATCCTGGGTCACACCAATGACTTTTAAAGATCCTTTTCGGTAGTAATGTGTTTAGCTGACTGAAAAATTTGGCAAGTTCTGACGTTCTGGCGTAAGTAGGTACTGCTCACATTATCGGGTAGAAAAAATCGTTAAGTTAAAAACAGAAAATAGTTATTATAAAATGTTTGCAGTTAATTTTGTCTGCGTAATTAGATATGATCTGCTTACAGACTTTAAAAAATTGACCATAAAAAGATAGAAGGAAAAACAAGCAAGTGAGCCAGCTGTTGGTAAGCAATTTCTCACCGTGGCGCGTTGCCGTCCTTTAAGGCATTAGGACAAAATCTTTGTATGCCTTAAATGCGATATCAGTCATAAATAGACCTCATTTATTTACTATTTTGTCTCGGTGGCGCAGTGGCTAGCACCCCGCTTCTGATTCAAGAAGTAGTGGGTTCAAATCCTGGCACACACCAATGACTTTTCGAAATTTTCGGAAGTTACGTGTGATAAATATCGATGACTGACAACTTTGTGCCCGGTATGGCAATAGGTTCGCCACCTATTCCATTTGGGACATAAACATAACGGCGAGACGACGCTTAACAGCCGCTGCCTACACTTTCGGGTAGAAAAAGGCGTGAAGTTTTGTTATATGTATTTACTATTTTACTTGTTGGAAGATGAGGTTACATCATGGCGATAAATCATGTAACATAAGAAGTTATTAAATTGTAAATATCACTTCGTTATTACAACTCCAGAAGTAGATACCTAAAGGAACGAGGCTTGCTGGGCATGTTTGTTTGGGAAACTGATGAGAAAGGAAGAAATAAGGACCTTCAAAAGAAGAGGAAGGCTTTTTTTAATATGCCAACAGTGTCATTTCAATCTTTCAAATCTGTCGCATGGACCATCTGACTTCGCACTGGAACTACTGCTATCTATATAGAACTTTCTAGATTATCTTCGACTATGATATTAATATAATAATATCTTGGACACAATACACACATCGCCCTCTAGTTCCAAGCTAAGCAACAAAATGCTTGTGTTATGGACACAAGATAACGGATATTAATACATATATACTTTTCTTTTGTAAATACATACTTATACATACAAATACATACATAGATAAACACCCAGACGCCACACAAATATTCATGTTTTGTACCAAATATTTGTGCCCGGGTAGGAATCGAACCCCGACCTCATTGCTGCAGCCGGTAGTTTTACCAATACGTCACGAGGCCCGTCATTATAATCGATTGCCGCACGTGGACTCATAACCAAGCCACTCTACTGCTCTACATACCATCTAGTTCCTTCCTACAAATAAATATGTACTATGACCATACCTCTATAATAGACACGTTTTCTTATCTGTAGATACATAAATATATAATATATAATTTTAAGAGTTGGGACACAAATACTGAGGAAAATGAGGCACCGTCCTGTCAGCCGTGCACATAACTATATTGTGAATTTCGAAACGACACCGACGAACGACACCTTCAAACAGACAGACAATAGTCAGCTAAATATGATGACACAAGTCTGTCGAATAACTTACTGATATTATTATAATAGTGAATTATCTACCTGTTTGTTAATAAAAGGTTACAGGTTATGTTTATTGTGCTAAGCAGATGCGCGCTCACTATTTGGTGAAAATAAAACAGTGGACGAGCCCGTGTCAAGGTAATGAGTATACAGATACACAAAAGAGCAGTAGCACTCAATTAATCTATCAAGGTTATAGTTAATTATAAATATGAATTAATATAAAATAAGTATAAAATTTATTACACAATGCATGAACACGACTCGACCGGTGAAATACCACAACTTTTGAGTAAATCGACGTAAGTGGCTCGTGCTGCTTTACATTTGGACAGAGGGGTATACAGAGGCTAACTATAATTCCCTCATCCCTCCTCAATATCCCATATTATAAGATCAGCTTCGCAATTGTTATCACCAGGTGTCCCGTCTACACGTTTACTTGTTTATCATAAAAAAGCTACTATATTAGTAATCCTACTATACAAAATAGGAAACGGATAGGCATGAAACCGATAGGAACCACTAGGGTAAAGATGTCCAATGCTACAACAACATAACATAACTTCTCGCCTTTGTTATCCGAAGGTGTAGGCAGCGGCTGCTAAGCCTTGTATCGCCGTTATGTTTACGTCCCAAATGGAATAGGTGGCGAACCTATTGCCATACCGGGCACAAAGTTTTCAGTCATCGATATTTATCACACTTAACTTCCGAAAACAATTTCGAAAAGTCATTTTTGTGAGCCAGTGTCAGGATTCAAACCCGGACCTCTGGATCAGAAGCCGTGTGCTCGACCACTGGACCACCGAGACACACCGTTCATTTTTATAATTAAAGTTCTATAAATCTTCTTAAATCGAATTATTTTCATAAGTTAGTTTTTCATGAGACGCTTAAAGGACTGTCAAATTTAAAATTTAAAAATAGAACATAATGTGATGACTGATGACAGAATTGAATTATTTAAAAAATCGAACACCAATGTGGGTGTTAGAATGTAAACAAAGTATTATAATGAACAGAATACATGTATCAATTGTACTTAACCTTTTATCCACGTGCTAGTAACCAAAAACCGTTTCCAAGTAGGCAGTATAAAAGTGTTCGGTGTTTGCCAACGTCAAGTGTTTTCTCGCTCAAGGCAGCTTACTCACTGACACTTATTGTTGTTGTAAGAATCTAGAGAAGACTTGGATTGATGTGTTCATGTGTAGGTTTAAATTTTAGTGATTTATTGTTGATTGTCAGGTGGTAGTGATTTGAATTTCGGCATCATTTATGTGTGTGTGTATGTGTGTTTTGACTTTCTCTCGTCACTTATGACTCAGTCTTATTGTAGTTGAGTGAATATATTTTAATCTATATGTAATACATATATTGCCGCGGCACGAGCCACTTCACGTCGATATTCGTATTCGTATTCGTAGAGGTCATGGTAATTCACCGGTCCAGCCGGCTCATTCATGCAGCGAAATGCAAGACCCTAACACTGTTATACTTTACTTTATAACATACTTTTTATGGAAAAGGTGGGCAAACGAGCAAGCGGGTCACCCCATGTTATGTAAATACCGCCGCCCATGGACACTTACGACACAAACAGTGTCATAGTTGCGTTGCCGGCCTTTAAGTATGTAAAAGGAGTGGGAGAAGGGGTGGGCCTCCGGATACCTTGCTCAGCAAAAAAATTAAAGCTGGCTCATTTATGCAGCGAACTGCGTGGCTAATACTGTAAATATGTAATACTGTAAAACCCTAAAAATCCCTAACAGATAAACATATACCATAACTGATTTTTTTGTAAACCTTTCTATGATGTATAAATACTGTATGGACCTTTAAAAGAGGTTTAATAAATTATAGTAAATTATTTTCATCCATGTGATAGGTTTCAGGCAGCGTTTGCAATTGAAGCGCCAAAATCCTGTGCATAATTCATGTATGACATAGTAAAGAAAAAGTGATAAATCCGAAATTTACACACTTAATAGTTTTGATGCGGAACTAAGTTTGCCGGGTCAGCTAGTGTATTATAAATACCATTCTCCTGAAACTCTTTATCAGTTAAGAGTAACCAAATCAAAATCAGTTGCGTAGTTTTTAAGATCTAAGCATACATAGGGACAGACGGTGGAAAGTGGCTTGCCCGCCACATTTTTAGTGTCGTTTTCATTTTTTTTATGTGATAGGAGAGCAAACGAGCAAGCGTGTCACCTGATGGTAAGCAACCTTGCCGACCTTTAAGGGAATAGGATAGGAAAGAAAGGATGGAGAAGGGGGGTCGGTCTCCGGGTACCTTTCTCACCGATTGAAACACGGCATGAGCCACTTTACGTGCACTTTATGCAGCGAACTACTTGGCTCTACCACTTTTCGTATAGTGTAAGCGTATTCCCGGTTTAATCTGACTTCCCACCATATATTCATTTAAGTATTCTAGTAATTTATTGTAAAACAATTTTTACAGAAAACTGAACATAACCATGTTTCGCAACAGAAAATGTATATCGACATACTTTTCTTATTGATTTAATTGCGTTTGCGAGTTATTTTCACTGACTCTTCTGAGAAATTCCTTAACGATTTGTCCCCCTAAAGTGCTTTACGTAATTACAACTATTCTATCCAAACTACTCATCAACCTTTAGTATTTAAAAAATTTAATTGTGTATAGAACGACATAATTAAATGTTGTATTAAAGTTATAACTTGTCGCCTAGTATTGTAAACACTTGTGATGCGGATGATAAGGCGGTCACCGTTGAGGCAGGCAGCGGTTGTCCTGCGAAGCGCCTAATGGCCGCCATAGCCGCCGGCACAACGTGTCTTACAGTTTAAATTGAACGTCAAGCTATCGATTTGAATATATCATACTGTTACCATTTTCAATTATTTGAGTGCTTACTTATATTAAATCGATACAATAAAAAAGTCTGTGATTGCAAGTGACACGTGATATTTAAAGGAGACGAACAGTAGGCAAGTTAAGTGTATCGTTAGTTGATGCAATCAAGTCGATAGTACATAGCAGTACCTATAAAAGTAGGTAACCTATACATTGGTCCTATACATTGGTGCAAGTTAGTAGGTTGTTTAAAAAGTAGTTGTTGGTTTTAAAGTGTAGGTATTACTGTATGACAAAAACTTGTCCAAAATCTATTTGTAACTTTGTTTTGTAACAATTCACTGAATTTTCACTATCCAAACGGAATAACTGGCGGAACTTATTGCCGCATATCGAGCACATTATTGTCAGTCATCTATATTTCTCATATAAATAGCAAGTTATGTTAAATAAACATAGATGACTTATATATGGACGAGACATATTGTTCTCGAATATTGTTCTTTTGGCGCACACATAAACTTATACGAGTATCTATCTCGTTCTTATTCACCACTGTCACTCGCATGGAAGCAGTCAAATAGTATTTCAGTGCGTACGTGAATTAATATAGAAACATGATTATACGTAAATACCTATTGAAGCCGAAAATCTGCCATGTTTTGCGCTCCAACTGTTAGTTCGGGCGTTGTTATCGTTTGTCGGCAAAAATTTATATCGGAGGTATATTGCAGTAGTGTATTACTTACTTTAGATTCAGCGACTTGGAGTATTATTAGTCTAATAAAAACATTTACTCATTATTGTGATATCCAAAACAGCATAGCTACTAGCATGACAATATACTTACTTCCTATTAAAGTTTTAATTCTGTAGAATTAAAACTTTTAATTTTACTTAACTTTTTATTTTTAATTAAAGTTTTAATTCTACAAATAATTAAATAATACTCAATATAATTTAAAATAAAATTAGCCAAGAACGATATCGTTCTAAATTCTAATAGAACGAGTTCCGGAGGAAGGTGATACCCGGAGCCGTATAAAACGACGAGCGTGTATGACAAGAGTTATGAAAGTTAAAAAATCAAGTGAGGCGATCTGTTATCTCTGCCTACCCCGCGAAGGACTTCGCGTGAAGATGTATTTAAGTAATTTTTTTTGCAAATACAATGTATTATGTCGTATGCGCGTAAATATAATAAAAACATATTTTATCAGTATAGTTATGTATTTATGTTCTTTAAAGCCACTCATAAGGTAAATGTTATATTGTTCAATAAGTATGTATGACACCGGCATTAAGGGAAAGCTGATGACGACGTGAATAATTTTTTATTGCCTCGATTCATTTGTTATTCGAAATTCGACTTGCATAAATTATGTCCTTTTATTTTTCAACCTCATGTTGCAATGTACTTACATATATATTTGGCAGCTTGCTAAGTACTTTCTGTCAGTTTGTTACCAGTATCCAGAACCAAACTTACTAGTGGTATAACTCGATTAGAATATCGATCTTGATGCCATACTGCAACACTCCATATGCGTATGCGTTACAAAAATGGTTTCACGTTTCAGAAATAAAAGTGGCTCATGATTATTATCTTTTTCATAAATTTCTCAGCTCAGCTATCAGATATCAGTAGCTTTCCGCTGTCTGTCCCATTATATGCTTAGATGTTTGAAACTACTCAACGCATTTTGTTCCGTTTTTTTTTAATATATAGAGTGTGTCAACTGGGTAGCTTGTTTGTATAATTAATGTATAGTGTAATAAATAAGAAGTGATAATTTTCGCGATTTAGCACTTTAATGGCAAACGGTGGCTGAACACTAAGTAAGTATCAAAACAATGCGCTACATTATTAGACACCTTTAAAAGGTGTACAAAAAAGTCCGCCATGGCATATATTTGTCTCTTAGGGATAACCCACAATGACCATTTTAGTTATTTTCTGAGGCAAAACAAAGTTCCCGGGGTAGTTGACCCCGGGAACTTTCGTTACACAGTTTAAAACAAAATCGCTTATCGCTGTCTGTCCTCTTATAAGCTCAGATCTTTGAAACTACGCAACGGATTTTTATGCGGCCTCTTTAATAGATACAGGGTGTCAACGTGGTGGTTTTGATCTATAATTCATGTATGATGTAGTAATGTATAAAGAAAAATCGATAAATCCGAAATTTACCTCTTTATTATTTTGATGTCGAACAGAGTTAGCCGGGTCGGTATCTTTATTATATACTAGGTGGCCCGGCGAACTTTGTTCCGCATCAAAGGTATTTTTTTACAGTGTTTACAATTAAATAAAGTCTGCTTATGACCACGGCCCGTGCAACCTGGCCGAAACGTAAAGCAAATCAAGGTAAATATGCAAGGTAAATATGCAACGCGAAAGCTTAGAAGTTTTTATTATATTATTTGTCTTTAATTTCTTATTTTTTTTAAATATCCTATTAGCCTCGTATATCAATTTTATTATATGATGCAGGACAACGACTGTTGGGTCCGCTAGTGTTATAAGTAGTAGGTACAGCTCATTGGATGCGTTCGCGACCACGCCCGCGCTTTTCTGCAAACAACTCGACTACACAGATAAACGTGTATCTCATTTAAATATTTATGAACGCGACCGTTGTTGGTGTCTCGTCTTTCAATGATAACATAATTAAGAGACAAACGCTCATTATTATGCCGGGAGGCTGAGCTGACACGTTTTCTAGTATGACTGTGCACTATTTAGTAATACTTATTTGAGCCATATTACCCAGTACTAAATGTTAATATCTATTTCCATTATGTGCTGAACATACTTGATAGGCCGGAGAATTGGTGGTAAACTATTCTGAAAACTCCTACGGGATACGTAAAAACTTATTTATCTAGTTTCTGGTATTTTTTTCTTTTTGGCCTGACAACGTCTTGAGCCGGCCCGCACGAACGTTAAAACATGATTCATGCGGCGTTAACTCAATGCGTAGTTACCTCGCTCTGAGGCGTTCCATATAGGAATGCTAGTAATTGTGAATGGGCCGGCTCGACTGGTGAAATACCACGATCTCTCAGAAGACCGACGTAAAGTGGCTCATGCCGCGTTTCGTTCGGTGAGAGAGGTATCCGGAGGCCCACCCCCCTTCCCCGTCCTTTCCTATCCCCTATCCATTAAAGGTCGGCAACGCAACAGTAACACTATATGTGTTGCTGGTGTCCATGGGCGGCGTTGGTTGCTTACCATCAGGTGACACGCCTGCTCGTTTGCCCTCCTATCCCATAAAAAAATAAATAAATAAATATAGTTACATTCAATTATCGTCAGTAAACCGACTTTACCGTCAGTGAACCGATTTTTTTTTCGTGATTCGGTATTAAAAATGCATACAATCTTAAATATTTTTACCTTTCCATTATCAAATCTTGGCACAAAGATGTTTTTTTATCTAAAATAAGTCGTAAAGTGATGTAACCTATGTCAAACTTGAATTGAGTAAGAATTCATTTCAATTAGCCATATTTATCCTGCAGACTATAAATTAGAAGCCCATCCTCGTTGCCTTACAATTTTTGCAATTAAATCGTAAAATTATTAGGTTACGTTACTAGTTTTCCCAGGATATTGAAGTAGTAATAGCTGTTTTTCTTCCAATCCAAGTAAATCGAGAAACAAAACAGAAAAACGGTTTTTTAATATCCGTATTCGCGTCACATGAAATGTAACTGACCAACTTTTTGAAAGAACATTAAAAGATGTTCAATGTTTTTGTACTAGAACGGTAGCGTAATTGGTGGTAGGCACGTGACTAATCTCGGGTCGCGCGCGCCGTCTATTTTGACCCTAACCGTTAGGGAGGAGCTGTTAATGGACATTTTATGGCTACTCTAAAACAACAGCCTCAAAACATCCCATAATCTTAGGAACTCATTCTCTTCCCTCTTTGGGAAAGATTTTTGATTTTATCTATGTCTTTGTAGTAATGGTTGGGTTAATTTATTGTTTGATATCTTCAATTATTCACAGAGAGCAATGGTAGAGCCACGTACTTCAACGCATGAAACGGTGAAATACCTCTCAGAAGATGGACGTAAAGTAGCTCATACTGCGGTTGGTTTGCTGAGACAGGTAGTTCGAGGCCCCCGTCCTTTCACCCTCCTCTTCTGCTCCCAACTTCCTATCTTAATAGCTGGCAACGCAACTGTGATCCTATCTGTGTTACAGGTGTCTCTGGGCGGCGCTTTTCACTTACCACCAGGTGACCCGTTGTTTGCCCCTATCTTTTTTTTTAAAAAAAAAAGAAAATTTTTTTATTTTTTGGTAATCATAAATCTTTCAAAACCTATTCCTTCTTCGCTCAAGATAAATCATCTTTAAATCAATACACATATAGCATCATAACAGATTGTTGTTCTTTTCATATAAGAAGAAATAAACAAAATATGTGCACCTCTATTCCATAACCTGCAAAACTTGCTGCATTCCCAGTTAAAGGGAGATTATTAACGTACTTGAGCAATTTGCTAAGTAACATTCGCGCAACCTGGACGGTAGTTCTGACGCGATAATTATAGCAATCATAATTCTTAAGCAAACAAAGAACACTGCCTACTTATGTTTAAAATAACATATTCTTAGAAAAATATTAATTATTCCTCCGTTAACTACACCGAGATACAAGTTTTGATTATTTCAAACTTTCTTGGAATAATTAAAACTTTTGTCCACGTTTCAAATAAAAATGTGTACAATAATATAGCATGTGAATGATGAAAATAATATAGCCTGGCTATGGAGAGTATTTACGTATATACCTACTAATACTATAAAGGCGAAGAGTTTGTTTGATCGCGTCAATATCAGGAACTACTAATTCGAATTGAAAAACTCTTTCCGTTTTGGATAGTCTATTTATTATTATCACGCTGCGATAAAAAGAAGTGGAGCACTGTTTTTTTAATGACTCAAGTATATAATATGGAATGGTATAAGAAAGGCTCTATGAAAATATGTAGTAATTACCGGTTAATTGCACTCATCTCACATGCAAGCAAAATCTTACTGCATATCCTGAACAAGAGTTTGAAAATGTCTCTGTCCAAAGAATTTGCACCACTACAGGCTGATTTTGTAAAGTAAAAGGGTATACGCGAGCAGATCCTGAACGTGCGCCAAATCATCTAGAAGGAAGGATGCGCAGATGAGATACAACGGCGTATGGCTATCACTAGGTCCGTCATGGATCGGTTAAAGAAAGTATCGAGAAATGGAAATATCACAAAAGCCATAAAAATGAGACTTGTTTGGTCAATTGTGTTTCCCATATATCTCTATGGTGCAGAGACATGGACGTTAAGAGAAAGTGAAAAAAAGAGTATAAACGCCTTAGAAATCTGGTGTTGGCGAAGGATGCTTAATATATAACGGACGCAATGTGTCTATTATCCAGGAGTTTGGTATTAAGTCTTTCTTTCATCGTACATGGCTGGGTTATGTCTTTCTTTGGACATGTCTCGCGTGGAGATATTACATCTGTGGGCGGCTTATAGTGCAGGGTAAGGTTGAGGGCACAAGATCTAAAGGCCGATCACCCATGAACTGGGCCGACCAAATAAAGACAACAATTAACGGTCCATTGCACGAATGCACTAGAAAGGTAATGCTGAGGGAAGAATGGCGACAGATAGTGCAGCGTGTCACCAATCCAGACGTGATGACCATGACCACTCTGTCAAGAGGGTAGCGACTTGGAAGAGAGACATACTATGGTGGCACGGGCAGCCAATATTTTATAATAACAGCTATCCGGATAAATCAGTCTCAATTAACTTACCCTGAATATTTATCTAATGTATAGGATGGTTATACGTACCTTCACGGTTTAATTATGAACATAGGTGTTGGCAGTGCAAGACAATAATACCACAACTCTCAAAAGACCGACGTAAAGTGGCTCATGCCGCGTTTCGTTCGGTGAGAGAGGTACCCGGACGCCCACCCCCCTTCCCTATCCTTTCCTATTCCCTATCCCTTAAAGGTCGGCAACGCAACAGTAACACTATATGTGTTGCTGGTGTCCGTGGGCGGCGTTGGTTGCTTACCATCAGGTTACACGCCTGCTCGTTTGCCCTCCTATTCCATTAAAAAAAATAGAATCAATAATGACAATGAATGATATATTCGTAGATTATATGCGGGTCTCAGTGGTGCAGTGGTTGAGCTCCCCGCTTCTCAATGATTTCTTGGAATTCCTTTCGCAAGTTATGTGTCATAAGCGAGAGAGGTGTGTAAGAATCTTGCCTTATAGCTCTCTGTTCTCTCTGCCTACCCCGTATGTATGTATGTGTGATAGACTGACATTATTGTGCTCGGTGTATCGGCTCCATTTGGGATGTCACATAACGAATCGGCCTTTGGGTAGAAAAATGCGTGAAGTTATGTTATTAAATAAACGATTTTATTAATTGTCAAACTGATTAGTAACAAATCACTACCTTAATTAGCAATACCAGTTAGGCACCCACATATGGTATCCTAGATTATTTTTAAAAATGCGAAAGTGACTATATTTGTTCCGCTTTCACGCCTACACTACTGAATCGATCTCCGCGAATTTTATACTGATTGTCAGGGTTACAAATCAGTATATATATACATACATTTGTAACTTCACGCCTTTTGCTACCCGAAAGTGTACGCAATGGCTGTTAAGCCTCGTCTCGCCGTTATGTTTACGTCCCAAATGGAATAGGTGGCGAACCAATTAGCATACCGGGCACAAAGTTTTAAGTCATCGATATTTATCACACATAACTTACGAAATTAATTAAGAAAAATCATTGGTATGAAATAGGATTCGAACCCGCAACCTCTTAATTCAAAAGCGGGGTGCTCGACCACAGGACCACCGAGACCTGTTCGGCTTTTATTAGGCTATATTTATTTACATATTATTTTCGAAAGTTATTTGTGATAAATATCGTTTACTAATAACATTATGCTTGCGTATTATATTTTATTAATATTTTTCAATTTGGCACGTTAATATTCGGCGAGTCAAGGCTAACAGCCGCTGCCTACACCTTCAGGTAGTGAAATTATAGTTGTATCAATAAGTATATATAAGTATACACCATTTAACATAATATTCTTGCAACCACACGCCTAGAGCGATATATTCTCCAAATAGGTAGCGCGTGCTGCGTCCATATTTTCTTATTAAACCAAACAATGTTATGTGCATAGAGTAAGAATAACGGTTTTGTGCATGTTTAAATAAAGAATAGTTATGATTTAAATATCTATTAAGGCTCTGCTCCAGGCCGTACGGGCTATTGTTTGAGTCATTATGTCCCAAATACGGCGTGCACACCTGTTAGCGTCGCGTCGTCCGATACCTTACCGAGTCAGCCCACATTGTTAACTCACCGATCTAATAAATGTATTAACTACTTTACTTAGTTCTATTAGAAAGTATGATCGCTATGATAATTCCGGCACTAATTTTTACAAATATGGATAGTTGAAAGTAGCAACCGTGTAGGCAAGTTCTGTGAATTGCTATACATATTTTTTATCAATTATAAATGGTGTGATCTGAGCTTTTGTAGCTTAGTGGTAGAGCATTCCGCTTCTCGTTTCGAGGTGTCACTCGAGGTCACAAACATCAGATTTTAATCACACAAAGCTCATGCGACAAACTAAGATCAGGTCTCCAAAAGACAGGAATCTATCAATCTGATGGGTTCAGAGTTCAGCTGGACTATTTCTTTTACTTAGAGCTGTCGTTAGTACTATAAATGCCGTAAATATTTCAAAGGATACATGTTTATTCTCATTTAATACGTGTATAGAATATGTACACGTCTAATACGTAAACAGGAGTTTATGGGTGATAAATATCGATAACTGATAATTTTGTGCCCGGTGGATGGGAATTTCTTCGTCACACGGTTAACAGCTGCTGCCTACACTTTTGGATAGAAAAAGGCGTGATGTTATGTTGTGTTGAGTAATATATATAGTAAACAGTACACACTTTCATTGACCAAAATTAAACTAGTCCTCAGGGAACGCGATGTCAGAATCTTTAAAAACCAACGAGCGTGTATGACAAGAGTTAGGAGAGTGAAAGAGGAGAGTGATATACGTGAGAATTGGGCCTTATGGCGTTCTGTTACCTATGTTCCCTCAAGGGACTTGGCGTGAAGTTATATAGATAGTAAGCAAATAATAAAACAAGTAATCTTCAAATGAACGTTTGCACCAGTTTTTGTATATCCCATATCATGAGACGATCATCACGACAGTGGAAACGGTAAATACTTATATACAAGTGAATTAACCGATATAATATAGCCCGTAAGAGCTTCCATTTATGTTTCCACAAAAGGCTAAGGTTTATTTATTGATATGCACTTGTTGTGTTCCTAAATTGGTTGTGCGTGAAGCAGTCGAGTTTGTCGAGTGTGTTGAGTATTGTATGTGTGGTATATTAGTGAATTGAATGCCGTTACAATATGTATCAGGCCGTGTTACGGGACAATGATGGCCGCCGTGTCTGAGGTGCGACAAGGGCGTGCGACAGGCCGTACCAATTTACAGGTCACGAGCGGACCACTCGCGCGCCGACCTATCTTCCTACCACTACATAATTGAATCCAATAGCGTGGGATACTTGACAAAATATATGTCATTATTAGAAAGTGTATAGATATATTTTTAACAATCAATAGGTAGGTAGGTCTTTGCGAAGATTACAAAATTTCTTGCCCATTACCACCAAAATTGCACTTGCTCAAAGTCTACTTCTTCCTTTATTCGATTATGCCGATGTCAGCTACCTAAATCTCACTGAAGCACAACTGGATAAACTTGAGCGTCTTCAAAATGTCTGCATACGGTTCATATTTGGTATTCGCAAATATGATTACATCTCCGAATTTCGTGAAAAACTCAAGTGGCTACCAATTCGTTTTCGCCGGAATACTCATATTCTCACTTTGTCATATAACATTTTTTTCTGTCTAATAACACCCCATTATCTCAAAGAACGGTTCGTGTTCTTAAATGACACACATTTATAGTGTTTGAGGTCATCTGAAAATCTAAAATTATCAGTTCCAAGACATTCCACCAACTTTGTTGGACAATCATTTACTGTTCAAGCTGTACTGCTTTGGAATCAGTTGTCAGGATGTTCAGGGACTGCGCTTTTCTTATATCAACTATAAGAAAAGCGCAGTCCGTGAACATCTTCAAATCACGGCTAAAAGAACATTACTTACGAGTAGCACTACTGTAGCATTAACATTATCGTGCTTGTATTCATTGTAGTAATAATAGGTTGGGGAAAAAGTATTTTCGTATTTTTGTATGAAAAGTCAAGACATTTTTTTCAAAGTTTATTTACATTTATTTACAATATATATGTACCGTTTTGTTGAATAACTTTCTGCCATTTTGTGGGCAGAGACATTATCCCGTTACTGTAGAAACTTTGGGACTTCTGATCAAAAAAACGGGACAAATAGTTTTGGCAGTCCTCTCTTGAGGTCAACCTTACAGAACCTAAAGAATTCTGAAGAGACCGAAACAGGTGAAAATCTGAAGGCGCAAGGTCAGGGCTATATGGTGGATGCACTGGGACCTCCCAGTCGAACTCTCTTAATTTTTGCTGAGTGGCTAAAGATGTGTGTGGTCTAGCGTTATCGTGATGAAAGACCACACCCTTCCTGTTGATCAATTCCGGCCGTTTTCTCTCGACTGCTTCCTTTAATCTCATCAGTTGCTGGCAGTAAAGATCAGAATCGATGGTTTTGCCGGACGGTAAAAGCTCATAATGAACAATGCCCTTCCAATCCCACCATACACACAGCATCACCTTATTTCGTGTTAGGCCAGGTTTGGCCACAGTCTGTGAAGCCTGGCCAACTTTCGACCACGACCTTTTTCGCACGTTCTTGTCGTACGTGATCCACTTTTCATCGCCAGTTATCAATCTCTTCAAAAACGGCTCGGTTTCATTACGTCTCAATAATGAATCGCAAATGAGTACACGGTTCATTAAGTTTCTTTGAGTGAGCTCGTGTGGCACCCAAATATCGAGCTTTTTTGTATAACCAGCTTTCTTCAAATGGGTCAAAACTGTTTTGTGGTCAATTCCCAGTTCTTCAGCTACATCGTAACTACTAATATGCCGATCTTGCTCCACTCTTTCAAAAATGGCGTCCATTTTATTCGTAACAGGGCGACCAGAGCGAGGTGCATCTTTAACATCAAAATTTCCGGACTGAAAACGTTTGAACCAAATTTGTGCTACTCTTACTGACACTGCATCAGGTCCATAAACATCACAAATTTTTTTCACTGCTTGAGTTGCATTTTTGCCTTTTTTATAATAAAATTTTAAAATGTATCGAATTTCTTCATTAGATTCACTCATTTTTACGGAGAGAAAAACAAATGAAAAATAGCGGGAAACAACTTTTTTTTATTTTTTTCTTTTCTTTATAATGTAACCTTTTTAATGTTACCAAAACCAGCCAGACACAAATAGTACAGTCAAAGAAATTTTATAATAAGTTTATACCTACGTTATGCGAAAAGACTTTTTCCCCGACCTAATATGTATGTATGTATCTATGTATGTGTATGTATGTATATTTGTATCAATGTATATATGTATGTTTATAAATACCTTATTTTTATTATTTTTAAAATGATGTAGCTTATATGTATTATGTTTTGTATACCGCCGATAACCGCTAATTCTTATTTCTTTCTTTCCGTCGAGTGGTTGTCCGGAAGAAATTGCCCTATGCGATAGGACCGCCAATTGTACAAACTGAATTTAATAATGTTTTTTTTATATGTATATTTTTGTTATGTTTTTTATTCGGTGTACAATAAAGAGTATTCTATCTATTCTATCTAGGTATGTTTATTTATTGTTTACATAATTGTGCTTCGCGATAAAAATAATATAAACAACGAAGTCACTGCACCGGGCTATGGCTTTTATTTCAAGTCTGAAAAATATTATACATGTATAAATACAAATTTGTATGGTGATTTATTTCACCGTAGGTTTATTGGCTACCTATGACGAGATTGTTCCCCGATGGTCCTGCCTAATTTCCAATCTTTTTGGAAAATCTCTATCTCCATCTCTGTCTCTATCTCTGTCTCTGTCTCTGTCTCTGTCTCTGTCTCTGTCTCTGTCTCTGTCTCTGTCTCTGTCTCTGTCTCTATCTCTATCTCTATCTCTCTCTATCTTACAATTTTTTTGGAAAAAATATTATTTTACTATGATTTGACATTGAAAACTAAATACAAACTTAAAATTCCACCGCATCAAACAATACAAAATACGCCGCGGCAGCTGATATAATGTATAATACCTTTTTAGCCCACCTTCTCGCCTTATTTATATATTAGATTAATTTAACAACATTCTAAATGACATTATAATCTGGGCATTAGTATTTGTGAATATCAATATTAATAGTGCTAAAAATGTCTCTCGCGACCTCAATTACCCTAAATCTTTGACTTTTTCGTATTTGTTTGCATAAATTATTGAATCGGTCCACGCTTTTTAAAGCTCACTGCATGAATTGGCCGACCTCGACGACCGAATATAGTCGCAAAGTAGCTCATGTCATTTCGTTCAGTGAAAGAGGTATCCGGAGTCACAACCATTCTATCTTTCTTCTCCATACCTCTTCCGATTTTTTTCCTATCCCATCTAAAAGACAACGCAATCGTAAGAAGAAACGGGCCATGTGAAGATCTAGAGATAAAGTGCGTCTATGGCAGGAGTCTTTGGTCGACGATGGTAGCTTATCATCGCGATCACATAAGTGGGTCACCGGTTGCTAGTTTGCCCCTAATTTAATAAAAAAACCGCTATGAACTTGTAAGATACAGTACAATCTCGCGACCAGGGGGCTGGTCTATTCTTCGTACAGAGGATGAGCGTTGCCATTCTTTTTATGGGATAGGAGTAGGGTCACCTGATGGTAAGTAAATTCTCACCGCCCATGTACTCCGTGGTGCTTTTAAGGGAGTAGGAGGAGAAAGGAAGGAGAAAAGGAATCGGGCCTCCGGATACCTCTCTCACTGAAGGAAATGCGGGAAGAGCCAGTTCACGCCGATAATCCGAGAGATCGTGGTATTTCAACGGTGGAGCCCGCCCATTCATTCAGCGAACTCGAAGACTCTATCACTGTTAAATTCAGCATAGCAAAGCGGGCTATCTTCTGGGCACATTGCCAATAGAGCGAGATGCAGAGAAATTCAATTTCAGCTAATCTTTTAATCGTATATATTGTAAAAAATATAATTAAAAATTTCTTTCGATAAATAAATATTTGCTAAATGGTGCAACGTTCAAAGATTGAAGGTAAGTTTGTATGTCCAGTTTGAAAGTGCGTCGGTGTCGGCGCCTGCTTTGTGCAGGTGCGCTTTAGACGCGGATCTCTCCAAGATAAGGCTGAAACATGAGACTTAAATACGACAATCGAACTACGAACACTTGTGAATTAAGATTTTGCAATTGATTTTGTGTAAATTTACCAAGTGATTTATTTATCTACACAATATTCCAAGTACAATGTTTTAAATTGAGTTAGTTATGACTTTAAATGGCGTTCAACTGAAGCGCGTGTATGACAGGAGTGGCGAAAGTCAAAGAAGCGAGTGCTCTTTGCCTACCTCGCAAGGGACTTACCAGATTTTTCCAAAATGCCCATTTTTGTAGATTGCTCTTATAAAGAAAATTTGTTGGCAGTTAATAAGAGTCCTTTCAAGTGGTGGATAGAGCACCAAACAAGGTATCCGCCTGTCGCTTAGCAAGAGTGTTTCTATGTGCACCTGCAAGCACCGTATATAGGGAACGATTGTTTTCAGTGGTGGATAATACGAAGAAAGGAGAAATAGGCTGTTACTAGAACCTGCCGAGAGACTTGTTTCCCTACATCACATTACATTTTAAATATTGATTATTTTTATTAGGTACTGCTGGCATGATTTTGATTTTATTAATTGAAAAAGGTTCCCAAATTAGTAATAAATACTTTTTTATGGACAAACGAGCAAGTCACCTGATGGTAAGCAACTAACGCTAGTCATGGATACCTGAAAAACAGATCGTGTTATAATGCGTTGCCCGCCTTTTAAATGGGATAGAGAAGGGGTCGAAAATCAGATGGAGAAGGAAAGGAGGGTTGGGCCTCTGGGGATACCTCTATCACCGAGAAAATCGCGGTTTGAGCCACTTTACGTCGGTAATAGTTAATATTCTGAGAGATCATGATATTTCGCTGGTCAAGCCGGCCTAAGTATGCGGCGTACAGCGTTGCTCTACCATGATTAATACTGCTGCGATAATTATATATACTTAAATATATTGATTGTCTTATATATACTCAGCACGTATACTCGGCATTCGAACCGAGTTACTCGGCCGAGTAGAACTATAAAAAAAACCCAGCAAGTATGTCCAGTACCTACCGAGTATCAACCGAGTACTCGGCTCATCTCTAATAATTTTCTTTACACATTACTTCTCTAATATTCAAGGGTTTATTAGATAATTTTTTTTTTAGACAAGCTCGCTTTTGTACAAATTTGAAAAAAAAAAAAGTTGAAATATTTTATTCCCATGTGTCTAAAGTATAAGAATGACTCCTTTATTTTTGAATGGAGATATCACGAATAAGTCCATAAGGCTAACGCTATAAGGCAAACAAAGTGCGACAATAGTATGACCCGTGCGAAAGGTTAAGGGCACAAGCCACCACGTGGGAGGTGCCAGTTTAAGAAATCCGAGATGCTGTCTTGTTCACAAATGGCGTCCATTTTCACTGCGACTTTGTCCTGGAAATACTTTAGACAGGTACTGAGCTGTACAATGTGAAATTATTGATACAATAAAACGTATTTGCAATCGCTATTCCAGGAACACCTAATACATTTTATTGTATAAAATAATATAACTGTGATATTATTACTAGATATTAAAAGCAATATATTTACTTTGTGAATGTTCAAACGCCTTATAAATTTATTACAATAGATAATAATTCAATGTAAATGATGTATTTTTTATTTCGATCAGAACATTAGAAATATTTTTCTCTAGTAGGTTAGTAGGTACTCAAATATATTTGAGTACCTACTAACTTACAACTTGACTAAACTTTACAGTGGACGTAGTTGACGTTAAACGATCTTTCATGTGTCCACTGTAAAGTTTAGTCATAGGTTACATTCGTTTAGGATTTATCGGAACTGGTATAAATTTACCAGGCATCTGACATCTATATAAAACTACTGCAAAAATAATATATCCCACGTCTAACTGATTGACTGTCTATACATATGCCTGCTTTTCTTACGGGAAAGCAAGGCCTAGGACATTTACAACAGCGAGAGGAGCACAGTTGCATTGCTGGTCTTCACGATGGGGGACAGGAGGAAAAAGCTACTTCCTGACTATGTCATAACAATAGACGTTCACTCAAGGAAGACCTACCACTTTACTTTTACTTTGGCTCTACCACTTTAGGAGTGTTGCATGAATGGGCCGGCTCGACCGGTGAAAAACCACCACCTCTCAGAAGATCGACGTAAAGTGGCTCATACCGAGATTCGTTCGGTGAGAGAGGTACCCGGAGGCCCATTCCCTTCCCTATCCTTTCCTATCTTACTCCCTTAAAGGTCGGCAACGCAACTGTAACACTATATGTGTTGCAGGTGTCCATGAGCGGCGCTGATCACTTACATCAGGTGACAAGCCTGCTCGTTTGCACTCCTATGCCATAAAAAAAAATCAACTTAAATTATCATAATACATATACTAATTTATAACAATTTTTATATATTTATTCACTATACAATTAACAAAAGTAGCAAAATTCAGTTATTATTGTAAAATCAATATCAACATACACAAAACCGATATCATCTAGTTGAGTTTTGTTGAGTATTCTATATGGTAACAGTAGGTAAGTATGGCACGATTCTTCTGTAGCAGACGGTACCGTGTATTACGTACGGTTGTGACATTGTGAGTGCGCAAGAGAAGTCGTGCACACGAGTACGTTCATTATCGCTTGTGATACATTTGCGTCTTGAGTCTCGAGACCGCCGCCCACCCTCTACGGTGTGTCTCATAAACTTATAATGTACACACACTGATATAACAATAACAATCGCCATTGATTTGTTACTTTGACCGTTTACTTTAATAATAATTATTAATGTGGAGTTTTATAACATTGAAACAATTTTTAATGCATTATATCACATTTCGAACTCTTTGCAGAGATCATTTTCACGAGTAAAGAGTTCGAAACGTAAAACGTTAACGTCGAGAAATAATTAGAAAATAAGTTCTAAATAAACGCGATATAATCCATAAAAAGTTGTTCATAAATCGAAAATCTAAGAAATAAATGTGGAGTTTTGGAACGAAGTTCCTTCTCGCGTGTTGTGAAAGGGGGCTAGACGGAAAAAATTCTTATGAAAAGTTGTCACGACACAATACATCTTTTATTGGCTTATTTAGAATAATGTATAACTACCCAAATGGTAGTGGCTGGGATACCTTGCTCTCATACAGGGGGCTCGGGTTTTAATCCCGGTATCGGAACTCTTTTTGAAGTTTTATTTTCCATGTTTTCATATATGTTTTTTTAGCTCTCTCTCTCTCTCTCTTATAGAAAGTAAGCCAGATATTTTCATTTCTATTTCGCATTGGACAGTCTGGTGTCGCGACGATTATTTTTGTTGAGTGTATACAAGTTTTTTGTAAATAATAATGAAATGAAAAATCAAAACCATTGCTACAGTTTCTAGAGGAAGAAATTTACTTAAATTAACAATAATCCAGCAGAATCAACAACAAAATATAATACTACCATTGATGCAGTTTTTTCAAGTCATTTAAATATAAATAATAGTTTAAAAAAACTAAAAAACACGCTTTTTATAGAAAACCGAACTAAAAAATAGAAAATAAATTTTAATGAATTTAAATTAAGAAAATAGTGTTAAAAATTTCAATGAATATAAATTAATAATAGTGTGAATAAAAAAAAATATATTTTATTTTAAAAAAAGCGTGGGGTGCATGGTGTCAATAGTTATAAATATTTTATTGACAGATATGAGTAGAGTGATTATCATTTCGATAATATCTTAAAAAGCACCCCACGCTTGTTTTAAAATAAACTATTTTTTTTTATTCACACTATTATTAATTTATATTCATTGAAATTTTCAACACTATTTTCTTAATTTAAATTCATTAAAATTTATTTTCTATTTTTTAGTTCGGTTTTCTATAAAAAGCGTGTTTTTTAGTTTTTTTAAACTATTATTTATTTTATATTTTTTAGTTCGGTTTTCTATAACAAGCGCGTTTCTTAGTTTTTTAAACTATTGCTTAACTATTTTAAACCGTGCTAACAACGGATATCAAAACCTAATTTGAGGAATAGCGCCATCTGTGACTTATACAAGGAACTCGTTTCAAGTTGATAACGTAGACTTTCCGCTGATTGCCACTAGATGGTGCGAGAAGTAAACTATGAACACTAAAAAAATTAACAAAAATCATATTTTGCAAATTGAAAAATGAAATATTTTTATCAAATTAGTGTATTGTCATCGGTCCTCAATAAATCTACAAAGTTTGAACGAAATCTCGCCGTTTAAAGTGGGTCAAAATCGCGCCCAAAGAAGTCGGTTACAAACAAACATACAAACATACAGGTGAAGCTAATAAAAAGCTAATAAAAATAGAATCCCAAACATATGTTTCCTACTTCAGTTACCACAAGCCAATTATTACGAAAATTGAGCCTACTGATTAAGTTTATATTACATTATATTTGTTAATAATAAAAAAAATATTATTATAACTTAAAAAAATAAAATTTTATTACAATTCCTTCACTAATTAATCGAAAGGAACTTCGTTCCATCCGGGTGTCCCTTGACACCTCTCAAGTTTTTTTTATGTTTAAGTAATATGTAATTGGTAGTAAATAAGTAGTAAATAAGTAGTTGGATATTAAAGGCATAAAAGTTACAAATAAAAACGAAATGTGAGTTCGATAGAGGTCTCGGTGGTCCACTGGTCGAGCACCCCGCTTCTGAATCAGAGATCGCGGGTTTGACTCCTGGCTCACACCAATGACTTTTCGAAATTATTTTCGAAAGTATGGCAATAGGTTCGCCACCTATTCCATTTGGGACGTAAACATAAGGACGATCGAGGCTTAATAGCCGCTGCCTACACCTTCGGGTACAAAAAAGCGTGAAGTAATGTTATGTTAAAATATTTCTGCAACATAAGTTTTGTTTAATAAATATTTGTATCCATGGGCTATCGATAGAATAAGATGATTGCAGATATTATATGAATACATACAGATATTAATGTGTAATATTTTACAAATAAAATATAACAGAGGGCTGGTCTATTCTTCGCACAGAGGATTAGCATTGCCATTCAGCGTGGCAATGCGGCCAGTCTTCTGGGCACGCTGCCAGTAGACCGAGATGCGGAGAAATTTGATTTCAGGTAGTTTTTTTAATTGTATATATTGTAAATAATGTAATTAATTTATTTGTTCTTGTTATTTTAATAAAATAAATAGATTTCTTAATTCTTTGAAAAGTCATGGAAAATGTTACAATTACATATATTGGTTAAATATAATGCTTAACTATTATGGAAAAAACTACTCATCATTTTCCTGCCCTGTGAGGTTGCCACAACATGTCGTTCTTGTCTGGTCTTTCCCAATCGCTCCTATCCTCGTTGTCACTTCCTTCGTGCTCATATCAACATTTATACATTCCATGCTTCTCTGTTTCTGCCTTTCTCTATTGAATTGTCCATCTACAGCTATTCCTATCACTCTCCTTGTAACATAACTTTCTTCCCTTCTCATAACATGTGTATACCACGCCAATCGACCACTCTATTTTTATCCATGATTGCTGCTACTTTCATGCTTCCTTTTAGGTATATACTCATTTCTTGTCCTTACCATTTTTGTCACACCACAGTTGCATCTTAACACTCGCGTCTCTGTAGCATGTACTCTCCTTTCATTCTTTTCTTCCATTGGCCAACACTCAGATCCCTTCAATATGGCAGCTCTGCTAACCTATTTGTATTTTTTGACCTTAATTTCGATACATTGCATATTGAAAAAAAAATATATATATTAAAAAAACTACCACAAGAATTATTCTAAAAAGAAATTTTATTCATAGAAAAACAAATAGCTACGACAAACAAAATAAAATAATTTGAATAAACGCGTAAAATCATATACAAAGTTGTGAGCGACTTCGGTATGCACTTAATTCAGATAAATGATTTATAACTTGTTAATAATACCGCAGGTTTGACCTGCTCGGCGATAAATCAAGATCCGTACTGCGGAGCTTATACGAAAATATTGATTGTAATGCTCTGGTTTACGGGATTGCAAGTTTATTTGTAACAGATTTTTGCTCCAAGAAGTGCACACAAATTTATTGATATAACGGTACATCCAGCTCACCACACTATTTACAACCTTCGGATAAAGTAATGACTACACTGCTGATATAATTGTTATGTACGGTGGTTACATATTGCTTTTTTTTTTAATTTTGGTGTCATAAGCACGAATGTAGAGTAGTTGATTATAGCTTTCTGGAATGTTGAAAAGAGGTTGTACGATTTTACGGATTTACTCTGGGACAATATAATAAATTATGATGATATTATGATATTTAAGCCACTGTTTTTTTTCAAAAAATAAAGAGACAACACTAATTAAAAGATTTATTTATTTAATTATTCCTAATAAATTATTTTGGATTACCTTTTTCATGTTCCGATTCTAGATATTCCATATTTCTGCTTAGCTGGATCATGACTGTATCGACGAAACCCAGACGATCTTGTATGGACTTATTCCTGTAATATTATTGATATATGAATCAAACTAGTTTTTTTTTTTATAGGAAACGGTAGCAAATGTTTAATCGTGTCACCTGATCTAGCTGGTAGCATCGTCCATGAACATCACTTTACCACATTGAGATGGTTACATTTGTGTAGCCGTCCACTAGTTGGGAAAAGTAAGTAGAGGGACGGGGATAGAGAGAAGGGAAGAAGAAAAAGCGTGTGCCTCCGGAAACCTCACTTACTGAGCGAAACGCGACATGAGCCACTTTACATTTTCTATTAGAATCCTCAATGTGTTCAGACACGTCTATACGTGTCAGTTCAGTCAGATCATCATTACTGTGATGAGATCTAAATATAGCTAGAGGAAAATATTTATTACAGCTAACATGAAGCTTTAAGATCATTAGGAGGATGTTTCTTAAACAGATGATAGATTGTCTGATGCTGCGAGTGGTCAGCAGGTCTGTATCACGCCACGCGGCAATCATTACGGCCGTGACAGATGTTGGTAATAAATATTTGAACACTGTTAGGGGTAAATAATTACTTGCGTGAAGATATATCAGCGCCGGACGTTTTAGTAATGCAGGTGTAATTTGTGCACTGATGGACTTTCTGCCCTATTCATCTTTCTAATTATTGCCTCTGGGCATATAATTTTTCATGTATCATCATTAATATATAGCCTATCTTAGATATCTTTGCCAATTTATAAAAAAAAATATTATGTACACAATGAAAATGTATTCTGAGGTTCTTCCTGGTTTGCTGGAAGCTTCTTGTCATATTACCATCTTCTAGCATTATATTAACAACAAAACATAAACAAACAAAACTTCACGCCTTTTTCTACCTGAAGGTGTAGGCAACGGCTGTTAAGCCTCGTCTCGGCATTATGTCTACGTCCCAAATGGAATAGGTGGCGAACCTATTGCCATACCATATCATTCATCAATATTTATCACACATAATTTCCGAAAACAACACTCTCAACAGTCTCGGTGGCGCAGTGGGCGAGCGCACGGTCTCTGATCCAGAGGTCCGGGGTTCGATTCCAGACACTGGCTCACACCAATAACTTTTCGAAATTTTTTTCGGAAGTTATGTGTGATAAATATCGATGACTGACAAACATTGTGCCCGGTATGGCAATAGGTTCGCCACCTATTCCATTTGGGACGTAAACATAACGGCGAAACGAGGCTTAACAGCCGCTGCCTACACCTTCGGGTAACAAAAGGCGTGAAGTTATGTTATGTTATGTTATAATTTCCGAAAATAATTTCGAAAAGTCATTAGTGTGAGTCAGGATTCGAACCCGTGACTTCTTGATTCAGAAGCGGAGTGCCCGACCACTGGACCACTGAGACCTTAATATTATCTCATTGGTAGTAAAATATATTATTACCAAGTTACGACCAGCTATGTAAGCAGCCACCCAGCACTTTTCGGACCAGTTGTTCATCAATGATTTTAAGTTTGTCAGATCAAAGTTTTACTTATAATTTACTTTAGAAATTGTAACATCACGGCACCTATTACAAATGTTATTTTTTTATGGGATAGGAGGGCAAACTAGCAGGCGTGTCACCTGATGTTAAGTGACCAGCGCTGCCCATGGATACCTGCATCACATATAGTGTTACAGTTGCGTTGACGACCTTTAAGGAAGTAGTATAGGAAGGGATGAGGAAGGAGGGTGGGCCTCCGGGTACCTCTCTCACCAAACGAAACGGGCCATGAGCCACTTTACGTCGATCTTCTGAGAGGCGCTGGTATTTCATTCATGCAGCAATGCTTGGCTTTACCACTGTTTACTGGACAGGTGGAAATTAATCAACTTCGGAAAAATCCCAGCAATAAAGTTCGTATGTACCAAAAAATAGACGTATAAGAACATTCTTGGTTTGATAAAATTGTATATCAAACATTATTTTGTATGTTTCTCCCAATTATCCAGAAGTTTCGGTGAACTTCTAGTGGAAAATAACCTACTTTGGTAAATGCCATTAGTTCTAAAACAGTTCAGATCCAGAGGTTTGTCAAGTTGTCTCAAAATTCGTGAGAAGTGTATTTTTAATGTCGTTCCGCATTTCGTACTTAAGTCTGACTATATAAGTACTAGCCTAGTAGGTAGTGTTTAATTGATATACATATTATTTGGCTCAATTTGTACAATCATAAATCCTAATTTAACTATTTCGCGATCAAGGCTATTTAATTAATTAAAAAAAGAACTTTGCCATTATTATTACGATTTATTTAATTGCAACACGCAATATATTATTATGAAGAGTTGCAATTTCAAATCTGTTGTGTCTGAAAGGCACATGGGTCGACGTGCGACTTGGAACTTGTTGATTTACTCAACGACTTATGAATATGCAATGACTGGGAAGAACTTGTATGACAACGCTAACCGTCTAGAGGTTAGGAAACTTAGTATTATTTCATTTATAAATACAGTACAGATAAATATTATCTAATTAGAAAAACATAATAAACAAATTAGCAATAATGATGTGATACTCGCAGGCGGGGATTGATCACGCCATCACTGCCAAGGCGGGGGCAATCAGTGGTGGAAATGGCCACGCGATAGAACCGGCTTAACAATGGGCACGTGCTATTAATTGCCGCATGTGATTTTGTATTTGAAATCTTCGAAATATTATTATTATTATCTTATTTACACCTTATAAATTACAAAAAAAAAAGGAAAAACATACAATTATGGCACGGATAAATACAATATTAAGGTATAAATGGCGGCCTTATCGCTAAAAGCAGTTTCTTTCAGGCAATCTTTGGAAGTACAATAGTGCCAAAGAGAAACGGGTAATTTAGGTGTAATTAAATATATGTATGCATTAAATATAATTGTAAAAAGTACCAAAAAGCAAATCGAATGCCAAAAAAATACAAAAGAAAATAAATCCTTATTATATTGGGTAGTCTACAATCTTGCACGATTGAACCGTAGTTGTGGTAGCAGGTTGTGATCGAAGGTGTTTTGTCATAGGTGGTAAGGTGGTCGAGGGAGACGAGGTGCAGGCAGTAGACGCGCGCCGACGGTGCGAGGTGAGCTCCGGGGTCAGTGCTCTGACCTGCGCGTGGGCGCGCTCGTTTCCGCCCGCGAAACAGAATCATTGCGCCCCACACTCCTAATCTCACCGATATACCACATGCATAACTCTTCTTCTCTTATACATTTATTGATCCAATATAAATGTTTATTCCGTCATCAACACCAGATATTTTTCAATAAAAGGACTCGATAATATGAAAGTTGTCAATATCTACTGAGATAGATTTTTATGTGTGTGTTTACCTTAATTATGTTACGTAACTCCTAAAACTACTACGAGATGTTATTCAGAAATCAGTAAGTAGTTTAACAGCTACTGAATTAAGATATAAGTGATACTTTTGAGGTATATTTTGGCGTCACTTTAAAAATGAATTTACCAACGATGTTCAATCATCTACTTAAGTCTCTAATAGCCAGTCAAATAGAGTAAGTAAAGTAAAGTAAAGTAAAGTTGTCAGGGTGCCTTAATCCTTGTGCCTGCAATCGAATGATAAAGGATAATCAGTCACTATAAAAATCAAAGACTACAGTTAAGTACAGTAGTTATATTATTAACACACATATAACGATCACCTCCAGGATAATAACCTTCTTTCCCATTTTCTCTAAATTGTAATAAATTTTAACCGTCATACTTTGTTCATTCACATAACCGGATGAATATAAATTAGTATTGTACACAACAGTTCAAATAATAATTTTAATTATTATTGCAAAACTGCAATAAACAGCAAACGTGTCTTGATATCGAAACATGGAGCACGCCTCGCAATATTCACATGCCGAAAGCAATACTTGAACATAAGTCGTGCTACAAAACTAATTAACAATAATCAAATACAACTGTCTATTTGTAATTGTTGTAAACGAAAAAAAACTCAATAAAAAAAAAGAATACCTTTACTAAAATATTCTAATTGTTTCAACAAAATATGTACTTGTACTCCAAGTGAAATATGTTTTAATAACTACGTATGTATGAGACGCGTGTTTATAATTTATTGTATGGGATGTTAAATAGGTCTCGAAACCTTACATCAGTGCCAAAGATTTTTCCGGTTTCATTGTTAATAAGTGTATTGTTCGTAGCACTCTCGCCACAATAATTAATACATAGTTTAAAACAATTGCGTTTACAAAAGCACCGTTAGTACACTCTGTCTGCGTCAAGTGTGAGCCGTGTGCCGAAATACATATTATGTTTATCGGCCATCACCAGATCGAACATTCGAAACTCCTACGAGATTGGTGCGCTACACAACTATGGAGATGGCTTGTCTCTTTTTGTCTTTATTTTTTTGTAACTTAACGCCTACATTTTCCGTTATACCTATGGTGTATGTCTAATAAGGCAATGGCAAAAATGTCTCGAATGGATGATTTATTTAAGCAGGCACTTGAAAAAATTATGTATTCGAAGCATGTAGGGAATTGACTTATCGATATGTATCACAGGTGAATTATATTACTCTATTTTCATTCAGTTGGTGATTGCTCAATAAGTCAAAGTCAAAAAAGCTTTATTTTTTATAGGTCTTCACAGACACTTAAAGACCGTAAATAAGTACAAAAAATAACTTCATATTTAAAATCAAATCCGTGCGGTCGCGGAATGTGCCTTGGTGGAACAAGAAAATATGGATACAATAGCCATGATCCGCCCGATGCCGAGTGTCCCCTACATATCATGAGAAGAATCGGGCAAGAAACTTATATGCCAAATGCTCTTTTCAATTCATTAAAATCAGTAATTATAATATTAATATCGCTACTGAAAACATAGCACCATGCTCGTGCATAAAAGATGTATCATCCAAAATACTCGATCATCACAGTTAACACCCATCTACATTAAAATCACCGTCCTACAGGTAAACGAGATAAATTCTAGTTCTATATTAGTCGAGCATAACTAACTCATGAAATGTAATTGAGTATTCCTGCAAATTCATCACTAAATGAATCTATAGAGGAAGTCACGTGAGCGCATTCGCCATTAAGTCTTTCTCCATACATTGAAGCAATAAAAACAACATTTGCATACGCATGTGGGAATCACAATGGCCAATTTAATTACGGTTTATTTTTTATATGAATTAATGGCAGGTTCAAAGTGAATGGGGGATCTTGACAGACCTGTTTCATGTATTGTTTTTGGGTACGCATAAATACCAGTACCAGTACATACTAGTACCGATCTTATGGATACTGTTATCATTACAATCGTGACTCGATCGATATCGCACTCGATCAATAATATCGGTATAGTCAAGTACCACGTAAGTCTCATAAAAAGTTAAACTAGTATAAACAGTGGTAGAGCCACACAGTTCGCTGAATGAATGGGCTGGCTCAACAGGAGAAATACCAACGAGGAATGAGCGGCATGAGCCACTTTACGTCGATATTTTGAATGGTCGTGTTATCTTACTGAACGGGCTGACTCATTAATGCAGCGAATTGCATGGCTCTACCACAGCTTAAACAAGTCAAACACATTGAAATAATTATCTTGTTTTTTAGATCGGTTAAAATTAAACTTGATTAATATACGCTCCTGCCTATACTCCTTATGAGGGAGCTAGTGATTTATAAAGTGGGTTTGTTCTGCTCAGAACTATCGCCTTTTTGACAGATTGCCATAGTATTTGACTACGTAGCGCGATTTATCTTGATTGGGAACATAAAGAAAGTCACACTTTAATAAAACAACCACAATAATTTTTGTAACTTTAAGCTTTTTCTATGGGAAGATGTAGACAGCCTATATACTAGAAAAGGGTGACTATGTTTTAGAAAGGCCGGCAACGATCCCATGATCCTGTCTCCTGGTCTCCTGTGATCCACGTGCGTCCATATGTGCCTGTGGACTCGAGTCAACTTCGTGACTTAAATCATACCAGCAAAGATTGAAGTACCATTATAAATTATATTGAAAAATGTAACAAGTTAAATGGTTTCAGTGAGCAATAAATCTGGGAGTCGTTTTTCGTACTTAATAAATGAACATAGAACATAGATTAATACATATATCTTGGACACAATACTCATAGCGCCCTCTAGTTTTGGAACCAGAGGGTGCTGTGTCTATTGTAAGCAATTAAATAAACTTTTTTTTTTGAAAATACCTACATCTCGGTGGTCAAGTGGTCGAGCACCCCGCTTCTGAATCAAAAGGTCGCGGGTTCGAAATTTGGCTGACACCAATGACTTTTCGAAATTGTGTTTGGAAGTTATGTGTGATAAATATCGATGACTGAAAACTTTGTGCCCGGTATAGCAATAGGTTCGCTACCTATTCCATTTGGGACGTAAACATAACGGCGAGACGTGGCTTAACAACCGTTGCCTACAACTTCGGGTAGGAAAAAGGCGTGAAGTTATGTTACATACTTATAATACATAGAAAAACACCCAGCCAGCTTACAAACATTTAAGCTTGTCTTAAATATTTATGGGGATCGAACCCGATTCTGCAGTCGGTAGTTTTACCAATGCACCATCACGCTCGTCTAGTTATTATGTTGTTAGTATGTATTGTATCTAATATACATACATATATATTAATTCATAATAACGTATCTATAATACAAGAGAACTTTCATAAAAAACATTCGTGGTAAGCGTTTTACACTCCAATATTTTTTGGCACCACAACCATTGTATGCAAATGAAGTAATGAATGTTTTCACCGCAACAGTACATGAGTAACGGTATCCATTAAGTGAACATTTGTCGGCCCAATAATAATTATCAAATCTACTCTCCAATACATTTGGTACTTATCCAGTTATCAAACAGGGTGATAGGCAGGTTTGTATGCAAATTTGAATTTCCAGTGACAGTTGTTGAAGTGGTTCTAAATATTATTGTCGACAGTAGATACTTACTAAGTTGTTGATATGACTTCTGTATAAATATGCAAATTGTTTATTATGATGTATTTAGAATATCGCATTCATAGATATAAGAATAGGTCGGCAATAGTCACCCAAATTACAAGACCAAGAATGGGTTGTTGATGTGTGAGTAACTTATCAATGTGTGCGTAAAAAGCGCTTCAAAGTGTCAACTTTTACATAGTTAACGTTCATGTGTTGAAATGTAAATATCCTGAAAATCTAATATACGCGGTTGCGCTGTCAGTGATGAATATTAGTACATTTTTAGTGACATGTGCCATCTATTATAGTCTATGCTAAATCTATGATCGCATAAGAATAATAGTTTAAGCTAAATCTATGGTTTCATACAATGATTTTTTTTGTTTTTTTTTTACGGCTGGATACGAGTCCTTTTGAGCCTCATTAAACTATAATTATGTCAAAATCTCATTCCCCCTGCTTGCTTCTGTTTTATTAAGTTATAGATACGTATTAAAAGTAATGTATAAGGTTTTTTCTTAATGTATTAGTAGTATTCTTACCGTAAAATTAAAATATTAGTCAGAAATTTGTTTTTATCCGGCGATGATTAGAAAACGTATTCAAAAAGTTTACAAACTCATCCCGAGGTAAATCACAAGTGCGGTTAAGTATTACGTCTCCTATTTTTTTAAAATATCTTTACAAAGTATTAAAAAGGTTGGCATGATATTGATGTCAGAAAATAGGAAGTAGGTTGGAAATATATTAACATTACATAACTTCACGGCTTTTTCTACCCGAAAAAAGCCTCGACTTGCCGTTATGTTTGCGTCCCAAATGGAATAGGTGGCGAACCTATTGCCATACCGGGCACAAGATTTTCAGTCATCGATAATCACACATAAATTTCGAAATTTATTTCGATAGGTCATTGGTGTGAGCCAGGGTTCGAACCTGCGACCCTCTTGATTCAGAAGTGGGGAGCTTGACCACTGGACCACCGAGACTACCGCATTAATCCTAATATTTCTAATAGATACTTATTGCTAGTGCAACTTTCAATATTAATCTTAATATTATTTTTCTATAACATTTTACTCTCTTGAATCGAAAGCCAACTTAAGATACATAGATACCAAGTAGCAAGATATCGCCCCACTATGAGCATGAGATACTTCTTACTCGCATTGTCAATCGTATCGTGATTTCATCGGGGATTCTTTGAAATCTGTTGGCGTGATAACGCGGAAGAAATCATAATTTCGTCAACTCAAAACTGATGTGGAAGCTATTGGTACCAAGCGTTCACTTTTGTTTGGACATTACATTGGACAGGATGTTGCTATGTTTAATTTGTATATTAATCAAAAAGTGATCAAAAGTAATTTTACAGAAATTTACAATTAAAGTGCTTAATCTCAAATATTATCATTTTTTATTCTTCGCACAGAAGGTTAGTATTGCCATTCAGCGTGGCAATGTGGCGAGTCTTCTGGTCTTCTGCCAGTAGACAGAACAGCGGACAGACAGAAATGCGGAGAAATTTGCTTTAAGCTAGTTTTTTAATTGTATGTATTGTAAATAATGTAATTAATTATTTCTTTTAATACATTACACATACAAACCACCCCGTTGACATCCTTCAATTTAGTATTTGTTACATTTTCATAACTTCTGGCGTATATGCACGTAGATGTAAAGTATGGACCTTTTCATCCAAATACAGGTAAAAAGTTATAAATAATACTTGATACTATTAAGTTGTTGCTTAAGATTTCATTAGTTTTTGTAAGCTTTAAACCTAGCTTTAAAAAAGTGACTGTAATATCTCAATGGTTTTCAGACACCTTTGGGCACTGACGTTGTAAGAAATACATATGTTTTATATGTGTACGAGTTTATATGACAAATTATATTTATGTATAAATTAAATATTAATGGCGTAGCACTCGTAGCTCATTGATTGTTTGAAATGGACTGGGCTATGCAATTATAATGATGAATGTATTCTATGTACTTTATATACATACATACGTACATACATATTATATACATACATTCACGCCAAATACCTTGCGGAGTAGGCAGAGAGAACGGAGCGCCGTAAGGCACGATTCTTACACACCTCACTCGCTTCGTTGACTTTCATAATTCTTTTCATGCACGCGCGTTGTTTTTTGAGGCTCCTAATATCACCTTCAATTTGGTCATGGAATCTGTGTTTTGGCCGTCCTCGACTCCTACATCCATCCGCTTTTGCATAGTATATCTGCTTAGTCAATCTTGCATCATGTATAGATATAACATAACATAACTTCACGCCTTTTGTTACCCGAAGGTGTAGGCAGCGGCTGTTAAGCCTCGTCTCGCCGTTATGTTTACGTCCCAAATGGAACAGGTGGCGAACCTATTGCCATACCGGGCACAAAGTTTGCAGTCATCGATATTTATCACACTTAACTTCCGGAAACAATTTTCGAAAAGTCATTTGTTGAGCCTGTGTAAGGATTCAAACCCGGATCTCTGGATCAGAAGCCTTGTGCTCGACCACTGGACCATCGAGACTATGTAAATTATATGTGTAAATTATATTCATTCTCTGTAAATTGAGTGCAGCTCCAATCACAAAAAAAAACACATTTTCTAGAGACATATGAAAAATATTTTCGTGATACAATATATTATGTTATATCCCATTAATTAATAAAATTATGGATGTTGTACATGGTAAATGTTAGTGGCGATGACTTACTACTGATTCAATTAGTGATTGGGTTCACTTGTCGCCGATCACACGCCGCGGTGGGCAGTGCGCAGGCGCGGGAGCAACTCACCGGCCATACCACTCACCGATGCACTGATACCATCTACTTCTCAACCATAGACAATGTCGTGATGTTTTAAGCTGTGATCTAAAAAAAAAGTAAATGGACGCCATTTTTTTTTTTGTTGCATTAGTCTCATTTTGTTATTAGGGTTGTTATTATATAAATTACAATAAATTAATAGGTACTAAGTGATAATGGTACGTTAATAAATGCTCCATTTACTTTTGTCGGTACGAGTTTTGGGTTATAATGGAATAGGTTGTTTGGAAAGTGATTTCGTTTTTTTTTGTGGAATCAAACCAATACATACTGCTTTGAGGATAATTCCAGGTCTTTTAAGTGGCCATAAACTGTTGAATTTGATAAATCTAATCTCGACTAATAATGTTATCCCGTTCCAGTTCAGCCACTGGTGTACTGTCACACCTTCTCCATAAATATCTATATATTTCTACCCGGTTAAAATAGCATTTTTATCCTTTCTGTAGGGAAACTATAAGATATGTTGAAAATGTATCGCTCTCCATATTTCAATGGGCATCGAACGAAAACTACTGCGTAGAATTATGTGGAATTTTTCACACATAAGCCTTGCTATATGAGCTCTTAAATCATAACAAATTTATACGGTTTAAGTGATGGAAAATACGAAATTGCTTTAGCCCAATACCATATAACTCTTGCAGATTAGACTATCCTAACTAAACCTCTCAATCTTCTAATATTCATCAAGATCTTTCGACTATATCGCGTCCTAAAGGTTTAACAAATTTCGCATTTTGCTCTGTGATAGAGGTATCTGAAGAACCAACCTCTTCACCTCTCCCATTCTATCTCACTTGCGACCTCTTCCTTATCCCAGTTGAAGAGGCCGGTAAAGCAACTGTAAAACGATGTGTGTTCATGTGCGGCGTTTGTTGCTTGCCATCGGGTGACACGCCTGCTCGTTTGTCCCCTATCTCATAAAAGAGTCGGTTAAAAAATTATAGATACACCTCACAAGATGGCAAATCCAGATTATGTACCGTAAAATATGAATTCGCTTCTAACGCAGACTTGAGCTTGTCAGCTATTATTATTATTATTTTTAAAACGCTTAAAATATTTTAACGGTCCGATATTATTAGGTATCTATCATCATTATCCGATTAAATGCGTACTCTCTAATCTAATAGACGGTTGTGAGACACTGTAGCCGGTTTGTACCTATCGGAACACTTCTCAAATGTCATGTGATATCAACTACGTTTGTACTCTGTGTTTGTTACAATATTAGTATTATTACATACATACATAACTTCACGCCAAATCCCTTGCGGGGTAGGCAGAGAGAACGGAGCGCCATAAGGAACGATTCTTACACACCTCACTCGCTTCGTTGACTTTCATAACTCTTTTCATTTCATGCACGCGCGTCGATTTTTGAGGCTCCTAACATCACCTTCCTCCAGAACACGTTCTATTTGGTCATGGAATGTGTGTCTAGGCCGTCGTCGACTCCTACATCCATCCGCTTTTGCATTGTATATCTGCTTAGTCAATCTTGCATCATCCATCCTTTCTACATGTCCGAACCATCGGAGCATGCCCTTTCTTACTTTTACACCGACACTCTCTTTCAATCCGACTTCCTTCCTTATAACCTTGTTTTCCACGCGGTCAGCGAAGGTCACTCCGCATATTTTGCGCAATGCCCTCATTTCGACCGCGTTTATTCATGCACGTTCTGCCATACCCAGCTCTCGCTTCCATATGTTAGCGTTGGGATCAGTATTACACAGTATTATTATTTATTAGCTATATGTTTATATAACTTGTAGCTCGATGCATGAATGGGCAGGCTCGACCGGTGCAATAACACGACCTCTCAGAATGTCGCTGTGAGATGGTTTATGCCGCGTTTCGTTCGGTGCGAGAGGTATTTACGATAAAACCACTTGGGAAGTATACTTCATAACATAACATAACATAACTTTGTTACCCGAAGGTGTAGGCAGCGGCTGTTAAGCCTCGTCTCGCTATTATGTTTACGTCCCAATACTAGTAATACTCCAAATACTCTGACTATTGCCATAATGTTTTTTTGACAAATTTACGCCTTTAATACAGTAAAGCGTAGACAGCATTAACATATTGCTCTCGTCGAATTATACATTTGAGGCCTTATTATGATACGTCATCGATAATTGCAATACTTAACTCGCGAAATGCATAATAGGATTCCAGGCTATTACATTCTATAGAATTAAAAGACGGGCCTAATTAAAAGAGGTAAACACTAAATGAGGTTAGTGGTAAGGACTGCTGCGCAGAAGTCAGTGGGTACGATTGCCACCCGAGTGCAGTGGCAATATCACAAATATGTGATTTGATTATGAGTGAGGCGTCAAGTTGTGTGAATAGTGAGATATCTTATACATACATGATGGCAGTTGAACTGAACCTCTCTACAAAAATCCTATAAATAACGTGCAAAATAAAATGGCGTAGTCTTGTACCTTCTGTAGTTTTTTGAGTAAATCGAAACCAATTAAAAAAGATTTACAAGCACTCAATTTCATCAACAGATACAATACGTGCCAATATTCTGAATGAGTGTAGGTACGTCACTAATACACAGTAACTCGTGTCCTAGCCCTGACCATATATTTTATTTTATATAACACTAGCTGTGCCCGTCGTCATAAAGCCATAAACCAGCAAAAATACTGTGCCTGCGCCATTAATAAATTATTATTGTTACTCACCCCCAATTAGTAATAGCGTAATAATATTGAGCCTATATGTTGACCCGACCTCTTGGTAATTTTCATGCAAAATAGGAAGAATTTTTAGAGTTTATCGTTAACAAACATACAGATAGTGGTGACAACTCGACTTTGGACGATAGGGGTAACATCGCACCGATTATTTCACGATTCGATCACGCGATACCAGAGATTCCTCTCCGGCAAAGTACCTACTGTGCGGCGCATACTTTTATCCCTGGATGTCCACAAGTCGAGTGGGCCTGATGGAATCCCAGCAATAGTGCTGAAGACGTGTGTGAGCTAACACGCGTCTAGGTTCTAACGCGGCTTTTCCCGTACTCCTACTCTCTTGGCGCTGAGCATCATGGAAGGTAGCTTTAGTCCACCCGATCCCTAAAAAAGGTGGCCGCTCAGTTCCGTCCAACTACAGACCTATCGCAATCACCTCCCTATTCTTCAAGACAATTGAAACACTCATCGACCGCCAGCTTCTTAGTTATCTAGAGGAGCAGCAGTTGATTAGACGGAATTACCGGACCGTTACGACTTAGGAACCTTCAAGAAACTAGCCTATTCCCTTCTGAAAGGGCAGCAACGCTGATGATCCTGGCACTGCAGACGCCATAGCCGGCGGTGATCCATCAGGTAAACCGCAAGCTCGTATGCCCTACTTTTACCATAAAAAAAGAAAAAAATTAAAGCTTTTGTTATATGTGCAGATAAAATACAGCCAATATATACCTATGTATATTTGGCAGGCCCAATCATGTAGCAAACTAGATGGGTTGCACCGCAGTTTGCTGCATGAATGGGCCAGCTTGATAGGTGAAATACTACGGACCTATCAGAAAACTGATATCAAGAAGCTCATGCAAGGTTTTTTCGGTGAGACAGGTTTCTGGAGGCCCACCCAACAACCAAACAACTCCCACCCGTCCCAGCCAACTCTCTATCTAATCTTAAAGACCGGAGACGCAACTGCAACACTACCTGTGTTCCAATGTCACAAATGTCAACCGTTTATACAAACAAAATCCAAAATGTCCACGCTATCTTTGCTATCGTCGAAATCAATCTAAACAGATGGAAATTAATGTGTTACAACATCGACAAATGAAGTTTTATTATAGAATTTATTACACGAATACCAAGGTTTGTGGTAGAATTGTTTGTCAATCATCAGTGCTTACATAAATTTGTCTTGGCAAGAGTTACGCTGGGCGGAGGGCCACTGTTGTCTCTTAGACCACTGCAATTATTGTCTTGTCACTCGACCAAAGTTACGGCCTTCTTCCACTCCTCCAGAATTTGTTTATGTTACATCTCCCATTCTTTGAATGCATGTTTAGTCCATGCTGTATTAGATAAGGACTATGTTTAGTAGAAACGCTTCATTAATTTATAACATCTTACCTAGTTAGGGAAAGACAAATTGTTCAAAAATCGAAATAATTATAACGATAATTAATGTTATTTTAAATCGTGTGTGTAAATCGTAAAGTATATCAAGAAATATTAAATATGGGTCAACTTCACGCCTTTTTATACCCAAAGGTCTAGACAGCGACTGTTAAGCCGCGGCTATTGTCACACACCGGTCACCATGTTTGCAGTCATCGATATTTATCACATATTACTTCTAAAAAGCGTTCCGAGAAATCTTTGGTTCGGAATTGATCCAATGACTTAAAATCAGAAGCGGGGAGGTAGAGCACTGGACCACCGAGACTTTTTGGTGAGAGTATCAGACAAGAAAATATATTTGTCTGTATTTATGTATTGTGTCCTTGTTTTATGTTCCTACAATTTATACGACCATCATAAAACTTAATTATGCTCAATTACTGTTCAACTTTCACTAAATTTATAGGTATATTAAAGTGTCATTCCCATATTTCATATTTTAAAGTTTTAATTTCACAGTGTTTCAAAAATTATTTTGACAGGCCTCATGGTGCATTAGTAAAACAACCGTTTGTTGAATAGAGGTAAGCGTGTTCGTTTGCCGCTTAGGTAAAGATATAATCTATTACAGACATGGATGTTTTTATGGCGTTATAGAATATTTTTGCGATCATAATACAAGCATCGATTTTCTTAGCCTGGAAAACTAGATGTCATTATCATTGCTATATCCAAAACAATTTAAAAAATACATTTTGTTGATCTCTCGATTTTATTTAAAGTTAGATTTTTTATTAGTAGAAGAGCCACGCAGTTCGCTGCGTGAATAGGCTCACTCGACTGGTGAATATCACGCCCTCTCAGAATATCAACGTAAAGTGGCTCGTGCCACGTTCGTTCGGTGAGAGAGGTAGGAAGGACCCACCACTTCTCCTCTCCCTTTCCCATCCCACTTCCGACCTCTTCCATATCCCATTGTAGGATCCGGCAACGCAACTGTAACACTAAATGTGTTCTGGTGTCCATGGGCAACTTTTGTTGCTTTCTATCAGATGAAACGGTGCTCGTTTACGCCCATACCAGCTTCATATACTGTATCTGTGAAGGGAATCCAATCCAAACCGGTAATTTTTACTAACAATTTTGTCTAATAAAATGTTTTCCAATTTTGGACTGATTTACAAGCGCGCTCGAAAATCGTTTGTCGATTTTATAAGAAAAAAATGGAACATTAATAACAAATAACTTTGACCCGAAACCGAACTTAACCAGAGTTCGCATCCATTGTTATTAACTAAAATAAACAGAAAAACATTTTAAAGAACAGTACAACAAATCAACCGACAACTCAAAAGTAGGTAGGTACGCTTGCTAATACCAACAGAATACAACCATTACCCGGTACGAACCTATAATAAAAGATAATAGTCAAATAGCAGTCCACTAAATATAGTGGTGTAATTTGCTTTTGTGTACAGGTTGTAAGTGACGGTGACCTCTAGACGCGCGAGAGCACTCGTGGGCGGATACCATTTTGACTTTTGGTAATTACATTTGGACACCTTAGACGGACATTTGGATGAAATAGGCAATTATGTTTCATCATAAATGTGTACAAGAGTTTTACCTACTCCACTGGCGCCTTATGTTTCTATAATTCAATGTCAAAACGTCTACGTTCTTGTAGATTTATATAGATGTCATAGTTGTCATACTCGCGTAAACCTTGATTTGCAACGACACAAATACTATTAAATTAAACTATTAGTAGATAATGCAGATATCTATTGTAGCGTATATAATAATCATCGGCAAATTTAAACGAGTATTATGTATAATAGGTTGTAAATTGTGTTTGGGAAACAGCGACATCTATTAGTAAAAATTTACATTTAAAAAAAAAGTTGAACCGACTTCTAGAAACGTAAACCACAAAATCGTTAAGTAAATGAAAACAGTACCTTCATAACTAAAAAGCGATAAATAACGAAACTTACTAATTTGTATACTTAATACAATATACAAAACGTAAAACTTTTATGAAGTAATCTTTAACTGTTATAATATTTACTATTGCCACTCATTATTGAAGTCGGTGCAACGTAATAGAGTACGTTACCTGGGCTTAGGGCTTTTTCTACCAGAAGATGTAGGCAGCGGCTGTTACGCCTCATTTCGTCGTTATGTTTACGTCTCAAATGGAATAGGTGGCAAAACTATTGCCCATACCGGGCACAAAGTTTTCAGTCTTGATGCAAGCAGGGTGCTCGACCACTGGACCACCGAAACTTTTCAAAAAAGCTACTTGCTATGAAAATATAATTATGGCTCATTGGACAGATAAATGGTTTACAACACAACGTATGGAGTTACTTTCCACGGTATCACCGCTCACATATGGAAGGCAAAATGAAAATTATAATGACCATAACAATTTTAAGTAACTATAAGTTAGTAAAGAAAATATATTCGCAGAAATCTTTTAAGACGAAGAAATTCTTCTTTAGAAATTACCTTGATCTGATGCAATTAATTGTCCTATTTAGCTAAGATCTGATTGATAAAATTGTAGTATCCATGACACTTATACATGCCAGACCTAAAAAATGGGTTGTTAAGCTAATTCACGAATTCGCTGATCTGAGATAAGATCGTGCAGACAAAACAGAGTCAAAACTATTTTTAAAGAGATAGTTATAAGTTTAAATCGTAAAATATAGTTTAGAAATCGTTAATAGCTTATTTATGTTCAGGCTATTTAGATGTTCTTTGTTTGTGGATGAACAATAGGAAAGGTCAGTGGGAATTTGTTTTATTTTCTGTTCTCAAAAAAAAAATACTTTCACTAATAAAATGTGTTTTGGTCCGAACGCGCCAATTTGAAAAATGGCGGCAATTTAATGTATTAACGGTCGTTGTAAACACACATAAAAATATTCACTGGGAATGTTTCCAATTTTTTAACCGACTAATACTAAATGATATTAAGTATTTTCGTATAGGTCGTATATATTTTTTTTTTTTATAAGTTATAAGATACACTGTGATGTACATTATGATATATTCGTTGGCCCACAAAACTGCATAAACAGATTGTCTGTGGAATCCTCATTTGACTATAAATACATCATCATCATCATTCACCATCATTAGCCTGTTGCAGTCCACTGCTGGACATAGGCCTCTCCTAATTTGCGCCACAAAATCCGATTCTCTGCCTTCTGCATCCAGTCTTTTCCAGCAGCCTTTCTGAGGTCGTCTGACCATCGGGCTGGTGGGCGTCCTACACTACGCTTACCAAGTCGCGGTCTCCACTCTATGACCTTCTTGCTCCATCTACCATCGGTCCTTCGACAGATGCGACCAGCCTATTGCCACTTCAGCGAGCTTTTTCTACAGGCTATCTCGGTTACTCCAGTTCTCTGTCGGATCTATTCATTGCTGAGTCAATCTTTTAGAGATACTCCGAGCATAGCTCGCTCCATAGCTCGCTGAGCGACTTTAAATTTGTGGACTAGCCCCACAGTAAGAGTCCACGTTTCGGCACCGTAGGTCATTACTGGTAGGACGCACTGGTCAAAGACTTTAGTCTTCAGACATTGCGGTATAGGCAAGTTGAAAACTCGACGCAGTTTGCCAAATGCGGCCCATACCCGCTGAATTCTCCTGTCGGCTTCCTTCTCGAAGTTTCGTCTACCTAACTGGATAGTTTGGTCTAGGTAAACGTATTTATTTACGATTTCGAGAATTGACCCATCGACATTCATCGGTCCGGACACGACATGTTCATTGAACATGACCTTGGTCTTGTCCAAGTTCATGCCCAAACCCACACGCCGGGAGGACTCGTCTAGGCTGCGCAGCATTCCGCTTAACTGTTCCAGCGACTCTGCCATTACAACGATGTCATCGGCGAATACAAGATGCGAGACGTACTCACCATTCACGTTGATACCCTGTCTAGTTCAGTCTAAGGTCTTAAAGACGTCCTCCAGAGCGTTGGTGAAGAGTTTGGGAGATATGACATCTCCCCGTCTTATAAATACATATTATTATTGAAAGGGGAATGAGGGTGGCTACTGACGGAGTGTTGTGGGAGGCTCAGGGTGGTTTCAGAAGCGGAAGACAGGGCACGGACCAGATTTTTTCACTCCAAAACTTCGCGGAGAAGCAATTACCTCATAGCCGAAAGATTTTCTGCGGTTTTGTGGATCCTGGAAAAAACGTTTGACTGGGTGTTACGCAGGATCAGTGGGACATACTCCTGGGCTACGGGGTGGGCGGCGCACTGCTACGCACTGTGCAGTCCACTTATGAGGGCTGCACAGCATGTGTGCGTGTTGACGACGGCTTGTCGACCTGGTTTGACGTTAATATCGACGTCAAATAGGGTTGCGTGCTGTCCGCTCGACTGTTCACCCTGTATCTGGACAGTTGTCTCCAGAGAGTGAGATCGACGAATGTAGAGATGCGAATGGGTGGCCTAGTTGTTAGCAGATATACAATGCAAAAGCGGATGAATGTAGGAGTCCAAGACGGCCACGGTACAACCTTCCATGACCAAATAGTACGAGTTCTGGAGGAAGGTGATGTTAGGAGCCTTAAAAATTGATCAAGTGTATGAAAAGAGTTCATTGGATTCCGCAGTCAGTAGTTTTATCAATGTCAATGTCAAAGTCAAGGTCAAACTAACTTTATTTTTATAGGTCTTAACAGACACTTAAAAATAGTCAACAAGTACAGGTAACATATTATTTAAAATGAAATACAAACACGAGCGCTTATGGAAAGTGCCTCCGTGGAACAAAAAAAGACACGGACGCAATCGCCACGAGCGGCCCGATTCCGAGTGTAGGGGCTATCATGAGAAGAATCGGGCAAGAAACTCATGTGCCAAATACTCTTTTCAAACCATTTGAAATAAATAACAATATTATTATCACTACTGAAAACAAAGCAGTAGGTTAGTAAATAAAAGGTGTAGCAACCAGAATACTCGACAATCACAATTAAGACCCAACCAAATAAAATCAACGTCCTAAGTGTTAACTAAGAAATTCTATGCGATTATAGTAGTCGAGCACAACTGACGCGACATCTTTTAATTAGAGTGGTAACGTTGTGCAACAATTGTGGCGAATATTAAAATTTAAGTATCATATATTGAACACAATATCAAGTCACATTTAAAATTAATAAGCTATCAGAAATTATTACAGAACGCCTCCACTCCAAAAGAAGTGAACAAATTCCAACACACAAACTACAAAATCCGCGTTGAGCAAGTAATGTGACGGTCCCACTCCGAGTTGTCAGTCATGAAGTCGTTGATGGTGTAGTATGCACCACCAATGAGACGAGCCTTCACAGCACGCCTAAAGCGATCATAAGACAAATCCAGAATATGCGCAGGTATCCTATTATAAAACTAACTGTACACCCATCCCCAAAAAAGTCATGTGTACCTTGTGCAGGCGATGATATTCAAGCTTATGCTTGCCTCTAGTATTAAAATTGTGTACATCGCTATGTTTTGTATATTTATCTAAGTTTCTCCTCACAAACATGATGTTATCATGTATATATATATATATATAATACACTATATATAATACATCATATTATGTCAATATGATGTACACTCTCCACTACACCGGACTAACTTATTCATCGTTTAAGATGAGGCAAAGTCACTGCCTACACCTAGTCAAATTAGTACATGTAAATACCAAAAATGTCACATTAAAAGTAACTTAACTGTCATCATCAATCGGTGCCGGACTATTAAGGAATATAATTAATATAAATTAATTAACATAAATAACAAAAATTAATAATATGCCATTAATTTTCCAAAGTTGACAGTTGAATAAGTTTAGTTAAAAAAAAAACATAAAGCAACAATGTTAAAAATCACAATATTCTAATTTTATTTCGTTAGCGTTTCTGCGAAACATGACAAAGAGAGTCGTGTGTGTCGAACACCGATAGCCTACATTTTGTAGTCTTGTTTTCGTCTTAAAACACCGTCACATAACTAACTAATACCGACTGATATAATTTAAAGAATTGCTAGTATTTATAGAAAACACGTAGTTTATGTTGATTATAAAAAAAAAAACAAAATTGTTCCAAGTATTTGTGGAGCTGAGTTTCAAAGGCGCCGTGCTTCTTTTGTTGTGCCGACTCTCGAAGTATTTTTCATATATATCTACGCATCTAACATAGGATTTATCACCTTGTCCAACGTTTATGGAAACATATTTGTGTATTAGTTAATAATGATGTACTGTATCGTACATGCAGGTTTCTATATTAGTATCATTACATAGTTTAAAACAAAGTCGCCTTCTGCTGTTTGCCCCTTATATGCTTAGATCTTTAAATCTACGTAACGGATTTTGATGAGGTGTTAATTTTCGTGGTTTGGCGCTTTAATTGCAAACACTGAGGGACTGATCAAAATAATATACTACATTTTTATACAGCTTAAGCAGGTTTAAAAAAATCCGTGATGGTACGCAATTACTATTTTTATTGTTTTTTTTTTTTGGCGAAGCGATTCTAAATTTTACAGCATTAATCCTTTTCTTCCTTTCTCCAATTAAGTATCTTAAATGCATACTACATTTTTTATAGATTAATATGGCTCTTTATATATTTTCGAAGATATTGCAGATTTAAAACGAAGGGTCTCTGTAGTCTCGGAGGTCCAGTGGTCGAGCACACGGCTTCTGATCCAGACGTCCGGGTTCGAACCCAGACACTGGCCCACACCAATGACTTTCCGAAATGGTTTTCGGAAGTTAAGTGTGATAAATATCGATGACTGACCAACTTTGTGCCCGGTATGGCAATAGGTTCGCCACCTATTCTATTTGGGACGGAAACATAACGGCGAGAGGAGGCTTAACAGCCGCTGCCTACACCTTCCGGTAACAAAGGCGTGAAGTTATGTTTATGTAAACCGAAGGGACATAGCGGTTGCGTCGCGTAGGGATATGGAACCTTACTTACTAATTTATTGCTTCTGTGGCGAAACAGAGTTCGCCAGGTCAAATAGTAAGGCATGAAATTGTGTTGTTGGCCAAATTAGTCATAAAACTCATGTAATCTAATCATTTTATACAGTGGTAGAGCCGAGCAGTTCCCTGTTTGAACGGGCCGGATCGATTGGTGAAATACCACGACCTCTCAGAAGATGGACCTATTTTCATACCGATTTTCATAGCAAAATAATTTAGCTTAAGCAAAATAATTATCACGCACAATACATATATCTTCCCATCATTTATGCTGAGTCACCTTCCATTACATTTTTCATTTTCATTTCACCTCGCATTCATACCAAGATATCCAGATTCAAAACGTAAAAAAAATATTTTTAAATTTTATATCGTTCATGTTAAAATACACGTAATATAAAATACGGGTACATCGTGTAGCAGACGATTTTGTAAGGTAAAGTTGGTCTCAATGAGAAGGCTATTTTCACTGCTAAGACAAGAAAGATTTAGAATATAAGATTAAGCATATATTGCAGACAAGTGGAAGGACGTAGCAGTAGAAAATTGCGGTAATTTTAATAAAGGTGATCTTTAATGAAGCTTTAAAATTCGAAGAGTGCGTACAATAAGAGCTATGAAAGTCAATTGCATAAAGCGTAAAGTTATTTCTGCCTACCCCACATGAGATCATGTATCTCATTTGTGCATTAAATTATTTTTGTTTTGATACTGTTGCGATGTTGACTTAAAATATAAAGTTTGATTATTCGTGATGTCGTTGATGTCTTTTGTTCGTGCGATATGTACAACACGATGTTTTGTTATGTAAAACAATATATTTCAATGCAATCTGAACTGTAGTATATTTATCCTACATTGAATAAAATATAAATTGGTACCTTAATTTGCAAACCTACTAACTCCACTTTTTTCGAAAATGAAAATTTTGATACCGATAGAATCAAAATAATGTCTAGTATCTGCCGGTATCAAAATGCCATTTTCGAAAAATAGTGGAGTTATTAGGTTTGCAAGTTAGGGTATCGATATAGGGTTTCTTATAACTTCACGCCTTTTCTGCCAGAAGGTGTAAGCAGCGGCTGTTGAGCTTCGAATCGCCGAATTTTTACGTCCTAATTACAATAGTCAGTGGAACCTATTGCTATACATTGGATACAAAAATGAAAATTTTCTAGAAGTCATTGGTGTGAGTTCTGATTCGATTCCACGACTTGTTGATTCTGGAACTGGTGGCTTTACCACTGGACCACCGAGACGATTTTTATTGATGCTGTTTAAAATAATCTATAAATTTATCATTATCAAATAGTTCTTTTTATACTTTTTTAATAGCGAAGTTATAGGTTATATTTAGGTTATGAAGGTTAATTAAATACTGTTGTACACCCACGACCTGCATGCTTATCTTGTAGATAACATTTATGACCTTCATGGGGGTTATCTGACGTACCGTACGTTATCGTTTTTAAAATTTTGTTTTTGCATTTGCTCTGATACTTAAATAAGCCACAAAAATGCCTTGAAATAGAATAAAAGGATTCTATTCTAGAATATTTGTTTGTTTAATTAAAGCATTTTTGTTTTAAGTCTTAAACAGTTTTTCGTTACTCCAGTAGATAAATATTTGGTACCTCTTGAGCCTAACTGACTGACTCAGCAAATGTTTTTTTGCCAAAATGATGATGATTAAATAAAAATCAGACATAATCCGCAATCCCTATTGGATTGCTCGTATAGTGGAAAAATAAGGATTGTATGTAATTTTTATATGCTGTTTCCTAAAAAAATATTAGGGGGCTTAAACCATCAACATATATGAAAAGATTATGAAAAATATATTGTGTCTGATTTTCAGATTTAACCGAAATGCCTACAAAATTGCATTGGAATCGGTCAAACCGTTTCGGAGGAGTTAAAAAACGCACACCAGAATTTTGTATATTAGATAGATGTAATTAATTGTAGCTTCCTTGGTGAAGAAAAAATAAATAAATTACATGATTTACAATATATACAATTTAAAAAACTAGCTGAAATCCAATTTCTCCTCTTCTCGGCCTACTGGAAGCGTGCCCAGAAGATTGGACGCATCGCCACGCTGAATGGCAATGCTAATCCTCTGTGCGAAGAATAGACCACCCCTCTCATCCCGAGTGGTCCCGATCAGTCTCTTGGCGAGACCTTTACTGACTGCACGAGCACTCGGACCCCATGTCCCTAGAGTCTCAACCCCAAACCGCCCAAAAACATACCCACAAGCATTCTGTATTTGTGCCGCTTGAGATTTTCTACTAAAACAGTATCAACACCCATATGTTTTGCGTTTTAATGGAGATGATTTAAACAAAGCAATTTCAATATATCTGTGTACGGTGGATCTGCATTGCAATCGAAATATGATTGTTATGTTGTTACGTAATTTTTGCGATGAATCGTCGATAAAGTGAAGCGTGACTTAGCCAACTTTGTTACTTAACACGATACACGCTTCTAATACAAAAGAACTAATAGCCAACTAGTAATTTACTTGTAAGCCGTTCCTCGTTAATATTGGAGTACATAGCGGGAAACTTAAATGTTAATTGATGAGTGCTCGTGTAGGTGGTAACATTTTCGAAGGGGCGACGGGGCAACACTCTCGGTGATCTAATGAGTCAGCACTCCCCTTTCTGATTTAAATTATTCGTTTTACAGTAGTTTTCGTATAAAATACACTAAACAAATTATTTCTACTTCCATAAGATTCAAATTTCAGATCATTTACGACTAACAGTCTCGGTGGTCCAGTGGTCGAGATCTCCGCTTCTAAAAGTCGTGGGATCGCGCCTCACTCGTTGCTTTGCCCTTCGTAACTCTTTGCATACACGCGCGTCAATTTTTAAGCCCCTCATCACCCTTCTCCAGAACTCGTTCTATTTGGTAACAAAAAGTGTGTCATGGCCATATTGGCCGTCCTCGATTCCTCAATGCATCCGCTTTTGCATTGTATATCTGCTTAGTCGGTGTTGTTTTATCGTCATTGTTAAAATTAATAACACACAAATACCAAAAATAAGTAGTAATTTAATTCCTTGAGTTTTACATTTAAAAATTTTATGTGTCGCTGTTATCGATATAGATCGAGTAGTTCGGTAAGTTTAAATTTGATGCTGACGCCAGGAAGATGCATATGTTATGCGTTTTTTTTTATAATTTACTTTTTGTACTCGAAAATATAGGCCAAGTAGCTTAAGTTGAACAGGTGACGGGACTTATGGCCACGATCGATATATATCACAAAAAAATCCATAAAGAGTTCCGAGAAGTCATTGGTGTGAGCCCTAGTACCCAATGGCAAGCAACTACCGCCACCCATGGACACCTACAACACAGATGTCGTTGCAAGTGCGAGAGTGTGGTGTGGTTTGTTACAATTCCGTAATCGGCCTTTAAAGGAGTAGAATGGGAGAAAGGGGGGTTGGGCTTCGGATACCTCTTTTATCGAACGAAACGCAGTATGAGCCACTTTTCTGAGAGGCCGTGGTAATTCACCAGACGAGTCGGCCCATTCATGCCACGAACGGCGTGATTCTACCACTATTGAAGGGTTGAAACCTTCTTGATTTAGACGCACTAATAAAAATTATAAATATCTTAGTCATCTAAAAATAGGTGTAATATCTATAGATATAGAATGTTTCAGGAAGAATACCGTCCTTTGCATGTGCATGATAACAGTGCTAAAGGTGTTGCATTACGTTCCGGCTCATGGTCCAGTGTTACCGCCGGCCGCAGGTAACCGTTGCAGAGTGCGGTTGTCACCGGCAACTAGCGGTCACCGATCGATTCCGACACCCAACACTAATTAACTACTATAGACACGTGTCGTGTTCGCGGCTGGGTGGATCATGGCACCATACTGCTTTCTCCATAGACTCTAGCACTAACTTACTAGTGTATACTTGGTTTGATGTAGGAAACATCTTGTATATATTTTTTTCAATATTTTCGTGTCTTTTTTTTAAACGTCGCTCTGAAAATGTTGGTAGTGGAAGCTTTGCTTGGAGACGCTGAATTATTTCGGTTCCGTGTAAAAACTATTGGACATTCATTAGAGTTTTCAGTAATCAAAAAATATCACACGTAACTTGTGATCGTGTGATTCACCGGCATAATATTACTGGTATATTACCACTACAACATAACATAACTTCACGCCCTTTTCTACCTGAAGGTGTAGGCAGCGGCTGTTAAGCCTCGTCTTTCCGCTATGTTTACGTCTCAAATGGATTAGGTGGCGAACCTATCGCCGTACTAGGCACAAAGTTTTCAGTCATCGATATTTATCACACATAACTTCTGAAAACAATTTGGAAAAGTCATTGGTGTAAGCCAGGATTCAAACGCGCGCCGTCTTGTTTCAGAACAAGGTGCTCGACCACTGGACCACCAAGACTATCGATATTTATTACACATAACTTCGAAAAACCATTTCGAAAAGCCAGTGGTGTGAGCCAGTGTCAGGATTCGAACCCGCGACTTCCGGATTCAGAAGCGGGATGCTTAACCGAGACTTTACTTGGAGGGTATAAAGCGGTCAATATACAAGATTGACCGTTTTATATCCTACTATTATAATACTTTTTATGGCCGCATGGGGGCGTTAAAAGCGTTAAACAATTGCAAGAGACATTACAAGTTTCACTTCAAAAATATATAGATAAGTAGTTGATTATGATTGCGAATGAATAAATTTATAGGACTCTATAAACAACTACGTATGTGATGCAACTTTTACTACAAAAAAATATTGTATTTTTCGTATTTTATTAATTTATTTTGGGTAAAATACTTTACTAATTTTAGATTTGTTGTAATTACAATGAAAATTCGCCTCTTGTGAGTAATATTTTTGAACAAACAAACCGCACATTCGTCAAGATATGCAAAACATAATCCAAAATAAAACTCGATTATCAATGGATAAGTCTTGTCTATGGCTATAATCGATGCAATGTTATTCGCTATGGCATCTAATGATATGCGACCAGCGATCTACTGCTTACAGATGTTCCAGTAATGGCACCTAATCTGAATCTATGGCTCTATAAACATAGCGTACTGACGCTTAACGTCCATAGACAAACATAAAAATCATCGTTCCATCATATTAATGATGACAATGCTTTCGTATCATATTTTAAGAAGAGATTGGTAAGTGCGATCCTCGCCATTTCTATGGCGTCTGAGCGTTTTCTTATATTCGAAAGATGTGAATTTACAAAAGAATGTGAATATAGCATAACATAACTTGATGCCTTTTTCTACCCAAAGGTACTGGCTGTTAAGCTTCGACTCTCCGTTATATTTACGACCCCGATAAATAACAGATAATCCCGTAGATAGAAAACATTGTGCCCGGTGGACTGCAATAGGTTGCAAAATTTTTACTTTCCAAATAATTGAATAGGTTCCGCAACCTATTCAATTATTTGGAAAGTAAAAATTTTGCGAGTCGAGGTATATTGCCACTGCGAATTCAGGTAGAAAAAGTTGTAAAGCTGTTATTATTATCATTATATATTATTTCTCCATGTAAAAAAATATTAATTTGTATTATCAAGACTTAACAATAATGTTAAGATGTCACATACCTCCTTGGTTTACTATCGAATTAAGAGCACAAAAAGAGATTTATATTGTCCGAGCAGTTAGTCGTTGGACCAGTTCAACGGCGAGCACTCAGCCACATACAATGTAAAGAAATTCCTCATCATATGACGTTATAAAAAAAGGAAAAAAAAAACGTGTCGCATCATATTAAAAGAATAAATTTACATATTTTTTGTGTCTTTAATGTCCTTAATCACCGTAAGTGGCAATACCTCTTTTTGTAGAGTGAAATATTTGTTACCATAAAATAAATGGCTAGCCCATTGCCATATCAACATTTTCTTGTCCCTATCCCTTGCTTGACGTCAACCCTCCTTGGGAATGTTTTCCTAGGTGGGATAGGGATGGGATTGAAAGTAGAATGGGGAGGGGAGAGGGAAAGAGTTAGTCCTCCGAATAATTCTCTCACCGAGTGAAACGCGGAATGAGCGTCTTTACGCCGATATTTTAAGAGGTCGTGGTATTTCACCGGTCGATTCATGCAGCGACCTGCGTGGCTCTACTGTATTTGGCCCATCGCTATGGCCTATATTTTTCTCATATATTATGATATATGAGAAAAATATATCAGTCAACCCTAATTATGACCATAAATAATTTTAGAAAAAGTGTCATTAAATACAAGTAATAAGTATATGGATTTGTAACTCGGAATTTCTAAAACACTAAAATAAATAACGACGTTCTTATTATATAAAATAGCAGTCATGAAAAATCAATAATAAGAAAAATTTAGAAAGGCCATCCAAAAAGTTAAAAAGCGATCTTTGTAGGACAATTGACCGTGATCTTTATAACGGTTCTTAAACGACGATGGACAGAGTTCACGACTTTGATTTTATTACAAGCTAATATAATAATAATGGGTGTTTCAATGTTCTCAAGTTGAAAACCCAAATAGATTGGTGATCAAGTGCGCGCTATAACAGAACAACCACGAGAAACTGGCAATAATAGCTCACGCCGGCGGCATGCAATAACAAGAGCGAATATTTTTGAATAACTAACAAATATTCTATTATCAAAACGAAGCCATCAAAGTACTAACGAATGTCTAAACAAACCTTCGACGTTCGTATTTTGTGTCACATATACAGTCAGTATTATTCTACATCTTATGCACATATTGGACGTATTTTTAACTGACTTCGAATAAGGCTCGTCCTTTTTTGAAGTCGGTTATAAAATATACTTCTACTTAAAACGGACTTCTAGAAACACAAACGACAAAATCTTTAAGTAGACGAAAACAATACCTCCATAACTTCTCCGTAACTAAATAATTTGTCTACTTAATACAATATACAAAATGTAATACCTCAATAAAATCATCTTGAACTATTAATATATTTACAATTGTCACTTATTATTGAAGTCGGTGCCGGTAAAAAGTTACATCTTTGACGACCGTGCGCGTCATACAAAACAATAGACTACGTCACTTAGGCTGGCACCGACTCCAAAAATAAGTGACTATTGTCTTTTTTTTAATAGTTAAAGATGATGTTATTAAAGTGTTACGTTTTGTATATTGTATTAAGTAGACAGATTAATTAATTACGGAGGAGCTACGGACGTATTGTTTTCGTCTCCGTAAAAATTTTGTCGTTTGCGTTTCTAGAAGTCGTTTTAACTTGTTTTTTAAGTAATTTTATTTATCACATATCCAGCCAGTATTTTTAGTTACATCTGAACATCTTACGTACGGAGCGGATAAGCGGCTCTCACAAATATCGGTCACAGCATAATCGACTTAAATGTCTGATTTCTTTTTGAATAATTATGAGCCCGTGATATAATACAACAATCGATCACAAGACATCACACAGTTATTATAGAGAAAATATGTATATTAATTTATGCTTACATATATATTATTTTCGCGGAATTTATAATAAAAAAGACCAACTCATACATTGATATTTAAAGCGAGAATATTGCGTTGTTCCAAGAGAAAATATTGTAATATTCTAGAAGATTTTGTTTTTATGGGATAGGACGGCAAACGAGCAAGTGGGTCACCTGATGGTAAGTAACTTCTCACCGCCCACGTACGCGGTGCGTTGCCGTCGTTTAAGGGAGTAGGAGGAAGGGAAACAGGAGGAAATTAATGACAAGCCATATTCAAGTTTAATAATAATACCAATAATATTTTTTTATGGAAAAGGGGCAAACAAAAACGAGGGTCCCTGATGGTAAGCTACTAGCGCCGCACATGCATGCCTGCATCGCAGATAATGCTCGAATTCTTTAAGTCTTTAAGAGAGTGGGATAGGAAGAGACGGAAATCGAAGATGGTCCTCCAGATATCTCTCTCACCGGATGAATCGCAACATTCTGAGAGGTTGCGTGGTATTGCACCAGTCCAGCTAGCCCCTTACATGTGCGAGCTTCATGGGTCGGCCACTAGAATAGAATAGAATACACTTTATTGTACACCATATAAACAATACATGACAGTAAGTAGTATATATTAAATCTTATGGCTAGTACAAAGGCGGTCTTGTTAGTTACTGTTAGTTATCTAGATTTTCCAGTAATTTTTTTTATTAACATATACGTTCTCATAATTTCTTTTAAAAATTTATTCGTACAAAAACTTTATTAGGTTAATCTAGAAGCGATAAAATATACTTGGTTTTAGATCAGAAACGAGTTAATTTTTAAAAGTGAAGTACAGATTGGATGTCTATTATTCTAAAATATATATCTTCTGTTCATCTTTATACCTTGCAATAAGCGGTTTGTTGTCTATATATGAAGGGAATACCTTCAATTAATACCCTATAAATCAATCTCGGCAAAATTTAGTGGGGCATCACGGGTATTAATTAGGTACTCAGTACACGTACTATGGAAAGTGGGTAGTTCATTACCCAAGATTGACTGATTCATAGCATCACATAAAAATGTTGTACGCTTGATAAATTTAACTTTAGACTCGAAGTTATAAAATAGGACATACTTTGCAACATCGTATTCGATCAATTTAATAATTTAAATAGCCGATATCTCGTTCCTACTTAAGATCGCCTCTAATAGTATTAACAGTCCTGAACTTATTGGCAAACTAAAACTAAATGTTCCCGGGAATCGCTTACGATTTAACCCACCTATCTATACTCCTCCTACTAACACTTACTACCGGCAAAACAGCTTTTTGTGGCGTGCAGGCAACAATTTCAATGACTTATGCAGGCGTCATGATTTCGACTTATTTTGCACTAGTGAGGCGTCAATGAGGCGGCAGTTGACTGCTGAATTTTTCGAATCTTAACTTTCCTCTTTCTACACTTTGATCGTTTCTGTATTTAACCTTAAAATCTTTTTATTCTGTTTTACTTTACTGTCACCTATATTACTGCTATTGTTAAGCTCACATTTTATTATTATAAACTATGTTTTTATTCGTGTGAACCTTTAATTGGCTCTGTGTAGCATAATTTGCGAACTACTTTATCTAAAGCTGTTGGTTCACCATAAATAAATAAATAAATAAATAAATAAATAAATAAATAAATAAATCGATCCCTGAAAATATCGATTGTGTAATTATTAAAATAGAAAAATAATTCATATATTAAATAAAATACATACTATAACATAAAAATAAACAATTATTTAAACAGAAAATTAGTTTTTATGATAAATAAAATAAAAACAACACATTGCACTTAATTGAAAATAAACCTGATATAATTCAAAAATAACTTTTTTTTGTTAATTTCTAGGTCTTCATTACTACTTCAACAGTGATAGAACCACGCAGTTCGCTGCATGAATGGGCCGACTCTACCAAATAAATACCACGACCTCTTAGACTATCGACGTTAAGTGGATTATACCGCATTTGGTTTGGTGACAGAGATGTCCGGAGGCCCAAACCCTCTGCCCTCCTTATTCCACTTTTAAGGCCAACAACGCAACTGTAGTAACACTAATTTGTGTTACATGTGTCCATGGGCGGTATTAGTTGCTTACCATTAGGTGACATGCCTGTTCGTTTGTCCCATAATATCATAAAAACATCGGGCATCCCTCTCCAGTCCAATAATAAAGAAAACCTCGACCTACGATTAGAATTAAATGAGTAAGTAATTGAATAAAATTGAGATTATATTTTCATATACATGCAAATAAAACACATAAAGTACTCAACATAAATTTTATACTCCTATAATCGTACGTATAGACGTTTGATAAATAAATAACAACTTATATTTACTGTAATTGTACAATAAAGACGTAAGTAATTCTGTATAACTTTATTGCACTTGTTAAATATAAGTCACAGCAATAAGTGCCACTTTGGTGGCAAGATTATACAACTAATAGATTTGATATTAATTTTATTATAGGAAGTACTGAGTTAGTGCGAACAATACGAATAAAGGACTTATCAAATTTCTTAACTTTATTTATCGCATACTTAAAAGCACTTGACTTACATGTAAATTCATTAATACAATATAATAAGATATTCTTGGTCACGTTATACACAGCGCCACCTAGTTCCAAGATAAGCAACTAAAAGTTTTACCAATGCACCACAGGGCCCGTCAATTACTAGTACAAATATAGGTACTACTAGTACTTAGTTTAAGTAAGACTAGTACTAATTTCTAGTATTATGAGTAGTTGTTTTCTATGTGATAATGATTTCCATTTCTGGCTACATTCGTATTTAGTCTTCAGTTCAGAAATGAAACATTCTTACTAACAGAAAAAGTACTATAAGATTCGATAATTTATCTTTGTATACGTACAAGTCTCTTACAAAGTTTGCTTTTACAATGGTTCATTTGCGGCTTGGATTATAATAGTAATAAAATTAATATGAGCAATACGTTCCAATTTAGTCCTTGCACTTTAGGGTTGTCACACGTTAAATATGTATAATTGTTGAAGTGAAATCTTCTACGTAAGGCAACAAATCTTCGATATTATACTGTGTATATGATAATATACACAGTAATATACACTGTGTATATTATCATACAGACTAAATCGATGTACCTAAATAAAAATCTATATTAAACAATTACTGAAATTCTTTGAGTTGTATGATTATATATTATTATCAATGATCCTCAGATAATTTCAATTACAGTGCCATCTATTGTTTAAAGCTGTGAAATGAAGCTTGCATTAGATTTTGCAATTTAACATAGTAGATTATTTACATTTATTAAATAAAATATTTAAAAACAAATTATTAAATAATTAACAATCCGATTTTACAATTAACAAAGATGACAACGAGTAAGATACATGGAATGCAAAAATAGTAAGAAGAAAGTTTTTTTTTTTACATTACATTACCTGTTCCGTAATTACATCACCGAAAATATTCATACGACATGCACTGATGCACTGTAGTAATATATAATTTACGACGGATTACACGAAAAAGTAACGACAAATAAAAATATTTCAATCATAAATCACGATCATAAATATTGTCTCGTTTTTATAGATGTATTACTCTACTCGCGTTCCTTTTTCAAATAAAGATAAGAAGAGTTTTTTTTTTAATTTATGTCGTAGCCTGTGCCACCCGTGATTTAACGATTAGTTACACATCCGTCCGTCAAATATGACCATAATGTTTGGACGTGTGTGTGATATAGAGCAGAGATATATATCTATGGTCGTGTACATTCTAATAACTTTGTTTAATTGAGTGTAAACATTCTATGATGATACCGCTATGGACTTGTCCGGTCCAAAGACATTTGAATTAATAGGTTACAGTACATATCTCTAGTTTGTATGTGGATATGTACTGGACCAGTAAATCAAAGTATTTATGAGTCATTCAAGTCACCAGTGAGACCGCGCGAACTCAGTACTGATTTGCAATCACAAATGCATTCTGAGGTCCACCTGAGTACCTCTTCGATATATATAATGGTTGTAATCTAGAACGTTTTATTGTCAAATGAAGCTTTAGTGCTTACAAACACATTGAACTGATTTGTTGTCTATCTATTTTATTTTTATCGTCCGATATTTATATCAGTATTAAGTAAAATAAACGTAAAAAAATATATAATCTCACGTAATTTTCTACGTGAAGGTGTAGGCAGCAGCTGTTAAGCTTCGACTCGCCGCATCGTCATGTTACGTCCCAAAAGGGGCGAACCTATTGCCATACTCCGCTCCGGGACAAAGTTGTCAGCCGTATGTACCACACATAACTTCGGTGTGAGCCCGGAATCAGAAACTGGGAGTTCGACCTATAGACTACTGATAAACTATAGGTTTGAAATTGAATTTTTTTCTTAAAATTTAATTGGATATCTTCAACTTGTCAAATCTACAAGTCAGAATAAAAAATAAATGTCTGGTACATGGGTTCCGTTGGTTGGTTTGTAGTATAAAGATATTGCACCGCGGCGGATCGATGGGTTTAGTGACCGAAGGCCTCCGAGGAACTGGATTACCTATACCTATTTTGCATAAGGCAACGATAATTAACGCTTAGCCTTTTTGCCCAAAAAATATGAAAAGGAAATTAAAATTAGTATTTTTTATTCGTGTATTATATTTTCTTTTAAAAGATAAACATGTTTTATGTTTTTAGAATTTTAGGTATGTCATATATGTTATGTATTTAAAATCAAAACTAGTAACTTGAATACTTATTAGTATTATTATTACCATACATTACCATACATTTAAACAGTCTCGGTGGCGCAGTGGGCGTGCACACGGCCTCTGATGCAGAGATCCGGGGTTCGATTCCAGAAACTGGCTCACACCAATGACTTTTCGAAATTGTTTTCGGAAGTTATGTGTGATAAATATCGATGACTGACAAACTTTGTGCCCGGTATGGCAATAGGTTCGCCAACTATTCCATTTGGGACGTAAACATAATGGCGAGACGGGTCTTAACAGCCGCTGCCTACACCTTCGGGTAGCAAAAGGCGTGAAGTTATGTTATGTTACATTAGTAAAAAAATACATTAATAAATAATTATTTATAAATTATTAATTACTAGATTCAAATATAATTAGTATATTACTATTCAAAAAAACTATATGACGTTCGTGTTAACATAAACCGTAACTTGTTATAATCAATTTAAAAAAATCAATTGTACAAAATTAACATTATTTTCCGATAGAAGTTCTAACAAGAGAATAATAGTGATAGTACAATAAACTTGCAAGAGATGGCGCTTATTTCGCTTATTTCATTTTCACACTTAATATTATTAATCAAAGAAGTTTTACTGTTTTATTTTTACTATAATATAGAAATAAATTGATGAGTTATTTATTAATTGTTCCATAACGAAGGCTAAGTTTACTTACATCTGTAATTGCAATGTGCTTAAATATGAAGTATCTACCTACAGGTTTGGGCGGTAAGTGTACATTATGACTGGTTTCATGAATATTTAGTTAGTTTTCATTAGCGCATTCACTTGTTCGTCGAAGGAAGCGGGCGTGGCGCTCAGAAGTGCGGGCCACTTAAACATCATGACAGACACAATACCACATTCAAATATTTATTAGCAATTCAAAGAAAACTGTACGGTGCTCATTTTATAACTGCATAAAATATATGTAATCATTACTACGGCATCTGAGTTTTTTTCTGTCTATTATAAGTCTGTATTTATAACAGACAAGTATATATGTGTAAACATTCTCTACTTTCCATAACACAAGCATTTAGTTGCTTAGGTTTGAAAAATAGAGGGCGCTATGTGCATTACAACCTAAGGTATGTTATTATTATATTTTTTACATATATGTACCTATTTTTGTTGTCTTTATTTTTAAAATTGTGGTAAAATTAACTAACGAGAAAGTTATAAAAACATGTTATATGGACCGGCTCGACCGGTGAGGTACCACTGACTCTCAGTATATCGACGTAAAGTGGCTCTTGCCGCGTTTCGCTCGGTGAGAGGGGTATCCGGAGGCCTAAACCTTTTCCCAGTCCCCTTCCCATCCCACTTCCAACCCTTTCCATATCCCATTGTGAGAGCCGGGAACGCTACTGTAACACTATTTGTGTTCGAGTGTCCATGGGCGGCGTTTGTTGCTTACCATCAGGTGACACGCCTGCTCGTTTGCCTCCCAATACCAAATGTGTGCCGATTTTTTTTACATGAGCAATAAAATATAACTTCCACATAGATATTAATTCTTAGAATCATCAATTTGTCTCTGATAAGCAAAATGCTAAATCACAAAACGACAATGCTTTCACACTATTATTATTCATCATAACATTATCTCCTCTGTCAAGTAGACAAACCCCCGCGAATATATCACCATTGTTCCGACAACGAAATGAAAGTTTTTTTTATTTGCATATCTTAAACGCTATAGTTATCATGGCAGGCATCAAAATTATAATATATATATATACTATTGTATATATATATATACATATGTAGGCTGTTGTAAATGAGAAAGCCTTTTAATATGAGCCTTTGGAATGTGCGATACTGAGACAAAAAGTACATTGATTCACGCCAATCCCTTTGAGGAGCAGGCAAGAAGAATTGGACGCATTAATAACACTTTTTCAGCGCATTTGTCGGGTTTTAAATCAGATGTCATTCTTTGATGAGAAATGCTCAATTTGGTAATTAAAGGTGGGGACAGAAAGAGTGTTTCGGTGTCTAATTAAAATGTTTTCTAATTTGAAAGATGAGTTGAAACTTTCAATAACAAACAATAGTTAGAAAACGATTTATTCCTGTCTATATTATTTGTAGGTTTTGTTTTTTTTTATGATAGGGGAACCCCTTGTTCTGCGGACACCTGCAACACAAATAGTTGCCTATACATTTGCCTTGCCAGCCTTAAAATGGGATAGGGAAGTAGTCGGAAGTGAGATGGGGAGTGGAGAAGGGAAAGAGTTCGTCCCCCGGATACCTTTCTCACCGAGCGAAACGAGGCATGTGCCACTTTACGGCGAAATTCTGAGAGCTCATGGTATTTATCCGGTCGAGCCGACCCATTCATGCCGTGAAATACGTGGCTCTATCCAGTGTTGAAAATATCCAATTCGAAAGATTCATCCTTTACTAAAGATATTTAATAAAAACATATGATGCAAAGATGCAGCTATGATCTCGGCGAAATATATAAATTGTTGTGCACGTGCCGAAGGAGAGACTCGCCTGCCTTATTGTTGTCCAACATGATGAGTTCTTGATGTACGTTTTATTATTACAATTGTGAAAGTAAGATATTTAAATCGTCCAGTGGTTGTTACGTTGACATGGAGAAGGCGCTGTTCCTGGTGACGCGACGTGGGCGTACAGCTCCTGTACACCGCCCCGACAATAAGACGCCACAGCACGCGCCTATCTCTTCTGGCTGGCCAATTCTAACAAACCTATTGTTCATTCGGTTACATTTGTGTCGACTTCCTAAAACAACACATAACCGCCTATCAAACGTAACTCGATACTAGAAACTGTAATAGCTGATTGTGTTGATTTAGTTACCGTTGGAAGTATACTGTCATTGTAATATGTCATGACGTCTTATTGAATTGTTTTGATGTATTTTTTTCTAATACCTTCACGCATTTTTCTACTCGAAAGTGTAGACAGCGTTTGGCTGTTAGGCTATCATTGGTAGATTTTTACGTCCAAAATTGAATAGGACCCAAAACTTTCAAGAAGTGGTTTTGAGAAAAAATGTGAGCCCGGATTCGTCGCGTGGAGACATTGTCTATAACTGATATACTCTGTTCATAAACCAACAAACTAGTTTTTAAAACACCAACAATATAGCTTAGATATTGATTTATTAGCCTTTCAGTTGATAGTAAATAAAAGGAAGATAATAGTAAATAAAAGGAATAAAGGTACAAAAATGTAGGTTGTATAATCATGGTGAAGTCATGTAAGACGAACACTCAAGTAAAGTTAACATGCGGAGGAAGTTAAAAAAAGAAATAAAAGATGATGTTCATCAGACATAAGATCATAAAACGAGCCCTAAAATGTTAAACGACTGCCCCAAATTGGTGGTAAGAAGAGAAAAGAAATTACAAAATAAAAAGGTTAGTAGGTACCAGATTACGGTACTTGGAATGATTTTTTGAGTGAGACCGTCATAACCTATATTTCGGTTTATGGGTGAACGAATTTTACAACCTTCTCGCGGACAAACAAAATTGCTACGGGTATTGTAGAAACTTTCTGACATTATTACGAAATTGTAAAACCGTCCAGACATCGAGGTTTTCCTTATTGGTATTGTGTAACAAGTAATAATATCTAAATTATATGAAGATGAAAATATTTAAGCTCAATACAAAGCTGTTTTGTTAATTCTGGGGCTAATTTTGAAAGCTTGCAAAATATACGCAATGGTAAGGATATTGAAAAGTTTTGTGTTTATGTGGAGAAAATTAAATAAATAGTAACTTCTAAAGAACTGGGTGGTACCGAGCACTCGTGATCTAAAGCCCAGGGCGCTCTGGTTATCTATCTACCACCAGCAAAATGGAATGTAAATTTCCCTACCGCTATTCAATTAATATTACCTACCCACAGGTTTATAATAATTGTTTTGAGGTGGGACACATTTATTTTATAGCCCACCAATACGGAAAACTGTAGCCAAATAAAATTTGTGTTTCTTACTTTTTATTTATTTCCTCGGCAGTGACATTTCAGGGTTCAATGAGAAATCACAATGTTTATTTATAATGGAAAAATACAAAACTCTTGGAAAACAGTTTCCGAGCGATCAAAGACGCAAGTGTGGCTTTGATATTCGCTTTTCATCAGGTGGGTCGATAACTTGATTCAGTTGTTTTATGTTGTTGTTACTAACGAAGAAATATTGTTATACACCAAATCAATATTGTTTTTTTCCAAACAAATTCTAGAACTTTATTGGTATTTTGAATCCTCAAAATATAGTGTAATTTTTTTCCATTACGCGTTATAGAGTACATATCCTGGCAGACTAACGCCCGAATACTGAACCGCCACTCAAATCTGACAATCAATTAAGTGCTACTTACTGGCTCAAATTTCATGCATTCTGTCTAATGTGACAGTTACTTAAACGCGTAAGTAGCGCTTATGTATTTGAGTGGCGGTTCAGTATTCGGGCTTAAGTGTTTTTACGTTTATGGTGTGACAGGGTGGATATGGAAAATCTGTAAAAAACATTCAGTACATGATCTTAACTTTGCAATACCGTGACAGATAGATTTGTATAAATAGTTATTGTTAGTTTCTAATATGCACACATCTCGTAGCAGGTCTTCTTTTATACCAATTGAAAGTGGACAGCGGTGAAGTGTCCACTTGTGTACGTCATTAATTATACGCTCGATTTATTTATATTATAAACAATTTATTCTAACACGTTTCAAGTGATTATCCGTTTGATGTTATTTATATTTGTCTGTCGGCAATTTTGGCGTGCTAGATGACGGCCGTGCAACAAATCGTAGCAGGCGTCTGACAAAGCGTGTCTTTCGTTGATAGACGCGTAGGTACTCGTCGCACTGTCTCTCTATGACAAACTCGAAGCTATGAGTGATTGTGTCCGTCCGGCGCTCGGCATTCGATCTCTTTGTGTTCTCAAATAATCCGTCGGGTCGTGATCTAGAGTCTAACGGTGCACCACACTGACTCTATTCACTGCTCTCACTCTAATAGCAACAATTTTTCAAGCTTTCACACAAGTCCACACTAATACCGGCTAAGTCAACATATGAATGATGTGTTCGAGTCAAACTTTTGCTCAATTATTATTCATTCAATTGATGTTAATTATTTGTTGCGTTATTTAAGTCCGTAAAAAATTTATATGATTAAATAACAAAACAAAAAAATCATCATCATCCTATTAGATTATGAAGTCGCTATTATCTCTTCCCAGATGCTATAAGAAGAGTCAAAGAGTATTGAATTTGACAAATATCAATAATTTAGCGCTGTATATGGCTACAAGGAAAGCCCGGTAAAGACCGTAGGTATGATATGGGGTAAAACAGCTGAGATACAGTAATCAGAAACGAACTATTTGGGCAATTTATAATTTGGGGGCCAGAGACTCCCTTAGAGAACATTTTATGTTAATTGGCATGTTATTTCTCAATTTATATATAAGTAGCTGACCTGGCGAACTTATTTCCGCATTAAAAGTTTAAATTATATACAATTAAAGTGCTAAATCTCAAAAATAATCACTTTTTCTTTACTACATTATGTATGAATTATACACAAAAACCACCTCGTTGACACCCTCTATCTATTAAAAATACCCATCAAAATCTGTTGCGTAGTTTGAAAGATCAAAGCATTTAAGGGGACTAGACAGCGGAAGGCGACTTTGTTTTATACTATGTAATAGCATAACATAACATAACTTCACGCCTTTTGTTACCCGAAGGTGTAGGCAGTGGCTGTTAAGCCTCGTCTCGCCGTTTTATTTACGTCCCAAATGGAATAGGAGGCGAACCTATTGCCATACTGGGCACAAAGTTTTCAGTCATCGATATTTATCACACTTAACTTCCGAAAACAATTTCGGAAAGTCATTGGTGTGAGCCAGTGTCAGGATTCGAACCCGCACCTCTGGATCAGAAGCCTTGTGCTCGTACCACTGGACCACTTTTATACTATGTAATGATACATTTTTGTAAGGAACAAATTAAATAAATATACCTACTAAACAGTGATGCACACAATTTTAATACTAGAAGCGGCATAAATCGAGTTACCGTGTCTTTGGGAATGGGTGTACAGTTTTATAATAGAGCCCCTGCGCACATTCTGGCTCTCTCTTTTGACCAGTTTTGGAGGGCTGTGTTTGATTATGTCGTTGCTGGTGCTTACTACAACATCAATGACTTCATGATGGATAATTCGTCTTGGAACCGTCAATTTGCATCCTTAACGCGGATTGTGTAGTTTGCGTTTTGGAATTTGTTCTTTTATTTTGGAATGGAGAAGTTCTGCAATCATTTGTGATAGTTACCTACTTTTATTACTAACCATATTTGATTCACAACGTCACCACTCAAATTAAAGATGTCGCGTCACTTGTGCTCGACTAATACAGTTGCATAGAGTTTCTCTCGTTAACCTCTAGGACGCTGATTTTAATTGGATTGGGTCTTAAATGTGATGGTCGAGTATTCCAGCTGCTACACCTTTTATACACGAGCCTACTGCTATGTTTGCAGTGGTGATATTAATATTATTGCTATTTATTTTACATGGTTTGAAAAGAGTATTTGGCACATGAGTTTTTTTGCCTAATTCTTCTCATGATAGCTGATAGCCCCAACACTCAGAATTGGACCGCTTGTGGCGATTGCGTGCGTGTTTTCTTGTTCCACGGAGGCACTGCTATGTTTTCAGTGGTGATATTAATATTATTGCTATTTATTTTACATGGTTTGAAAAGAGTATTTGGCACATGAGTTTCTTGCCTAATTCTTCTCATGATAGCTGATAGCCCCAATACTCAGAATTAGACCGCTTGTGGCGATTGCGTGCGTGTTTTTTTGTTCCACGGAGGCACTTTCCTTTAGCGCTTATTTTTAAGGATTTCAAATATTAAGTTAAATATTTGTACTTGCTAACTATTTTTAAGTGTCTGTGAAGACCTATGGAAATAAACTTTGACTTTGGTATACCATCTTATAGGAGGACGGTAGGTGATGGAGAATCTGGTGTAATCACTAGTTCAAGGGAGTTGGTTACTTATAAAACGGTGTGAAAGAGAGGATGAGAGGTTAGTGTGGAGTCTATATTTAGTCTACATATAGTATCAGTCTATATAGTAAAGAAATAAAGATCCTGTTTTTTTTTTCTTTTGATTAAAAGGTAAAATATACTGGATCGTGGACTAAGAACTTTACGCGAGCTGTACTCCGGACTATAAGAAGGATGGTAATAATTAATTCTACCATAAAAAAATCAAGTTACTTATTGAATTCGCGACATTCAACCGACTAATTTAAACTTGTCAGATAAAGCTTTTTTAAGCGTTTCAAGAGACGGTAGGTAATCTGAACATTCCTTTCGTGTATAAAAAATTTTGTAACACGTTAATTGGATTGGTAGCACGCGCAATTTTTCACACTGAGGTGAACCTGACGCGAGTTAAAATCTCAGGTCTCACCTGCACACAGCCAGCCACCTGTTAACTGCAACTCAGCAATATAAAAAAAAAAACATATATAAAAATAAAAGGAGCGAGCGCCAGCCAGTGCAAAAAACAAGAATCCAAGACGACACGTTTGGAAAACAAAAAAACATTCTCGCCCACCAGATGGTCGCCTCGACGCGTCGAGAAACCCGCTTTTGAGCAAGCAGGTTGTGACTTACCACGAATATTTATTCGCGCTTTTGAATACAGGGAAAATTGAATAACCAATACGATTAATCGTCACTGACTGTGGACAGCCAAATGTGTCCTGTGACATCGATTATAGTATTTATTCAAGGTCGTAAATCAGACTCGATATTTTTGCGGTGCTCAAATCCGGCAGTAATATATCACGTTCTATTTACAATCTTTATTGAAGTATTTTAGTCCTCTGAAAAAAAAACATAAATAACTTATATCCTATATCTTATTATTTATTTAAATATCTTTGTGGTAGGTAAAAAGTTTGTACCTACTTGTAGAACAGAAAATTGCACGATATATTTTATTACACTTTTCAAATTCGTTCCAAATGTGTTCATTTACAAAGCTAGCAACAATTAATTGGCCATATGTTTGGATACGTTGTTCATTAAATGGCCTATTTTGTAAAAGATAACAATCCATATGGTGCAATATTTTTTTTTGTGCCCTCCGCAAAATTTCGGTGGAACTACGCCCCACAAAACAAAACAGTAAGATATGAAAAAAAAATCGGACGCACGTAAAAGACCTGTTTTTAATTTAAATAATGTGTCAAGTCATCTCATCACCTCGAGTTCCTGTTTCATATTTTATATAACACAGGGTTAATAAAACTGTTATTATAACATATATCGATTCAGGATTCACGCTGAGCGTTAAAAAAACATAAATGGTTTTTGATTACGTTTTCTGCGTTGGCGACGATTTGGTAATTGGTAATTAATTTAAAATTGAACGCAATGAAAGATTGTTTAATATATTTTAAACAATACGACATACTTGGTCGATAAATATTGGTATTATGTCAGTATTGTAATATTAATCTGTAGGTATTTACGGTACGGCGGACAAGGAACCGGCGTTTTTGATCACGTTGCGAGTATTAATTGCTTCAGCACTAGCTAGGTAATCGGCCCGCCTCCGCAATTCACTCCATAGTTTAACTAATGCTCTTGTAACTTATGGCCGACGATAGCAACTGTCTCGTGTCGCTCATTAATGGATCGATTCCATTAATAATCGTCTACAAACAACTTTTCACATTGTTGTATAATAATTAGGCGGACATCAAATTAACATTATTTAAATGTTATATTAATAAATTTAATAAATTACATTTTTACATTAGGAAACCTGATCGAAATACATTTCAATATTTATGTGCAAGAGAATGAGTGATAAACTAATAAAGATCACAGCGGGATCGGGACTCGGATAGATAAAACTTTGACACCTTTGTGTTGAGAGTGTTAAACAGCGTCATCTGTTTAACTATTGTTTCTATTTTTTTTTTACTTTTAATTTTTATTGGTATGGTCAGTGTTTAGACTGGTATATATATACGTTACGTTATGTGGTAGTTACGAGTGGCTACCTGAGTGAATATGGCGCGTGCACACCTGTGCCCGCATACCCGCTTAATTCAGTAAAAGCTGATCACTACAATCAAACAGCGTGATACTAACTTATATATTTGATGACATATATAACTTCCACTTACATAGCATAATTTCACGCATTTTTCTACCATGGTGTCGGCAGTGACTGGTAAACCTAGACTCGTAGAGTCGCAACGTCCCAGATGGAATAAGTTAGGAGGAGCCTGTTGCTATACACCGAGCAAAAAGTTGTCACAATAATCATTGGTGTGAATCCGGAATCGATCCCAAGACTACCGATTAAGAAGCAGAGAGCCTGACCACTGGACCACTGAGACTGTTCGACTGACAACCAAACTTCGACTTACTATGTATATGTGACTATGTAGAAGTGATGTGAACCGCGGTAGAGCCAAGCAGTTCGCTGCATGTATGAGCCGGCTCGATCGGTGAAATACCACGACCTCTCAGAAGATCGTTGTAAAGTGGCTCATGCCGCGTTTTGTTTGGGGAGAGAGGTACCCGTAGGCCCTCCCTTGCTCGTCCTTTCTCATTCTGTTCCCTTAAAGGTCGGCAAGCCTGCAACACCGACCGACCTGAGGTGTTGCAGGTGTCCATGGGCATCGCTGGTCACTTACCATCAGGTGACACGAATGCTCGTTTTCCCTCCTATCCCATAAATAAAAGATACATATTACAATGTCGAATATAAATAATTCTCCAAGCACAAATATATCAAGTTGGTAATGTAACGTAATGAACCTATTCATCACCATATCAGGTGTAGTGCCTGTTATTTCCAATCCATGTTTGTCACGAACTGTCTCTATCATGCCGCAACATTATGGGCCACGGATATGTGATGATCACCACTCTATACTTTGAATCAAATTAATTGAATAATAATGTAATGTCTCTGAGAGAAATTACATTTGTTTACTTATATATTATATACAATAATTTTTTTTTATAGAATTGTATTTAATTATAAGTATTCTACAAAGTATGTATAAGACTTCTTAGCATATTTCATTACGTTGTATCAAATTGAGCAAAACATTTTAGAAATGAGTAATCTTTTGTGTATAGTGGGTAAGTATTCGTAGAAATGAAATGAAAAATTTGTAAGGTTGTTACTTAAATGATTAAAAAAAAAAACTAGCATACCTATATTTTGATTGTACCTTTACGCTTTTTTCTTCTCGTAAAATAGACAGCGGCTATTATGACTGGGCTTGTTCAACTTCCGCCATCCACCCATCAGGGACTATTTTGTCAATCATCGTTATTTATCACACATGTGGTTTGAAAAGTCATTAGTGTATATCCACGATTCGAACCCGAGACTCTTGTTCAATAGCTAGGTGCTGCACCTGTAGCATAGGTAAGTATATCTTTTGCCAAGTCCTGTTGATTAAACATACAAATTCATAGATTTTGGCAAGAGATTATATTTCCTTAGATACTAATCTGAACTAGAATAATAGCACGGATATGATTACCTTAACTTCATAGGAATCACTCATTTTTTTACACAATCGTCTTATAGTATTTTAAATTAGTCTAATTATTGATTGATATACAGAAACATTCTTTACGAACAAATATTTAACTAAACCATTTGTCTATGAATCTTATGACGCTCTTGAAACTTTCTAGCGAACGAACTATCTGTTGGTCATAAAACGATGTGCGCTGGTTGTTTAAAGTAATTATCCACTTAAATTATTATTAAGGCCCGAGGGCTACTGGCTACTGGTTGTTCAATCAGGTTCCGATAATTCGGCTACTGTTTAAGCATCCAATGTCATTTCATTAAAGAGGGCATTAAATTGTTAAATTGATTTTACAGTAACGGTTGCCGTCCGTCAAAGAACGATTTAAATTGTGTGTGATTTAAGTAACACGATAATTGTTTTGATATTATCTGAGAGACATAATAAATAACTTCACGCCTTTCTTTACCTGAAGGTGAAGGCAGTGACTGCTAAATGTCGACTTCCGGAGAATCAAGATTTAGCACCTTTTGCGTCCAAAATCGAATAGGTGGCGGAACGTATTGCCAAATCAAAAAGTCATTGTTTTGAAGCTAGAATCTATTCCAAATCTTCTGGATTCGTGCAAGCAGTGTGTTCTATTACTGGACCACCAAGACTAACTAACGGACTTATGTCAGATATTTCATTTAATATTATAACAGGGTAGTTATAAATGTTCTAAGATTAGGGATGGACTTTATTCATTAAGGAAGTGTAATTAGGTAGCCATGGCGTGCCGTGAACCTCTTAGGAGAATTAATTTGTGGTTAATGTCTTACTTCCGGTTTAATTCAATCAATATGAACTGGAACAAAATTTTTGTTTTAGGTGAAGACATACGGTAAGGAGGAGGAGAGAGAGGGACATATATCTTTTTTATTTATTCGCAGAAAAATAGTCCATTGAGAACACAAATCAAAATATAACTTCAATGAATGGGTAGTATAAAGTATACTTCACTCAGTCAAGAGAAATTAAAAGCCCACGTACATGCATTGTATAAGTTTTCACAAAAGGAACATATACCTATATAATATATTGAACATGAAGAAACGCATAAACTTCATCGAATTTTATTAATATTTACCGTTATAATTTTTTTTTATATTGTACTTAAAATTGAATCAATGTATTTTTTTTTCGAGATTGTGTCCGTCTCTGGCACGAACTAAATCAAAAACAAGATTCAATCTTACGATAAAATAATAAATGATCCCACTGGTGTACATCAACACTTAGCTCGTTAAGCGCACTACACATAACACTGCGCACGCGCTACTCAACTGCATTTATATTTACTTAAAAAGGTTACTTTAAAAAAAGTATTGTCTCCGCATTTTTTTATTATTAAATAAATATTTATCTGTGGTTTTGTAAATTTAAATTTAAAAAAATGATTTATATCCAAGTGAAGCTTGCTTTACAAGAGACGTAAGAATTTTACGATTTAATCCTTAATAGAACAATGGTTAGAAGATTGCAATTATACAGAGTTTGCGTTTTCAAGTCCCGTACGAGAACTGTTTTTATTAATAGTATTATTTTAACCTTTTAAATGGAAATATGGATTAATCACTAATGTGAGCTACTTTGTTATTGGCAATGATTATTTGGTCAATACCTAATTAAATGAAATTATCTGCGTTAAATACATTACGCTCTTCAAATTCTTTCGAAAACAAGGTTGTATGGAATGAAGTTAGATCGAAAGAGAGTGTCGTTGTAAAAGTAAGAAAGGGCATGCTCCGATAGTTCGGACATGTAGAAAGAATGCATGAAATTTTGATTGATAGCAGATATACAATGCAAAAGCGGATGGATGTAGGAGTCGAGGACAGCCAAGACAGACACACATCCCATGACCAAATAAAACGTGTTCTGGAGGAAGGTTATGTTAGGAGTCTCAAAAAACGACGCGCGTGTTTGAAAAGAGGTATGAAAGTCAATGAAGCGTGTAAGAATCGTGCCTTATGGCACTTTGTTCTCTCTGTCTATCTCGCAAGGGATTTGGCGTGAAGTTATTTATCTATTTAGTAGGTTCTTTGTTCTTCTTCTTCTTCGTTGTATTGTGAAATCCTAAAACAACACCTACTCCTTCAAAAGCCACCGTCATTGTCTAATATCTGATTAAGTTCTCTTTCTCTCTCTTTCTCACTTAAAACCAGATGACATTAGGTGCAATAAATCAGTCTCAAGTGTTTATTACTAGCGTGATGAAGACTTCTCGGAGGTAGGTAGAAGACGCAGGGTGCAAAAGTTATCTGCAAAACGACAAAGATTACTGAGCAGAGTACGTCGGCGTGGATTCAATACTGCGTTCAGATCTTATCTCCCTTATCAGTTATATTGATTGCGCCCGTGTCGAAAGCCTCGCCTGGTCCAAAGCGAAGTAAACGCCGGAATGAAACCTGAACTTGCGCGGTGATTGATTGTAACATAATGTACACCGACGCCTGCCCGAGACGCGAGCACCACGCCATTCTAAATACCAATGGGACAACATTATGGAATTTATATTACCATCCATCAACCGTCGTACCATATTATTAATGGTATCGCCAGTTTTACATTTTTGGTTTTCGTTTTCTTATTGCTTTTTGAAAGTTAAATGTTGGAAAAAGTATGAATATAACTTAATTTGTGATTCAAACTACAGACTAAATTGTAAGCATTTAAAAAATAGTATTTATTATATTAATAATTTAGAAAAGTATCTACAAAAGTATTGTGTACAAATATAGGTTTGTATATTCATTTATTTATTTTGATTCACATCTTTTTATTACGACACCTAGTATGTTGAAGGGTTAGTGAAATAATAAAAATATATTATTATTAATTATTATTTTGTCAAATATAAAAATAAATAATGGGTAATTGAAGCCACAATCTTTATTAAGTACATATATAGTGCTAAAATTTTATTATACACCAGTTTTAAATAACTATGATATTATTAACCCCATCTATTGACATATCTCGGCACTCATTAAATTTAGGAACGAGTCGATCTTATGATGGTTTATACCACACGGAAAATTTTGTAACTGGCATATGAAGGAATTTATCCGTAATACATACGACCATTCAGTCGAAGTTTAATCCCATTTTTTTCCGTAATGTTGATTTTTTATTTGCTCCTTTGGTAACTTGACCGTGATCTATAACCGCCCTCAATAAGTGTTGATAAAATCTTTAGTGGTGAATTAGCCGGTTCAAACAAATTAATATACAATATAGATAAATTAATCTACAAGTACATAATACCCCATAAAAATAAACAAATAGCCTGAACATAGATAAATTATGTAATGTTTTTTTTAAATGTCATAGAAGATTTACTAGAAATACTGGAAAAGAAAGTAGTTTTAAACTAATTCTATTACAAACTTACGATAGTTATAGCTATTGCTTTAAAGCTATTTAAATAGCATTGTTGCTTGCTAAATAGTTAAGTTAATATTGAAATTGCGACCTCCATACACGTGTAATCATCATCAGCCAGTTGCAGTCCACTGCTGGACCCTATGTCCAGCAGTGGACTATTTGGGGGAGGCCTATCCTCCCCCAATTTGCGCCACAATATCCGATTCTCTGCCTTCCGCATCCAGTTTTTACCAGCAGCCTTTCTGAGGTCGTCTGACCAACGGGCTGGTGGGCGTCCTACGCTACGTTTACCAGGACGCGGTCTCCACTCCATGACCTTCTTACTCCATCTACCATCGGTCCTTCGGCAGACATGACCAGCCCATTGCCGCTTCAGCTTATTCTGCGAGCTATGTCGGTTACACTCGTTCTCTGTCGGATATACTCATTCCTGAGTTTATCCTACAGAGATACCCCGAGTATAGCTCGCTCCATAGCTCGTTGAGCGACTTTAAATTTATGAACGAGCCCCACCGTGAGTTTCGGCACCGTAGGTCATCACCGGCAAGACGCACTGGTCAAAGACTTTGGTCTTCAGACATTGCGGTATACACGTGTAATATTATTTATAATATAATAAATTACTATATACAGTAGGTACATTTATCCAGGTAAGCAATAAAGCTCGAATACCAATGTATTTACCAATTACCAAAATTTCACGCTGTTATCTTTCCATAACGGTGATATAATGAGATATTTAAAAGCTTTTTTGATGCGTGGAATTAAAAATCTCTGTAAACAGCCCGTATCTCAATCTCCAAGATTCAACAGCAGACAAGATGTATAAATATGTAATATTCAGCTATATATATATATATATATACAGCGTGTCCCACAATGGGTATATCAAGCCGCGATGGGTGGATACAGGATGGAATTGCCTATCGGATGGCTATATTTAAAATGTGATAAGTCGAAATTTTAGATCTGAAAAAAAAAAAAAAATTCCTACTGAGTCCGCAAATAATAATATTTGACATGGTCACCCTACTATAAAGACTTTCATTGATATCACATACACACATACACAAGAAATCGTAACATATGGTACAATTTCTTGTGTACCTACAACACGGATATAAAAATTTAGACCTTATTCTGTAGTAGTAGAGCCGATATTGCTAAGTTATGGTGAGATATAAAATAAAAATTTTGTATTTCATTCTGATTAAATAAAATTCATTCATAGTTTAATACATATCTAACCAGATTTTTCGTTTAAGATTTATGGTGAACACTTACCATTTCTCAGTGTGACTACAAAAAAGGTTCAATGTGCTGTCCTCCTCTCGTAACACATAGGTTTACACGCCGCGATACAGATTGTGTGGCGCGGCTCAGATACTCCGGTGTTAGAGTACCACAAGCTTCCACAATTTTTTGACGCATATCATTCACAGTTTCACACTGCGTAGCATACACCACACTTTTCAAATATCCCCACAAAAAAAAGTCCATTGGCGTTAAATCGGGCGACCGTGGTGGCCATGGAACAGTTCCAGAACGTCCAATCCACGCATGAAAGCGATCGTCCAGATATTCGCGTACAGAACGAGTGTAATGCGCTGGCGCGCCGTCTTGCTGGAAAATCATGTCGCGGTAAACTAACAAAGGAAGGCCTTCAAGTTCTTCCTCCAAGGTGGTCCTCAACATTGCCAAGTAGATTTCACCGTTCAACCGGTCCGGCAAAAATACAGGGCCTATCAATTTGTCACCGATGATACCGGCCCACACATTAATTTTCCACCTGTGCTGAAAATGGCTTTGACGAAAAGCATGTGGATTTTCATGGGACCAGTAGTGCTCGTTGTGGCTATTGGATAGTCCAAAACGAGTAAAGGTAGCCTCATCAGACCATAGAACCCGAGACGAAAACATAGGGTCAGCAGTAACCTGACTACGATACCACTCACAGAATCGCAGTCTCAATAAAAAATCTGCTTCTGTCAGCTGTTCTGTGCGCTGGTAATGGTAAGCATGCTGATTATCTTTTTTTAAAGTTCTCCATACTTTCATTCTAGACACACCTAATACGACAGAGGCTTTTCTAGTACTTCTAGTTGGATCTTCAGCAAAGTGATCCAAAATATTCTGTTCCACACGAGCATCCGCACGGTCACTCGATCGTCCTTCAGAGTTTGGACTGTGGAAAGAACCGTTTGAGTGCAAACGGTTGACCAGCCTCCTGAAGCATGCATAAGAAGGAAGTCTTCGCTGATTCTCCAGCTCTCTTCCATCAATGTGACGTTGTCGATAAAGTTCGCGCGCTGCAGTAAGGATTCCCTCCGATGCACCCACACACATAATCATATCATAGTACTCTGCATTTGAATACTCCGCCATTATAAAATTACGAAATAACGAAAGCACTTTCACTAACTTGACACCGATATATGATACTGACCGATAGAACAAGCGAACAATAATGAAGAGCGTCTAAAAAAATAATCACTAACGAACATTAGTAAGGATGTGAAAAAATAATTGATTATTGAAATAATCGATTAAAAATCAACATCTAAAAGTAAAAAAATCTATTAAATTTAGTAATTATTTTTATATGACTAATCGATTAATAACCGATTATTTTATTAATCATTCAATTACATATTACCGACTTTATTTCATCTGCAACGCCCCGATATTAAGTTTGGCCCGGAACGAAAACTACTAAAGAATACTTTTTCCATAATGTTATTTTTAACGCCATCAATGACCGCATTCCTTCTATACCTTTGAAACAGTTTAGTTATTTATTTATTCCAATATTCACTAGATGGAGTCGATGAATAATTCAATTTTATCAGCCGACATTTGGTTGATATGTTCTCTTTTATTGTATATTTCCAAATTACTAAATATTACATGGATACTTTTTAAAAGTCTCGGTGGCGCAGTGGGCGAGCGCACGGCCTCTGATCCAGAGGTCCGGGGTTCGATTCCAGACACTGGCTCACACCAATGACTTTTCGAAATTGTTTTCGGAAGTTATGTGTGATAAATACCGATGACTGACAAACTTTGTGCCCGGTATGGCAATAGGTTCGCCACCTATTCCATTTGGGACGTAAACATAACGGCGAGACGAGGCTTAACAGCCGCTGCTTACACCTTCGGGTACAAAAGGCGTGAAGTTATGTTATGTTACATGGATACTCACGCGCTTCGTTGACTTTCATAACTCTTTTCATGCACGCGCGTCGGTTTTTGAGGCTCCTAACATCACCTTCCTCCATAACACGTTCTATTTGGTCATGTAATGTGTGTCTTGGCCGTCCTCGACTCCTACATCCATCCGCTTTTGCATTGTATATCTGGTCAATCGTGTCAAATGCTCGGTCAGTCTTGCATCATCCATCCTTTCTACATGTCCGAACCATCGAACCAACCATGCCCTTTCTTACTTTTACACCGACACTCTCTTTCAAACCAACTTCCTTCCTTACAACCTTGTTTCCTACGCGGTCAGCGAGAGTAACTCCGCAGATTTTGCGCAGTGACCTCATTCCTACCGCGTTTATTCTACTTTCATGCACACTCTACCATACCCAGCTCTCGTTTCCATAAGTTAGCGTTGGGATCAGGACTGCATTGTGGATTGCTAGCTGGGCTTTCTGCTGACGTTTTTTGCGCCCAGGAATCTGGCCAACGCTCCATTTACGCTATTTCCTATCGCCACTCGTCTCATCCGTGGTGTACCTTCCATCCCTGCTAAAAGCGCATCCAAGATATACTATTTCATTCACCTGTTCCAGCACTACATCATCAACCATTATCCTTGCATCTGTTCTGGATTCCTCCCTTTCAAACACCATAACTTTCGTTTTCGTCGCATTCAACTGCAAGCCTTTAATCATGCAATCATCTTTCATAGTAGTGACTAGTATTTGCAGGTCCGACGGCAATTCGGCCAGAAGCACGGCGTCATCTGCGTAAAGCAGGCAGCTCACAACTAGGTCACCCATTTGCATCACTACATCCATCGATCGCACTCTCTGGAGACAACTGTCCAGGTATAGGATGAACAGTCGAGCGGACAGCACGCAACCCTGTTTGACGCCGATATTGACGTCAAACCAGGGGGACAAGCCGCCGTCAGCACGCACACACGCTGTGCAGTCCTCGTAAGTGGACTGCACAGCGCGCAGCAGTGCTCCGCTCACCCCGTAGCCCGGGAGTATATCCCACAGATCCTTTCGTAACACTCTGTCAAACGCTTTTTCCAGATACACAAAACCGCAGAAAACCTTCCGGTTAACAGCCAGTTGTTTCTCCACGATGTCGCGGAGAGAAAAAATCTGATCCATGCACCCTCGTCCGCTTCTAAAACCACCCTGAGCCTCCCACAACACTCCATCAGATATCACCCTCATTCTCCTTTCAATAATTTTCCCATACACTTTTGCTGCTAAACTGATCAAACTGATGGCCCTGTAACTGGCGCACTGCATACGTGATCCCGGCACGTATGCAGTGCGCCTCCAGTCCGTGGGAACCTTACCTGACCTCCAGCACAGATTGCTCAAAGTCAGGAAAGAGTCCCGGGCACAGGTTCCACCGTATTTGATCATTAAGCAGACATCATATCAATTCCAGCTACGTTGCCAGAAACATAGAAACATACCAGGAACATACTCGTACATTTCCCCAAAATACTCACTCCACCTGCCTAATACATCGCTTGGGTTTGCAAGAATGTTACCATCCTTATACATAATTTTGTCCATTCTGGATGTTGACGAAGAACCCCGAGACTTTCTAACTTCCCTCCAGAAGAGTTTGTTATTCGCCTCGAAGTTCTCCGTCAACCTCACTTCCTCATTCGCAACTAGTCTTTCACGCTTCGCTTTCACTAAGGCTTTGGTAACATTCCTGCAGCGGCGGTAGCTCTCATACTTTTTCTCTGTCATACTAACATTCTGATTCAAACTTGAGACATAATCCAACCATGCTTTTTTCTTTCTTTCGACGCTGGATTTCACATCCTCGTCCCACCAGGCATCACCTCTCAGAATCCTATGCTTATGCCTCTTTGCACTACCACATACTTCTTTTGCAATATCCACTATACTTTCTTTCATTCTTTCTCAGCATTCTTCAACACCTAAGTCAGAAAGACTCGTCTCATTGAGTCTTTTACTGACTAGGTCTACATACATACGCCGTACACTTTCACCTTCTAATTTCTCACATTTTATCTTTTCAAGCTCTCCGAAATGGGTACGCACTCGCCAGTGTCTCCACTTCTTGAAAGGCCCACGAAACGGCTTACTACCAGGTAGTGGTCCGTATCAAGAGTGGGGCCTCTGTAGGCTCGTGTATCCCTTTAGAGTATTTCGGAGACGACTATCTACCAAAATCATCATGTTCATTCCGTCTCCACGTATACGTGTGAATATCTTTATGACGGAATAATGTGTTAGACACATCGAGGTTCCGTTCCAGGCATACGTCCAAGATGGGCTTACCAGCATCATTGACTCTCTTGTCACCATTCGGAACAAGTACAGCCTCCAGGCCATCTCTCTTGGTTCCGACCCATCCATTAAGATCACCACACAGAATTATCCTTTCATGTCCCTCAGCCAGATTCAGAATATCCCTAACAGATTCCCAAGACTCCTCGAGTTCGCGGGGATCCGCGGAGCTTACGGGAGCATAAGCTGCGACCAGGAAAACTCGCGTGATCCCCAGTTTTATTCGACCCCAAAGATGTCTTGGGCCTACCAACTCATAATCTTTCACTCCGGAAGCAAAGTGGGAGGAGAGAACGACTCCAACACCCCCACTAGGACGGACGTCCTGGTCCACTCCGGACCATAGGGCTACCATGCCACCGGGGAGGTCCTCGGTCTCACTCCCCCTCCGCTTTGTCTCCGTCAAACATAAGGCATCCAGGCATCTCTCATTTATTACATTCATCATCTCATTCATCTTTCTGATCATACTACCTCTAACATTCCACGTGCCTATACGGCACTCCCCTCTCCTCGTCCCACCAGGATTGGCGCTGCGTGAAGGGTGGCGTCCCCCTTCGCCGCATGCGCATGCAGCCGCACCGACGGGGGCTAATCGGTGCCCGTCGCTTCTGGGGCACGCCGGAGCAGCCCGTCCGGCTCAGTTTGCTTCGGTCAAGATTGCGTCCCACTGGGACGGCAGGGGTCGCGACGTGCACGCTCTTGACATGACCCCCTAAAACTAATTGTACATATTGCCCAAAAATTTAAAAATCCATTAATTTAAATAAATCGATTATTTTCTTAAATAAATACGATTATTAATTATCGATTTTTTCATTGTAATAAATTAATCGTTTAATCAAAAATCGTTTTCTTATGTTTAATGTCACATTCCTAAATACTAGTGTCTCTGCCATTTTTAATTTCTTAGGGTACCGTTATACCAAAATACGGAACCTTTATACGATAACTTATTTTTTTATAATAACTTTAAAAATACTAGTCGCTGTACTACAGAGTCTACTAGATATTTTAATTTCACTCAAATCTCATCCAAAGCAAATTGGAATAGTATTTTAGAAAATCTCTAAATTTTAAGTAATAATACGCACAATACCGAATACCGGATTTAACATAACATAACTTCACGCCTTACCCGAAGGTGTAGGCAGCGGCCGTTAAGCCCTGTCTCGCCCTTATGTTTACGTCCCAAATGGAATAGGTGGCGAACCTATTGCCATACCGGGCACAAAGTTTTCAGACATCGATATTTATCACACTTAACTTCCGCAAACGATTTTGAAAAGTCATTGGTGTGAGCCAGTGTCAGGATTCGAACCCAGACCTCTGGATCAGAAGCCTTGTGCTCTCCTATTGGACCACCGAGACTCATAGGATTTACCTACGTAATACTTTTTAAGCTTTCACGTGTTATGCAACATAATGATAATAATAATATACTTTATTAATTTGCGTTGGTACATTAAAATTATACGGACCCATAATAAATAATATTAATATTTCAAAATATTTCACTGTAAAGTTAGAAATGCCGACAAATTCTTTTTATAAATGCCGCCTGATGAGTTCAAGGTTACCTTGTGCGAGCCGAAAGGCAGGCGGCAATTCTCAAAGGAAGTTTCGGGCGCGTGTAACAGGTCACAGCACGTGTAAGAGGTGCACACATATACACAGCACATATACACATGACCTACAAATGAATCATTAAGTAGGGTTCACAGTTTTTTGTGTAACTTCACGCCTCAAATACATGAGAGTGTAGGCAGCGAATACTATTTACTGATTATGTTTCATGGTAATTTTATATGATTTCTTATTGCGAACCGAATACAGATAGCTTTTTTTGTGTAACTTCACGCCTCAAATACATGAGAGTGTAAGCAGTGAAAACTATTTACTGATTATGTTTCATGGTAATTCCATGTGGTTTCTTAAACAGATCAGAATGTAGTCAGCTTAATATTTTTTTGTAACTTCACGCCCCAAATACATGCGGGTGTAGGCAGCGAAAATTACTTATTGATTATGTTTCATGGTAATTTTATATGATTTCTTATTCCGAACCGAATACAGATAGCTTTTTTTGTGTAACTTCACGCCTCAAATACATGAGAGTGTAAGCAGTGTATACTATTTACTGATTATGTTTCATGGTAATTCCATGTGGTTTCTTAAACAGATCAGAATGTAGTCAGCTTAATATTTTTTTGTAACTTCACGCCCCAAATACATGCGGGTGTAGGCAGCGAAAATTACTTATTGATTATGTTTCATGGTAATTTTATATGATTTCTTATTGCGAACCGAATACAGATAGCTTTTTTGTGTAACTTCACGCCTCAAATACATGAGAGTGTAGACCGGGAAAACTATTTACTGATTATGTTTTATGGTAATTCCATGTGGTTTCTTAAAGAATGATTAGAAAGAAGATCAGAATGTAGTCAGCTTAAATTTTTTTTGTAACTTCACATAATTATTAAAAATTAGAGATGACAACCCTATTGATGATCGAAATGGAAAAATGAATGAAATACTTTAGGCGAGTAGTCACAATGAACTCAGTTGTCGTAGGTCATAAGTAGGGTGATCATGGTTCATATTTCTGCGGGATAATTTTTGTAAAAAAGGTAAAAAAAAATTTTTTTTGCCTTTTTTTACTTTCTATAGGATATCTAGATTTCAAAGCATGTCTAGATTCTAGATATAAGTGGTTAGAATAGGGTCTGTGAAGCACCCTGTATATATATATATATATATATATATATATTTATATATATGTCGAAGTAATATGTATATAATTCATGGGTCCGAAGTTTTAGGGTTTATAATTTATATTAAATATGTATACTAACTTCTTCATGGACTGATTCATCGGTTACTATGTATGTATAATTTGTATCACCATAGAGCCACTTACGTAAGTAGCGCGGGCGATCTATTTCAGAATCATTTGAAAATGGCATTCATTTTTTTCTTGGCTTCCACACAGTTCTGTATTTTTTTGTAAGTCCCAATGGACTCAATGAATTCACTTTTGAAAAGTTCTTAATATGTTCTCTTTATAATTATGGAAGCCAGCGAAATTGTTAAAAAAGTAAGTATTTACAAGTTATCAAAGTATATCAAATATAATTTAAGAGCGTATATATGAAAAGGCTCAGATTAAAATGGACGTTTGTGTGAAGGTCAAGAAACAAATTAATCCTATTTTTTAAATGATTCTGAAATAGATTGGCCGCGTTACTTACGTAAGTGGCTCTATGGTGATACAAATTATACTTTTATTATTAATTGTCCACTTCTGTAGATAGATATTATGTTTATGTGTTCGTAATACTTAATTATCCATACACCTTTATCTATACTAACATTCCTATAGAAACAAATTGGCTTATTTTTAATACCTAAAGTATGAAATAAATGAACGAATTTAAATAATTTTTTTCACCAGTATAATGCTATTTTGTTCAGAAGATATGCTATTTGTTTAGATAATATTCTTTTCACACTAACGAATTATGGCGTCTATCGAAAACCACAACGCAGTTAAGCAGGCTTGTATTTTCGTAAATAAAAAACCGCATTTTCGAAAGACTTTAATACATCTTTATTTGAAAGCATGACTTACGGTCCATCATAAATCATTTCGTAATATGTTATGTATTTTTACAGATATGGCATATTTGCATACTTTTTTTAGCTTAGTGCCTGAATAATTAATTTTATTTTTGTACACAAACATACTTTGACTTACTGGTCATTCATCATTTGACAGTTTACTTACGAATGCACTTTCTTACTGAGAAACTCTTTCTGCGTGCATTACAATAGACGTAAACAGTTTTGCAATCTGGAACCAATTTTTATTTCATTATTTAGTAACCACCATTTCAAATTCTTCCGATGAGAGAGCCATCCGGAAGCATCTCTTAAAAACCGGTAACTGTGTATCTGTGTTTCAGTTGTCCATGGGCAGTGGTAGTTGCTCACCATCAGCAGCCATAAAAAATATATACATAACCCGCAAGAGAATTAGTTGAGAGTAGAGAAGTAGTGTTTAAGCAAAAAAATCATGACTTGTAATTTACTCATACAAATATCTAAGTTTGATACGAAATATTTTCCTATAGAGAGTAGTAATGCCTTCGACTGATCGATGAGGCCTTATCGGCTATCGCACAGTCAGTTAGAGCAGTAATTGTAGTGAGGATATATGGTAGTTGTAAGTAAGTAAGTAAAGTAACGGCGCGTGACGTCCACCTGTCGCGCGTGTGTGACGCGTGACCACCTCACCTCTGCTGCCAACTGCCAACCGGCACGAGCGCGACACACTGAACCGTGGCCAGGCCTGCACTTGCCGTCTTCCTGCCTCGCTGCTTCCCTACCCTTGTTACCATACACCGTGGACATGCACCACACAACACACCTGACGCGCCGCCACATAGCTTTACACGTTGCCATGACAACACTACACATAAACTCACCAAGTCCATTCTACCGAGTCATATATATTTTTGCTTAAAGATTATCACAATTATCTCAAATCTCAAATAACCATGTAATTTAGGTCAATATTTAATGAGCAAACGAAAATGTATATGTCAGATGCTAGATGACCCGGCCAACTTTTTTTCTCCCCAGCAGCATAAACATGGTCATTGTTGGTAATCTCGAGATAAACATAGACCTTGGCGGACTTTTTTGTAGACCTTTATAAGGTGTTTAATAATGTAGTGCATTATTTTGATCTATCACTTAGGGTTCAGCCAGCATTTTTAATTAAAGTGCCAAATCTCGAAAATTATAACTTTTTCTCTACTATACTAAGCATGGATATACAAATCACCCTGTTCACACCTCATGTCTATTAATATATTGCGCAGTTTCAAATATCTAAGCAAATAGCCATAGACAGACAGCAAAAAGCGACTTTGTTTTATACTATATAATGATAATGATTCGTGAAAATGATTCAATTCTAGACAGATGTTTCAGATGCCTCTGAAGTCATATAATTTGGTATAGCATTTTATTTGGACAATTTGTCATTATAACGAAGCATCAGAAAAAAACGACGCGATGACATATCATTGTTACAACTGTTAATCAAAAGTTTGAACAAAACAATAAATGCTATTGTTCGATGCATGTACTGTATGTTGTTGGTTGTCTTAGATTAATGACGACATGTTAGCCGTAACCCACACGAACGGTAGCATAATTATTTGTTGTGGTTTATTTACAACAATTTGTCCATTATGTATTGTCGGTTAAGTCGATAATTTAAACGATAAACACGATATTAAAGTTGCCGCACTTTATCCGCTCAACGAGATGATTAGTTACGAGATTTTATGATTATTCTTATGGGTAGGTACATAAATATTTATAGCATATACACGTAGTATTCGGAAGTTACATTTACAGCAGTAGAGCTACGTAGATTGCTGCATAAATGGGCCGGCTCTACCGGGGAAATACGTCGACTTCTCGAAATCGACGTAAAGTGGCTCCTGCCGCATTTTGCTCGGTGATGGAGGTACCCGGAGGCCCAACCCATTCTCCCTATTCCACTTCTAATTCTCTCTGGGTAGAGAGAGAATCTTAAAGGCCGACAACGCTTAATACTATCTACGTGCCAATGTCTATGGGTGGACGAAGTAGCGTACCTTATCAGGTGACCTGTTTGCTCGTTTGTCCCCTTAACCCATAAAAAAATTTTATGTAGGTATTTATGTATATTTATATAATGTGTCAGGTTTTCTTGCAACCAGTTTGATGGCAAGTGTCTTATCATCTAATCAACTCCAATTGACATCTGCTATGCCAAGGATGCGGGCACCCATCACCTGTTTTGTAGGTTTGCACTGTAACATTTTTATTATTGTATTTATAATATTTATTTGAAGTCTCGATGGTCCATTGGTGGAGCTAGTCGCTTCTGATTCAGAAATCGTGTGATCGATTCCGGGCTCACACCAATGATTTCACGGAATTATTTTCGGAAGTTATGAGTGACAAATATCGATGACTGACAACTTTGTGACCGGTGTATGGCAATAGGTTTACCGCATAATCCATTTGAAACGTAACATAAAGATACGACAAATCGAGGTTTAACGACCGCTGCCTACACTTGCGGGTAAAAAAGGCGTGAATTTATGATATATTTTATAATGTTGATTTAGAGTTATATCTTATAATTTATAAGTCCTATTTTTATTTGACTTATACTTAACTATTAGGATATAAGAATTATAAAGTATTTTTATTTTCAGTAATATCTTTCTTAATATTATTAAGCTTGTGTAAGAAATTCAAAATAAAAATATCTTTATTCCTTAGACTTTACAAAGTATTTAGAATCGTCATGCGAAACTACTAGCTAAAATTCGCGGAGCTTAGATTCCCTTTTATCACACTGTCTTGAATGTGAAAGCGAATCTAAGTGCCAGTTCCGGCGTCAAGGCTTCTTGAGAAGAACTGGTAAGAAACTCAAGGCCGACTCTTTTCAATATCCAGTTTAAAGAGGGGTTTTCAAATTTAATTGTACTGTAATCAAATGAACTGTACCTATTCTATTCTTCACAATTAATTCTTTACGCATCATACAACTGACTTGCAATAAAAGTAACTTTACGACACATTGCAGTAGTTTTGAAATAAATTTCCTCATCTAATAAAATTTTTGATACCATGGAATAAATAAAAAATGAGCGAACACGCGCGTTGTTTTTTGTCGGGCATTAAGTTTGATATGTCTTATCGAGTTATTGTACATAACGTACGAAAATATTACGATAAATTTATTGGCGGTTTCGATTTTAAATCAAATATTTGTACTCTAAATCTCTGAAACAGAAATCGGCGATTTAAACTGCTAAGCCATCGAGAGAGAGAAAAAATAAGTATATAGACAATCTCTTGATATGTATATAGATAGTCTCCAATATAGGTGGTCCAGTGGTTGAGCACACGGCTTCTGATCCAGAGGTCCGGGTTCGATTCCTGACACTGCCACACACCAATGACTTTTCGAAATTGCTTTCGGAAGTTGTGTGTGATAAATATCGATGACTGAAAACTTTGTGCCCGGTATGGCAATGCGTACGCCACCTATTCCATTTAGGACGTAAACATAACGGCGAGACTAGGTTTAACAGCCGCTGCCTACACCTTCGGGTAACAAAAGGTGTGAAGTTGTGTTATGTTATATAGACAATGTAATTGTGTTAACTTATGGCCATGAAAGGTGTATTTAAATAAATTCATAGTGGACATGGCACCTTAAAAATTAGTATTGTAATGAATTAATATAACATACTGTATAAATTTCCATATCTGAATGTGGAATGAGGAGACTTCCTAGAAATTTTACACAATATTAACATTTGCGTTCCCTGCATGAATAGGCCGGCTCGACTGGTGAAATACCACCATCTCTCAGAAGATCGACGTAAAGGTCCATCTCCCTTTCTCATCTCTTCCTATCGTACTCCTTTAAAGGTTGGCAACGCAACTGTAACACTATATGTGTTGCAGGTGTCCATGGGCGGTATTGGTCACTTAACATCAGGTGACACGCCTGCTCGTTTGCCCTTCTATCCCACAAAAAAAAACTGTCCATTTACTATAAAAATATTGTAATAATTACGTTATATAATATGGATAAAATAGCAGTACATTTTAAGAGCAATGGAGTGAAAATAAATTTCAATTTTGAACATATAAACAAGATAAAAAAAAACTATATTTATAACCTCCTCGGTCAAATCCATTTTTGGCGCTTAACATGGCTTTATTAATGTTACATACAAAAATATGAAGGATAATATCGCCACTCTGGGTGGCCATAGTGTACAAACAACTAGATCGCCTACGCCATTTTCATTCAGCCAAAGGTTATCACAGACCATGCAAAAGAACGTTTACGCAACATATTTTAGTTGAGTTACATCGACGATTATTATTTACTTACGAGAGTGGATTTGACCCGGTAATGTATTATACAGGCTAATAATAATCTCCTTGTCTTAAGACTATTACAAATATCTCACGATTGGACATGGTTTCTTAGAAAAAGTAGACTAATCGGTGTGTTATTTAAATTATGCCCAGCTATTTCTACTAGGAATATCCATGTTTAAATATATTGCTAGAAAATTAAATTTGGTTAATAGGTGTTATAGAGAACGAGTGTCAGAGATTGAAATCGAAATTTAAATGGAAATATGTTGATCTGTAACAAATCCCTATAATATCTACAGACAAATTAACTAGGTAATAGCTTATTTAAAGCTTTCATAGAGCGTAATATCCTTAATACGCTATGAAAATTCAGTCACAATAATTTTAAGCAAATTGAAGAACAAACCATTTTATACCACAGATAAAAATAATACTGAGGTCTGTTAAATAATTAGAAAAGAGCTCTCATTATATTAGAATTAATCACAATACTCGTTATTTTCATCGAATTCAAATAGATTTGACATCTATTTGAAAATGGAACTCGTACACAAAAACTGTCAAAGAAGAGAAATTACTCTGTGATTTAATGGCTGTCTGTTTAATGGTCTGTGTGAGACGTCAAAATCATTGTATACTCAGAGCATCCGCCACTTTTGTTGCAGTTTGAACATGTTATTATTATTTAACAGTTCACGGGTGAAAAACTGATGAATTCGGCTTATGTAAGACTGGCGCGTGTCGGTCGTGTGGCGGCTCGTGCTGTTGTACCGCCACGCTCTGATGACCAACACCCTCTACCCCTATCGTCCGCTTGACATTAAAAACTTTTTACAATTGTTAAAAACACTCTTCTAACCGCCATATACACGACAGTTGGAGTTAGAAATAGATAAGACTCATACAAAATTAACTCATCCGTCCAATTAAAACAACATGCCACAACTTCATTGAGTTTTATTTAAATAGAATTTATACCATTGCGAGGGGATATCGATGTTGTTTGATGGTATCGATTCTCATCTCTGAAACGATAAAATGTGTGTGCATTCAGGAATGTATATTAACAATTGTTCTTTACACGAGGAAGGTTGGACTGTGTAAATAAATTCTTAATTCAATAAATCGTCTGTCAGAACACGTTTAGGATATTTAATTCTTTGTATATAAGACGTGAAAGTTTTAAAGTCAACAATTTTTTAATTGATTCATACTAATTCATATAGTCTTATCACATTTGTTGTTCTTATTTTTCTCGACATTTCTAAAGCTTAAGTTACATAGACTAGATTTTTTTAGTATTTACTTACATTCTGTTAATATGATTCTATTTCGTAATGATTTTTTGACAACTACTCTTTCATCTAGAACCTGTAAACATGGAAGCCGCAATGCGTCGGCTAAAAATTTAAAACAAACTTTGTAAACGATTATTTAATTTAAAAAAAAATACAATTATTTTATTGCGCAGCCGAGTAAATATGCATCATTAATTATCTCTTAGAACAAGTTACTTGTTCATTTGCCAACATACCTTTTGAGGAAGTAATGTACACGCCAACGAATCTCCATAAAACGGTATGACCAAATAAGTTTTTTTTTTTTTTAAGAATACAATAACACATCTAAATAATGGCTGGTATACAAGCATTAGTGGGTGAGTTTGTAACAAAATTTGGAATGAATAAATATAAAAGACCCATATAAGTGCAATAATGCACTATTGTGGAGATCGCGGTGAGCACGCAGCTTCACGCCGATGTTGGCGCGGGGGCGGCAGCGAAGGCGAAACATTGTCGTATTTTATTTATAATTACGAAGTTTACGGACGTCGACCCGATACCCGGACCTGTCGCGATTTCACCTGCTATTATTGCCAGTTTATTCATTGTTATTGCATTTATTATGTTCTTTTGCTACAGATTTTTACTGTCTGTAAGTTTTAACGAATGACTCTTAATGATGATACAATATATTATAAATGTTCTGATTTCTCCTTTCAAAGCTTACACGTATAACATTCTCACCATATTATAAACGGTACCAATTTAATTGGTATGATTAAGTTTTTAATGTTCCAACAGTACCTATATATATAAATACAATATGAAAAGGAAAGAAAGTAAAAGAGAATTAACCATAAATTTTTATCTCTCTCATATAATATATGTTCTTGTTCCATTTTGTTCTTCGTATTGGATGATTCCTACCATTTAATTGTTTAATTCTCTTATAAATACCGGAATCGTGTTGACGTAACAGATGGCGACACTTTCTAAATGTACCTGCGTTTTATTGCTATACGAGTAATATGCACTTGTGCAGTTTATGTTTATTGCTGTATTAAATTCGTTTTTATTTTATTTTATCTCGAATAACTCTTTTTATACTTATCAATATCCATTTGATATATTACGAGCTTTTATATTAAGCATTGGAATTTATTTTATTTTAACATCAAAATTATGCACGTACCTTTTATAACAGTATAATTCTCGATTGATTAAAAAAAATACTTACGTTTTTATCGTTCAGTTTTTAAGCAAGTGGAATTCGGTTTGGGTGACATTGAGTTTGAAGGCACACAGTAAATGTGCTGGGAGTTGTGTGTGATTATTATGGCCAACCATTTTTATAATTAACTAGCTGACCCGGCGAACTTTGTTCCGTATCATAAGTAAATTTTACAGCGTTAACTTTTTCTTTACTACAATATACATGAATTATAATTACAAACCACCCCGTTGACACCCACTGTCTATTAAGTAAAAACCTCGTCAAAATCTGTTGCGTACTTTCAAAGATTCTAAGTCGCTTTCCGCTATCTGTCCCCTTAAATGCCTAGCATATAAAGGGACAGATAGCGGAAAGAGACTTATTTTATACTATGTAATGATAATGATAATTACATTTAAGGAGACGAGGCAATCGCTACTTTGACTGTCATACCTCTTGTCATACACGCTCGTCGACTTTTAAGGCTCCTAACATCAACGGAACACTTTTAATTTGATCACGGAAATTGTTCGTTAAAAATATTCAGGCATGCTCAAGCATAATTTCCACTACCTACACTATCTGTTATTAATGGTATGAATTTATGATAGATAACTTTCTTAAGGTATTATGTTGTGAGGTTAACTGTTTTCTCTAAAATAAATTGGTCTCTAAAACATATTGGTCTGTTTAATATAATATCGAAACAAGCAACTCATTTTTATTCATTCTTTATCCTTTTTTTTTCTAATACAGAAATGGCAGTTTGGCAGTCCAAATTGGGCGAATAAAAAAAAAAGATTGCATCTGAAGTCTATTATTTACTAATAACAATAATATTAACATAAATATAAATTAATTTGATATGCGTTATGATGGTTTATCAGTATACTTGCGCGTCGGCGCGGGCGACACACGCCAGGGCCTATTCTGACATCGTTCGCATCACTTAATATGTTTTCATCTAAGCTAGCTACTACTAGCTTTACTTTTTTTGGAATAAGGGGCCAGGCGTATCACCTCATGGTAAGCAACTAACGCCGCCCATAGACACCTGTAATACATATAGTGTTACAGTTACGTTGCCGGCTTTTAAAATGGGATGGTGAAGGAGTTGAAAGTGGGATGGGGAGGGGAGAGTGGCAGTTGTTTGGTGTCCGGATACCTCTCTCTCCGAACGAAGCGCGAAATGTGGTATTTCACCAGTGGTCCCAGCCCATTTATGCAGCGAATGGCGTAAAAAAACACTGTTAAAAAAACCCACACAACTAAACAAAACTGTCAAATACCTAACACATATTAATTTTAAGTTGTCTTATTTCAATGTTACAACCTAATATGACTAGCTTTTATTTTCAAGATATTATTAGGACGTGTACTTTGTTTTGATTCAGTGTTTTGAGGTGTAATAATAAAAATTGAAATAGATTCTCCACACTCACAACCGGCCTATTTGAAATTTAAATTTGGAACATGAGATATTTTTATAAAAATTAGCGAACGATTAGGGAATAAGGCCCCGGGTCGGAGGTGAGGCCTGAGCTTGTGGCGTACTCGGGCCGCGTACGAAGCGACTTGTGCACCTCCTACGCCCGGTACCGTTACACACCGGTTAATTTTTATGCAGACACGAGATTATTGTATTAACGCCCGCGCCCTCTGTCTCTCAGCACAAGGAAAAGTTGCGAGAACAAAAGCCAGATACGATTACATCCGAGTTACTGTCACGTGAAATGAAATGTAAAAAAAAAATGATATGTTGCCGCGAGCGCTTTTGTGAATGATCATAATATTATTATTGTATTTATATCATATTTTCACATATAAATACATATATGTCACGTCACTCAAAACGATATTGATAAAGAAATTAACTTGTCATTCGAATCGCTTTTTAATATCTCCGTCAATAGTGCGCAGCTCAAGATGAGATCCTGACAAGAAAGACCATCAGAATTCTCGAAATAAATTATAGGAACACAAAAAGACGAATAATAATATGCATCTTACAATGATTTACATTTTTATTCGTAAGGAGGTACAAAGGAGCATGCGTGTCACCTGATGGTAAGCGACAAGCGCCGCGCCTGGACGCCTACAACATATATAGCGTTACCGTTGCGTTGCCGACCTTTAAGGGAGTAGGATAGTAAAGGATGGGGAAGGTGGGTGGCCCTCCGGGTACCTCTCTCACCGCACGAAACGTGGCATGAGCTGATTTAAGTCGATCTTCTAATAGGTCGTGATATTTCACCGGTCGAGCCGGCCCATTTATGAACTGCTTGTAAACATAACGGCGAGTCGATTCTAAACAGCCACTGCCTACTTTTTTGGGTACAAAAAGGCGTGAAGTGACGTTATGTTATGTTAGCATACCTAATATTCAATACGACGATCTTACTACAGAGAAATTGGGTGAACAAAAGTGCAATGCATATTTTATTATCCCGTCCGCATAACTTGATTCGCGGCGAGCTCTTTGCTCGTAATTAACATCAAATACTAATATTCGAGATCCCCAAATACATTATATTATATCTATATGTTTTTTTATTGCTTACATTGAAATATTTATCAAATGACTCACTTTTGTACCTACATTTACTGATCATTTTTGTCACCTGACCGTAAGTGACTAACGCTATTCATGGACATCTGCAACATAAGATAGTGTTACAGTTAATTTGCCGTCCTCTACGGAAGTGGGATAGAGAGGGGGGGCGGCGAAGGGGATGGTCCTGCGGAAACTTATTTCTCCCGAACGAGACGTGCCAATTTACAACAATAATGGTCGTGGTATTGCACCAGTCGAGTTCGTTTCTGCAATGATGGTCATAAATTACTTTTAGATTTTTTTTAGGGTGTCATATAAATATAATAATATCTTAGACACAATACACAACTCCCTCTAGTACCGAGCTAAGCAACTGAATGTACCACAAGGCCTGTCGTAAATATGAAAACTTTTGATGATTTGCTTTCGGCTTTTGGGTATGACCGATTCTTGATAGATAGCTCCACTTCTCAACACTAAATCCCTACATTTTCAGGCATTTTCGGCATTGCAATATCCGTTATCTCGTTGATGTCTTTTGTATGAATGGTGTGAAGATATTAACAAAAAATAAATAAATTTGTAGTTAAAACTTGTTTTTATAAATGAATGGGATAAAAATATGCACATGATAATCAAATAGGCGTAGTGGAGTCTGGTACTGTCTCTTGTGTATTATGGTCGGCTGATTCAATCCCAGTGTAGCAGCATCACCTCGAAGTTTAAGCATAACAATTAATTTTCGTATAATACTTGTTGCTCTCCAATAAATTATTTGACTTTTTAGTTGAGATTGGAGGCAAGGAATTAGGCCGGTCACCTGATGGTAAGTAACACATGTAACACAGACAGTGTCACAGTGGCCGGTCTTTATTTAGGAATGGTCTGGGAAATGAGGAGGGAAGGGGGTGAACCACCGGACACCTCTCTTACTGTACGAAACTCTGCTTAAGCTGCTTTCCGTCAACATTTTGCGGGCTACATCGGGTGGTATACATCACAGGTCGACCTAATTAAGACAGCTATTTGTAAAACTCTAGCTCTACTCAAGTATTTGTTATCTTATTTGTTGTTTTTTTTAGATAAATCTATAATAAAAATAATAATCTTGGACTCAATACACACAGCGCCCTCTAGTTCCAAAGTAAGCAACTAAATACTTGCGCTATGGATACTAGCTAACGGATATGACAATATTTATACTTTTTTTGTAAATACATACAACACATAGAAAAACAACAAGACGCCATACAAACATTTATGCCCTTTTATGTGATAGGAAGGTAAACGACCAAGCGTGTCACCTGATGGTGAGCAACCTGCGCCGCCCATCGACACCAGCAACACATATAGTGTTACCGTTGCGTTGGCGAGCTTTAAGGGAGTAGGATAGGAAAGGATGGGGAAGAGGGTGGGCCTCCACGTAGAGGTCGTTCGTTGTATTTCACCGGTCGAGCCGGCCCATTCATGCAGCAAGCTGCTATTTGTACTCGGGTGGGGATCGAACCAACCTCGATTCTGCAGTTGGTAGCTTAACCAATGCACCACGAGGCTCGTCTATAAAGGTATGATTTATTATTCCAAGCCAGCTTTACTAATTGCCTGACGAGTCCTCTACTTTATGACCTCTTACTTCACGGTGCAAACAATAACTGATACAATTTACATCTGTCTTTGTAATATCAGAACCGCATCAAATTCCTTGTCGATAAATTTCTAAGTGCACGATATTGTATCTGCGACAAATGCTACAACACGATACAGACAGACAACTAAATATATAACATTTTACAAGCTATGCTCCGCGGTTCTACCACAAATATTAGTAAAACAAGTTTAATTCAACACGAATATATATATATATATATATATATATATATATATTCGTGTTGATTATATTCGCTATATATATATATATAGATAGATAGATATTCGCTATATATATATATATATATATATATATATATATATAGGTATGTGTATCAATACATAATATAAAACAAAGTCACTTTCGCTGTCTGTCCCCTTATATGCGCATATCTTTAAAACTACGCGACGGATTTTGATGCGGTTTTTTTAATAGTTAGAGTGTGTCAACGGGGTGGTTTTGATCTATAATTCATGTGCGATGTAGTCCGTTGCGTAGTTTTAAAGATATGTGCATGTAAGGGGACAGACAGCGGAGAGCTACTTTGTTTTATACTATGTAATGATAGGAATTATTATCAGATAAGAATATAGATCAGGGAAACATAACTTCTCACATATGAAAGAGTCCGTATTGGAGAGACTACTATTAATTACGATATATGAAGTTACACCATTTTTACGTGAAAAACGTTCGGTCTAAAAAACAAGTGGGGCAATTAATACTTTACTAATTCAAATCACTTAAGAGCAGTCTCCTGAAAAGTGATTACTATGTGACAGGGTTTGAACGACGGTCAAATAAACAAGCAAGCGGTTTAAGCAAATATTAACGCCCATGGACACCTACTACACATATATAGGATGCGACGGGATGAATAAAGGGTATGGGGACTCCAAGACTTGTCTCACCAAACAAAACGCTACTTGTGCCACATTACGTCAATATTCAGCGAGGTCGTGGTATTTCACTGATCGAGCCGGCTCATTCATGCAGCTAACTGCGGGATTCCACCACTGGTTATCAAGAAGTTTAATACAAAAATGTCTACAAACAAAAAGTATACTATATAAACATGCATATTACTCTGTATATAGACGGAGAGAATTTACTAAATTGAGACTTTGCAATCAGCAGAAGAGAGCTTAAGGATATAAAGCATAAAACTCCATTTATGGGAGGAGGGAGTTATGTACTTTAGGGGGAAAGTAATGTACTTATCACGAAATATTGAGGCTACCGGTGAATAATCTTTTCAGAGTTGTTGAAGCGCGAAGTCTCACCGCCCACGCGACATCGCCGCTGTCCATACCTCATGAAACTATCGTAGTTATTGATACAAGAGGTGTACATTGAATAACGCCAAGCAATATATTTAAAATCGAATATTATGAAATGCCTACAAACGAAACAATCCAAAATATAATAAATATTATTACGTTCTCCAGTGGTTGCATAATTTCTGTTGATTTTTTGTATATATTTAAGTTACGTGCGCTGACTGGAGATAAAGACCACGTGTGGTTTTCATAACAACGACAATAGGATAAACTTAGAAAAAAGAAGAAATCCACCTCTACTAAATTAGGTATTTCTGATTTAAAACTTCAGACTACGGTTATTAGCTTCTTTACATGCATAATATTTTTCTCGGATAGAGTGGAACTAAAGTTAAAACGGCGTAGTGTTTTATCAGTTTGCCTTTTTATTAAGAAGTCTTGAGTTCTAATACAGATCAACGAATGTTCAGGTGTCTTTTTGCAACTTATGTGCGACAGATATCGAAGTCATACAATATTGCGCCATCGGATCGAATATGTAATTTTCGTATGTCAGGAGGCACAATTTCTCGTGCCTATAAGTTCGGGTATTAAATGCGTAAAGAAATTAAACACACTCCAATCTCACTAATAAGCTGTCTAACCGTTAAGTAATCTAAAAGTCAGCGTTCAAGATGACATACATATTCTAAGAAAACAACATCTACTAATTATAAGATAACTAGCGGCGTTCATTTAAACTTGTGGCTGTTGAAATATGTGGTCTAGAAAGTCCACCAGACTGTGTTTAAATAATTACATAGATGCATACCGTATTTTGAAACAAAAAGTGTTTGATTCTAATCTAAATAAGAATTTTAAGTAAGCTATAGTATTTCTAAATAGAGACAGTGTGAAATAGTGAATGAATCCACAGCGATAGGTCTTAGTTTTTTATTAGAAAAACCACTTACGCTACGTTTCGATTCAGGAATATGTGTATTAAGAAATCTTATAGACTTATCGTTATGCATGGAAATTTTATTAACACAGCCTTACAGATGTTGGTGGCCAATTTAAAAATAGTCAAAGTCTAGATGTGATATGTTTCTAGATCCTGTGGCGGCACCAAGATCAAGTCAAGTCCCACACCGTTAAGCATGATTTGCACCACCGATCGTCGGCGCGTGGCCACAAATAAACGGTGATTTCAATGCTCGCCTCTCTATAAATTACATAACCCACTCATGATATGACGTCGCTACGATTTATAATCTCTTCGACGTGTGCCCTCATGTAGGATATCCGCCCGCCAATCTTTTGTTTTAGTATTGCCAACAATAAATAGACAGACTTTTAGCTATGCACTTAAACAACTATATACATTAAATTAATTCGTATAACTTAGTTTTTAAATAATACTATTAAAAAACCTACGCTCATCAAAAAAATATTTACTGGATCCGCAAACTCAGTGTCGCTTACCATCAGGTGAAGTGAAGTTAAAAGCTAGTCAAATTTCTTCTAGAAATTAAATTGGAGTGTCCGTTTATTTAATCTCCAAAATAATCTCTTTTGTGAATGGTATATGTGTGTACATGAAACGTAAAATCTGTCTATTTCTTCCGGCAGACTTCTGAAACTACTGGACTGAACTATTAACGGAAATTTCATTGGAGCATTGCTAATGTTATAATGAATAACTTAACCTATACTCATTGTAGTTTTTTAGTTTAATTTTTATTTCAACGCAGAGGAGAGTAACCTACTCAGCCAGTTTGCTATAAAATTTATATTTATTGTATAATTTGTTGTTAACTTAGAACTACAATAACCAATAAGTATTTAAATCTTGGTAAGAACATAACGTTGTCATAAGCGTGTGCCAATATATTATAATTTATTGCTTTGTTAATTGAGCGTGCTATATGTATTGCGAATACAATGTCCACAACTACTAACATTATTGATTTACATGGCAATACGTGTAGTTATTACTAAGCATAATATTATTTATGTAATAATTATTACTAAATGACATATGAATCATTTCTTGGTTTGGTCCTGGATTGCTTTTTGGGAAATGTGATGACCAATGATTTTTCACAAAACTTTTTTGAAATTATTTGCGATAATTATTGATAAAAGTATTGGGCTTGTCACAAATTCTTTTAGACCACATATTTCACACTGAACGTATTTTTTTATGTGATTTAACGACCTGGTTGCTAGAACCTTTAAGTCGAGTCTTTTTATTATATTTAACATCTTCATTCTTAACGTAACCTAGCCTAAACCTACAGCTTAACCTAGCCTAAATCTACAGCTTAAACAAACCTAACCTAATCATCCATAAAGTCGTGGCACTTTATCCATGATGTTCCGAGGGAGTCCTGGCGAGAATGTAGAAGAGCACATTAAACACGATATTTACAGCATTTCCCACATTTGCAGTCATATACGAACACTTATTAAATAAAACGCCACGAATTGTATTCAATAATATCCATTGAAACACAATTTTGAGAAAATAGGTAATGCAAATAACGGACATGTCTCCTCCACAGTCCCGCCAAAACTCCCACTAAACGTGACGTAAAATAATTGCATAGATAAATAATATAAGTATTATTTTACATGATCACTGAAGTGACAGGAAAAAATATGACAGTTAATAAAAAAAAATATTGTGTGGTTTCATGAAACCACGGTAAAAGTGAAACTTTTTGACTGTGATTTAACAAAAGTTTTGCTGTAACAATATTTTCAGATACAGCCTGATATTGATCTAGTTTAAGTCTTAGTTGTCCAGTGGGCGAGCACCTTTCTTCTGAATCAAGAATTCGCGGATTCGAATCCTGGTTCACACTAATAACTTTTAGAAATGAATTTCAAAGTAATTTGTGATGCAGCTATACCTATCACATGCGTGCGACGTGCGATAGATGGGGGGAAAAAATTAAGACGGTGTATTTAAAGTTTTACTTTAAAAAACGCTTGGTAAAAAAGCAAATAAATATTATCATTATATATATCAAAGATACATACATCAATACAAGATGATATAAGACGGATGAGATTTAAACACAATAAGTGACCTATATTTTGCGTAGCAGCTTTTGTGTATTTAATTTAGAACGTGCTGATTTCAAAAACAATACAAAAGTTATATAAAAAAACTTTTGCGTTTATTAGTTTATTTAGTTAATTATACTGTATCAAGCTATTTTTTTATGGGATAGGAGGGCAAACGAGCAGGCGGGTCACCTGGTGGTAAGCAACCAACGCCGCCCATGGACATCAGCAACACATATAGTGTTACTGTTGCGTTTCCAACCTTTAAGGGATAGGGGATAGGAAAGGATGGGGAAGGGGGTGGGCCTCCGGGTACCTCTCTCACCGAACGAAACGCGGCGCGAGCCACTTTACGTCGGTCTTCTGAGAGGTCGTGGTATTTCACCGGTCGAGCCGGCCCATTCATGCAGCGAACTGCTTGGCTCTACCACTGTTAAACTGGATTACTAAAAAGCCGTCAGAAAAACGGGTTTTTATATATTAATTGGATGATTTACAAAACTAAATATTTTTCCATAATGATTTGACTTTATATTAAACTAAACAACATAATATGGATTTATTACTAGCAGACGTGAAATTCGTATCTCTGGGTGAATCCAGCTTTCCAATGATGAAAGATTTTTCTTAAATCGGTCCAGGAATATTTGAATTTATTCGTTACATACAAAAATAAGAATCTTTCCTCTGTAAAATATAAGATAATGTGTCTATACAATACACCTTGAGATCGCACTTAAGCACGATAAGATGAGGAAGACTATAGGTACTTCTCAACTGGAACCTTGCAACACAGCAGCTAATAAAGAAACAGTATTACATAATTTGTAAGCTGTTACATTTAAAATAATAATAAGCTACATACACACATTATTACTATCGAATATTATCAATACAAAATCTCTGCACTACATTAATAATGTTGCTAGTTTTAAAAGAGAATATAAATAATTAAAAAATATATATCTACCTATATAACAATAACAAAAAAGGTTCTTCTCGAACGAGGTCGAATTAGTGTCGAAACACCGTTTGCGTTTTTATCTATAAGTCGATCGCGTATAAGTTATAACTAATAGAAAAGTTCAAAGTTCTATTGAGTATATTGGGTGTGAACCCTAATTGGTAGTGCATATCTGATATTAGATATCTGATATCAGATATCTGATAAGATAATCACGATGCAAATAGGAACAGAATTAATTAATGAGAACGTATTGGATTGGTTTGTGCTGGTTGTTGTGTGTTGGACGGTCGCACGCGCCGCGAGTAACTAAGGAGTATGTAAGCCTACTGGTCGTTGAGCGCCCTCTGCCGGCTAGTGACCAATCAAGGAGGCTTGCACACGCATTCGTGATCAGAACACGTCTTCACTCAATGCCACTAATTGGCATTCGTATACGATAAAGTGCATTCTCGCTGTTTATTGTTCAAGTAATATGTTAATAATGCCTTATCTGTAATCATAGCGTCTACCTGATTTAAAAAAAGTACAGAGGAGTATATAAGAATACTTTTAGAATAGAACAAAGATCTTTAAGTTAATATTCTTCTAATATATTAATATTTTAGGACTCGGTGGTCCAGTGGTCGAGCACACGCTTCTGTGGTTTCCGAATCCAGAGGTCGCGGGTTCGAATCCTGGCACACACCAATGACTTTTCGAAATTAATTTGGAAAGTTATGTGCGATAAATATCCATAACTAAAAATTTTCTGCCCGGTATGGCAATAGGTTAGTTAGGAAGTAAACATAACAGCGAGACGAGGCTTTACAACCGAGGCTTTTGCCTACAGCTTCGAGTAGAAAAAGGCGTAAAGTTATGTTATGTATGTTATGTTATATTAATATTTATTGTTCATATACTTACAAAAAAATGTTTATTCTTATTAAGAGGAATTTAAATCTGTGACATATTATCTGCCAGTCGACCTTTATCATAAAAAAGATTAAAAAATAAAATATTTTTAACTATGATAGGATTGAATGATTTTATGGAGTACCATGTATTTACAAAAAATATATTCGTTGTCTAGTTCCATAAGTTAAGTTTTATTCGCTTAACTTGGATACTAGATGGCGTTGTAAGTGCTGTGTCCCAAAAAATAAAATATATGTTTCATAAATATTGAGATATAATATCTTGAAATCCTTATTCAGATCTGTTCAATTGTCAGGAGATTAGGAATTGTTGTCTACCCAAAAACTTAACAGTAGCTTTAGTTGCTTATCTTCGAAATAGATGGCGCTGTGAGAAGAGCGTTAAAAATAAAGCTGTTTTTATAAAAGAGCTTGATAATACTAAAAAATTATAACCTTTGTCTTGGGTAGTCCAGATAAGTTTTGTGCGGAAAATGACGATTTAGTCAAAATAAATCTACAGAGAAAAGAGAAAATATTAGTTTAACTTTTATCGATTTCGTAATTTCGTAGGAGAAGTTTTAGTTGTTTTGAGACATTCCCAATAAGACTGTATATATATATATATATATATATGTGTATTATTAGACTAAGTTAATTCTTCAATTATATTTTATATAATTGATAATTGAAAAGATTTTTATTCGTTTACATTATACCATATTATAGGCAATAATATGATGTTAAAATTTATTAATTATGGCCACTGATCAACAGGTGTCACTACAGTACACTATCTGACCTTATTTAATATGTAAGTTTAATAAATATCGTAACATACATTTTCCAATCAGAAGTGGAACTGTTAAACCAGTAGACCAACGAGAATACTATAATTGAAAAAAATAAAACAAACAACGCTGTAATATTGCATAATCAAATCAGATATAAACCAAGATCACAATCATAATTTCAAATAATTCGTATAGAAAAGTGCCCAAAAAATATTATTGGTAATAAGAAGTAATTTATATGACGTTTGTGAAGCGTGCACTTGCCTGACAGGGTCGCGGGGGTCAGCAGCGAGATATAATATCTTATTGGAGTAGAACTTTTGTACCCAACATGATCTGGGTTAACGTGTCGATAATCATTATGGATTATCATTGGATTATGTTGTCAATTAAATATTAAATGTTTATTCATTGTGTGAGTCAGCTTTGTGCAAATGTTGGGAAACAATGCACCGAGTACTATGACGATTTCATAGTTAGGTATAATGAGCGGCTGTGAGTTACTGTGTTGGTAGCTGACGTTATTAACAGATCTGCGAGTGCAATATCGACATGATATACCAGACGTTTATTCAAGTCAAGCTGACTAATGAACTATAGATTTTTTTTTCTTTATTTCTTTTCCTGTCTCAGTGGTCCAGTGGTCGAGCACACTGTTTCTCAATCAAGATGTCGCGTGTTCCAATCTTTGCTCATACCAATGACTTTTCGAAATTAATTTCGAAAGTTGTGTGTGATATATATCGATGACTAAAAACATTGTGGCTGGTATAGCAATAGATTCACCTTCGGGTAGAAAAAGGCGTGAAGTTATGTTATGTTATTTAAATGTAAAATGTTGCTAAAGGGAAGAGCTATTTTTCACTTTATGCAGACGCCCAGACGCAGGGGTAAGTACTGTTTTTACTACAAAGTTTGCTGCGTGTACAGCCCCGCTCGACCGGAGAAATACCACGCGACAAAAATATCTACGTAAAGTGGCACATGCCACGTTTTGCTCGGTGAGTAAGGTAACCGGAGGGGCAAACCATTCACCACGAAAAATTAGAGATCAAAAGAAATAGAGAACTTCCATAGTAAATAAGTTTTAAGTAAAATGGAGTGGGAATAATAAAAAATGCCTAATGATAAGTGTGGCTAAGATAAGTTATCGTAAATCATAATTAGTATAGTTAGATGCTATTTGTTCTATCATTTGATGAAACATTTGTATTATTTATGCTACATTATGCTTTTCAATTAACTAAATAATGAATAGTTTAGTACTGAATTGAAATGTAATTATGTATGGTAAGTATGTACCTACATTTAATAATGGAAAGTCTTTTTGTCTTATGACGACCAAATCAATTTTTTTACCTATGAGATAGGAGGGCAAATGAGCAAGCGTGTCACCTGATGGTAAGCAACCTGCGCCACCCATGGACACCGGTAACACATATAGTGTTACCGATGCGTTGCCAACCTTTAAGGGAGTGGGATAGGAAAGGATGCGGAATGGGGGGTGGGAATCTCTCATCGAACGAAACGCGGCATGAGCCACTTTACGTCGATCTTCTGAGAGGTCGTGGTATTTCACCGGTCGAGCCGGCTCATTCATGCAGCGAACTGCTTGGCTCTACCACTGTTAAAATTTTAATTTATGTTCTCCTATTAACATTATACATATGCTATAACATGACGCATGTTCCTACCTAAGGTGTGGACAGCGGCTGCAGTTAACCCTCGATTTGTCAAATTATTACGTTGGTAGTTGGTAGGTACCAAATGGAATACCAATTGCCATACAACGGGCGCATTGTTGTCAGCCAAGCCATCGATATTTGTTACACAACAATAACTTCAAAAAATAGAAAATATATATTTTAAGTAATATTTGGTAGTTTATTGCTTTGATTTACAAATAAATGTACAATACATTTTAATTTTTCATTAGGAAAGCAGTACGGGTAAGGAGCCAGGTCTGACCGCGTGACCGGGTGAACGTCGCCCACAGTCCAACAGTCGACCTACATCAGACCGGTGTCTTAGGTGGCCCAGTCTGCTCCACTATTGTTAATAAGCCCAGATGACTAAACAATGGCTTACCGTCCAACGCCAAAGTGCTTGCTCACAAAGCAGTTAAAGCGTTCTATATTTTATAAAAAAGTTAATTGTTCTTTATTTAAATTCTCTTTAGGTTCCATTTTTAAATTCAACTGAAGATAAGAGTTTGTGATGGCGGCGAATACGCAAACCGCGTTCGCCATATTTAAAAAAAAAGTGTAGTAATTAGGATGCGACAAAATGACTGGCTGAATTCGTTTTCGGCATACCATAATAAAAATGATTTCTTAGCCTCTGATAGATTCTTTAAGCATTTCAAGTAGGTAAATGCTTTAATATTTACCTACAATATTTGGTTTCTGTATTTTTATTGTTCTATTTGGTCAAAAAACACTGTTATAAATATAGGGTTATTGATGCTGAAGATAAGGTTTTTTTAAAAAAAATACCAGACATGTTTTTTTGTAATGTTTAATTTTCTGCATTTGGAGGTAACAGAAAGGAACGCAGCTTCGACAATCAGCTTAACTATAGCCTCGTTGGCAAATATTGTTTTAGTATAATAACACGTTATATCAAAATAATAGGTATATCGTTATACTTTGTTCAGAATATATTAATCATTTATAGGTACTTAAGGCACTTTGTACATGGCTTAGGATACAAAAAATATATTTATAATCAGTGTATGACACTCGGCAAATGCCACATGACTAGTGAAGTCGCCACACAAGCGAACTTACAATATCTAACTTATACTAACTTACACTTATATAAATTCTTAATATAATGTACATTGGTCCCCACTAAATTTGTAACATAGAAGTATACCTAATTGTACAACGCCGGTGACATATAAAAACATTTACAAAAATAATTTAATTTTTTAAATATTTTCTATAAACTAATTTGCCGAATGGCGAAACACTTAATTAACAAAAGTTTTTACATCTAAATTCGAGATCGGTGTACTGCGGGGATCAGTCTTTCTAATAGGCATGAACGGTGGCCGGTGGGATAGGCTGATGGGTGTGGGTCGGTGGCAAGTTTTCGTGCTGGTACTCATAAGGTGAAGCGCCAGGTACTCCGCATCCGCCTTCTAGATGTTTACTCAACAATGACATACGGGAGAAAGTTTTCCCGCATCCAGAGCATGAATACTTTTTGACATCCGAATGAGTCTGAAGGTGAGCGCGTAAATTTGATCTGTCAGCGAATGCGCGCCGACAGTGGTGACAAGAAAATGGCTTTTCTCCCGTATGTGTTCGAATGTGTCCCTGCAGTAACCAGGGCCTCGAGAACGCTTTGCCGCACAAGTGACATTTGCACGGCAGCGTATGGGTGCGGATATGCATCTTGAGTGCACCCAGAGATGTGTACACTTTGGCACAATATTTACAACTAAACGATTTGCGAGCTAAACTTCCCTCGGCAGCTGCACAGTGGTATTGTTGATGTTTTGATAGGCCGGAGTACGTCGAATAAGACTTGGCACAGTCCGGGCACTGGTAGCGTGGTCTGCGAGGTGCTGACACTGAGATACCGGAGTCTGAGGATACAGATCCGGGAGAGCGTAAATCTTCTGGACAAGGTGGCGGTGAGCATGATGAAGGTGGCGATGCAGGCGAATAGTGGTGGTACATTTGAGAGTGGGCAGGTGGTGACAGTGATGGTGCTGCCGGATACAGTTCTTCCAAAGGGTAGGGCGCGTACAGAGTTGGTAAATAGGCATATTGTGGTGTTGGTCGGGCGAGTTCAGCCGGAGCAGGCTCGAGCCTCGCTCGACAAGCAGCCAGATATTCAAGTTGCTGAGGCCACTCGCGGGGCTCCACCTTCACAGCGGCAGTCGAAATCGGAGATGAAGCTTTGCTCGGATAATTTCCGGTCTTTGACAAATCTTCAGGCTTGGTGCTGAGATTTTGCGGTTCATCATTTTCGGTATCACCTGTAGACAACGAGAATCAAAATTTAATCAACTATATTCAATTATTATGTCAAGTAAAATTGAGAAGATAAATTTTATTGTTTATTATTGAATCACGGAAAATAGAAATATTTATCTAACCAAGATAAATACGTGAATAGAAACTGATTTACAGTAACAGTCTGACTTTAAATGAACAAAGTAAGGAGGATAGTTGTGGAGTCAATTAACACCAGTTAATAAATATTAACACGAGTATGTAATGAAGTGTTACTTACAATGATAATGATAGTGTCGCGTGGTGGCGGGGTGTGCGAGGTGGGCGGGGTGAGGCGGCGTCGTAGGCGGTGTCGCCGGCCGCTCCTCCCGCACCAGCACCGGCCGCTTCTTCAGCGGACAATGTCCGTACTTCTTAGTCAACAGAGCGCGACTCATCTGCGAGTCCTCCACGAGCATCTTGCACAACAATCACAAACACACTAGAATGTTTACAAACGATATCGTTGAACGATCAATAATATCACAAGTTCACTGCCGTTGTAGTAACAATCCAATGATACGGGGTGTCGTATGGAGCGCGGTAGTGGTACGTAGTTCCGAGCGCGACGGTGACGTGCACTCGTCGGCGGTCTGAGTTCGAGTGGTGCGGTGAGGGAAGGTTGCGCGCTTATAAAGCGCTCCCCGTTCGGCGGTGCAGCCAGGTGGCGACGGGAAGGCTCGCACGTGCGCGGTATCCAATCGGCGGCGGCGCGGGGCGGCGTCCGAGGAGGGCGCGGCGGGCGAGCGGGGCGCGGCGCGGGGGGCGGCCGGCACCTGCGCCTCCGCACCCGGTGTACCGTGCGAGCTGCTCCTCAGTGCGATATGCCCAGCCTCAGCTCCGCACCGCACCGGGCGATACCTATCGCTCGCGCTGCGAATCAAATTTTTTTTGCGCACATCTCGGGGTTAAGCACCTTTGAACTGAGTCAATGCAGTTTTTTGAAATGGTTCTGATATACCTTTGTTCGGCTCGGTCTATTGTTCGTTTCGCTTAGCAATACCAGCGACAGCTGAACGATTTTGTGCGCATAAAACCATAAGGAAACGTTATAAATTTCAGCAATAAATTAATAAACAATAACTTTGCAGTAGGTAACGTGCAACAACGTTAATAATCCTATATCTCAATGAAGGACCTACTGCTGCAATTAAACCAGATTTATAATAATAATATAATACATATATATAAATTTAACCAGATATTTTTTATTTTGAGAGATAATACATAGTTTATGCACTTAGATTCGTGTTAAATATCCTTTCCTTTATTACAAGAAATATTAATTTGCGGGTCGAGAAAACGACGATCGAATTGTGGAACTAAAGGAGAAAAACTAGGTTTCCTTTTTTTTTCTTTATGATAAAAAAAAGTTAGGAATGAAACAGACAAAAATGTTTACATAATTATGTATAACGACGTACTTAACTTACCATACTTATGTAAGTACTTACCTCGTTAAACCTGATTACTCAAATATATGATTACACATTGATGATACATTATAATAAATAACAGTTCACACCAATGATTTTTCCAGAAGTTATTTTTGACAAACATTAAGGACTACTAAACCTCGATCTCTTACATTAAAAAATAGATAATGGAAAATAAATGAGACGTACGTGTAATAACACAGCAGCCTACACCTTCAATCTATAAAGAGCAGAACAAATACGTAACGCATATAGTACACATCATCCCAAGTTCATACAATAATGAAACATGATCAAAAAGCAACGGTAATCAAAACTGCGAACGTACCTAAGTACCTTACTCAGTTTAGCGCCGACCTAGTTAGTAAAGATGTTATATGAAACCGATGACACATGTTTATAAAGATATTATTATTAATTGTTGGATTCGAATCACATACCTATATACTTCGCACTTATCTTTGCCAAATGACCTTGTCCCCTTTCCTGTTGTGATTCTACATCCTTTTACGTTTTTTTTTGCTGAACACAGTTACATAAGTACTTATAGCAGTAGGTACCAACATAACGGTATTCTTTATCCATTATCTTCTCGGTATAGTTACGCGGAAAGAAATATTTATTTGCATATCAACAAACATTTACCTTGAGAAAGTATATACGTATACGTTCCTGACTATCTTGTTGACATACATACATAACTTCACGCCAAATCCCTTGCGGGGTAGGCAGAGAGAACGGAGCGCCATAAGGTACGATTCTTACACACCTCGCTTCGTTAACTACGACTCGACTCGACTCGAACGAGGTTTAGTGTCATTTATATTGCAATGGATAAGTACGGCAATACCTACGCATTATTTATTAAAATATGAAACTAGGATAGGTAAAATAAAAATATTATCAGGCCGCAAAGCAATCGTGTAACAAACCAATTTGTATTGATATAATTAAGGAGAAACTGAGGTAATTTCATATATCTTCAGAAGTACTAAGTTTTGCCAACTTTTCCTATTTCCATATAACTACAAAATTTCTGTTTAATACCACGTAGCCTTAAATAGGTAGGTACGTGGTCTATTTCTGCCGCTTCTATACTTACAAACTTTGTTTCCATCTACGTTATCTAGAATAGATAACGGGCGTTGAGACTCTTTGCTTATAAAGCTTAAATTTACACTTACTAGCTGACCCGACGTACTTTGTTCCGCACCAAAAGTATTTTTTACAGCGTTTACAATTGAAGTGCTAAATCTCGAAAATTAACACTTTTTCTTCACTACATTATGCACGGATTATAGATAAAAACCACCCCATTAACAACCTCTAGGTATCTATTAAAAATAACACTACACAACACAATATCAAAATACGTGGCGTAGTTTCAAAGATTTGAGCATATAAGCGGAAAGACAGCTGAAAGCGACTTTGCATTACACTATGTAATGATCATATAGAGAAATGATGTTTCACGTAAATTATTATCTTTGTAAAAGTGTACGAAATAAACTGTCCAATTACGAAACATCATAACGCTTAGAAAAAGATTTTTAACAATATAACTTTCATTTAATACAATACTTGTAACTACACAGAATCTCAATAGTAATGGCCACGGCAGAAATCTCACGATACTAACGGATAACAAATTCAGTAATAATAATAATAATAAACAGTAACCGGAAGGTACATAACTGGTTTTAATGCACAACGTGAACTAAAAAAAAATATAACCATTTCCTTGTGTGTATCAAACGAGATATTTCAACAACCCCTTCCTGACGCGGAAATATAAGTAACATTGGTTGTCTTTGTTGTGTGGATTTTTTTTGTCCGACCAGTGTTCATTCCCACAGGTCAAACTGGTACACTGGGGCTATTTGGGTTTTCTCACAGAGCTACACTCTTGTCAATAACGTTTCGTTTGCAAAAGAATAACCACTAAATCCTACTAATATTATGGTTTGCTATGATTATAGATATTATTATCACATTTATTTTGAGCGCACTAGCTGACCCGCGCGAATTTTGTTTCGTCTCGGAAGCAATAAATAAAACGGTTTATTAGTTTTTCTATAAAAAAGTAGCCTAAGTAACTCCTTATTATATCAGCTATATGCCAATAAAAGTCCCGTCAAACTCGGTCCAACCATTGCAGAGATTAGCCGAAACAAACAGAGAGACAGACAGACAAAAAATGTTATTTTTCTGTCTATGAATGTACTCATATGCATGTAGTAAGAAAACGTTTATTTCAATATTACAAACATACCCTCTAATTTCATTTTTAAATAGATAAATCTAAACTTTATTTTACTACTTCGCAAACTAATGAATAATAAGTTACTAAAGTCACATCACTTTATTTAGAGATTTAATATAAATCACATTTCCTGATTGGTCAATGTTAATTTAATAAAACAATCCTGTGAATGGTACTGATTATAGATTGATAACCATCTGCGGACATTATTTAAGTATCTAAGACCCTGTACATAATTATGGTTATGAGTGAGAGAGGACATTTATAATGACGAGTTGATATTTAGTATTACTCATTTCAAATTGGTACTCATTTATTGCTTTTCATCTAAATACGAAAACGAAAACTTAACAGAGCCAAGCAGTTCGCAGCATGAATGGGCCGGCTCGACGGGTGAATTACCACGACCTCCCAGAAGATCAACGTGAAGTGGCTCCCCAGGATTCAACAGATTCTTTCCGACTAGCTCTATCTCTTTTACTCTGGGAAGTGTCAGAATTCGTATGTTTGTTTTAGGAACTGTGATTAATTTTCTTCAAAGAGAAGAATTTTATAACGTTTAACATAACAGAACATTACTTCACGCCTTTGTTACCCGAAGGTGTAGGCAGCGGCTGTTAAGCCTCGTCTCGCCGTTATGTTTACGTCCCTAATGGAATAGGTGGCGAACCTATTGCCATACTGAGCACAAAGTTTTCAAAGAAAACAATTTCTAAAAGTCATTGGTGTGAGCCAGTGTCAGGAATCGAACCCGGACCTCTGCATCTGAAGCCGTGTGCTTGACCACTGGGCCACCGAGCCTTTATGTCCTGACTAGACCTGTTAAATTATTAAATTTCAATAAATATTTAAGTACCTGATATTCAAGTACGAATTACATACTAATAAAATGATGTAATATGAATAATATTTTTCGATCTTACCGGCAGAATGATAAAAAAAATATGAACTATAAAACACGTTACGATACGACCCGATAAAACACGATAAAATGACATTTTCTAAAAATGATTCCTAGCTAGATCGATTAATCGCCCCCGAAAACCCCTACATACTAAATTTCATGGAAATCTTTGGAGCCGATTCCGAGATTCCAATTATACATATACAAGAATTGCTCGTTTAAAGATATAAGATTACTTGTCAATTATGCAAGTTTAATGTCCAAATGGTAATCAGTATTATATCATGATGAACGACCATCAAAGAATCATGTGGCAACAGTGAACCTTACCTTGTCGTTAGTTGATGACTCAGCATGCATTTGTCAATGGTCTGAAGTACAAGTTGACATGTATGTAACATAGGATTTTAACTTCAATAATTACACATTATAATTATTTATATTCAAGCTAAGAAAAACTCATTATCATTACATAGTATAAAACAAAGTCGCTTTCCGCTGTCCCCTTAAATGCTTTAAAACTACGCAACAGATTTTGATGCGGTTTTTTTTAATAGATAGAGGGTGTCAACAGGGTGGTTTTTGTCTATAATTCATGTATGATGTAGTAAAAGAAAAGTGATAAATCTCAAATTTACTTCTTTATTACTTTTGATGCGGAACAAAGTTCGCCGAGTCAACTAGTCTTTAATATATTTTGACTGAAAAACAATATGAAATCTTTGTACTATATTAACACGTGTTCATAATATTATTCTTAGCTAAGTATAATAACAACTCTTTCGTCACCTTTTATATTAATATAGTATTTTTTGTTTACAATTTTATTTGTAGACATTTTAAAGTTATAATTAATAAGTTTAAAAACCTATCTATAATCTGGAAACATTTTCCTTTTTTTTTAAGAACCTCTAGAGAACATTAGAATATCATTCTAGAAATATTTATTTCTACATAGATCCAACATTATTTGTCTTTTTCTTTCAATGGCTACTCACAAAAGGTTTACGTTTTTTTATTTTAACAAGTAAATATACCTTTTCCTTGTAAATAAAAGTAATAAAACCTCTATATGACTTACTTTAGATACCTAATGAGCGTTTAAAAGCCACTAATTACATAATATATTCTAATATTCTGCTTTTGTCAAATTGATCTTGGTTCACGTGGTATTTTTTTAAGGAAATTCCGAATCTTTAATAAGCGCATTAATAATAATATGGACTCGGGTACCACTATCTTTGGCATAATAATGACTTTCCAGGATTCTTTTACGGAAGTTATTTGTGATAAATATCAATAACTGTATTATTATATTTACAATGATATGTGTGAGATATTTTTGATATATAAATACGTAGAGATACTTCAACATATTGTCAAGCTTCAATCTCTCAATTACTTGGCACAGTAAGTGGACTATAATGACATGTGTGTATAACAAATGTCAAATAATCTATCATTCATTAACTCAATTATTTGAGTCCCATTGATACAACAAGTTATCACGATTTACGCCTGAGAAACGTAAACAACAAATAAAAGTATATTGGTCGAATGTAAACAAAATTACTGAACATATTCTCAGATCAAATAGAACAATCATTTCGTTGGAAATTCTGGTAAATAAATAGTATTATTCATGTAACTCATTGTCTTTGTTAAAATAATGTGATACGCCATTCGATAGTTTTGTTAAATAGCTGCTTAATTGAGTAACAATTAGTTCATGGGGTAGTTTTTTTATTGATGATAAAATAACACGTCTCCAATTGTTATCTGTTCGTGTTATTTTCCGAAAATGGTGTTTCTACGGACTATTATCTCATGTTGAATAAAATGCGTGGCATTTTAGTAAGGAAGAATTTGTGATATATACCTATTTGAGAGTCTCGAAAGGTGATAATGGGAATGGAAAGGTGATTAGGGATATTTTGTAAGATTATGTTTTTATGACATCTTAAATTACATATAAAACCTTATGTATAGAGGCATTACTATTCTTTTATCACCTAACGATGGCATATTACCGAGATATTACGATTAATGACTAACCTAAATAAAAAAATAATACCACGAACTATAAAAAAACAAACTCAAGTGATTATAATTATTAATATCTAAGTGATTATTAAAAAAAAAGATTTCGTTTTTTTACTAGCAGATAAATATATTGAAAACATGACATTAAAACAAACTTTAGGATTATATCGCGTTTATTTATTACCAATTTTATTAATTTCCCGACGTTTCGAACTCTTCACAGAGATCATTTTCACGAGTGATGAACAAAAAGATGGTATTTGTTCAAAAGCTATTTTCATTGATACAGAGAGCACCCACTTTTTGGAAATAAAAATCAAAACGTTGATGTTAAAAATATGATTTTTACTATTGGTTTTAATGTCATGAACGTGATTCGCGAAAGTCTTAGAGATAAATATATATTGAAAACATGTAATTTCTACAGTAGGAAATAGAATTCATAACGGTAGCTTTTGTAAAAACGGCAAAGTCTCGATTAGACAAAAAAATACCTATATTCTTTTTATTTGCACATTTCGGAGAACAAAGTGACCCATATCAGTCATCATCATCTCAACTTATGAGGCTACAAAATGTGCCCAAGCATATTATTCACATAACAAAAACACAACTGTCCTTGTGACGTAAGGCGTAATCGAACAATAAATAGGTACACAAGAAATGTACGAATTATTTTTGTCACAAAACAAAAATTAAATTACCACATGTAAGTTCAAAAGTCGGCATGTTTAATTTTTTACATTCCATAATTTTCTATGAATTTTTCCACCATACCTAAATACTAGATGGTTTATTTTTTGTAAATAGATGTTGTTGTTAGATATGTGTGTAATGTATGCAAGTGTTATATGTATTAGGGCGGGCGGCTGACGGGTGTTTCGTCCAGGTGCCAAGTCGCGCGGGGGTAGAGTGGGGTCCCGCGTAACGGTCGCGGCACGAGCTGCACAGGGGAGGCGACGCGACGTGCGCTATGGCGGAAATACCGATGGACAGGGGGCGCCGCGGGCAGGTGCCAACCATACGACAAAATGTACGGCGCTCACAATTGGCGGTTAATTTGACGCACATGTATTTTTATATTTGTGATTGTTTGATAGACAGATAGAGAAATATGTACGACATTGATAGAGTTAACTTAAATAGTTTAACAATATATTTAGTATGATTAATCGTAGCTGATTAAATCTAAGAAAGTTCTATATGTAATCACTTAAAATGCGTGTCATCTTATTATCTTATTATTCGACTTACGTGTCGGTAGCTAATAGTTAAAATTAATAATAAGATAATTAGAGGTTTACATTTTGGTATATTATAGAGGGAGTATATGGCAATATCGGTTATTACGAAGAGGTTAGTTCGATTTATTCACTAGAGCTAATGTTTGTATAACTTTTAAAAAGTTCATAGTCGTCATGCATTTTGACTTCTGTCTGAAATCAAGGTTTTAAAACCTCATTTGGGACTAAATGACGTATAGTAAATAATATCCGTAATTGTAGGTACGTATTATTTACTTTTATCAAATGCTGCTTCACGACTGAAGATTAACGTAATACTAGTATGTTCTTCTGTTGTGTCTTCTAAAAATATTACCAGCGTATGTGTGTAAGGATGAGGGGTGAAATAGTAAAAGTATATCACTTATATTTGACTCGTGGCGCATTGGTAAAACTACTGGCTGCAGCAATGAGGTCGGGGGCTCGATTCCCACCCGAGCACAAATATTTGTGACAAACATGAATATTTGTGTGGCGTCTGGGTGCTTTTCTATGTATTATATGTATGTATTTACAAAAAGAAAAGTATATATGTATTAATATCCGTTATCTAGTATCCATAACACAAGCTTATAGTTGCTTAGCTTGGAACTAGAGGGCGCTGTGTGTATTGTGTCCAAGATATTATTATTATTATTTCTGAATACATTTTTACTCTAAACATTATTGTAAAATGTTTTCTAATAATAATAATTTGAAAAAAACAGCTTGACAAACTTACATCACACAGGTCAGGCCATTCTGGAATGATTGTACAAGATTATTGTTTGATGTAAAGTTTCTGTGTGTCAAATTCTTAATATGAAACATTTAAAATCAGAAGTGGGATAGTGATTCATTAAGCCACATAGACTAAAAACATGATATAATGTTAAAAGATTAAAACCTTTTTTAGAACATGAAAATTATTTGAATTCTTCAACATTTTAATAGACATAGTAGGAACATTTTTAAAACAGTTTGATTGTAGCTGATATAAACAAACACAGAAAACAGATGTCATCGCGATAATAATCTTTAATACTTTTTATTAGCCTTGAGAGTGTCAATACTTGTAATGATAAATTTCAATTAATATTTTCATTACAGTTTATAATAGGGGTATTATTAAATACTAGTTAACGCTCATGACTTCACCCGCATATAATTCCATTCCTACTAACCAAGTTTCATAGTTGGATCTAGCCAAGTCAACTCTAAACCACTATTTTAGGCTCCTAGAAGAGCTATATTCATCCAGCCTCCATCCCGAGTCTTAGGACTTCAACAATTATCATTCAAATTTTCACCTGTATAGGGAAACGAAAAATCTATAGTCTAAGCGAATTACTTTCCTATCTATATTACTTGTAGTTGTCTATTATTATTATTAGCTAACGAACCCGGCACACCTGAAGTTCCACACGGCATTGTTGTTACATGGATTTGTATCATTGTTTGTTGAGCTTGCCTTCATAAAAGCGTAAGCACCCACGAGCTGGTTCACTCAAACCCTACATTGTATTGAATCAGTGCACAGCTATGCTGGCAGCTGGCACTCAGTGCAGAATCACATGTCTGTACCCGAATCGCGCATCTGCATGAAACTTACATCCCACAACGAAACGACCTAAACGCCAAACATTTCCCTACATTCTACTTAGGCTCTACCGAAATCATATCACCTTTTAAAATACGTTCCTCGATTAGGGTCTCCCCCATTCATTGTTTCGTGTGTGTGATTCTAAAATGTCCTATGTACTGTTCTGATGTTGGTATTAACGACTTTTTAATACTCAATTGGTTTTCTTTCAGTAAATCCTGTATAGTTAATGCTAGAAAGGAATTATGTTTTAAGGCCTTAAATATACGGTTTAATTTTGTATTTCTTTACAAATACTACAGTAATAAAATATTGTTTTTAAGGTTCAAAATTCAATAAATAAAGTGTATGGCCCTTGTCGCGTTTTGTTATTGAAAAAAGTGGTTGCAGGTAGGTGAGTAGTTTAATTTTAAATAATGGCATAGCTGTAGAGTTCTATATAAAGCGCACAGGGCCATTCAACGCTTTTATAAACACTTTTAATACAGATGGATTGGATTTTATACAGGCTGAAATTTTTTAAGTATTATTATTTACATTCTTACTATTAACATTATTTAACTGTTTCAACACCGTAATTACCTCGCCGCAAATATATTTAAAAATAAGTCAAAAATATAATTACATACATTATATTTAAAATACACCATTTTACATAATTTTATTATTAAAGCATTACAAATTTATATCATTAAATACACATTTTTTTTTTATAAAAAATTAATATAGATGGGTTATATCATAATTTACATTATGAACTAGATTTACATATCAATCAAAACTATATACGAAAAAGAACCGAAAATAACATTTAACGAAAATAAAATGTTATAACTTAATAATAAATTTATTCTTCTCTGCATCATGCTGTATATACGTGCGCTGCAACAGCTGAGATTTCGGCACACGCTACGGTCTGCGTCACCGAGCCACCGCGCACCGGCCACCTTTCACCCCTCACACATTCCCCACACGGCCTTCCTTCACAAAACGTAGACACTATTTATACTTAAACTATATATATTTATACTATACTTGTACTTATACGATAAATACCACCATATGTAAGTATAATAACTTCGTTAACGTTCTTAGTATGGTTACATATTTAAACGTACTCATTTATAAAATTAATTATGATGATATATTATTATTGCCATGAATCATCGACGTGATATAAGATAATTTAAACAGGATTAAGTAACTAAGTTGTTATAAGTTAAAACATGTGCGACGTGATTGTGAACATGATTTGACCGCCGAAACCGTAGAGGGTGCAGCCTTGACGTTTCAGAGCGTAGACCACGTCCAGGTCTTCCTCTTGGCTTGGATTAAGAAAGTAAGTTGTTTCGGTGGTATGGGGTCGAACATCCCGTTTCTGAATCAAGAGTCGAGGTATCGAATCCGGGCTCTCTTTGAATGATGGTAAGCAACTTCTTACCGCTCATGAAAACTGTAATGTTTTGACGTCCTATAAGGGAGTAGAAGGGGAAAGGCGGGGAAAGGGGTCCAGCCTCCGGGTACCTCTATCACCGAACGAAACGCAGCTCGAGCCACTTCACGGCGATATTCCGAGAGACCTTAGTATTTCATCGATCGAGCCGGCCTATTCATGCAGCGAACTGCAGGAGTAGACGGGGAAAGGCGAGGGAAATGGGGTCCAGCCTCCGGGTACCTCTGTCACCGAACGAAACGCAGCTCGAGCCACTTCACGGCGATATTCCGAGAGACCTTATTTCACCGATCGAGCCGGCCTATTCATGCAGCGAACTGCAAGGCTGTTATAGACCACTGTTATAATTGTATTAATATTATAACAATATGCCAATAAATTGTAACTGCTGCTATAAATATTATAGCCAGATAGAATCATTGCAGAAGTGTCACAATCTGAACTTGCTATATTTTAACTGATTGAAATATAACTTCAAGTTTCACTATATTTCAAATGGCGCTTGATTTTCAGATGTTAATTCAATTGAAGTCAATAATTACAGATAGACAAATAAGCAAAATTTGTCTATTAAGAAAAACTGAAGATGGTCTTTGGCGTATAAAGAATAATTTCAATTAAATTTTATTAATAGAAACCCGTGTCTAAGATACATGTTTTACCTAGTTAAGATGCTAGTGACCATGTGTAAAGCAGTTTCTGAGTAATGTGTATATGAATTGAGAGTGATAAAGAGTAAGTAGCTTGTGACAAATTATTATTATATAGGTACATACTATACGGGGTAAGCAGAGAGAAAAGTGCGTCATTAAGCACGATTATAACACAGAACCACATTAATAAACATATGATTAAAATAAAGTTTTAACAGTGGTAGAGCCAAGCAGTTCGCTGCATGAATGGGCCGGCTCGACCGGTGAAATACCACGACCTCTCAGAAGACCGACGTAAAGTGGCTCATGCCGCGTTTCGTTAGGTGAGAGAGGTACCCGGAGGCCCACCCCCCTTCCCCGTCCTTTCCTATCCCCTATCCCTTAAAGGTCGGCAACGCAACAGTAACACTATATGTGTTGCTGGTGCCCATGGGCGGCGTTGGTTGCTTACCATCGGGTGACACGCCTGCTCGTTTGCCCTCCTATCACATAAAAAAAAATTAACTTGAAAAACCTCAGTATTACATTCATTTATAAATTGAAGTTATATATTAAACATCAGTCGTGATATCTATACTTATACTTACTAAGTATATATAATATATATATATACCACATATGTGTAAAGGGATCATGACATTTATTCCTATAAAATGGTCAATACTTTATCGTTTCTGAAGCCCTAAGAAATCTAATTTGCTCAAGTAATCGAAGTGTCAATTTTTGAGCGACTCAGATCTGCCGATGAAATGTTAAATTTTAAAAATTACGAAATAGAAAAAGAAATACAGAACAGGTTTTTTATATAGAAAATAATTCAGGATGAACAAAAAACATTTGATTCACATTTGAACGAAAAAATAAATTTAAAATTAAATTTTTATGCCTACCTACTATATAATAATATTGTCAATTATTGTCGAGAGTGAATTAAAATCTGTCTCATGAAGAAAACTCTACTTAAGACGGTTACATTACGGACAATTTTATTATTTAGTTGAAGTTGGTTTGAGTTTGAATGTATACTTTTTTACTAGTTAATATCATGAAATTAAAACTTACAATATATATACTCTTACAATGTCATTTTTTTTTAATTCCTATCATATTACATAATATAAAAAAAAACATAACGCCTTTTGTTACCCGAAGGTGGAGGCAGCGGCTGTTAAGTCTCGTCTCGCCGTTATGTTTACGTCCCAAATGGAATAGGTGGCGAACCTATTGCCATACTGGGCACAAAGTTTTCAGTCATCGATATTTATCACACATAACTTCCGAAAATAATTTCGATCGTCCGAAAAGTCATTACTATCATCATTTTTGCTATATTACATTAAAAAAAATAGTGTAACATGTAACAAAATCGCCATTCATCGCTTTGGTATTATTTTGTACAATAACACGCTATCTAGGGAAACAGGAATAATTTCTTTCCCACATTCGCCAATTTTTTTTCGTAAATCTCACCGTTATATGTATTTTTTTTAGGATCTCAACTGAAAAAAGGTATTTATAGTGTTATGGTGCGAAGGGGAGAGGACCTGGGGGTCGTTGGGACAGCTGCATCAGTGCGCTGTACCGGGCGGCTGACGCAGGCTCCAACAAGTAGATCATAGTGTATAGGACTAACATAAGGGTAAGCGACATATAACGGTTCCGTTTTATATTTGTATACCTTAAATAAATAAAAAAAAATTAACTACTCAATCAAATCACCTTTTAAACGACTTTAAAAAAAGTCACAGTTCGCGGAAATTTATAATTGTTCGATACTTTTCATAGATTGTGAGTTAATTTGAAATCTATTAAGTAAATTTTGAAAATTTCGTTTCGTTAGTTTCTGAGAGTCTTGACATTCTCTTATGTTGAACCACAACCAATTTGGTGATGAATTTAGTGGATTTATCAACTTGTATATTCTCAGTGTGGTGAGTGGTGGTGATTAGTGGTAACTTTAAGGCGTGCTTCATAATAACATAACAAAGCCTCACTCCTTTTTCTAACCAAAGGTGTAGGCAGCGGCTGTTAAGCCTCGTCTCGCCGTTATGTTTACGTCCCAAATGGAATAAGTGGCGAACCTATTGCAATACCGGACACAAAGTTTTCAGTCATCGATATATATCACACATAACTTCCGAAAACCATTTCGAAAAGTCATTGGTGTGAGCCAGGATTCGAGCCCGCGTCTTCTGGATTCAGAAGCGGGGTGCTGGACCACTGAACCACCGAGACATATTAACCTCTAAGCCGTGCTTCATAATAGCTAAAATTTTAGCATATGATAATTACTCCTCAACACGTCGATGTGCTTTGATCACTTGTAATAGAAAACAGACCCATTGCGTTACATCAGAAGGTCGATGGGAACTCGGGACTCCTGAATCAGAAGCAGAGTACTAGGTATCATATTGGGTAATCATCGGAACCCTGAATCCTATTACCAAAGTAATGAGTTCTCATGGAGTCCTGAAACGCAACGTTACCATAGTTGAGAGTTGTGTGACTGTAATTAACAAAGCGAGTTGCGCTATTTTGAGCGAGATTAATCTCGCTGTACCCTTACCCTTGTCTGCCTATAGTATATACACGGATTAAGAAACGTTTATATATTCCGGAAACCAATATTACATATATTACATTACTTCATAACATAACATAACTTCACGCCTTTTTCTACCTGGTGTAGGTAGCGGCAGTTAAGCCTCGTCTTGCTGCTATGTTTAGGTTACTTAGCGAACCTATTGACATACAGGGCACAAAGTTTTCAGTCATCAATATTTATCACTCATTACTTCCGGAAATAATTTCGAAAAGTCATTAGTGTGAGCTAGGATTCGACTTCTTGGTTCAAAAGCGGTGTGCTCGACTACTGGACCATCCAGACCTATATATTAATACAGAATATTCTCCAGTTCTTTGTAGTTTAACTATCCGTAGTGTAAAGATAAAATTCCTATTTATAATATGCGTACTTATATAAACGTTACAATCTCGAAAATTAATGATTTGGTTTTCATTTTGCAAATATATAATTTATAACAAATCAAACTCGGTAATGACTACGAAAATTAAATTTGAAATTCTAGACACGAGTATCTAAACATTTCAATTGGAATAACCATTATTAATATCAATGGTACTGACTTTATCAAGTTAAATGCTTCCTAGTCTCTGTTCTCTGATAATAACGCAGTAAACTTCGACTGGTATATATTTGTCCATTGGCGAGAGTTAATTAACAAAACAACTACCGTTATGTACATTTGGACACAAATATAAAATGAAATGCAATTACTTAGAGCAAACTATGGACACACCCGTTCCGGGGACACCTTTTCATTTAATCAGAACTTGTTTGCACACCCAACAAACTAAAACGAACGGTGTTTTGTACACGGAGGGAGAGACCGATCCGACCACCGCTGCATAGTATTGTTGCACCCGAACACCGGTTTATTTGGCGTCGCCATCTTTTGATAGATCCTTGTTTTTTTTTACTCTGTGCGCACTGAAATTTATTAAAAGCGCATCGAGGGTGCGCGTGCGCGCGACAACTGCCGTGATTGTAGCTCGCAGCTCGCACCTGGCCCACGCGCGCGCGCTTCAATAGTGTCAAATTTACTTTTGCATAAATTTTAAAAACCAACCACTGCTTGTCAATTATGTTTATGCATTTATTATAATTTGAATAGATAAATAAAAACCGTTAAACATATTATCATTACAAGTTATAATTCGTATGAATAGATTCCTAGGACGTTTGTGTAACATTTAATCTTTGCTTTATGGTAACTATATCTAAGAGACTAGAATTTTTTACGTTTTTTTTTTGTAAAATTAATCTACTGTTTTATTGTAAAATGTCTGTTTGTTGGTATAAATATCAGTGAACGCGCTAATCAAGGTCGAAAAATATATTTCTTATAGTTAGTTAATTCTGTCTTTGTAAGTAAGTATATGAATTTGAGCACCGTTTTCCTCTTGTCTTTTGTGTATCATATTATGAAATCGGTATCAGGTGAATTACTATCAATAATTTTCACACAAAACTGTCGCCAAAATGTACTTTAATTGTGCCTGAATTCGATAGACCGTCTAAGCTGAGCCTGTCAGATATCAAGACGACAAATTATGTATTCTAAATGTCCTTTTAAATACACACATAGAAAATAAAAAACAAAGAACAATTTGAAAGTTTGTTTATGAATTTTATAAAATCTTAGAACAAACCTACTATTTGTAAAAGCTGAAAAGTAACGGTGCTATCTTCAGAAGGCATAGTGGAAGAGCTATCGCTTTGGTGTACCAGTGGCCAAGGTCAGATTCCCATCTAGGTTATCTTTCTGGCTTTCACTATTTAAGTTCTGATCGCTATATTAGCTCCTGGTCTATCTTGGTAGCGCCACATTAAGTCTCGGACCACACGGTCTGATGATGTACTAAAGTGCAAGTTTGTTCTAAGCACGTTGCGTGCGCTCAAAACTCTAAGCTTACGACCCTGTGGTCTTCGTGTATTATGTTGATATGTGTCATGGTACCCACCACCCACTAAGCATTGGAAATGAGGTTTTCTATCTTAAAATATTGTACCTTAGACTGATTTACGAAGACTATATTTGTCAAGAAATTCCTCGTGATACCCAGGGATCCGATACCGCAAAAACATTTACGAAGAAAGTTACCAAGACTTACCGAAAGTTGATATCTCTCAATTTAAAGCTATTATCGTTTACAAGATTACTATATAGATGGAAATTCATACAATCATGTCGCTATGTTGTATTATTTATTTACAACTTTATCATCCGCGATTAAAGAATTGAGTTTTGTGGAACGGTACAATAACCCGATGCTATAAACGTTTGTGGTTTTTTGTTCGGTGGTAAATGGTAAAAACTTTACAACATCCTGGATCGGTATTTAAATAGGTAGTGAAATGTATCATAAATGGTTAACGACCGATTATAAATGCGTAAAAATGTACAGATATTTCTTTTTAAGTCAATTTAAAAATTGGTCTCTACTCTCCATAAAGAAAACTGATGAAAGTAACAGACCTACACTTGACCTTATTATCTGAATAAATAGGCAGCTTTATTGGCATACGTCGAACACAATTTCTTTGGATGGATGGATATTTATCATACTTTACTTTTGAAAAAGTATGGTGTGGTCCAGGGGTCATACCTGGTACTTGCGCACAAGTGTTGTGAGTATTCTTAATTTGAATCTCTCAATTTAATTGTAACGACATTTTCTGGAAATCAGGAAATAACCCGATTTCAATATTCATTTGACAAAACAGAACTGATATCTATGATTGAGATCGGAAGGTAAGCGACGGGTCGTCGTCTACAGCAACGGGTCCTTTGTCTGTGTCAGTGTCGGTATCACTGTCGTCCCCGTTGCTGGAGACTGGCATGCTGCATGCCGCATGGCGGTATAATGCGGAAACAATGCGCGGAGCACATTCGTGCATCGCAACCGCGGCCGTGTCATGTTCCAGTGCGGCTCGATGTTTGCGCTCATAAAGTATCATTATGGTAACAGTATCTCATTGTTGTTTTCGGCGATGGCCGTCCTCCCTGTTCTCATCGGCTCGCCGTGTAAAAGTTGGTCGCGTCACGGCGTGTTATAACCAAAATGGGTTACGACCCGGAGTGTTGTTGCGAAATTTTTACGGGCCCATCGTCTCACACGAAATCTCGTTCGGTTTAATAGCCTTCGGATTTTTAAGTGCCAACGAAAAAGTAAATCACTTTGACGTGTCTCGAACTTAAGTCCGCGATTTGAGCGCGACTCGATATTTCGAGTTCATAACCGAGGTCCGGCCGGTGATTTCTTTTACTTTTGAAAATTTTATGTTAATTTTATAGCATAATAAAATAAATCATAAATGATCTCTTGTCTTTCTGAATGGATAATTATATGGTCAGCTAGTTTTCTCTAATAAGTATGTGTATGTATACCAAAAGATGAGCGCTCCGTACATCACACAATAACTCTAATCGTCATTACTCACACATATAATTTCCAATAACTCCTGACCAGATTTTAAACTCACTTCCTTTAAATGGAAACCTAGGTTTTTTACTTCATAAGACATTTGTCGTCTGTCTGAAGTGGCTTCTTGATGTTGTACCAAGATATAGGTACCTACATAATAGTGATGTAACGAATATTCGCATTCGCATTCACGAATATTCGCATGTTTTTGGGTATTCGCATTCGCATTCGCAAGAAATATTGCGAATGTTTAACGATGTTTTTAATAGCAAAAAATAAAGAAATTGTAAATAGCAATACGAAAAATAAGCTTTATATTTTGTTTAATAGTTTACCTCACTCGTTTTACGCCTCACTCGTTTCTTTGAGTTTCATAAATCTTGTCATACACGGTCGTCGACCTTTAAGGCTCCTGACGTCACCTTCCTCCAGGACTCGTTCTATTTGTATGTCGTGGCAGTCTGCGTATCCTACATTCATCCGGATTTGCATTGTATTATCTGCTGGGTCAATCTGGCATCATCCTTTCGTTCTATATTTCCGAATCATCGGAGTATGCCCTTTCTTACTTCTTCTTTTCTTTCTTTTCCTTCCTCACAACCTTGTTATCGACGCGGTTAGCGAGAGTCACTCCGCAGATTTTGCGCAGTACCCTCATTGCGACTGCGTTTATCCTTTGTTGCAGACCTGCCATACCCAACTCAAATCTATTTTAATCAAATTTTCATACCGTATGCAGTTTGATCCCCCTTAAAGTTCCAGTTAATTTTTTTTTTTTAAATTCCAACAGCAAGATTGAACATGAGAGCGTTACATCAGGAAAAGACACGTGTTATTAAGTATGAAACTTTTTCAAAATATTCTTCTACGAGTGATAATGGTAATTAAATAACTGCACCAATATGGCTTGGCCGATTTTGATGAAATATTGTGTGTATTTTAGTTCTGAGAATCATTCGAATGCGTTAGCGAAGGCTTAAAAGAAATATTCGCATGCGCGAATGTTTTTAAGCAATATTCGTATTCGCATTCACATTTGCGGGTGTCCAAAATCCAACATTCGTAACATCACTAGTGCATACACTTACCAGGTACCTATTTTAAAATTGAACCTGTAAGTTACAATGTAAGCTGACTTCAGGTTACAAGTTCAAATTGATATTGCATAATTTCCTTTTGTGCCATGTCATTGAACTCTTTAGTTGGACTGAGGAATTTGGGTTGCAAATAAATCACAAAAAAATATTGCACTAAACTTGTTCGATGTCAAACTTGTAAAATTATTTCTCATTTACTCATAATCTTAACAGGGTTAGAGACACACAGTTCGCTGCACGAATGGGCCAGCTCGATCGGTGAAATACCACGACCTCTCAGAATATCGACGTAAAGTGGCTCATTCAGCATTTTGATTAGGGAGAGAGGGATTCGGAGGCCCACCGCCTCCCCCTTCTTTCCCAACAAAACTCTCTTAAAGGTCGGCAATGTAACTGTAACCCTAAATGTGATGCATGAATCTATGGGCGGCGGTAGTGGCCTACCATCAGGTAGGTACCATCACCCGCTTGCACGTTTACCCACTTAATGAAACTGAGAAACGGGTCAAATTCAATATAAAAAAAATGTGAAATAGTCAAAGTAGTAACAATAATATTTACAACAAAAAACAACTTTTTAGGATTTTATTTATTACACATTTTTATTTATTTCCCGACGTTTCGAACTCTCTACAGAGATCATTTTCAAATAAACGTGATAAAATCCTAAAAAGTTGTTTTAATATTATGAATGTGATTCGCGAAAATCTGATAAATGAATAAATAATATTTACGCTTCACAACCGATATAACGTTATATTATTTATATTCGTAATCATAACAACCTAAAATTAATAGTTATAAGTCTATTGTGTTCAGTAAACGTATTGATAGACACCACAAATATCATAATTAATTAGAACTTACTTCTGAAACAATAGAAAGTCTTGTCTAACCCACTTTCTTTTTACATCCTACGTACCCAGAGCAACCCCGATATCGTTCTCTGCATAAGCAAATTATAAAACAGTGGAGGTTATTACACGTAGCATATTGTGATTACGGCTATTGTTTTGTGATTCATAAAACAATGATTATTGAAAATCATTATGAAGATGTCAGCCACTGATTCGAGTTATAATAACAAACGATAAAAGCACGCTTGAACAAGCAAATATAATGCTTTTAATGATATGTAAGACAATGGGTTGGTCCGTCGGGACGTACCGGCGACGAGCGCTAGATCGCGTTTCGGCTCATTGCAAACGCACTTAAGTACAGCCACTTGACAGGAACTTGACTACTTCTACCTACTCACATAAATAAAATATATCCCTTTGTCTAGCATTTAATTAATATTTACAGACAATATTAAAACAAAAATTATTTTACGCGCCTTCTCAATCGAGACGTGTGAGAAATATAAAAAAAATACAAGTAATAGAGTAAGGACAAAGATGTTCGAAATTTGAATGTCATATTTGATTATGCTTTTTTAGCTCCAGTTTTAAAATTTCATTAAAAATTCTTGTTGACTTTAGAGTTTAAAAGCAAATTTATAACTGGCACAAAAAAAAGAAAAAGTAAATAAAAAAACAGGCAATGGAAAAAATACCGAAGCTTCATTTTTTGTTGTAAAATACATATTCAGGTCAACGACTCACGCCCATGAACCTGAGTAGTTTTTATACATAACAGCAGCCAAAAGAAGTATGCTGGAATTTATTCGTCTAGCAAAGTATAGTAAAATATATAATAAAAGATTATATATTTATAACACTACTTACGTTAGACTGATAGGGATAGGCGAGAAGAGTAAACGGAAGTAGTGATCAGGGAGAGTCGAAATGTGGCGCGTGCAAGGAACAACGTAGCGGAAACGGATATGGCAATTGCATTCAATAAATCTACACTGCAATACACTACCATAGATGTCATTTTGATACTTTTATATTGTATCTATTAGATATATAGTATATATATATATATATATTTGTACGTTCAATCCTGGAATATACAAAGTTACATGCAGCAGCAATACTTATTTAGTCTACATATCCACGTCTATTGGCCAATTTTTTATGTTTATTTGTGTAAAAAATATTTATATTTCTACGATTATATATATGACATATTATAGTAGATACACATTCATATTTAGTCTACGAATAATATTAATCATTTTTATAACCCACTGGACAATCGATAGTTATTCTGCAACACAAACATTAGATTCTTATCAAAAATTTATTTGAAATGAACTGCATTTTAATAAAAAAAAAAACTTAAATTTGTAAAAAACAATTTAAAAAAATTCAATTGTCACCAATATGTAATTATCGACCGGTCATAGTTTGAAATCGTATGGGTTTTATACAATGTATATTACAAAGGGTATGTATTAAGGAACAGGTTGTTCAAGTAAGGAGTTCATAGTTGAATGGAGGTGTAATCAACGCTATTGAAGCAAGCCCCTCACCTGCTGGACTTGTTGTTATTGTCGCTATACGAGTACCAGCACTGAATGACGCCACGGGCACTGATCAAACGCCGAAGCTCTGTCGGGGTCCTCGCTAGGGATACCATGAATCACCTATTTCATCAACAACAGTCCTACAGTAAAAATGTATTTAATAAATGTATGTATTGGTATTTCATATCTATACATATAAAGTGAAAAAAGTGTCTGTTTGTAACATTGAAATAACTGCTTTCTACTACATTCATATGGAATTATATACGCTACATACAAACAATTAACATTTTTTTTTTTTACAAATTTTGTCTGTCTGTTTGTATTTTTGTCTGTCTGTTTGTTCCAGGTTATTTCTGAAATGGATAGGCCGATTTTGAGTTAACTCGGGTGCAATAAGGAGTACCTTAAGTTACTTTTTTAGAAAAAAAATGATTTATTAATTGCTTCCGAGGCAAAACAAAGTTCGTCGGGTCAGCTAGTTTATAATAATTTGTAAGTCGAAGTAAAACTAATGTCTGTGTTGGAAATCTTTATGTTTTTAAAAGCATCGTATAAAAACCGAAAAATTGTAACACGGAAATATTATTTTTTCCAATGACAAAATCGGCATAATCTCCTAAAATACTCAACAGATTTCCATACGATTTAGTTGTGAAAATATTTAACGCAATTAGATGGAAGACCGTACATACTAATCCATAATAAATCTATTAATACTAAGTTCCGTTAAAAGAAAGAAATATCGTAAAGTAAGGGAAGACAACCTGCATGGCCACTTTAAACTCAGTCTATTCAAATAACTACGACAAAAGAGGAGCCCCAAATCCGTTCAACAACAGAACCGGAATTAGTAACTAAGTACATATATATTTATTTATTAGGAATATTATTAAATATAATATTGACAGAATGCACACAACGTCATCTAGCTACAAAATGATCTGTAAGACTGCAGTGTGGGAACCAGACTACCCATAAATATGTGCATATATATTTTTTTCGTGAATACATATTTATAATGAATATTAAAAACAAAAAATACAGTGCACGTCCCATATAACTGTTCATTTAGGACGTGAAACGATCAAAATTATTAACATATTAATCGATATCGAGGAGGAAGGCAGTTCTCGAATCGATTTTATAGTCATTTATGTTTGATTTTGTTTATATAAAGATTTTTACGCATCTAACAAATGTTTGTACTCTTCTAAGGAACAATCATACTTGTTGAACTTTAATACACTATTGCATCACGAAATCTGTCGATGAATATTTTATGAAACCCAAAATAAGATATTAGAATAATATAATAAATTATGGAAGATTTTCCTTACCACCATTCAGTCTAAACTTTGATAAACGGATACTGTTTAAAAGAAAAGAAATGTTCAATATAATTTAAAAAGTAATGATAGATAGTAGAAAATAGGCACTGTTTACACTAATATTAAAAAGACACATTTTCTAGTTTGTTTGTAATCGCCTCTCATCTTCTTACCTTAAATATTCAAAAGCAAACTCATATCATTTATGTTATTTCTGAATAATCCAACTTTAAAAGGTGTTACCAAAAAAATATATAATAAATGAAAAAAAAAATACTTGAATGTTTTTTTACTTTTTTCCAGGTGTACCTAGGAACAGGAGCAGGAAGATAAATAATTATCAAATCTAGATTACTTTCATTTTCTTATGAGGCTAAAATACTTAACAAAGTACGTATTTATAAAAGATTATTTTAGTAACCAAAAATAAATCGTCATAAAAAATACGTCAAATTAGTTGCGCAATTCACCGGATATCGCAGTACCATGACCGGAAACACTTGTTTGAGTGCGTCACTGCAGGTAAGTAGTTATGTTCCCATTGGTAGCATACAGTGTTGAGAGCGAGCGGGACCCTATACATGATGAACACGTGCAAGGACCATGTACTCACAGCGTTAATCCCTTTACCAAGATCCGGATTTTATTGCGTCGCTCCTCTTTGAATGTTTACAAGTAATATGAGTTTATATACAGGTACAACATCTTAACATAATAAATACATATACCTATATATGTATGGAGGGATAAAAAGAACTTGGTCCACTTCTATTGAGTCCGGAGTTTGTTTTATAATGAAACTAGTTGACCCGGCGAACTTTGATTCCGCATCAAAAGTAATAAAGAAGTAAATTTTGGATTTATAACTTTTTATTTACTACATCATACTTGAATTATTGATAAAAACACCTCGGTGACACCTTGATGTGTTGATCTATTAAAAAAAACCGCATCAAAATCCGTTGAGTAGTTTTAAAGATATAGCTAGATATAAGGGGACAGATACTGGAAAGCGACTTTGTTTTATACTATGTAATGATGAAAAGAAATATTCATAAGTTCAAAAAGATGAAATCAGTCATCTGTCTCCATGAATTCGGAAAAAACATTGGAAAACTTAAAAGGAAGCTCTAAAAGAATTCTCCCCTAATCGGGGCCGTCATCCCCTAATGTGAAGACTGAAAAAACAAGGTCCAAACTAATCGCGAACAGATCAGCCAATGTACTCGTACTGAGTTCAATGTTATGTCATTTACGACAAATAACAATATATCAAGTCGATCGCAGATATTATTAATCAAACAATAGGCATTCCGTGAAACAGTGTGTCGGCAAGATGGTAGATAAGGTCGCAGTGGCACAGCAAACACTGCTGCAGTGCTCCCCGCGAGCTACATGTTTTGTTTCCTCAGACGCAACGAGTAGTTCATGTTTATACTTGAATGGTTCAGAATAATTGAAAAAGTTATTTATAAGTTTCCTCTTTGGAAGCAAATCGTGTGCGCGATCGGAGCCGGATGCCGCCACCCTTCGAGGGCATGCCTTCACAAAGGCATTTAGTCTATTTAAAGACATCCTGCTTAGTGCGGGGGCCGCAGTCCCCTCTCGCACGTGCGTCAAGTGTCCTGCGACTACCGACCTGTCAATTACTGTCACCTTCACCTATCTCCCAGCTCTCCGGCTCTGTCTCCACTGATAAACTGAGCCAGTCCATCATTCTATCCATAGTAGCTTACCTTCTAGTGCCACTATACATATTCACAATTACTCAAAACCGATACAGGGTGTTTCCGTTCAAAATAATCGAACAATCTTAAGAAAAATTGACTTAATGGTCCCGTTTCGCTCAATCAACCGCGATATTGTTCAATGACGACGACTAAATTTATCGAAGGAATATATCTGACAATATAATGGAGCTGGAAACAATACTGAACGATTATAAAGAGCAGTGATGCGAAGATTATGGCGCTCGCATGAGACAAACTCGGGCGCGGCCTCCGGCCGACCGCAGCGTCTAATGATTCGAAGCCACTTGCCCATATATAATACACCTTCTTCAACAATTTGAACAAATATGAACACTCTGTATAATAAAATCTAGTAATATTGACACTAACAGTGGAATAAATCCAAGAAATTTTGCGTGTCACCTCAAGTTCTCAGTGAAATGGTAAACATTTATATCATAGCTCATAAACATTGAGTGAAAACGTATTAAAACGTTACAGAATATGGACATTATGTTGTAACTAACAAGGTACGCAAGTAACATAAAATTTAAATATCATTGTAAGGAAATCGTACACCGACCGATATCGCGAATAAGATCGCCCTTCCACAACATACATCTATCTGTTTATTGTTTATTTTATTGGCAAAGTCTCTCTGATCTAACAGGACATCAATACATGTCGTAAAATCGACAAAGGTTGTAAATCATCATCATATGGCCGTCAATGCGTTGTAAAATACGATATTGTAACATTGTCAATACAATAATCATATATGGTCATATGTATGTATAATTAAAGTATTGGTACCACTTTATGGATGTTTGTTAGGATTTGAATAAATACGTGCGTAGGTTAAATTAAGTGACGTTCACATATGATGGTCCGACTGTAAAACTTATTTCTTCTAATACTAAAGTCACTCAAGTATCTTAAATCTATATCTCTCTTAGATGATAGTCAAGCCTTGAAAAAAAAACCTCCTTGTAAATTGCATTAAGAATACATTCGGTTAAATGTAATTGCGTAAATAAGAAAGCAATAAAAACTACTTTTAATCAGATAGAGATTAAATTTGATTGCGTAGATTCCAACGCGAGATTTGCCTTATAGCATTCTTAATCAATATTAAACCTAATGCCTGAAATATGTTGAAAACTATTAAACTGGACATAATTTTTCATCCAAACATTTAGAAAATTTTATGTAATAATAGTAACTAAACAATCAAGGAACAATTAGAATAGTTAACAAATCAGGTGAACCAAATAAGAAATCGTAATCCAATCAGTGTTAACGCGTTAAATTGTGTGATTAATTCGTCTGAAGCTATTGTAGATATCGTATTGCGGAATTCTTCCGAATATAATTATGTATTACGGACGCTGCGAAGAGGTTGAATGGAGTGTTTCACGTCACCTGCGCAGGCGCATCCCGAAGTGCGTCGCATAAGTCCCACGTGGAAGTGTACCGCACCGGTGACAACCCTCCTTTACACGAAACAGTGCGTTGACCCCGTGGCGCAGCTTGCTCTCCCCCTCATGAAATTCAAAAATATCGAAACCACATGTTCTTGACCTTCATCTTACTTTTATTGAGTCGACTATGAATAACGATCTCTTCCGATTGCATTTGGATTTTTAGAATTATATATTTATTTTGTTTTGTGTAATAGAGTATATATTTACAGTGGCATTTATGTATATGCCGGTGAAACGCCACGTCCTCTCAGAAATTGAAGTATCCGGAGACTGCCCAAGCTTCCCCCTTCTTTCCCAGCCCACTTTTTAAACAAGCGACTGTAACTATCATGTTTCAAATATCCACGGGTAGCGCTAGTCACTTACCACCAGTTAAAATTTACATCATCTTTTTTATGGCATAGGAAGGCAAACGAGCAAATTGGTCACCTGATGCCATGGCGCCCATGAACACCGTGGTGCGTTACCATCCTTTAAGGGATTAGGAGAGAAAGGGAAGGGGAAAGGGGATCGGGTCTCCCGATACCTCTCTCACCGAACGAAACGCAGCACGAGCCACTTCACGGCGATATTCCGAGAGGTCGTGGTATTTCACCGGTCGAGGCGGCCCATTCACGTAGCAAACTGCTTGCCTCTACCACTCTAAAAATTGAGAACAATAAATAGATTTAGTCATTATTATTAAGTATACCTTCCAAATAGGCATTAAAGTGTATAAAGGCAAGTCCACGCGGTAATCCACTATATTTATTTCCAAGTATAGCTGGAGTAAGCCTGATGGACCAAATGAGAAACAGGGTAATTCTAGAACGTTGTATGAGAAAGATGTAGTGATAAGGATAGAGAAAGGAATGGTTCGTAGAAAGGATGGACGAAAGTAGACTCACTAAACGAATTAATGTGTGAAAGTATAAGCCGATAAAGTTCGACCTAGGGAAACCTACCACCATCAAATCAAAGATCATTTAAATCAATCAACAGTCAAGAGTGGCCACAATCGACGAGCATGTATGAAAGCGATAATGAGAGTGGAGGAAGTAAGAAATGTATGTAAGGATCGTAGCACATGAAAAAAATTAGTCTCTGCTTAGCCCCGTAGGAAAAAGACGTGTATTAAAAAAAAATTGAGTTTCGTTCACAAGACTGCGTTACTGACGATTCTCTATTAGCCACTATTAAAATTAATTCGTTTTATTAACAATAAAAATGGAACAAGTAACTTACTACTTATAATAATAGGATGCCTCGACTAGCTTAGTCGTGATACTTTCTCTATATGGGACGGAATAGATCCAATTAAACTGTGTTAGTAAAATTGAGATATACGATGTAGCAGTCATTAGTTTAACAAACAAATTATAGGGTTATATGTTTCAATTACAAATAACAGAAGCCTTTTACTAGATATACCATTCATCTCATAGTCTGTTAATGGGTAAATACAGGTTTGAAAAATAAACAACAATTTAATTTTTAATTGCATTCAAAACACAATAAAAAATAGACTAACATTCATTATCCAATAATTTGAGCTATTTAACGTTTTACGTGTAATTAAAATGCAGTCTTAGGATAGTGGCTTAACAGCCTTCTTATGTATTTATCTCTAAGACTTTCGCGAATCACGTTCATGACATTAAAACATTTATGTTCATCACTAGTGAACATGATCTCTGTAAAAAGTTCGAAACGTCGGGAAATAAATAAAATTAGTAATAAATAAACGCGATATAATCCTAAAAGTTGTTTTAATGTCACAGCCTTCTTCTGAATCAGAAGTCGTACAATTTTGATCCGTAAATGACATAAATGGCCAAGTGTGTCGACAAATAATAAGCGCTGCCTACGCCTTCCTGTACTAAGGATGTCAAGTAACTAAAAGAATACCTATTACGATGCATGTAAAGTTTAGAATTCTTAAATGATTTATTTTTAACAGAGTCTTACCATAAAGAGGTTTAATATTCGTTTCTGCGTTGTTTTTTTTTGTGTTACCTAAATTATTACAATGTGACACCTGCACCTGGACCTCCATGGTCATATATTATTTTTCAGACAAATGTCGTTAGATAATAAGTTCTGTAACTTAAATTAACTTCATGGAACTAACAGCTATCCTTTTTAAGGTCTACGCAAAATAAAAAATTGAGAAAACAACCTCACAATACTTTATTTTTTAATCTTTGAAGTAAAAAAGAACTTGATCGGTTTCCCGAAATTCCCACGGTAACAAAAAGCTACGCCGTTTTACCAGGTTAGATTTTTTTTCTAATAATCCGCAAAAATGATCGAACATACGCTTGCATAAGAAAAATATGCAGCTAAATGCGAGTAAAGACACCGATGCTTGAGTGTATAAAATACGTAGTCACTAAAATATCTTTGACCTTATAACGATCACAACGATTATATTCTTGGAATGTGTCTGCGACATTTTTTCCGGCATCGATTACGTAAGTAAATCAATCGTGTTCAAATATCGAGCGGGCCATCTCATTTTCTAATCGAGTCACTTGCATAATTGGACCGATTTGCACAGTGGTCGCATCGGGCACGGCCAGCCATCGGCCATCAGCTGAGTGAGCCGATTACGCAATCACAATAAATAATCAATGCTCCGCCGATGAAACAGTGAAATCAATGCTTCTCTCTAACTCCAGTTACCGCATCGTCTGTTCTTTGATATCGTAACTTAATCCGATCATATTTGTTTATCGGAACTCTACGTGTTGCAGCGTAAGGGTAGTTTACTATAAAAATTGACTAAATTTTCAATTAATTCCGAATTATATTGCATAGAGATACAATATGATGTCATCTAGGGGAAGGTGGGGGAATTGCGGACGCTTAAGCAGAATCACAAATAAAACTCAAACTATTAATAATAATCAGTCTGTCTTTATTAATTTTTAAACTCAAGTTATTTACCTATCAAATCAACATTAATAATTATATGAGATCAATCAACATATATTAAATTTTAATCAAAAACAAAAACATTTATGTCCGTAATTACCCTTAGCCCGAGGGGTAAATACGGACCAGTGCTGGGTTAATTGCGGACAACATGGGGTATTTACGGACGAGGTCTCATTTCATTTGCAGAATTCACAAATGTAGCCTCTTGAAGAAGACCCAGCACTGCAATTCTCATGTGCCCAATTGTTGCATTTGGAACACATAATCCAGTCTTCTGCGGGCGGATCACAGTACTTTTCCTGGCAATAAATGCAGAAATATTCATCATTTTCTTTATCGCATTCAAAATTCTTTAAGTTTCTTAAGCCTTTTGGGCGTTTTTCTTTGGTGTTTTTTGGTTTCTTATTTGTAGTTTTGGTCTTTTATTGTTCCAGATTCTTTCTCTTTCTTTCTATTTTCTTTTGTTCTTTTTGTTCTAGGTTTGCTTTTTGCGGGGTAATTACGGACGTCCGTATTTACCCCAGGCCATTTGTCCGCAATTGACCCAAACTAGTTAGAAAAAGTGTAACATTAAAATTTTTAGGTTAAGAAAATGTATCAAGCCGAACGGTCGTACTATTTACTCGTCATTAACATCGCAATCGATAGAAAATATGACTTTTAAACTGACACTTAGTCTTTTTGAATAACACTCAAAATAGTAAATACGAATATTACATCAAATTCACAAAAAAAATAAAATTTCAATTACCTTGAAACGTGTGCGCAGCCGTGTGTTAGCAGTGTTTGGTGGGCACTAAAGATGGCCGAACGAAACGCGTGATCGCGGTAGCTGGACGCGGGGGGCAGGGATGGAGTAGATATATGTTAGTCCGTATTTACCCCGCGTCCGTAATTCCCCCATCGTCCCCCTACACATATAATAAAATCGTAGGAAAGTTGAAACTGTACATTGAATATATTTTTTTTAGAATACTTATTGACATGATCTACAATCGTTACCAAACCCACAAATATGGTTTTTGTTTGTTTGTCTGTTTATCTGTATGTTTCTTACTGATAAACTCTAAAAGTACTGCATGCTTCTACGTCCATAATAATATAAATATAGCCAAGAGGTCGGGTCAACACATAGGCAAAATATTATCACGCTATCACTAATTGGGGGTGAGCAATGAACGCTTATATGCACAGGCATAGTATTTTTGCTGCTTTATAAAAAAAAAGTACAAAATATATATATATATATATTATACTTTTTTTCATAGATTTACAAGGCATACGTATAGGCATGTGTATATCATATTTATTTAAAAGATATTTATTTCACAGACTTTCGCGAATCTCACTCATACATTAAAAGAACTTTTAGGATTATATCGCGTTTATTTATTACTTATTTTTAATTATTTCCCGACGTTTCGAACTCTTTACAGAGACCATTTTCACGAGTGATGAACAAAAAGATGGTAGTTGTTCAAAAGCTATTTTCATTGATACAGAGAGCACCCACTTTTTGGAAATGAAAATCAAAAAGTTGATGTTAAAAATATGATTTTTACTATTGGTAACCCACATCAGACCATGAAACCAAAAATTAAATATTTATTTATAAGATGTATTCACTAAAGAAAACCTGACCCAGTGATAGATTTTTAACCTTTAAATTTAAAATCAATCAATAGTACGAAGTACGAATCCCGGAGGCAGGAGCTGCTCAACAGTTAGTTGTTGTTTGACTCGATATCATTGTATGTACCACACAGAGTGACTCGCAACTGACCTGTTTTGAGTCGCCGCGCAATTTCTCGCCACTTGGCAGCTACAAGTGTATGCGAACCTACACTATTTACATGTCACATTCAATCACTTCAATTTGCCTACAACCTTTCGCTCGTAGAACACTATTAGCGTAAGCCATGCCCATAGTTGCGAGTAATTAGATCAATAGCTTGCGATAGATTGACAGCCTATAGATACGTAGGTACGAAGAAATTACAATCAAAACAAGATTCTATGTTTAATGTTTAATAGTTATAACTAATTTTAGAATAATGTCGCGTATAAAAGTTAGTAATTTTTAAACATTTATGTTGACAATATGTTATCTTAAAGGCCGGCAACGTTGATGTGACGCCCCTGATGTCGCGGAAGTCCATGGGCAGCGCCAGTTGCTTTCCATTAGGTGACCCGCATGCTCGTTTGCCCCTTTTTTACCATAAAAGAGATAAAGTAATACTCATTATAACACGGTAAAGCCACGGAGTTCGCTGCAAGAATGGGCCGACTCGATCATTACCACGTTCTCTCAGAAAATCGAATTAAAGTAGCTCTTGGTGGGCAGAGAGAGCTATCCGAAGGCGAACTCCATTCCTCCTCCTCTTCCTATTCCATCGTAAAGGAGGGTAACGCAAATGGGTCCCTCTCGGTGTTTTAAATATCCATGAGCAGCGCTAGTCACTTACTATCAGGTGACACGCTGGCCCATTTGCCCTCTTTTCCCACAAAAAAAAACAAAACACAACACAGGCATTTTATAATATAGCTATCAAAAAGATAAGCCGATATGGGTGTATTATTATAAAATAATTTGAAGTCATAAAAGGACCTCATTTTATGTTGTAAATTGCAGTAGCTTCGATACCTGCTGTATTATTTAGGAACAGGTAGCAAACTAATTGAGACACTGCTATAATATCTACCTCGTGTTTATGACGGAGCTATCAAATAAACTTCGTACATGCAGAAGATACTGCCTACCGTGTAGTGATTATAGGAACCTCATTCTGTTATCTCAGCATCGTCCGGACATAATGTAACTTTATGGAATAGTTGGGTCGGTACACGGTAGTCATGAGAGAACATAGTGCGTATAAAGTAACATGAAGGCAATGTGTCAGAGTGAGTCGGCCACTGCAACGGAGAACGGGTAGGTAGATAAGTTATTAGAGTTGCTTCGCAGATTGCGTGAATGCGTTCAGTTCACGGTGCTTGTTGGCTTTGTTGGTGCACCGCGCTGGGTGGGCCGCTCTATCGCATGCTCCACATTACACACCGCAGGTACTGGTACAGACCACCACACACCATGAACATTAAACAGGACACAAAACATTTTGCACAAATTTGTTACGCCCTTATAAATCTGTTTGCTTAAAGGATTACCACCAATGATATCCAAACTTTTACTTATCTATATAAACTACGTATAGACCCGACATTTCTGTAATAGTAGCTATATATATATATATATATTTTTGTTACCAACGAGTTATGAATCAACGATAATGTTGTTTAAGCTTTAGTAGTTTGTTTAAACAATGTTAAATTATGCTATCTCAGTTACATGGCGTTTTGTCTGCGAAATAAACTAAACAAAGATTATTTGAGTTGTCTCTATGGTTGACCGGGACTGTGAGTCAGCGGTGATTGTTTAATTCAGTGCTTCTAAACCTGTTGTTACTCGTGGCGCTTACACCCAGTCCCAAACACAAATACAATTCACAAGTTCATTTGAATATTTGTTCTTTACTGAACTATAAATATATATAATAAATATGAATAGGTAATATAATTAACCCGCAGTAGAGTAAGTATTATTTATAGCACAAAAGAATAGATAACGTTCTTACTACAATTATTTGTTACTTATATGAGTTGATATTTTCCCATCGTCACTTACGAGATTTTATTCAATATATATTTTAAATTCAATATGTTATTCAAAGAGTACTGACGCAGTTATATGTAGTGAAGAGTCACCTAAACTAGTAGATAATCGCGGGGGCACGCAGGTACCTGTTGCGTTGTTCGCTCCTTTCATGGAATATTGTTCTTGTTATAGAGAACACACGACACAAAGCGGGTTTATCTGGAGGCATTATGAGAGGCATCTCCGCTCCCAGATCACGCGATAATACTCGTCGTAGTCGTCGTCGAATCACAAAAGTACGGCAGAGGCGAGGTGCAGCCACACAAGCTCACGACTCAGAGTGCGGTCGGCTGTGAGGCTATGACTGTGACCGATATAAGGTGATCTCGACGCGAGTTGACCTTTGTGCATTACGGCCGAACCGACGTCGATCTTCTTTGTGTCGCTTCTCGCTTGTCAACGTCCCCGCGCTACAACCGACTCCGTTGTCTTTCACCAAAAGAAAGTAGGTGAAGATATCGATGCAAGTATTGTTCCGCCTTTCAGTTAATTCAATATAGTGCTGCTGCTGTCTATCGAACACCATTTTTGTTTAACATTTGAATAGGTCTCATTGTGCCTTGTAGTTTGGCGTTCTAAATAATTGAGCAGGTGTGTCTTGGAAGATTTACCGTCGCTGATCTTTAAGACCTTTTACAACTTTGAATGTAATAATATTTTTTGCCGCCGTAATTTCTCTTTAAATATAAAGTGTATCGTTACTGTCATATAATAAGTAATAACTAATGCTGCAATTTCAATGTCTTGCTGTGCTTATGATAAAGCTAAGAACGGTAGAAACTTGTTTGATTTGAGTGTACAAAAGCTAAATAGCATTTAATACCTTATCTACGTTATTGGAACGATCTTATAACTCGAATGAATGATTGTAACAAATCTATAAATTTGAAAGTTGGTGACCCTTTATAATCAAGGGAAGTTTAGATCTCTATTGTGAATTAATAAAGCGATAAAATACCATACAGGCTTATCATTTAAATGGTCACCGGCCGTCATGTGAGCGGTGAGGAACCGAGATGTGTCATAGGATTTCACTATAGAATAAACGACATGTTGTCAAATGCGGGAACTTTGTTATGCCGTGAGATTGTAGCGACATTCGTGGGTAGACACTCGTACGACAGCTTATTAACTTCATTCAGATGTATATGAGTTAAGGCTTTAGTCCTACAGATATGTAACCTCTCGTATCGTTGTGTAAATTTGTTTCCATTATTATCATGAGTTATTGTCTATTTAGTAAGCGCGTTGTCTTGTCACGTCACCAATCTAATACTGGCCGGGCTAATACCGGCTAAAATTTACATCAACACGATATTACAATGCTAATACTTTATGCATTTTAGTTGATAATATATACCCACAATTTATACATTTGCATACTAGACAAATAATGAAATGAAATGTACTCTTATATCGACTGCAATATGAATTGCTTTAGGCACTATTTTATTTGCTAATATAATTCTTAATACTTTCTCTTTATTTAAAGGTATATTTTAATTACAAGAGATTTCGTAGACTGGTGAATCACCATAGTGCTGCGACATTTTGAAATTGATCTTCACTTCTGGCTAAAGGGAGCTATGTGATTGATTTCTCTGTATCTCCTATGTATTACTACTTCTATGCATTATTACTTTACAGTTAAAGAACTTTAATGTTGTTCCACTTGAGTTAGCCACCAAAGCCCGGAGTCTTATTACTGCTATCTGCAAAGAATTAAAAGTCATTTTGAAATTCTTGTTGATGTGATTGTGTTTTTGAATTACCAGACTATAATCAGAAAAGTGGTTTATAAGGCGCCCGTACTTTACTATTTGGATTCAGAGAAATACAATTTAATTAATGATCTTGTTTAAATTTTATAAAAACCGTCTAGTGATGTTTTAACGTTTCCAGATGACGCACATAACTGCGGCACCGCTTCGGGGTACAACACTGTTCCGTTCCGCACCTCTCCGCACCGTATCGTACCAAACGAATATCAATGACAGATGCGCCAATTTAGCCCGTGTCACCTCACCCGCCCAACAATTAACTACGGCCCGTAGGAAACGGTCAGCTGGCATATTTTTTTTCCACTAATCTGGATCAGTTGGTCGAAATTTTATGCGTCTGGTGACCCATATGTCATATAACGTATTTCAAAACGCCAATATACCTACTAACTAGACGAAGTTAACTTATAAAGCGCGTGAACATAACTAGTATTGAAACTCCATACCTATAATTGGCATATTAATATAACAGTGGTAGAGCCAAGCAGTTCGCTGCATGAATGGGCCGGCTCGACCGGTGAAATACCACGACCTCTCAGAAGACCGACGTAAAGTGGCTCATGCCGCGTTTCGTTCGGTGAGAGAGGTACCCGGAGGCCCACCCCCCTCCCCCGTCCTTTCCTATCCCCTATCCCTTAAAGGTCGGCAACGTTACAGTTACACTATATGTGTTGCTGGTGTCCATGGGCGGCGTTGATTGCTTACCATGAGGTGACACGCCTGCTCGTTTGCCCTCCTATCCCATAAAAAAAAATCTTAATATGAATGTATTCACAATATTACGCTATTTGGTATGATGTGAAAACATGATACTACTACTAAGTCTTAAGACCGAACACTGAACCGCCACTCAAATATATAAGCGCTACTTAAGCGTTTAAGTAGCTGTCACATTAGACAGAATACGTGAAATTTGAGCAGTAAGTAGCACTTTATTGAATGTCAGATTTGAGTGACGGTTCAGTATTCGGGCGTTAGAGTGATATATTTATAACAAAATAATGTGAATCAATCGCATTTTTTTTAAGACAGCATATTGTTTTTAAAAAACGTTGTTAGAAAAGTGCAAAGATTTAAATACATATTTTTGAACATTATTAACTTACAATTAAGTCTCGGCGGTCCAGTGGTCGAGCACCCCGCTTCTACATCCAGAGGTCACGGATTCGAATGCTGGCTCACACCAATGACTTATCGAATTTTTTTTCGAAAGTTATGAGTGATAGATATCGATGACTAAAATATTGTGCCCTGTATGGCAATAGGTTCACCACCTATCCATTTGGGACGTAAAGATAACAGCGAGTCGAGGCTTAACAGCCACTGCCCACACCTTCGGGTAGAAAAAGGCGTGAAGTTGTTATATTTACAATCAGCTCGTACAAAACGTGATGCAGAAGAACACCTAATAAGTTATGCTCAATATAATTGTAACTGTATGTTAATATAGCGGAATTGTTTATAACGTTACAGCACAAAGATGTTCTTTGTAGCTACAGAACTTTCTATCACAGCGCGAGTTTTCGTGAGACCAATTTAAAAGTCATCATCGATACAAAATATTTGGATATTTGACCTTTAAAGCGGATACATAACAAGAAAATAAAAAAACAGTGATTATTAAATTGTACAACAATATTTTCGGAGACAAATAAAGTGCTCCAGAGGACGAGTACCCTGCTTGTCAAGTAGCCGAGTCTAACAGTGGTAGAGCCAAGCAGTTCGCTGTATGAATGGGCTGGCACGACCGGTGAAATACCACGACCTCTCAGAAGATCGACGTAAAGTGGCTCATGCCGCGTTTCGTTCGGTGAGAGAGGAACCCGGATGCCCAACCCCTTCTCCATCCTTTCCTATCCTACTCCCTTAAAGGTCGGCAACGCAACGGTAACACTATATGTGTAGCTGGTGTCCATGGGCGGCGCAGGTCGGGGTCGCAGACTTAGCGAAGCCCCGATTTTGTGACAAGGAACGAGATAGATTTTATCATAACGGATAGTAAGCATATATTTAGAGATGTCTCTGTGATCAACAGGTTCAATACTGGAAGTGATCACCGACTTCTTCGGGGCTCTCTAAATATTAACTTGAAAGCTGAAAGGACCCGGAAGATGAGGTCTATTCTCCGACCTACGCCACTCCAAATAGCCGAAACCGAAAAGTTTCAAATGGAACTTAAAAATCGATTCGACCTGCTGGAAACCACCGGTGATGTGGACGAAAGGACCGACACTGTGGTCGACACGCTGAGGAAAGTGTCTCAAAGGTTGTTCCCGAGATCGCAGAAAAAGGAGTCCAAACTCTCTGCCGAGACGCTCGAGCTGATGAGGCAAAGACGAGAAACTCCATCCGATCAGCTGTCTTCGTCAGAATGGAGAAGCCTAAACCAGAGTATTAGGAAGCTGATGCGGCGCGACCTTCGTCGATCGAATACCCGAGCAATCGAGGATGCGATCGACCGCAATAAAGGGTCGAAAGTGTTCGCTCAGCAGCTTGGAAGGCCCCATCTGACGAAGCTGAAAACCGCGGATGGACGTGTCGTCACCTCTAAGCCTGAGATTCTCGCAGAGATCGAATCTTTTTATGGGCTCCTTTATTCAACACGGATGACCAAGCCTACGGGACACAGCGATGATGACCACAGAGCCCCGCTAACGCGTCACTACAGTGAAGACATTCCCGATATCACAGCAAGCGAGATTAGGGCGGCTCTCGGGCAACTCCAGAACAACAAGGCACCCGGTGATGACGGAATTACTACTGAACTTCTAAAATCCGGCGGGACTCCTATCCTAAAGGAATTAGCAAGTCTTTTTAATTCCGTCATACACCAGGGTATAACACCACAGGTTTGGAGCAGGAGTGCGGTGGTGCTGTTCTTCAAAAAAGGTGATAAGACCTTACTGAAGAACTACAGACCCATCTCACTCCTGAGCCATATCTACAAGTTGTTCTCGAGGGTCGTCACGAATCGTCTCGCTGCAAGACTCGACGAGTTCCAGCCTCCGGAGCAGGCCGGGTTTCGAAAAGGCTTTAGCACCGTGGACCACATCCATACTGTTCGGCAGATTGTACAGAAGACCGAGGAGTACAATCAGCCGCTGTGTATGGCATTCGTGGACTACGAGAAAGCCTTCGACTCCATCGAAACTTGGGCAGTTCTGGATGCATTGCAGCGATGTCGGATCGACTGGCGCTATATCGAGGTGTTGAGATGTTTGTATGACACCGCCACGATGACTGTTCAGATACAGGACCAGGTGACGAACTCCATCGAGCTGAGTCGAGGTGTAAGACAGGGAGATGTCATATCTCCCAAACTCTTCACCAACGCTCTGGAGGACGTCTTCAAGACACTGGATTGGACTGGACAGGGTATCAACGTGAATGGTGAGTACATCTCACATCTTCGGTTTGCCGACGACATCGTTGTGATGGCAGAGTCGCTGGAACAGTTAAGCGGAATGCTGCGCAGCCTAGACGAGTCCTCCCGGCGTGTCGGTTTGGGCATGAACTTGGACAAGACCAAGGTCATGTTCAATGAACATGTCGTGCCCGGACCGATAAGCGTCGAAGGGTCAGTTCTCGAAGTCGTAAACAAATACGTCTACCTAGGCCAAACTATCCAGTTAGGTAGACGAAACTTCGAGAAGGAGGCCGAAAGGAGGATTCAGCTGGGTTGGGCTGCATTTGGCAAACTGCGTCGGGTCTTCAGCTCGCCTATACCGCAATGTCTGAAGACCAAGGTCTTTGACCAGTGCGTCCTACCGGTGATGACCTACGGTGCCGAAACGTGGACACTCACGGTGGGGCTAGTCCACAAATTTAAAGTCGCTCAGCGAGCTATGGAGCGGGCTATGCTCGGGGTATCTCTGAAGGATAAACTCAGGAATGAGTATATCCGCCAGAGAACTAGGGTAACCGACATAGCTCGTAGAATAAGCTCGCTGAAGTGGCAATGGGCTGGTCACATCTGCCGAAGGACCGACGGTAGATGGAGTAAGAAGGTCATAGAGTGGAGACCGCGTTTTGGTAAACGTAGTGTAGGACGCCCACCAGCCCGATGGTCAGACGACCTCAGAAAGGCTGCTGGAAAAGACTGGATGCGGAAGGCAGAGAATCGGATGTTGTGGCGCAAATTGGGAGAGGCCTATGTCCAGCAGTGGACTGCAATAGGCTGATGATGATGATGATGACAACAATATTTTCGGAGACAAATAAAGTGCTCCAGAGGACGAGTACCCTGCTTGTCAAGTAGCCGAGTCTAACAGTGGTAGAGCCAAGCAGTTCGCTGTATGAATGGGCTGGCACGACCGGTGAAATACCACGACCTCTCAGAAGATCGACGTAAAGTGGCTCATGCCGCGTTTCGTTCGGTGAGAGAGGAACCCGGATGCCCAACCCCTTCTCCATCCTTTCCTATCCTACTCCCTTAAAGGTCGGCAACGCAACGGTAACACTATATGTGTAGCTGGTGTCCATGGGCGGCGCAGGTCGCTTACCAGCGGGTGACACGCTTTCTCGTTTGCCTGCCTATCCCATAAAAAAAGTTGAATGTAACAGATCAGACCTTCAAATGGAAAAAGGCGTAAAGTTATATATAAATAAAAATAAAGTATAAAAATAATGTATCAACATCGGCATGACTAGTGGAGACAGTCAAATTTACATTGTATCGTATCGCCTGGATACTGGGTATGCAGTGTAGGTACAAACTCAGCAGAATCTTCGAATAAGACAAGCCACATTGTAATTCCGTGAATGTGTAATCAGAGAATATTATTGATCGCGGCAAGATTAACAGCAGTCCGCATTGTCTGAGTTGGCGCGTCTTAAATTTTCCCTTTTTGTGCCAATAACTTAAGGAATTCACGAATTATAGGTACTTTTATTTCTCTTTTTCTCTCTCCTTCAACATCATGAACGTCGTAATTTATCACAACAACGAAAGAAATATTCTTTCTTGAACATGTTATGCACGTATTTTGGCAATTTCGTTGGCCTTTTCGCAATTGGATATTGTTAAGTTTTAAAGTTAAAGATTATGTTTTGTGGTAAAAGAAGAAAACATAATTATTATTTAACTTGAACATTACAGTCATTCAGTCTTGACTTTTTTATCATTTATTTTTTGTTCTTTATGCGATAAGAGGGCATAAGAGCAGACGTGTCACCTGATGATAAATGACCAGCGCCGCCCACGGACACCTGAAACTCATATAGTGTTACAGTTACGTTGTCGACCTCTAAATAAATAGGACAGGAAAGAATGGGGACGGGGGATGGATCTTCGGGTACCTCTCTCACCGAACGAAACGCGGCATGAGCCACTATACGTCGATCTTCTGTGAGGTCGTGGTATTTCACAGGTCGAGGTCCATTCATACAGCGAACTACTTGGCTCTACCACTGTTGAAACTTGACTGTTCAGACTTGTCAGTATATTATATACGGTTTAATAAATACCTACTTTTCAAGTTAATCAATGTCAAACAGAATATGTGAACTTTTTTTTTATCTCAACGTCGAGTCAGCGATATCATCACATTTCTATCTAGTCATTAAGTGCTTTGAAAAGCTTAATGTGAAAATTTGATAAATTATTATCAACAAATAATTCACTTACAATAAAATTTGGACAAAAAGCACAATGATGGATTAGTAAGTGTTTGTATACTTGTATGATTTTCTCACAGTCACACAGTCACCCTTATAAATATAATGTTTGGTTATAAGTATACAACAGATTAATGCCACCAATTTATTATTTCATTTGATAGGCGTGGAAGCTATCTCGTATATAACAGGCATGCGGAGTGAGGGCGACTCCAGCGCATATGTGCATCCTGCAAGAGCACGTGCCGTCCACGCGGCCGGAAGTGCCTCGCCATCGACCCACTTAACGCGACCTTCGCGTATTTACGCTCATGTTCCCAACCTTTTCGCTTTATTGCTAAAAAGATTTAGAATCACTCTGCCCATTTATGTCTGTTTTTAATATTGAAATAACTGCTTATTAATAACAACATATTATAATTAATAACATTCATATCATAATAATTTCAAAAAAATTCTTGCCTGTCTGTCTGTTTTTTATGATAGATGGGGGCAAACGAGCTTGCGGGTCACCTGATGGAAAGCAATCACCGCCGCCCATGGCCTCTGCAATACCAGGGGCATCACATCAGCGTTGCCGGCCTTTCAGAAAAGAATAGGCTCGTTTCTTGAAGGTTCCTGGGTCGTACCGGTCCGGAAATACCGTCGCCGGCAACTGGTTCCATGAAGGAACAGTGCGTCGCACGATGTGTGTTCGCAGTGCGTGAAACGCACTGTTATCGATCGCCAACCACTCAGCCAATGCGGGTGGTAGCGTTGGCGCGTCGAGCGATGGCGAAAATCAGCTGGCGGTATTCATCCGCACAATTCCTTAGAGCACTCTCCGTGGTATATGCGGTAGAGGATGCATAGTGATGCCACCTCTCTCCGCAACGCCAGAGGATCAAGCCGATCAGTAAGAGCTTGGTTGTCGACAAACCGAACCGCCCGTCGTAGGATGCGGTCAAATAGAGTAAGCTGGTACTGGGGTGCCCCCGCCCAAAGATGTGAGCAGTATTCCTCGTGAGGACGGACCTGCGCCTTTTAAAGTTGCAGGCGATGGCCTGATGTGAAATACTGTCCCGCTCTATTGAGCACACCAAGCTTTTTGGAGGCCAATTTGGCCTTGCCCTCCAGATGACCGCGGAACTGGACGTCACTCGACATGTCGACACCAAGAATTCCGATAGCGGCTGAGGCGGGTAAGGAAGTGCTCTCAAAACAGGGAGCTACGACACAGGGTGTCTTTTCAGCGGTATACGCGCAGACCTGTGTCTTCTTAGGGTTGAATTGGACCAAGTTTAGTCGGCCCCAGTCCGAAACTTGACAAAGCAAAGTTTCGATTTCAGACACAAGGTTCTTCCGGTGCTCGTCGACTTTTTCCCGAGAAATTCGCGGGTAGCCGATATATAAGGCGTCCCGGTACTGTCATCTGCATAACAATGAAGATCGCTGCTAAGCATCATGTCATTGATATGCAGAAGGACCAGCGTAGGGGATAGCACACAGCCCTGGAGGACTCCAGCATTCACAGGTTTTAGGTCGGAGCATGACCCGTCGACAACAACTTTAATGCTTCGAGCCGTGAGAAAGCTGGAAACTCAATCGCATAATTTCTCGGGAAGTCCATAACATGGAAGCTTCGAAAGAAGTGCTTTGTGCCAAAGCCGATCAAAGGCCTTCGCTACGTCCAAACTAACAGCCAGCGCCTCTCCTTTACTCTCAACCGCCTCCGCCCACCGATGGGTTAAGCACGCTAAAAGATCACCAGCTGAGCGACCTTGACGGAATCCGTACTGACGGTCACTTGTCAACTGGTGCTCTTCTAGATACTTAAAGAGCTGGCGGTTGATGAGTGTTTCCATTATTTTGGAGAATAGGGAGGTGTTGGCGATAGGTCTGTAGTTGGACGGATCTCAGCGGTCACCTTTTTTAGGGATCGGGTGGACTAAAGCAACCTTCCATGATGTTGGTACAGCGCCGAGAGAGTAGGAGTACCGGAAAAGACGCGTTAGAACTGGTGCTAACTCCAGAGCACACGTCTTCAGCACTACTTCCGTCAGGCCCACTCGACTTGTGGACATCCAGAGATAAAAGTATACGTCGCACAGTACTTTGCCGGAAACGAATCTCTAACATGGTGTGACCGCATTGTGGAATAGTCGGTGCGACGTTACCCCTATCGTCCAAAGTCGAGTTGGACGCAAAAAGAGTGCCAAGAAGGTCGGCTTTCTCTTTTGCGTCGTGGGCTAGTGACTGGTCCTCCCGGTGCAACGGTGGAAGAGACGGCTTAGAAAAATTCCCAAGAACAGCCTTGGCGAGTGACCAGAAGGCACGGGTTCCCTAGTTTAGAGCTAGTTTCTCGCCAATTTTGCCTATGTACTGTGACTTTGCTACGGCTATAACTATTGCTGTCTGTTTGTTTGTTCCGGACTATCTCTGAAATGTCTGGACCGATTTTGACTGGACATTTATTGGCAGGTAGCTTTTAGTTCTTTGTATATTTTTTCGGGTCAGCTAGTATAAATAAAATTACATATATATGTGAAACAAAATCTTTTTATCGCGTTTTAAGAATATTATACACTTCGAGAACTGCAATTTCTCACTTTCACAGTGAAACAATATATTTACTAACATTCAGAAATTCACGCCAAATCTAGTCTAATTAAGGCCTCTGACATCACGTTCAATTTAGTCATAGAAAGGCTATTGTAGCAGTCCTTAATTCCTGCATCCTTCCGCTTTGGCATTGTATATCTGCTTAGTCATATTTTATATAAAACAATCTTACTTACTAATATTATAAATGTGAAATACCATGCACAAATAATCTATGCATATAATAAAGTCTTAGGAGAGTCAAACATTGATTTTTTTTCTATTATGATCTAGAATCTATACCTAAAAATATGATTTATATGTTTTTATATTTTTGGTCTGTCTATGTGTATACATTTGTTACGGATAAACTTTGAAAGTACTGTATGTTTTTATATCCAATTTTTCATGAATATTGCCAAGATCGGGTCAACGCATAGGCTAAATATTATCACGCTATCACTAATTGGGGGTGAGAAAAGAACGCTTATAATGGCACAAGCATAGTATTTTTGCTGCTTTATGGCATCCACGCTGACGAAGTCTAAGTTTAGAAGAATCTAGAGCATATCAAACAGACGATATAATCCCCTGTCAGTGTCAAAACCTTATGTCAATTAAAACTCTACCTACAGATTCTGTTAACATTTACAACAGCGAAAACAAATTGAAACAATAGACCTTTGAAACATGACAACACATAAACCATTTTAGGTAAATATCAACCCTTCACTTTTAGTGTTTTGATACAAATTAAAATACATGCAACTAATAATACCAAAGACCCATATAGAGATTATATAAAACCTTGACTTGAACTAGTTGCGATGAGAATTGTGTTAAATATTTGATGTGTCCAACATCAACCAATATAGATATATGTCAAACTGATTGACATTTGAACGTTTGTGTCTTGTCTATGGTCATAGAGGTGCATATAAAAAGGTTATCTATCCGTATTATGTTATTTGCGTAGGGTGTGTTGACAAATGTTAGTTAGAGACGATAACCAATGGACAGGTTGTGGCTCGCTTATCTGCGGAGCGAGGACATCCGCGTGGTTCGGACGTGCGTTATCCAAATAACACAGTTTTATCATGGCGCATCCCCAACTCCATCGTGATTGTGGTCGACGTATCTCGATGATCACGTGACAATATGCTCTTTTTTAATCAACAATACATTCGAAACGCGGAAGATCGATGTTATATCAAGGCCAAGTCCGATTGATACTTTAACAATACAATTAATAAAAGTGATTTGAATCAAACTGCAGTGATCGAAGGTTATATCGACTCGATGGCTTGTTGATTATTTTTCCAGGAAGACTTCTGTTTTGGAAGTTCCTGAGTTTAAATCTTAGCTCATAGCTACAATTGTTAAATTAACACGGGGCTGTAATGTTTGAAATGGTTATTGTACCCAAAAATAACCATTTCATTTACATTAAGATCATTTGCTTTCTATGTAAATATCAAATGATCAGTGTATATAAAAAGTGTATTTTTTTTAAGGCGCTTTTTAGTTATGTAATATTATATTGGACAAGATTTTTTTTAGTAAAAATTGCAAAGATAATCTTTTCGGTGTTTATTGTCTGCGCAATCCAAAATATCACCCCCGAGATCGCAACAGCAATAAGCACAGACTCGTTGGTGTTACGAATTGTAGTAGCACCATAAAACGCGCGATGGAAAGATTGTCTTGTATGGTGTTCAGATTATAGATATTTCAGTACAAGATCAGCATACACAAGTAGGCTGTATATCATAACGTGGCAAGTTAACGGTCACAACTCTACACAGACTTACTACCTAATCATTTAACGTATCAACTAAACAATTATATGTAAAAGGCGAGATAAAAAAAAACGATAGTGTTATATTTGCGGGACATAATTAGGGGTGTTTTGGTGAGAATTAAAATGAGGAAGGCGAGGTATAAATAATATAGTAAATAATATATTTTAATATATATTGTCAAGAGCTACCTACCCCTAATTTTCTCTCTGCCTACCCCGCAAGGGATTTGGCGTGAAGTTTTGTATGTATGTATTTGTATGTCAAGAGCTAATAGATAGATATTTCATATCATCACTAACCCAGATTTGTCCACTGCTGAACGTAGGCCTCCTCCTTGGCACGCCATAACTCTCAGTCCTGTGCCACCTACATCCAATGACTGTTTGCTGTTTTTATTCGGTTGTCGGTCCATCTAGTGAGGGGGTGGCCTACACTGCGCAGAACTCAAGAACCTTTTTTCCCCAGCGGTCGTCAGGTATTCGAGTGATGTGGCCTGCTCACCTCTACTTTAGCGTGCTAACTTTTCGTGCTATGTCAGTTACTGCCGTACGTCTACAGATTTCCGTTTCTCGAAACTTATCTCGTAGAAAAATATCGAGCAGGACCCTCTTCATAGCACGCTAAGCGACTTTAAGCTTGTTAATAAGGCCATTATTTAAAGACTATGTCTCAGATCCATATGTTATGGCTGGTAACAAACACTGGTCATAGACCTTGGATTTTACGCACTGAGGAGTTTTGGACTAGAACATATTCTTCCGCTTCCCGAAACAGCTTCCCGAACGCTGCCTAGCCGAGTTGGATTCGTCGGTTAATCTCTTTATCGAAGTTTGCTCTACCAGGTCGAATAGTTGGTCCTAGTGATCATAAGTGGTGGTGATCACCTAGTGATCATCATCATCCTAAACATAGTGATCGACTAATTCGACGATCGCATCGCCAAGAGTTACCAGTACTTGAATTACATGGACATTGGACATGACTTTGGTCTTGTCCATATTCATTCGTAGCCCCACTTGTTGGGGTGATATCTTGTTCAGATGCCTAAGTATAACACCCGGTTTAAGCACCTTTCACTTTCTTTAAAAAACAGCATCACTATACTCCTGGTACATGCCTCTGGAACGACAGAATTGAAAAGTCTGAAGGGCTTTAGAACCGGCTTGCCGTGCCTGCTTTCAGTAGCTTGGTAGTAATTTCATCGTCACCGGGTGACTTCACACCATGAGTTACTTTGTCATAATATCGGTTGGTAGGCCAATTCATGCAGGGAACACCATCGTACAAGTTCATATTTACTTAAGTCGATATATCGCTTTGCACGTCCTATAGATTGAATGGTGATGTGGCTTTTATGTTGAGAGACATCAGGTTCTTAAGTCTTTCATCCTGAAGAAGACATAAAGTACATATTTTATTATTTTATAAAACTTTCATCAATAGTTTCATAATACAATGACCGCAAATGTGGACAATTTTAAGAACATATTACGATATGAGATATTTACGCCACAACATTGAAATAAAACACTAAATGCGTACAAAGAGAAATTCGGAATAATCGGGACGCGTCTGTGCGTGGGCTAGATGTCTTGTGAATATCTCAGTGGGTATGTTTCGTTTGCAGTATGTGGATATTGCGTTTGGTGCAGTATCTATAGTGTATAGGAAGTGTTGGTAGCCGGTACATAAATCTGCAGTGCGCGAGTGCGCTCGGTGGCGGGTCAGTGTTCACGCCTACAGAAGATTCTCAGCCGCGGCGATCTGCACGTTCTTAGCATATTATCTGAATCTTGTGTACCGACAGCGGCACACCACCACTTCCAGATACGGGCAAAAATTGAAACACGAAACGTATGCACATATCGGAGTGGGCCTCGGCCTACACGTATAAAGGTTCGTTCGTGTTCGTGCTTTCTTTATGTTCCTGACCCTGTATGGTGAAACAAAAATAAAATGTTGCCGACTTTATCTAGATATCACGCGGCACTTAATGCATAACGACGACAACTTTCAATGTGAAACTTTGAAATATACTCGTGTGTATGTGGCCTAAATATACATTTGTTAGGTGATTTCATTAAATAAAATTAAATATAACACATAAATAGACTTATGTATCCTATAGTGGTAGGCAGAGGTTTTGGCTTTCCACAAGCTACGATCCTGTTTCATAGTCATACACCTCATCATGTCATCATTCGGGTGTTACACATTTTTCCTTTTATAAAGAGACCATATATTTGGTCGTGGTAGCTCCTTCTTGGTCTCCCAATCTCGACTCTGCCTCTCACGTTAGTCTTGCTACATACATTGTTGGCTTTCTCTCTTTCTTGCAACATCACCAAAACATCTCCACATAAGGCTCTCCACCTTCAGAACCACAACATCCTTCGACTTGCATTTCTCCTTTATCACGTAACTTCTCATTCGATTCTCAAGATTGACTCCACACATTTATCTGAGAAAGTATATTCTCCAACAAGATAACTACATATACAAATAACACAGTAATATCAAAATTATTTGTTTTACTATTACCGATCTATATATAAAAATAAATAAATAAATAAACAAACAAACAAACAAAAAACAACATAAAAAAATAAAAATAAAAAAAAATAATAACAAAATAACATCAAATAAATTTTCAAATGGATTGAATTGTAAAATAATTATTCAAAATATTATAATCTCTTTATAAAAATCATTTACCATATTGTTAGTTTTATAATTCACTTCGTTCTTTTATTTAAATCGATTAAGACCACGTTAGCCCACGCATTTTAATATATTACGAAGATTAAGCCGTACCTCGACGTTCGGCTTATCGTTTCTGATAAAGTACTTCAAATCACATATATATTATGTTAGTTAATATTTTAATATCTAACTCAACAAATTTAGATGATATCTTCAATTAATCGTGTTATTAATAATAATGTAATTAATATACAACATCAGAACATATTGACTCATATGTTTGAACATTACTCAGAATGTCATGTTGCAGTTTATGAACTGAAATACTTTATTAATATAGAATACAGTGAAATATATTTTATGCACATTTTTCCTAAAAATATCTCTCATTTCGTAAATTGTGTGAAGTTAATGTAGGTGAATTTAATGTCTTTTTTTTAATAAACAGTACCTACTTCTGTGTGAATCATATTTAAACAAATATCAAGTTATTTTTTTGCTGACTGTATTTTCGTTTCTTCTTTCTTTTAATGAACCTCGTTAGCTTGCCAGCATTCTTTAATTAAAATTATCGTCAATATAATACTTACGCGAGTGAAGCTGCGGATCAACAACTACTAATATATCTAACAATACAAGCGCTCATTCGGTTCGTGAGGCTGTATGCTCTCGATGCATATCGTACATACAATACACTGGTTTTTGCGTATCTAGTTACCTGCATGAGCCCTATCCCACGGCCTCGGCGGCGCCTTAACAGGTGTGCACCTGAGACCAGTCGAGCTTTTTCATCACAACACATACATATAACTACAATCAAACAAAAACGAACTACACACTGCCAGCGTCCCAGAATGATGCTCTCCAATTCATTCATCTTCCAAAGCTGGAATTCTTTTATATTTTGGTGGACGAACTCGTTTTTATTTCTTATTGTCTCGCTTCAACATACATTGATGTGTCGGCGTGCGATGCGTGCCTGCGTCTGATTTATGTAGATTTTAATTATTATGAGTTAAGAAATATATTTGGTACATTACCTATTATTTTTTTTTAATGTTATTTTCATTTTTTAATACCCTCAATCTAAATAGGTGTTAAATGCTGCGGCAAAGTCTTATATTAATTGTTATTAATCTATACAAACACATACATAACTACACGCCAAATCTCTTGCGGGGTAGGCAGAGAGAACAGAGCGCCATATGGCACGATTGTTACACGCCGCACTCGATTTCATAACTCTTTAATGCACGCGCGATAACTTTTAAGGCTCCTAACATCACCTATAATTTAATTAAACTGTAGTTTAATACTAAGTAATTAGTTATAAATAGTCGAATACTTTAATACTCAGTCTACCTTGAGAAAGGCGGAGTTTATCTTGTATCCATAAATCACATTACAAAAATCATGAATGAGCTATAAAGAATGGATAAATGGAAATTCTTTGGTGCTCATGATTTTATTCTGCGAATTTTGTGCATACCAAAAATATTGTCTAGATGTTATAATCAAAATTGTATACTGGTAGTTTTTAATAGAAACTAGCTGACCCGGCGAACTTTGTTCCGCATCAAAAGTAATAAACTTTGAAGAAATAAATAATGAATAAAATTTGGATATTAAAAACTTCAAGTTGTGCTATTTATCGGCACGCGTTTTGGCGCGCAACGCAATATTATGTCCCACTATGTTAATACTATAATATCTTCGTAAATATTCGTTTAAATTACATACTGTAATATTAATCTATATTAAATGCACAATCTATTTAATACACTTAACTGGTTGAAAATTAATGCTATAATGTTTAAAATCGCTTCGTAAATAAGCCATTATTTTTCGTAAAAAGTAAAAAAATAAAAAGGGTCATTGTGAGTTATCCCTAAGAGATAGACATATGCCATCGCGGACTTTTTTATAGATCTTTTGAAGGTGTATAACAATGTAGTACATTATTTTGTTTTATCACTTAGGGTTTAGGCAGCGTTTGCGATTAAAGATATAAATCTTGAAAATTATCACTTTTGTTTACTATACTACTATATATTATAATTATAGATCAAAACCACCCCGTTGATACCCTCTAGCTATTAAAAAAAACCGCATCAATATCCGTTGCGTAGTTTTAAAGATATACGCATATAAGGGGACAGACAGCGGAAAGTGCCTTTGTAATGATAATGATGATGATTAGAATAAATAATTAAATGTCTCGATGTTCCGGTTATCGAGCTCCCCACTTCTCATTTAGAAGTCGCGGGTTCGATTCAAGACTCAATGATTTTGGACGAATGATTTCTCAGAATTCTTTTTGGAAGTTATTTGTGAGAAATATCGATGACTGACAACCTTGTGGCCGGTGTAATGGCAATAGGTTCACCACCTATTCCATTGGGGACGTAACGTAACTTCGAGCAGAGGCTTTAACAGCCGTTGGGCAGACAAATACGAAGTCACGTTATTAAATAGTATCGATATATCCATAGATACTCAAAGCAGTATACAACTTAATTATATAAATATATTAAATGCAATAGATAATATCTCTAGATCAGCACACAACAATAAACAGGTGCAAAATTTAAACGTGTCACAAACCAAAACACAGACGTGTAGGCATTTAATTCAATAAATTAAATTCAGTAATAATTGCATATTAATCATGAAACGAGTTTCTTAGATGTCATATTACTTATAAACATTAAAGACTGTATGCACTAAAGTATGTCGTTAGCTAAAGTAATAATATTATACATATATACTCCTGTCATATGAAAAAAAGGCACCACTTACATTTTTCTGAAATTGAGATGCATACATATTTGAAATCTGGAAGATTTGTGGATTCCAAATATGTAACTCAATTTCAGATAAAATTAAGTTGTGCCTTTTATCTTGATGACGGGGATGTAGCACACTAGTAAATATGTGTGTGTGTGTGTGTGTGTGTGTGTCACGAGCTCGCTGCAACCTTGGTAAAATGCCGGTCAACAAATTATAATCAAGCGATGTCGCATACCAATGGTCCATTTAAACCTGACACTTCCACATGCAGGCGATTACGCTTGCACTAATTTCATTATAAGTAGATCATATTAAACACTTGCGAAGCTCAAATGTAGTTACACACATAACTTTACGCTAAGTCCCTTACGGGATAGGCAGAGAAAACAGAACGCCATAAGGCACGATTCTTACACGCCTCACTCGCTTCTTTGAGCTTCATTTCTCTTGTCATACTCGCTCGTCGATTTTTAAGGCTCCTGACATCACCTTCAGGACTCGTCCTATTTGGTCATGGAAAGTTTGTCGTGGCCGTCCTCGACTCATACATTCATCCGCTTTCACAATTGTATATCTGCTTAGTCAATCTTGCACCATCCATTCTTTCTACATTTTTTTCTGTTGTTTGGTTGTTTTCTGTCCGACAAAGGCATGTCAATAAATCGTGGACAATATCGGGATCATTGGTAATTTAAGTTTTTTACTAAACCAGTCATTTAATTTCTAATCGATTAATTTTAAATAAATGATTGATTTGTGGAAATAAATCATAAATAAGCAAAAGCCATTATTATCATAATAAACATTGTCAACGTGGAAAAAATAGTGCCAATAAAAAGACATTCGTCAGTAAAACTACGTTTATGGAGCTCAGGGATTGTGACATCAACACTTCGAGATTAGAGTAAGTTTTATTTTAAAACAAGAAAGATTTGTTTTCTCTGTAAAAAAAAAATACTTAAAAAACATGTTATAACTGTATAAACTTATACAATTTAACAAAAAATATCAAATTGAGTCTTATCAAAGATGCGTAATTGGACAGTATCAATAAAAATAACTTCAATAATCGGAAATACCCAAGGACGAAAATACCTACGGTGAAAAGCTTGTTTTATCGAATTCAGCGTTTATTCCACTCAAATAAAAAAAAATATAACAATTTTTCTCCAATTCTTATACTCTCTCAAACTCTTAAATCTTCTAAGCAAGATACAGACATCCCTGTCTGTCTGATTATATTTTGATTTTATTCTGTCATTAGATTCGAGGGTATTTTTTATTCAGTTTTATTAATTTAGGCAATATCGAGTCGTAGTGGCTGATATGCAGAATACAGCGAATGCCATTCCAACCTATGAGTATATGGCAACTGAATGTGGCTGATACATTTGAATAGGGCCAGTATTCCAGTAAACATTACCTGTGTCTTGACTTATGCAAAAAGTATGAGGATAAAAAAAAAGTTGTACATAATATTCCCCACGATACAATTCGTTTATCCGTAATGGCTCACCACTTCTGCGTAACCTTGGACAATTCGGATGTGACATATTTAATATTTGCCTCACATGTTTACATATGCATAGTTGATATCTGTGGTATATCATATGCAAACACATCAACAAGTCGTACTGTTAGCTTTATAACATTTTATCGATAAATTTTGTTCACAATTTACATAGAGCGTATAAAAGATAAAAATGCAAGGCGTAACCTTGATCTACACAAGTATAACACATCTTCGTATTGGACATTTTAAGCTAATAAAGGCATGTTACATGTGTGATGTAGATAGATAGTAGACGATACCTTTCCACGAATAATATCTGCTTAGTAACAGTGATAATAGCGACCTTGGATTTATTCATAACAATATGGAATAAAATTTTCACATAAACACTTTCTCACGCAGTCATGTAGTTGTATTAAATTGTTCACAAATAAAATAAATACTTTTTGATGAGCAGGTTTACCTGAATCAGCTGATTGAGCGGCTTGAATGAGCACATTCTTAAATATTTGTCCGCGCTACGACGAAAACTACCTGCTATATGTCGTTGTCAATTCACATTGCGCAGAGATATTTGCACCTTACATTGCAAAAAGGTTGAATGAATAGAGATACTAACTATAATAATAATAATATGTGGGTCTGATTGTTGAATTCCATTACGAAATATTGACGGAAAGTATACTAGATATTGAAACGAAAATACTCTAAGTTACTTAATTTTTTTTTATTTTTAACTACTTATTTACTACTCTATCTTAATTTTTGGGCTCTTAATGCTTGGGCTTAAATCTAGGCTCTGACAAAACACCATAGGGCCAAAATTGACAGTTGTCAGAGAAGTATGGAGAGAAGCATGTTAGGTTTAAAACTAAGGGACAAAGTAAGAAGTACAGACATCAGGCATAGAACTAATTTAACCGATATCCTCGCCCGTATTGGCCAACTCAAATGGAGGCGGACTGGGCATATGCTCAAGTGTAGAAAGGAGAAATGGAGCAAACAGGTGACAATCTGGTATCCAAGAGATGGCAGGTCGTAAAAAGAGAAGATGGGACGATGATTTGAAAATGACTTTGGGTCCGCTCTGGACAAGAGTGGCAGCAGACAGAAAGCAATGGAAAGAGTTGGAGGAGGCCTTTGCCGTAAGGCACACCGAACTGAGATCTATTTTATTACCTGTTTTCAATGTGTAAAATTTTAAAGTTAGGGAATAAAGGTTTTATTATTATTATTAGTAATTTTTAGGCTCTTATGCTTATTCTTTATCAAAAAAAAGTAGCTCTAGTCTGAATTCTGATATCTTATAAGTATATACATATTATGTTTTTTATTTATTAGGACAAGTCCTTAAGGAAGGTGATGTCAGGAGCCTAAAAATCGACAAGGCTGTATGACAAGAGTTATGAAAGTCAAAGAAGGAAGTGAAGTGCACTTATAAAAACCGTGCCTTATGACGCTCTGTTCTCTTTGCCTTTATCGCATGGTACTTGGCGTGAAGTTATGTTTGTATGTATGTTTAAGTCTTTTTTAAGTATTGATATTGCATTTAGTAATGTAACGATGGTATTTATATGTAAGTGATTTATTTTCTAATTAAATTTAAACGTGTATGTGTGTGTAGGTTGATTTAGACTCATATTGTGGTGTCCAGGCGTCAGTTGGTGCGCGGTGTTGAGTGCGTGCGTGCTGGATGCCTAATAGTGATGTGCCGACTCGGAAAAATCCAAACTTGAGTTGACTGGAGTAAAATGGCACGTAACTCGGGTTACGTAACTCAAATTAAAGTCACAAGGTTTTTCTTAGATTGTTTTTGATATCCAAAAAATAAACCAATTGTTCTGAAAAAAAACTTGAATCGTCATCATAACAATAATAATAACCGGCAGTTGAAAAGTAAACTTAAATTTGCATCAACTTGTTTATTATGAAATAACCAACAAATTTCATCTTAGAGTTTCATTATGCTTTTGAACTAAGGTCGGAGATAATCAAATCGAGTTGATTCACGTCAAGCTCAAGTTAACTCTAGTCAAGCTCAACTCGAGTCAACTCGAGTTGTCTACACAGCATCACTATTCTACTATCGATACGACCGATCGCGTCGTGTTAATAACTTTCATTAAGGGCAATTGTCCTGTTCAATCGATCTGATCAGTCAGTTTGCCGCCGCCCGATATATACACCAGCTAGCCATTATATTAACTGTACTTGTAAATTACAACTTGAGTAATTATATTACGCGCAACTATGTGAACTCTGTTTACTGATTACTAGCTTTACGCCTCGCGGCTCGCGTATAAACAAAATCGCGATGACGATCATGAAATTTAGTCTATGTTATTCTAGGTGAATGCAGCTTTCCAATGGTGAAAGAATTGTTAAAATCGGTCCAGTATTTTTTGAGTTATTCTTTACATAGAAAAATACAAATCTTTCCTATTTATTTATAAAATACACTATTCCCAAGGAGAACTGACGTCAGGCAAGCCACAGTCAAATCTTTTGACAACATTGATAGTTCGTAAGAATGACATGTTGTGCCCAGCCCACTTCCGAGTACCGTCCAAGTACCGTCCAAGTACCGAATCTTCACCACAGTAGCTTTCATTCAACGTTTATTTTTGCGTGATTTTCGAAGATTTTTCGAAGTTGATTTCGTATTATGTTATGTGCAGAGAAAGTGTAAAGAATTAGGTTTAATATTGAATATTTTTTGTATATATGTACATATTGTTATTATAATTAAAGATAATAATAAGATAATAAACAATAGTTCTCTATAGACCATTAACTTATCGTTGAACTGCACTAATCGAATGGCCGCTTGCGGTAGCTTCGATAGCCGATAGCCCCCGTGCCACCGCCTGCTCGCCCTGATCCTTGCCTTACACAAATGAGAATTACTTTGCAATTATTGCTTCTGTACTGCATCATAAGATACATCAGATATAAGATATATCTAAACCAATAAATAGAATTTATGTAAAACTAGCTGACCCGGCGAACTTTGTTTCGCCTCGGAACCAATGAATTATTTTTTCTATCTATCGTACCATTCGTACCTAATAACTGAAGTGTCATTGGTTACATTGAAATAACTGCTTTTTTACTACATTCATATGAATATACATATATAGTAGATACACAAAAATAACATTTTTCACAAGTAGCTGGTAATAAGGAGTGACGCAGGCTAGTTTTTTTGGCTAAAAACGCCGTGCCAGCTACTTTAAAATAAAACTAGCCTAAGTTATTCGTTATTACATCATTTACCTGCCAATTAAAGTCCCACCTAGGTGTTGGTTCATGAGGTAGAAAGGGGTTGGGCCTCCGGATACCTCTCTCACCGAGCGAAACGCGACATCAGCTACTTTACGTCGATATTCGGAGAGGTCGTGGTATTTCACCGGTCGATCCGGCCCATTCACACCGAACTGGGTGGCTGTACCATTTATGGTATATTCATATGTATATCGTAAAAACATAACATAACTTCACGCCTTTTGTTACCCGAAGGTGTAGGCAGCGGCCGTTAAGCCTTGTCTCGCCGTTATGTTTACGTCTCAAATGGAATAGGTGGCGAACCTATTGCCACACCGGGCACAAAGTTTTCAGTCATCGATATTTATCACACTTAACTTCCGAAAACAATTTCGAAAAGTCATTGGTGAGAGCCTGTATCAGGATTCCAACCCGGACCTCTGGATCAGAAGCCGTGTGCTCGACCGCTGGACCACCGAGACTATGACTATATCGTAAAAACCGGTTATTTTAATATGTATTACAAACAGACACGCAATTTTTTTAATATTTATGTATGGATAACAGAAGCTAATCGGTCTCAATGTTTTAGTAATCGATCTCCCCGCTTCTGATTCAGAAGTCGTGGGATCGCATCCGGGCTCACACACCAATGACTTCTCGGAATTATTTTCGGAAATTATTTGTGATAAATATGACTGACAAGTTTGAGTGTCCGTTTATTTGCCATCTATTCTATCCTATTTGGGAGGTAACATACCGATTCATCGAAAGGAGTAGAAAAATAACGTAAAGTTATGTAATTATTATTATTTTTGTTTTTATTTTGGTTTATTCATTTCTAATAAACTACTTAGGGGCCGTCCATTAATCACGTGAGGTTAGAAAGGTGGGGGAGGGGTCTAACAAAAATCACGACATATCACGAGGGGGCAGGGGGGTGTAGTAAGATATCACGTGTGTTTATTTTTTCCACCTTCTTAGAATAAAATGGATTGGTGTGAGCCCAGAATCAATCCCACGACTTTCTGATTCAGAACTAGGCCGCTCGAGTACTCGACCATAGTTACTCGATCAATATGATGAATTTAAAATAATACTCTAAAAACACTAAGATTCTTTGTATGTACTAAAAATACACATGATGCTGGATAGGGGGGGGGGGGGGGTAATGTTACCACGTATCACCATGGGGGAGGGGGGTCACAAAGTGATGAAAAAAACATCACGTGTTTAATGGACGGTCCGAGAACAGTCGGAATTAAACGAAGTGTTACGAAAAAGTGAGTGACTGACGGATCGAATTGCACTTAGTTCAGTGCGGATACCTCTAATCACCGAGAGAAAAGCGCCATGAGCCACTTTTAAATTACGCCAATATTCTTCTTCAGCTGTGGATAATATTGAAGAAAATTATTAAATTACTAATAGTTTGTAGTCGGCCGAAGCCGAAGCCGAAGGTTGTGGAGTTTGCCGATTAATCGGCTTCGGCTTCGGCCAAAAATAGACCTTCGGTCGGACCATAGTGTGTATGTATAATGTAACATATAACATAACTTCACGCCTTTTGCTACCCGAAGGTGTAGGCAGCGGCTGTTAAGCCTCGTCTCGCCGTTATGTTTACGTCCCAAATGGAATAGGTGGCGAACCTATTGCCATACCGGGCACAAAGTTTGTCAGTCATCGATATTTGTCACACATAACTTCCGAAAACAATTTCGAAAAGTCATTGGTGTAAGCCAGTGTCTGGAATCGAACCCGGACCTCTGGATCAGAAGCCGTGTGCCACTGCGCCACCGAGACGTAGAGTTAGGTAGTATAAGAGTGTGTGCGTGACTGATAATAGCCTGAATAAATTTTATGTTAGATTGTAATTTAACTAACGGTGTGAATTAAAATGAGTCATCACTCCATATTAGATAGGTGCCTTACACGTTAAGTTAATTTAATACCACACGAATATTGTCATTGGTATATATTTAGAATGAATTTTTGTATTCCATATTATTTTATATTTCTAGTAGTTATTATTTTTAGTTGACATGGCATCGTGGTAGTTAATGGTACAAAGGTCCAGGAGTTCGATGCCCTCTTGACATGTTTTGATGACCATGGAAACTATCTGACCGTGACCAAAATATAAACAGAATAGTAATGGACTACTATACATTCCATATTTAACTATCCGAGATGAGAAACACTGCCATATGTATGACTTTGAAGAGCATGAATATTTCCAAAAATAGTACACAAATTAAAACTTCACAACAAGTCCAAGTTCAAAGGTGTCTTTAAAACATCCAAAATAGTAATAAAAATGTCATCGCAAAAAATATGCTCCAGGTGAGGCTCGAACTCACAACCCCGGCATTGCTCACGAACACTGTCTTATAAGTACCGTGCGCTAACCAATTGCGCCACTGGAGCGACGAGTGGAGCGTCGAAATTACGACTCACAACCTACACGCCCCCCTTCCCGCACACCGTGAAACATGTCGTGTATGTTCATTCATTTTTAATTTTACATCATAGCCATAAGGGCTATTATTTATTCTTACGTCATATTTATGTAATTATGATTATATGTGGCGCCATAATGATAATTCAACGTTTCTATTATCAAGTAGTTTTTATTTATATGCGTAATATATACGATCTTTGACTTATTGAAAAAAGTTAAGTATTAAAACTAAAGTTTGTAAACAATGATTCACACATTAATTAGTAGGTACCTATATTTTACAAGTGTTATTTATGTAAGTACCTATTGTTCCAAATCCGTTTTTCAACCGACTTCCTTATGTATGTTCTCGTTCTCGCGTTACATTTTGGTTTAGATTTTTGAAGTAAATCTTCTTTACGCATGCTTTACTTTACAAGTAAGATAGTAAATTGCTAACGCGAGCGTTACGAAGAGTGTGATCGGGAGAAACGAACGAGTTGATAAGTATTAAGAATGGTATATATATATGTAAATAAAAATACATATTATTCTTATATTACACATTCCACAGCCCCGGATCTAGTCGGGCAAGCCGGGGCCCATGCCCATGCATCGTCTATGGGGTTGTGGGTTATTAGCAAAACGGTTAGAAGATCTTGGCATATATTTTCCAAGACAAAAACTCTTTGTGCGTGCTGCAAGATTTGACAACTGTCTTCTACCGTCCTTTTTTTGGTACGCTGGGAAAAAATGCTGTGGGCATACGCCTCCCACCGGGAGATGGTATTTCGGTGTAACCGGAACCGAGCTATCCGGGCAAGTACCAGAGATTTGATCCCCTTCAGCAAACTAACCGTTGGTTCACACTTGAGGCGAACTCACTGCACTCGCTGCTTTTCTCTGCTCCCGCGGTACCCTGATCTTGCAGTCGGAAACGTGGTTACATCTGAAACCTACCTACTTCGGGTCCTAGTACCGCCGCGATCGAATTGCGGCGCGGCCCAGCCCACGACAGCAAACCTGAAGAGTGTGCTCAGCCGCATCCTCCGCCGCATCACAGTGCGGGCACGATGGGGTCTCCTCTCTGACGATTCGGCTCAGGTACGATCCATAGCACCCGTACCCGTGCCCATTGTAGATAATAAGCCATGAAAATGGCCTTTCCCGCAATAATTTTGCCTTCCACCGTGATGTGAGCGTCAGCGGGAGGACGCCGCCGAGGACAGGGGAAGAAGACTGTTTCGGTCTTATGCAACGCCATCTGACGATGGATTCGTGGACTCGCCCGGCCACGAGGGTTTCACCCGCTAAAGGGAAGCTCGCCGCCTCATTGTAGTCCCTCCCCCGGGCAACGAGGAGCGTGTCATCTGCATAACAGATTACACTCGTCCTACGTCGAATGGGGGACGGAGTAAAAGGCGTTGGCAATGTCGAATGACACCGCCAGTACCCCGTCTCCCACGCTCGCTGCTTCCCGCACTTGGGCCTTTAGAGTGGCAATGCGTCAATAGTCGAACGCCCTTTCCGGAATCGGAATTGAGCGTCCGACAGATCCGACCCCACTTGGCAAAAGTGATCATTAAGGCGGAAGGCCAACAATTTGCCAACCTCATTGAGAAGGACGATACCTCCGTATCTCCTTCCAGGCTTTCGGAAACCTCGCAATCGCAAGGCACGAATTGAAGAGGCTCCGAAACCTTCCCCCCATCTCGGTGGTGGCAAGAACTAATACGCGTGCAGGGCCAGGAGCTGTGCCCTTGGAGCGGAGCCGGAGAGTTACCCCCATTGAATTGTTCCTCCGTAAGCGACTTGACTCTCCTTGACCCTCCACCCTCGGCGGAGTCGCCGAGGGTTGAGGGTCCATAGCTGGTGGCGTAAAGTTGGCCCTGCTAGGAAACAGGGACCGAACCACCCCGTCCAGAGGTATATCTGACCAGTATCCGTCCCTTCGTCAGGACGGCCTGGGCCGCTGCGACAGGGCACTCGAGGCTCATCGCGCCCATACCGCCGCGGTTGGATAGATAGGGCGGCACTTGACCGCCGCGACCTCGCAGCATCCGATGTTCGCGATCGCCGTTTCCACTTCCACCTTGGCGACCTAATCGTCTAGATTGGTCACCGCCAACGCCGCCAGTTTTACCCGCCGCACTACGCTTGCCACGTCCGCGATTGCCTCCCGCAGCTTAAAGACCCGCGTGGAGGTCTGGACTGTGGCTTGGGTCCGGCGGCACGACACCGATGTGGCCGAGCGCGGGTGAGAACTGACGGAGTAGTCATACGAGATGGTCGACAAAACATGTTGCAGTGAATGGCCTATTAAATAATTTGCTAGAAATAGTTCATGCCTTAGAAGAAGTTTTCTTTATGGTATACGGTACATAAGCAGGCGTGAGCACCCGGTGGCAAGCAACAAACGCCGCCCATAGACATCTGAACACAGCTAGCACAGCACTTGCGTTGCTGTCTCTTAAATTGGAATATGGAAGGAATCGGAAGCGGGATGGGAAGAAAAGGCTTTCCTTTTTGGGATTGGGTTTCCGAATACGCGGCATGAGTAATAGTAGAGTAGAGCGGCAAACGTTAAAATAAATGTTAGTGGGCAGGGGCGGCATTTTTCAGTTCTTGAGCCGCCTAAAAAAAATAGAAGATCCGGGGCTGACATTCTATGACCAAATAGAACGTGTTCTGGGGGATGGTGATGTTAGGAGCCTCAAAAATCGACGCGCGTGTATTAAAAGAGTTATGAAAGTCAACGAAGAGAATGAGGTATGTAAGAATCATGCCTTATGGCGCTCCGTTCTCTCTGCGTGAAGTCTGTATTATATAAATAAATAATACATATAGAGATTTTAATTCAGTCTTGTGATCTACTACCACGACCGGATTGCTGAACCGATTTCGTATGGATGCTTAGGTTATAATTTTAATGTCTCTTACTAACGTCCATAGATATCTATTATCATTGGTAAGATATGTAAATCTCAATAATTTTCAATAATAGAGCGAAAGAAACAGTGACAGAGTTTGGATCGCCTATAGATACGAGCGCGATGTTTCGTCATCATTTCGTACTGCACGAAGCGATCTAACTTCTATGTATATATTGCCAAATTAGTCGTACCCGATGGTCAACTAATAGCTCACTTATCTAAGCAAAAGTCAATAAACTGAGACAAAAGAGTTGCGTAACCAATGATCGCTGATCAATACTCATAGCGAGCGATACGACGACAATTCTTGTCACAGGGTTATATCGGTTGAACAAATTTTTTAATAGCTTGAAACTTCTGTGCTGTGTGAATGATATTTATTACAGCTATTTAACCAAAAAATGCTGCTTGAAAATAATTGTAATTACAACGCCATCTAGTAGCTGGCCAAGCAAATAGGTCTAGTATTGTAGATCTAGCTTACTAATGTTGTAGTCATATTATTTACATTTTTAGAAGTCTGTAAATATATCTGTTGTTAAATATTAAACTCTCTTCACCACCTATTCCATTTGGGACTAGACATAACGAACTAGACTAGTCCGGGCTTAATAGCCGCTGCCTACAACTTTGGGTGGAAAATAGCGTGAAATTAAAAATTTTAAAAACAAAATTAAAACTGTAAAAAATATGTGTAAATGGCTGTATTCGTTTGGTGATCCAAGCCGCAGAAACTTATTCAGCTACCGGAAGTACTTATTAATTATGGGCATATGTATCTATTAATGTCTAGTAGAGTACATAGGTATGTATGTATCTATGTATACATACATAGAAGCATACACCGAAGCCGGTCTACTTACTTATTCGAAATACTAATTACATTGTTTTATGTTATTATACTCATCATTGATCCAAATCAAAATGTAAAAATTCTTTAAACGAAACTAACATTCAAGAATCGATTAATCGACTTTAATAAAATAAGTAGTAGGCGATGATCCGTTTATAAAATCGATTGTAAGATATAAATCGTTAATTTATAGGAAACATTACATTATTGCTTTATTTTATTATCATCGGTCACTATTTAATTTATATCTCTTACTAGCTGACCCGGCGAACTTTGTTCCGCATCAAAAGTAAATGAGTAAATTTTGGATATCATGAGGTTCAATTTGTGCTATTTATAGGCTTTAACCGCTAATATCTTCGAAAATATTCGTTTTAATTGCATGCTGTAAAGGGTCAGGATCATCTATATTACATGCACAATCTATTTAAGACACTTAATCGGATAACAATTAATGCTGTAATGTTTAAAATCACTTCGTAAATAAGCTATTATTTCTAGAAAAACTAACATAATAAAAATGGTCATTGTGGGTTATCCCTAAGAGATAGACATATGCCCGCGCGGACTTTTTTGTAGACCTTTTAAAGGTGTTTAATAATGTAGAACATTGTTTTGATCTAGCACTTAGGGTTCAGCCAGCGTTTGCAATTAAAGTTCTAAATCTTGAAAATTAATATTTTTTCTTTAGAATATCATATATGAATTATAGATCAAAACCACCCCGTTGACACCCTCTAATTATGAAGAAGACCCCATTAACATCCATTGCGTAGTTTTAAAGATATAAGCAATTAAGCATCACAGAAGGAAGCACAGAAGGACAGCAGGAAGTGACTTTGTTTTATACTATGTAATGATGATGAAGTCGACGTCACGTTGGTCTGGGTGTCGAGACAATCGCTTCTGAAACAACAAGTCGTGGGTTTCTTATCCTGTCTCACAACCTTTACTATTCAGACAGTAGGATCTAATCATCGTTAGTAGTATTATTTTTATAAACTCCTAAAACTGAATTCAAAAATTCATCGGTATTTCATATGGATTCGAACCCGATATCTCTGGTTTGGATGCGGGATGTCGAACCACTAAGCTGCCGAATCGATATACATACTACACGACATCACCAACTATTCAAATATTGGATATTTTTTGGAGTAGAAAATTTTGAAGCGATTGTTATTTCTGAGGGTCCTTGTTAAGTGAAGGAACAGCAGATAAACAGGACTTATTTCGCTACTGGGAACTGCCTGGAGAGTACACGACATATTCCTAAGGCAGGTACTTAAGTAATAGTAGGTACAGTCGCTGCGCTGCGTGACCTTTTGATCCAGCCCGTGCTCCTGCCGTACTCTACCCCGCACCCCGCATCCGTCTCCTCGCTCCCGGCTATTTGTCTAACTCGTGCCCTCGTTCTCTTTCCAATTGAAAATTAAAAACCCCTTCTAACAAAAAATCCGGTAGTCATCGGTCAATTTGAAAATGAATTTAAAGAATCTGTAAATTCCAAATGATTCCGTTGGTTACTTTTTTTTTATACTAAATCTATCATATAGGATTCGACCCGACCCGACATGCCGACCCCGAGTCGTGAGGAATGTAAATTGCTGACCGTGCGCGAACAACCCCCTGTAAACCAAATGCCACTTCTATATTTTTTCTGTCACCTACGAGAAATTGTTTGAGTTTGGCCCGCGGATACGTGCGTAGCGAAACATGATGTGGAGATACATGTTAAAAAACCATACCAAGACTCACATTTGAAAGGAAACCAATGATATTAAGACCGCCTAGGTACCATAAAAAAAATCAAACGCTAATTGAATGAGTGACCAAATAAAATAATTTACAATGTAAATAAATAGTTTTCCTCTTTCGTAGAAACGCTAAAAATATCATCGCTTAACAAGTGGAAAAGCTAATAACTTTCTTTCTAGGTAAAAATAAAAACTAATCATTTTGATTAAAAATCATTTTGAAAACTAAATCAAAAAAAAAACAATGATGAAGCGAGGCATTAATTTAATATAATATAAATTTTTAACCACACAACCTAACGGACTCTACGGTACAATAAAAATAGTGAAATAATAATTAAGTACTTATTAAATGTATTATTTCAATTATGTTACTTTTACATATAGTCTCGGTGGTCCAGTAGTCGAGCACCGCGCTTCTGAATCCAGTGATCGCGGGTTCGAATCCTGGCTCACACCAATAACTTTTCAAAAGTAATGTGTGATAAATATCGATGACTAAAAACTTTGTGCCCGGTATGGCACGTTCGCCACCTATTCCATTTGGGACGTAAACATATCGACAAGTCGAGGCTTAACAGCCACTGCCTACACCTTCGGATAGATAAAGGCGTGTTAGTTGAATAATGTACTTCATAATACATATTACTTTTACATGCCATCAAAAGAAAGTCTAATAATAACAATAAATAAGTAATATATTTAGTAAAATGCTAAATTCAAAGTCAGCAATAATGAGCGCAAACCCTCACAGATATGGAGATACGTGGCCAAACAAACAATCGCCATACAATTGATTCCATCTCATGTGTAATAATATATTACGATTTTAAATTGACATATAGATAGAAAACAAACATGAACTAAGATAGAAAGGCAATAAAGATAAGGACCTTGTTCGGATATCACATTGATCAGCGACATTACGGTCCAGGACTCAAGACTCCATATACAATTTATAAGCATTAGATAGGGAACACATAATCGTAGGAATAAGACTTATCATTATATTCTATATAATTGTAATAATTTATACAATTTGTTAAATTAATCTATATTTATTTACTTTATTTTTTCATAACTATTTCTATCTCAATATCCTACTTTTTTAAAGCCATGTGATGACACTTTAACTTCAATGCTATTGTTAATTTATTCCACTTTTTTTTCAGCTCAAACATTAAGCAAAGTTGCCATGATTATTTTCCTTTTTTTATGGTATAGGGGGCAAACGAGCAAGCGTGTCATCAGATGGAGAGCAACGAACGCCGCCCATGGACACTTGAATACATATAGTAAGTAATACAGTTGCGATGTCGGCCCTTACAATAGGATATTGATATAGGAGAGGGAAGGGGAAAGGGTCTTGGGCCTCCAGATACCTCTCTCACCGAACGAAACACTGCAAAAGCCACTGTCCACGTCGGTATTCTGAGAGGTCGTGGTTTTTCACCGGTCGAGCCGACCCATACGTGCAGCGAACTGCCTGACTCTACCACTCCTTTTAAAGGAAGTACACTTTTAAGGGTTCACGTCATCAGAATCCGTCCATCGCTTGACAAGATGCATCATGAAAAATATGACACAAAATTTATGTGTAACTGACAATGTAAAAGAGTATACAAATATTTGTATGCAACTTTAATAGTGAAGATAGTGGACAAAGAATTCATGACGAATTAAAATTCCTCTGTAAGTGGGTACCCGGTACAATTCAGTCGTTAAGATAACGTTGAGACAACTGTGTTTAGCATTGATTTGGGAGCAACGTTGATCACGAACTGGTCAGCTTTCGTCACACGGACGGCACTCGATCAATTCGAGAGTAACAGCCTAACGGAGTCTTAATATCACCATTCTATTTCATTTGTAATATGATATGCTTATTCAACTACTTACTATAATAATAATAAATGCATATATGTATCGGAATTTCACGCCTATAATACTTAAAAATATAGGCAACGGAAAATATAACTCGACACTATTGCCATACATCAGGCACACATTACTTTGGAATTGGTAGTTACTTATCAATTTACAAAATTATTTTAATGTTTATTAGTTTGTTTGATATCATTTATACTTATAGATATAACTAGCTGACCCGGCGATTTTTGTTACGCATCAAAAGTAATAAATGACTAAATTTTGGATATCATGAGGTTCAAGTTGTGCTATTTATCGGCTTTAACTGCTGTCCCGCTATGTTAATACGAAAATATTCGTTTAAATTGCATGCTGTAAAGGGTCAGAATCATCTATATTACTCACAGAAACTATTTAAGACACTTAATTGGATGAAAATTAATGCTATAATGTTTAAAATCTATTCGTAAATAAGCCATTATTTCTTGTAAAAAGTAAAAAAATAAAAATGGTGATTGTGGGTTATCCCTAAGAGATAGACATATGCTCTTGCGGACTTTTTTGTAGACCTTCTAAAGGTGTTTCAAAATGTAGAGCATTGTTTTGATCTATCACTTAGGGTTCCGCCAGCGTTCGCAATTGAAATGCTAAATCTCGAAAATTATTATTTTTTCTTTACAACATCATATATGAATTATAAATCAAAACCACCCCGTTGACACCGTCTAACTATTAAAAAAACCGCATCATAATCCGTTGCGTAGTTTTAAAGATATAAGCATATAAGGGGACATACAGCGGAAAGTGACTTTGTTTTATACTATATAATGATAAATCATTGACTTGATGAAACTGTGTTTTGGCACATGCTCTATTTATTTCTCTGTTTCAATTAAACCATGACTCTCTAAACAGTCACTTAAAATCATGATCTGATACATAAAATAAAATAAATTATCAAATTAAGATGCACTATTGAACTAGAGAAAAATACGTAGGCGGAACCAGAAAGCAATGGTGCATACACTTTTTGGATTATCTTTAATAAGTGTTTTTTTGCTTTTAATAATTTCTTGTAGCTGCTAAAAAATAATCTTTTTACAAGCGATGATTATAAGAATAAATGTAGGTGTCGTCAACGCGAGACGAGACATATTTAATCGCATTTTATGCAAATTCGCCGAGCATTTCGGCTTTGGATCTATCACCTAGATTCTTCCGTTATATTTAATAAGTGAACTGAAATTATAACCGGTTGATGGTTTTTTTTTCTCTTGTTTTTGGCACACTTCGTGGCTGTCATGTTGGAACGAGGCGCTGACAATCGGCGGCGCCACTGATAGTATCTGTCAAACAGAAGCGTTTACTTATAAGGCGGACGATGCGCTACCGTCTGTAGTGAGGCGCTGAGATCGCAGCCTCCGCCCCACATGTCCACGCGGCCTATCAACCGTCGATCAGACAGCACAGCCCACTATTACCATCCAACTTTCTAATAACACACGTGCCGGAGAGAGAGAATTTGCATAAATATTTAGGTAATTATTGGCATCTTGGATTTATTTCTAAGTACGTACATATGATTGACAATTGTCGCAAATCATTCGTGCTTGTCAGATTGGATTACCCTTTGAAATTGAACAAAAAAATATTTATATCGAGAAAGTTGTTCTATCAGACGTAGCAAAGTGGGTGGGCTGCTGCAACGGGCTGGACGACAATTGTTACTTTCATTGTAATGTGCTGGAGAATTTTTAAAGGTGACAAAAATACGCCTCGTGCTGTACTGGTATTAGTTATATAAATAATATATATATAAACAATAAACAGTGGTAGAGCCAAGCAGTTCACTGTATGAATGGGCCGGCTCGACCGGTGATATACCACGACCTCTTAGAAGACCGACGTAAAGTGGCTCATGCCGCGTTTCGTTCGGTGAGAGAGGTACCCGGAGGCCCACCCCCTTTCCCCATCCTTTCCTATCCCCTATCCCTTAACGGTCGGCAACGCAACAGTAACACTATATGTGTTGCTGGTGTCCATGGGCGGCGTTGGTTGCTTACCATTAGGTGACACGCCTGCTCGTTTGCCCTCCTATCCCATAAAAAAAGATAAAAAAATAGTTATTATTAGTGGCGTCTGAAGCGAATTGAGGTCAGTGGATTTGATCTTCACCAGAACATCAACATGGGTCAGCATGCAGGTTTTATCTATGTATTTCTTTGATAAAAAGTATGTATTGTACCCCTTGTCTATATTTACGTCACAAATGGAATAGGTGGCGAACCTGTTGCCATACCGGCCACAAAGTTTTCAGTCATCGCTATTTATCATACATAACTTCCGAAAAGAATTTCAAAAAGTCATTGGTGTGAGCCAGGATTCGAACCCACGATATTTTGATTCAGAAGCGGGGTGGTCGACCACTGCACTACCGAGACCATAGTTAGTTTCATAGAAATTTTGAATTAAGCCCAACAACGTCATAATTAAATAATACATGACTACTCAAATTCTCCTGATCTTTAAAAAGAAACAACAAAACTTACTTTATATAGGTATTTTACCAAAAATCAGAAACTAATTTTAAAAATTAACTGTCAATTAAAGTCAAAATTAAGCGTGATTCACATTCATTTTATGATTACTGCAACCTACCTCAAATGCGTAACGAATCGCTAATACTTGTTGCCTAAACCAATTTATCAAATTATGGTCAGCAAGAGGTACACGATTCCAAATGTCACATGTAATTCACAAAACGTTACAAAGAATTGTATCGTAAATATTAATCAAGTTTGCAATAAAATCGATTCCTTGAAGGTATGTACCTACAGAATCGAGAGACCACTTAAATACCGTCCCACATATTTTAAATACCTGTCTTGAATACTTTTATTATATATTTTTTCACAAGTTATCGCGACGATCCAGTGGTTGAGCACCAAGTTTCTGTATCAAGAAGTCATAGATTCGAGTCCGGGCTCACACCAATGACGACTCAAAATTCTTTTCAGAAATTATATGTAATAACGATGACTGAGAAAATTGTGCTCTGTTTATGGCCAAGGGCTCCGCCACCTATTCAATTTGGGGCCTAATAGTTAGTCGACCCCTATATCTTCGGCTAGATGAAGGCGTGATCTTATTACACTCGAGAGCAATGAATCCGGGTCACTTAAAGAATCCTAAAAATCTCGGAAACTAAAAATGCTAGGTTAATGCAATAAATTGTATTTAATAGACAATGTAATACTCCTTAAATGAAGGTATTAAAACTTCTTAGTTATTGTAAAGTTATATCATAAAAAAATCAAATTTGAAAAAGGGCCACTTTCGAAGATGGAACTACGAAATTACAGCATTTGGTTTTGCTTTTGTTTGTAATCTGTCATTTATGTGGGTACATAAACCATGTTGATAGTGCTCTATATTCATTATTCAAGCTGAAATTATGTCGCTTACGCCTGAAGAATGCACCAGAATACTTACAATGCTGGAAACCGGCCGGAGTCAGCGCGATACAGCCAGGACTGTTGGTGTGTCGCTGTCAACAGTACAAAGAGTTCTCCGACGTTACGAAGAAACTGGTTCTAACCTACGCAGACCAGGAACGGGCAGAACCAGGTATACCACAGCACGAGAAGACCGATACTTGGTGAACACCATGCTTCGAAATCGCTTTCTCACAGGAACTGAACTCACCAATCAGTTTCGACGCCTCGGAGGAAGTAACCCAAGTGCATGGACAGTAAGACGTCGGCTTGCTGAATCTAACTTAAAACCCCTTAGACCTGCAAACGGCCCTAAACTGGAGCGTGGGCATCGTATTTCAAGACTAAGATATGCCCAGAGCCACGTAAATTGGAGTATTGAAGATTGGTCAAAAGTTATGTTCTCCGACGAATCAAAATTTATGCTCTACAAGCACGATGGAAGACACAGAGTGTATCGAAGACCAGGGGAAAGATTCAAGCAAGCATGCATCGAGGAAAAAGTAGCCTACGGTGGTGGGTCTGTACTTGTGTGGGCCGGAATTTCTTCTGAAAGTCGCACAGAGCTGGTGATCATAGAAAACGGCTCTTTAACTAGCGTAAGATATGTGGAAGAAATCCTCAATGATCACGTTGGTCCATTTATGGTCAATTTAGGTGAGGATGCTATATTTATGCATGACAATGCCCGACCTCATACAGGTAGGATTGTGAATGACTACCTTCAAGAGATGAACATTACTCGTATGGAGTGGCCAGCGCGCAGCGCGGATATCAACCCGATCGAGCATGCTTGGGACGAGCTAGGCAGATGCGTAAAACAACGAAACCCTCCCCCAATCACGCTTCGTGAGCTCAAAATTGCTCTCACAGAGGAATGGGAGAATATTCCCCAAAATCGTATAAGGAACTTGGTGTACAGCATGGCAAACCGCGTAAACGCAGTAATGGAAGCACGAGGAGGCAATACGAAGTATTAAAATTCAAGAAAATCGTAATAAAGTTCAAAAATTTCATGTTTCCTATTTTTGTTTTAAGGAGAGATCAGCAGATTTTTTCTTTATGTAATTTTGTGTTAATAAAATGTATGGTGACTCATATTTTTTTTACTTTCATTTAAGGAGTATTACATTGTCTATTAAATACAATTTATTGCATTAACCTATCATTTTTAGTTTCCGAGATTTTTAACATTCTTTAAGTGACCCGGATTCATTGCTCTCGAGAGTATTTAAAATACGTAGGCAGTACAAATATTGTATAAAGATTCATTTAAATAATATATCGCTCTAGTGACAAGAATTTAATTGTGACAAATGATAGTTTAAATGAAAACTAATATGATTAATAATAATGTATTATTATGGTGTGGTGTATGGGTATGGACAGTCGACATTTGCAAGTTTAGTGTGTGGGCAGAGCTGGCAGCGATAACGGCTACTGAGCCATTCAGCAATGATCTTATCTAAACAAAAGTATTTCAATATACGTATATCTTTGCTTATTTAGCCTAAACATACGTTTTATATAACTTCACGCATTTATCTACCCGAAAGTGTATGCAGAAGCAGTTAAGCTTCGATACTAGATTTGTTTACGGTGGGCTGCGGAACCTATCGCTACACACAATGTTGTCAATCATTGATATTTATCACACATAACTTCCGAAAAGTATTCCAGGAACATTGGTATGAGCCCTTTATCGGTAATTAATGTATAAAAGATGAAGAAATGAAAGATGCCAAGAAATAACTACTACTGCCAAAATAATAAACATAGTTCGGTATGGGAATATAGGCACGACAACTGCGTTTAAAATGAAGCATCATCGGATTGAAAATTAGGGTGCTTTTTCGATATTAATTCAAGTTAAGGCGAAAACATAAATATTTTTCAAACAAATAAATTACAGCGTATTTGGGACATAAAAAGGTAGCTTTTCAAAAAATTTCGTGATAAAAAAATAGTTTTGTAAAAGATAAAAATAAAAAACGAAAAACTTGGTTTTTTGAATTCTTCACATAATTTTTGAGTGAAAAAAGTGTAAATACAAAAGTTTTAGATTTTTTTATTACTTACAACTCTGCCATTTGATTTTTTTCCATAGGACTTTTAGTTTTGCCGGAAATCCCTTAAAAACTCACCCCCATCCCTTTCCCGACCTCAGATCGCCCGTAAATTATTTTTCCTTTCATTTTTGTAATATTCTCCTCCTTTTCTAATGGGTTTCATCCTACTATTTTTTTTTCTCTTTTATTATTTTTGAAGCCATCTACCCTGGTCTAATAAGAGGATAGATAGCGGAAAGCGACATCGTTTATCGTTTTTTTTTTATGGGATAGGAGGACAAACGAGCTGGCGTGTCGCCTGATGGTAAGCAACCAACGCCGCCCATGGGCGTCAGCAACACGAATAGTGTTACTGTTGCGTTGCCGACCTTTAAGGGATAGGGGATAGGAAAGGATGGGGAAGGGGGGTGGGCCTCCGGGTATCTCTCCCACCGAACGAAACGCGGCATGAGCCACCTTACGTCGGTCGTGGTAATTCACCGGTCGAGCCGGCCCATTCATGCAGCGAACTGCTTGGCTCTACCATAAATTTATGTAATGATTAAGATTATTTTTATATAAATGTAAAAATATTTAGCAATATGATAAGCAGGTTTCAACAAATAACATACATGTACTCTACTAATATTGCAAAATAAAACGTGTCACGGGACCTGGTAGAGTTTTGCGAAAATTCTGAGTAAAGTGGAAATACAGTTACAATACTGTGTTGTAAAACTATCTTTAAATAACAATATTATACCAATATATTGTGAAAAAAACACTGACCAACTCTTACGATTCCGTATGATTATCATGTAGGCAAGTACGTGGCCATTTACGTTTTTCATGTGCATACGTATGTAATTATTTGCAGATAATATAATTAATAAAATTATTGCAATAAATATAACTAATGATTATCCAATGGTATAATATATTTATTAAATTATATTTAGTCTCGGTGGCGCAGTGGGCGAGCGCACGGCCTCTGATCCATAGGTCCGGGGTTCGATTCCAGACACTGGCTCACACCAATGACTTTTAGAAATTGTTTTCGGAAGTTATGTGTGATAAATACCGATGACTGACAAACTTTGTGCCCGGTATGGCAATAGGTTCGCCACCTATTCCATTTGGGACGTAAACATAACGGCGAGACGAGGCTTAACAGCCGCTGCCTACACCTTCGGGTAACAAAAGGCGTGAAGTTATGTTATATGTTATGTTATGTTATAATTCATTTATACATACATAATTAACGCCAAACTCCTCGCGGGGTAGGCAGAGAGAACAGAGCGCCATAAGGCACGATTCTTACACGTCTCACTAGCTCCGTTGACTTTCATAACTCGTTCCATGGACGCGCGTTAATTTTTGAGGCTCTGAACATCACCTTCCTCCAGAACACGTTCTATTTGGTCATGGATTGTGTGTCTTGGCCGTCCTCGACTCCTACATCCATCTGCTTTTGTATTGTATATCTGCTTAGTTAGTCTTGCATCATTCATTCTTCCTACATTTATTTATTATGATTTAGATATTGTAAGAAAAGATTCATTGGCTTGAAAAAAACTTCTAACACCAGTCGATATTAGTAGTTTTGTTATGGGATAGGACGGCAAACGAATTGGATTTATTTATGAAAGCGAAAAATTATGTATTAATAATAATAATAATAACTTGGACACAATACACACAGCGCCCTCTAGTTCCAAGCTAAGCAACTAAATGCTTGTGTTATGGATACTAGATAACGGATATTAATACATATATACTTTTCTTTTGTAAATACATACTTATAATACATAGAAAAACACCCAGACACCACACAAATATTCATGTTTGTCACAAATATTTGTGCTCGGGTGGGAATCGAACCCCCGACCTCATTGCTGCAACCGGTAGTTTTACCACGCCACGAAGCCCGCCCGTATTGGTCGATATACACCCGCTGTTTGGTGTAGGGTTGATTACGGGCCCGCTCTGTTCCAACAGAAGATTTAGTTAGACAAGACATGTCTTACCTTACAAGTGTGTTCACATATATTAAAAGTATTTATAATTAAAAAAGTCTCTCTCTGTTTTGGCGTATCACCTGATGGTAAGAACTAACGCTGCCCATAGCCACCTGAGACAGATAGTGTTACAGTGGCGTTGCGGCCATTAAAATGGGATAGAGATAGGTTCGGAAGTGTAATAGGGAGAGGCAGCGAACTGCGTGGCTCTACTACTGTAAAACTTTCACACGACTCTAGAATTGATATGCTGATATTATACTTTAATTTGATTTGTCCTCTCTGCCTACCCCGCAATGATTTTGGCGTGAAGTTATGTATATATGTTTACTTATTTGTCCTCTCTGCCTACCCCGCAAGGGATTTGGCGTGAAGTTATGTATGTACGTAGGTATGTACACTTTAATTCTGTGATAAAATTAACCTCCCATTCATTACAACTATGGGTATATGTAATTATGATCAGCTGTATGATTTATCACTCATTCGAACGGTGCTAAAATATAAATTTGTTGAATTGACGACTGTACTCGTAATATTTATTTGTATATATTTGCCACATAATTCACTAAAACCTATTTTATAATAACATAAACAATATTAATATAATATTGTTTAGTTTGGTATACGACACACAAATCGGTAATATTTAACAAATGTAAATCAACACTGACATTTATCTAAGAACAGTAAGTTCAAAGACTACGCGTTGGCAGATCGTTTGGGCATAATGCTGTGGTGATAGTACACCGGGGAGACAGGAATCCTTGGGCATGAGTCATGAGTCAGTTGGGCAGGCGACACCGCGCCGCAGTGGCGCCATGGCGCAACACCACCACGCTCATACCCGCTTCTGATTGAGTACTAGGACCGATGAAAGTTTTCAATCATACATTCATACATAACTTCACGCCAAATCCCTTTCTGGGTAGGCAGAGAGAACGGAGCGCCATAAGGCACGATTCTTACACACCTCACTCGCTTGGTTGACTTTCATAACTCTTTTCATGCACGCGCGTCGATTTTTACAGCTCCTAAGATCAGCTTCCTCCAGAACATGTTCTATTTGGTTTTCAATCATCAAATAATAATATGGAAAATCCTGGACGTACCTACATGCTTACGGTTTGAAATCAGATCCTCCTGTTTTGTAATCGCTCAATAATTAAACGTGAGGGAAATATCCCAAAAAAATATGTTTATGTAAGAAACGTCAGTCAATTTCCTTACAAATATTAGTCATCGCTAAATTACTCCATACCATAACATACATAACTTCATGGTAAATCCCTTGCGGAGTAGGTAGAGAGAACTGCCCTATGAGGCACGAATTTTACACACCTCATTTAGCTTTTTGACTTTCATAACTCTTAAAAAAACGCTCGTCGGTTTTTATGGCTGACATCACCTTCTACAAGGACATATTTAATTTGGTCCTGAAAAGTGTGTCCTTGCCGTCCTCGACTCCTATATCCATTTTTGCTTTGTTTATCTACTTGCATCATCAATTATCCCATAATTTGCGAAAAGTTTATGGTGTATGATCCTCCAATCTATGTCAAACGGAGGCATCTTGCTAAGCCACTAGTCTGCGTGCGACGTTTAAAAAACAATCCATCAATCTTCAAATCAAAGTATAAATATATTCAAAATATTTCTCTAATCAAGCAGGGAATCACATTTAATACAAAAAAATAATATCAACGGAAGACGACAAAACTAACTCTCGCCGAAAAGCAAAAAAAAAAAAGGATATGCGTGTCACACAAACAAAAACAAATCTGTGTAATTTTTGTATTTTGAAAAATAACCGTAAATTTTTTGTCCCCATACCTTTGTTAGCAATTTGTTAAAAGGCTAATGGGCAAATGATAAACAAATTCGTTTGTTTTTGTTATAGAATAAAAGAAAGGTGCACAGTATACCAACATTCAACCTTTTTTAGAACCATAATCTCTGTGAGAATATTTTTTTTTACAATTTAGTATTTAAAAAAAAACGCGGTATCTCTTACAATACAATAGTGTAAATGGCACGTCGGTTTAAAGTAATGCAGGGAATGGCAATATAATATAATTACTTTAGAATTTTCCAGATAAAACTAACTTAGGAAAAATATTTTCGATCATTATAAGTTTTTGTAATTATGTAAATAATTTCGAACTATAAAATTGTTATTAATATCATTGAGGGTATTATAATATATAGAGGTCTTGTGTTGGAATCTCTCGAGGACTTGACTTAACACACCAATAGCTTCCGAAATCCCGACATCTTTGCGGAAATTATTAAATTATGTGTTATATCTTATAAATATCGTTAACTTATAAAAATGTGTGGCAATAAGTTCCACGGAATAATTGGTATGTATATAAAATACAAAAATGATATCTCGTACAGGCTGTTTTATTAAATTTCTTAACATGAAAGTAGTCGAAACGTACTCGTATATACTGTTAAGTATAACGATCCTGAAATAAAAATCAATCATTTTTGACCAAGCCAGTGGTGGTATCTTAGTAATCCGATACTGACTTACCGATCATAGCCAATGCATATCTCGTTAAATCGAGAGCACATTCGATCAATTCCCACGGTGGGTTTGGGAACAATTTTTTTATAAACGATTCATTTCCCCCGGCTCACAATAGATCAAGGCGCGGATGGATGGAGGGTTGGAAGTACTTGCGCTGCACCGACCGACCGACCGATACATAAAGTACTTCTTTGTATTAATCACTTGTTCAAATTATTATTATTTCTAATGACCCTAGTAACGTCTATAAAGAAGTGATTTTTATAACTTCACGCCGCTTTTTCTACCCGAAAGTGTAGGCATATTAGGCACCTATTGGCATAATGAAACACCGGGCACAATTTTTTCAGCTATCGATATTTATCACAGATAACTTCCGAAAAGAATTACGAGATCTCATTGATCTCAACCCGGATACGATCCCACAACTTCATGATTTGAGATCTGACTACAGAGAAGACAATTATACATTAAGCAATATATTTTTGACAAGAAACAACACAACAACAATCAAAAATTAGACTTTTTTTCGTAAACTAAGACATATTTAATTATATATAACACTAAAAGTAAATCTTTGAGTGAAGTATACGAGACAATAATATAAATAATTTACATATTATAATTTACATTTATATAAGTAACAACCGATTCTCATTGTACTCACCATAATCCATTATCCTCTCCCAGATGTTCCCTTGTGCCGTTTAACCGTACAACTTGTTGCTCTGAACCAGTTCCTGAACTAAAAACGACCTGTCAAATTACTTCCTCAATTATTTATGCACTTTTTTTGCATAACATTGCGATTTATATTTAAAAAATATATATTTATGTATTTATACGGAATATATTTAAATAAATAAAATATTCAGTTGTTATAGTTTCTATGGACTGAATAAATATTAGAATTTTCAAGTAACGCGTACCTATAAAAGTAGATTTTTGTCTTTTACATAACAATGTAGATAAATTATCCGCGATCCCATGGGAATTGCATAAGGTTGTACTATTTAAATTAGATTAAGCGCTATTCCAGACTTATGACCTGTATTTATGTCAAAGTTTAGCAAGATCGAATAAATGGTTCGATTACTCCGCAATAAAGATTTTTGTTGTCCAATTAATATTATATACAAATTACAAGAAACATACCTTCACGCCTTTGTCTACCCTAAGGCGTATGCAGCAGCTGATAAGCCTCGACTCGTCGAATCGTTATTGTTATGTCCCAAATGGTATAGGTAGTGAACCTATTGCCCATACACCGTGCACAAAGTTGTCAGTCATCGATATTTATCACACATAACTTCCGAAAAGAATTCCGAAAAATCATTGGTGAGAGTCCGAACCATTCTCTTTTCTCTCTCTCTCTCCATTCTCATCATATAAAGGTCGCTATTTAATTGAATTTACTCTTTTGTTTGCAAATTTTTATTGTGAACTTTATAGGTAGTTTGTAAATTGTGAGGCTGCGACTTATATGAGTTGCTCGGTCACATGTAAGAATAAGAGAAGATGAATCAGTCCGAGGGGAGTGTTACCTGACCGGTACAGTTACTCATATCCTATATTGCACACATTGTACTGATTATCCTCAAATAAAAGATTCAACGGAAGCCGCTACCTGTCTCGTGAGAAATGACAGCGGATGTTGCAAAAGGTGCCCCCCGTCTTTAATTTTTTTTTCTTTTTCAAGTGTTACATATTGATGAAATGGGATTAAGGGTGATTCCGTCTCCTCTTTATTAATTCCTGAGAAATAACATGTATATCAATCACCGAACTTGTTTATAGATATAATTTGTTTGACATCCTTTTCTCGACGGAATTCGAATCCTGGCTCGCAACTTATAAGTACTGTGTCTGGTGTATTGCAATAGGTTTAGCAATAATACATTTGGGGTAGTTTTGTATTCGAACGATTTGCCGAACCTTGGAAAGATTTGGAAAGAAAATTTCAGTGTGACTGCGAATCTATAAAGAAAGAGAAGTCGCCTTCCTCAACTTCAACGTTGTTCCGCTTTTAAACTGTATATCTGCTTAGTCATTCTGTTAACCTCCATTATTTCCTCAAAACTAAATAACGGAGCTTGGACATCGACAATTTAAAACAATACTTTCTTTTTAATTCAATAGTAATCAAACATTTATAATCATGTCATCTTTTATGCATATGAAATAAAATCTCGCTATACAATGTTATAATATACAGATATTCTTAAATACAGGCAGTCTTCGATTTACCTCGTTTCAAGTTACGTCGAACAATGTTTTGACACTATTCCTCAAACATACGCCGATTATACTCGTATATATATTATTATATATTTCCGGTTTAGGAGAATTCACTTGTCGCGAATTTAATAATAAAATTTGGGAAGACTATCACTGTTCTATCATTATTATTAAAATTAATAACAAATACCAAATTTATTTAGCAATTTAATAACCTAACACTTGAATTCTACATGTAAACATTATATGAAAAAATATGACTCGACTTACGTCGTTTTCATTTTACGTCGCTCATAAATACGAAGACTGTAATTTCATATCTGAGTCTATTTTAACTAGTGTAACATTTTGTTTCCTCCACCTGCTGCAGTGCTATACCATAACTGACAAAAAAAACAAAGCCAAAAAAAACGCCAGAAGAAGGAAACGTAAACTTTACTAGTTAAACTTAAGTATGTATCGTTCTAATGAAAAAAAAAATAGAGTATGCCACTTGCAGCATCCGTTCCCACAGTGGGTTTATTGATCATAGAAACTCCACCTACAAATACATCATCTTGTTCCTATTTAGGCTATTAAAGAGTTCAATACCCCCTTATACTTTTCCTTATCTTTATCGTAATAAAGGTTTAACAATATAAAAGCAATATATCATTTGTTATTAATATGATCAGTCACGGCGTGGTGGTGTGTGCGTCGTGCTCAATATCTGCATAGTCGGCGGTAACGACGCTTAATCAGTTGACCCGTTATGTTACATTGTGTTTGCTGTAATCTCATACCAGAGAGAACAGGTTGTACCAATGACAAAAGAGCAGATTCCATTCTCCAAGCATATTATTAATAGTCATACCAAATTAATCCGTTGGTCTGTGTCACAGTGACTGGGACGGTGTGAGTGGCGCCCACCAACGTCGTCCAATACACTTCCACACTTAATGATATCAAACATTCAAAAAAAAAAACGATTTAAAAAAAAACTGCTAAGAGTAAATATCGCGTTTCCGCCGCGCCGCTCTGACCTTATATTGATTGATGAATGTACGAGTTATTAATAGTTTATCTACGTAATAGATGGTAATAGTTCATAGAGAGAGGGAGATCGATATTAAAAAATCTTACCGTGTCATCCTCATTATATTTTTGTACCGTTCTGTTCACAGAGTTTAAACTGATTTTTTTATTATTAAATTAATAAACGTTATCTCAGCTTATACATAAGTTGATTAATGTTCATAATTTAGTCGGTACTTTAGTTTAAACAGCGGCAGACTATGATCTGGTAGTTCCAAATGTACTATTGCGAAAACTATTTCTATACACTGCATATTTTTTAACAGTGGTAGAGCCGAACAGTTCGCTGCATTAATGGGCCGGCCCAACCTCCTTCCCCATTCCTCTCTATCCCCTATTCCCTATACCTTAAAGGTCGGCAACGTAACAGTAACATGGTATGTGTTGCTGGTGTCCATGGTCGGCGTTAGTTGCTTACCATCAGGTGACACGCCTGCTCATTTGCCCTCCTATCCCATAAAATAAAACTGGTCTAAAAAGTCATTGGTGTAAGCTAGGATTTAAAATCGCGACCAATGAATTAGTATTACTTGAACTCTACATAATACTTAGGGTTTTGTTTGTCCAAAATAAATAAGTCATAAGTTAGTTCTTTGCTTACCTATACGTTGACCTCCTTAAAATATTTTTGTATTGGACTTAATACCTAAGATGTTTCCCACAAACGAATGATCAAGGGAACTGTGGAAGTCTGTATTATGGGGGGCAATAACCATAAAACACCAACAATAGACATTCATTTTAAAACAAGGATCTGTGCGCCACCTGCGTCTCGGTGCTTGCTTGACGCGGAACAGGGCGCGGCGCACTGGAACTACCAACTATACCTACATAGGTACATAAAGCCGGAACAATGGTGCAAAGGCCAGCATCGTATTGTCGGCTCCAGCACGTGGTGTCAATATGCTGCATACAATCTCTCACTAACAACACCTGTTTTAAATTACTTTATTACCACCAAATTTCCACTGAGAACTATTTTACAAACAAATGAATGGTACAATTTCTCAGAGACCATATTCCCGGAAATTTTTTGAACAATTGTAAACGTCACTCACTCAAATATTATTTAGTAAACATACATAGCTTCACGCCATTTTACCCGAACGTGTAGGTAGGGGCTGTTAAATCTCGACTCGCGGAAAAGTTACGTTACATGCCAAATGGAATAGGTGGCGAATCTATTGCCATAAACCGGGCACAAACTTGTCAATAATCTATATTTATCGCACATAACTTTCGAAAAGAATTCTGAGAAATTATTGGTGTGAACCTGGAATCGAACCCACGACCTCTGAATCAGAAGCGGGGAGCTCGACCACTGGACCACCTAGACTAAATTTGGTAGTTCTGTAATTAATAAAGTAAAAATAAAAACAGCTCAGAACATTTATTATGTAGATCATTATGAGGTATAAAGGAGTAGCTGAATATGATGAGCGTATCAAACTAACCTATTTTATCATTTTCACGGTTAATAATAGCCCATCAGTGTGGACCGAGAATTATGATTCGTGTTTGATTCCCAGCTGGTGCTATATTCAAGACGAACAAGGCGATTACACACTATTATGATATACAACTGCTCCCTAACGCCCCCACTAAAAGGGTTAGCCCGTGCGCCGGAAATTGATTTAAATTATACTATTAATAATATTAATCTGTTCAAAAACAAAAGTGTAAAAGAGAGCCAAGTCCTGTTATGAAAAGCCGCGTCAAACAAACGCAAAGAATGTTATTTAGTAAAATAAAACAGATAAATAATTACGTGTATAATATTTTTTTAAATATGTATAGTCGCAATTAAACAATTGCGTCATAAGTATGTAATCGTAACATTCTACCATACCAACAACTTAATATTTAATTTGTCAAAAATTTTGCATTTACTCATTTAGGATAAAGGTATTGTAAATTTTTTTTAGCTCTCATTATTTTTTTAAGATAAAAAGTAGCATTTCTTCCTAACTTGGCTAATACTGTGCCGAGTGTCCAAGTTTTGTGTTATATTAGACTCCGCTTTTTTGGAGAGAATCCTGAAAGAAAAAACAATGAATTGCAGACACCTCTTTTAATTATACGTTTATTTTACGATATTTATTGGTTTTTCAAAAGAAGATCGTAAGATGCTATTTATTAAGAAAATATTGATTTTAGTAGGTTTACATTGTAGAAACCAATAATTAAAACTATTGTTTATTTTTCAATATTACAAACACACAATTTTTTTTAACAAATTTTTGTTTGCTTAAAAACTAAATAATAGATTAAAGAAATATAAATTTACCGATCCTGTAGGTTGTTCTTGCCATTTCCCAAAATGATTGATTTTTTAGAGTAGGGTTTCTCAAACTTCAATCTCCAGGAACCCTTGATAAAATTACCAGGCGACAGAGAACCTCTCACTTATGAATCCCCTCCCCTTCCCAAAGAAAATAATAAAATTGACTTTTGAGGAAAATAAGGTATTTACTTAAATAAAAGGTTACTAATAAAGTGACAAAAGAAATATCTTTAAATATAAGATAATGTGATGGATGCGTTTGTTTTTTGTCACAATTTTAGGAGATTTTTTTGTCATATTTAACCTTTATTATATCCCTATCCTGTCGTTAACTTAACTTTACAGTGTAGCAGTAACAACAAAATTTCAATACTACCCTCGTCTCGTTGTAATAATTCGAATGCCCTTGAATTTAGCGGTCGTGCTTTTATACAATAACATAATTATTCGTAAGACCTACTACTACTAAAGTACCTACTACTACTAAATCGTCAGTTAATTTCTTGCTCGCCGAATGCTTCTTTGTGCCACGTATAATGCGTACTCTAGCCCTCAAGAGCGAGATTTTTAATCCTGGATAGGTCCAGACACCCTTCCACGCGGGGTGCACATCGTCGCCTGTCAGTTTTCAAGCCACCAACTACGTAAATCTTGTCGTGAGCCCCGGTCGTCGAATGGCGACCCCCTAGCGGGTCGTGTATCTTACTTTGAGAAACCCTGTTAATATACAGCAACTCGTTGTCTTCTATTGATGGAAAAAACTTGAACAATTATGATTGTCTTATTAATATATCTACTAAGTTAATGCAATGACCTGTGTTGACCTCTGTTTAAAATTTTGTATTAGTTATCAAACTCGTAATCTTGATCTGATTAACTGATTTGAGAGGCTGTTTCGGCCTCTCAATACATTTTTTCGAATCACAAAAACAACTTAGGTAATAACATAATTGATTTATTATTATGTTGCGCAGGCTATATGCAGATCACAGAAGAAATGTTAACAAAATTGTAACATATAAAAATAACATAACATAAACATAAATTCACGGCTTTTTCTACCCCAAGGTGTAGGCATTGGGTGTTAAGCCTCGACTCGCCGTTATGAATTGTAACATATTTTCTAATGAATTTTAATGAAGCACTTAATATTGTATAATTAAAATAATCATATAACAATGCGGACATACAGTTGTATTGTTTTTCTTGGTGTCATCTGAGTTGTTTCTTTTAGGTCACCTGAATAATGCACACAGGAGAATGGTGATAGATATCAAGATCGAGGTTATAAGACGATCTGGCTAAATACTTAACATAACATAACTTCACGCCTTTTGTTACCCGAAGGTGTAGGCAGCGGCTGTTAAGCCTCGTCTCGCCGTTATGTTTACGTCCCAAATGGAATAGGTGGCGAACTAATTGCCATACCGGGCACAAAGTTTTTTATTCATCGATATTTATAACACATAACTTCCGAAAATAATTTCGAAAAGTCATTGCTGTGAGCCAATGTCTGGAATCGAACCCGGACCTCTGGATCAGAAACCGTGTGCTCGACCACTGCGCCACCGAGACTATTATACTTCTATTGTAAAAATTTTATAGGGACGAATGTATTTAAAACCTAACCGTGTATATGAATAAAAGGTTAATATCTTTCCTGAACCTTTTAATCTTTTGACTTATGATACCACACACAAACAGAACAACATTATTTACATCAACAATTTCAAAAATACACAATATATTTACAAATGATACAAACACTATCAATTTTAATGATAATTCACTCATTCGTAATCATTTACATAGAGAAAAAAAAGTTTAATATAGAAAACACAATATCTGCGGTCAATTACTGACCCAGCGGGCGTTATCCTGCCTGCGGTTCAAACAGATGGTTGTTTTTTATCGGTGGCGATGGGGCACTTCGCAGGGGGTGCCCGGGGGTGTGAGCGGGGGTGCGCGGGGGTGCGCCCTATAACCGTATAATTACACGTTGTAGTTGCGCGCGCGCCGGCACGCACAATTGGCTTGAACGAGTGTTTGCTTTGATGTGCCGCCCGTACGCCGCACTGATATCCACGTGCGCACACCGCAACCCGTTCTCATGTTAAGCTTATTAAGAAGAGGCTACCAGTTTTACGGTTGTTTATATACATACATACATACATGTGACATACCTTCACGTTGCAGATATAAACGGTATGTAGATAAAAAGCACTCGGCTAATGCCGGGTAGCGGGTTACGACTGACATTACTCACCTACCACTGCTGATCGTTATGTCATTATCATCATCTCCTTGCCCTGTTCCCATTAGGGGTATGCACATTGCACAATAGATCTTCGATTCTTCTTAACTTTCATAACTTCGCGGCTTTTTCTACCCGAAGGTGTAAGCAGTGGCAGTTAAGCCTGTGGCTGTTCTGTTTACGTCCCAAATGGAATAGGTGGCGAACCCATTTCCATACCAGGCACAAAGTTTTCAGTCATCGATATTTATCACACATAACTTTCGAAAAGCCATTGATGTGAGCTAGGATACAAACCGAGAGGTCGCCTCTTGATTTAGAAGCGGGGTGCTCGACCACTGGACCACCGCGACTTCTTCCTGACTAATACTCTCTTAATCATGTCTTGTCCCACAAAATCCATCCAAATCTCCTTAGTTCTGCATCTTTTCTCTTTGCTACTAATAATTATATACGGAGCCGTAATTATATATGTGTTATGATTAATCAGTATAAACATTGTGGCAGTCGGGCGACACCGACACTCAGGTAACTGTGTCTCGCTATCTGTGTCATCTGTTTGTTATATAGTGTACTGTTATGTCGCACAAATGCCAAGGGCTACATCGATCAGGCCGCTGTTGTCACAAGTGATTCTTAATCGACAGTCGTAGTCGAAAGTTGAGTAGCGACGTCGTAGTCGAAAGTTGAGTATCGACGTCGTGATGCCGAACTTAGCCTCCTTCTAAGTACCGGTATATATCTATAGTGTGTTGTGAAAAACTTGCCTCGCTCAACACAACCACTGCGGATATAGCGTATACAAATATATAATATAATACTTAATAATCTTTCGATCGTGACTAAAGATTTGGGATCATCGTTTTTACTTGGGCATGATGATGTCACAACTAATGTCAGATGTTGACCAATAATTTGCATTATGTGCGACCATTCTTTGCAGTGGACAAGCAATTGGCGTCGACCATTACAGACTTTCAACTGCATTTGTACATCTACTTTGATTTTGATTCACATTTTAATATTTAAGAAATAAACCACTTTAGTAAAAAGTTTAAGAAACTTTACCCTTTTCACGACATAGTATAAAATAAAGTCACTTTCCTGTATCTGTCCCTAAGAATGTTTAGATCGTTAAAACTACGCAAAAGATTTTTATGCGGTTTTTTTAAATAAGAAGATTAATTTAAAAAGATGGTTTTTACGTATATTAGGTATATGCATATTGCATAATATATTTTTAATTGTTGGTAAATAAACACAGGTCTATTTGGCGCTATATTAGCGCTGGCTAAACCCTACGACATAGATAAAAATAATGTACTACAGTCTTATAAACCTCAACAAGGTCTACAAAAAAAATATGACAGTTCTATATATTTATTTCGGATAGCCCACAATGATCATTATAAGTCCTTTACTTATTACGAGAAGTAATGGCTTATTTACAAAGCGATTTTAACTATTTCTGCATTCATCCTATATAAATTTAATATAGATCAATATGGAACTTTATAGCATGTAATTTAAATAAATATTTTGGAAGATTTTACAGATTTAAAATTCAGAGATTTAGCGGTTGTTACGCGGGCCTATAAATAGTGCCAATTCAACCAAGTAAAATACCTACAATATTTGTTCCAAAATCAAACTCAGTCGTCTCTACGTGTCTCCTGATTTACGCAAAGGTTCAAACCATTATGAAAATGCTATTTTGAAATGTTTCAGGTTTTTTCTGGAACTTAGTATGCAATTACATTCGTACTAATGTACATACATACACATACATACATAACTTCACGCCAAATCCCTTGCGGGGTAGGCAGAGAGAACAGAGCGCCATAAGGCACGATTCTTACACGCCTCACTCGCTTCGTTGACTTTCATAACTCTTTTCATGCACGCGCGTCGGTTTTTGAGGCTCTTAACATCACCTTCCTCCAGATCACGTTCTATTTGGTCATGGAATGTGTGTCTTGGCCGTCCTCGACTCCTACATCCATCCGCTTTTGCATTGTATATCTGCTTAGTCAGTCTTGCATCAACCATTCTTTCTACATGTCCGAACCATCGGAGCATGCCCTTTCTTACTTTTACACCGACACTCTCTTTCAAACCAACTTCCTTCCCTACAACCTTGTTTTCTACGCGGTCAGCGAGAGTCACTCCGCAGATTTTGCGTAGTGCCCTCATTTCTACCGCGTTTATTCTACTTTCATGCACACTCTGCCATACCCAGCTCTCGCTTCCATAAGTTAGCGTTGGAATCAGGACTGCATTATGGATTGCTAGCTGGGCTTTTCTGCTAATGTTTTTCGCGCCCAGGAATCTGCCCAACGCTCCATTTACGCTATTTCCTTTCCTATCCGCGGTGTACCTTCCATCTCTGCTAAAAGCGCATCCAAGATATACAATTTCATTCACTTGTTCCAGCACTACATCATCAACCATTATCCTTGCATCTGTTCTGGATTCCTCCCTTACAAACACCATAACTTTTGTTTTCGTCGCATTCAACTGCAAGCCTTTAATCATGCAATCATCTTTCATAGTAGTGACTAGTGTTTGCAGGTCCGACGGCGATTCGGCTAGAAGCACGGCGTCATCTGCGTAAAGCAGGCAGCTCACAACTAGGTCACCCATTCGCATCCCTACATCCATCGATCTCACTCTCTGGAGACAACTGTCCAGGTACAGGATGAACAGTCGAGCGGACAGCACGCAACCCTGTCTGACGCCGATATTGACGTCAAACCAGGGGGACAAGCCGCCGTCAACACGTACACACGCTGTGCAGCCCTCATAAGTGGACTTCACAGCGCGCAGCATTGCTCCGCTCACCCCGTAGCCCGGGAGTATGCCCCACAGATCCTTTCGTAACACTCTGTCAAACGCTTTTTCCAAATCCACAAAACCGCAGAAAACCTTCCGGTTAACAGCCAGTTGTTTCTCCACGATGTTGCGGAGAGAAAAAATCTGATCCATGCACCCTCGTCCGCTTCTAAAACCACCCTGAGCCTCCCACAACACTCCATCAGATATCACCCTCATTCTCCTTTCAATAATTTTCCCATACACTTTTGCTGCTAAACTAATCAAACTGATGGCCCTGTAACTGGAACACTGCATACGTGATCCCTTACCTTTATACAAGGGCACAATGACAGCGCGCCTCCAGTCCATGGGAACCTTACCCGACCTCCAGCACAGATTTCACGCAAAGCGTCCCGGACACAGGTTCCACCGTATTTGATCATTTCAGCAGACATCATAACAATTCCAGCTGCCTTACCATTTTTCATACTTCGTATCGACCATTCAATCTCTTCCATAGTAATGTCCTCGTCAGATATTAGCGCAGCGGTATCAGCCGTAGGCTCACCCGCGGCGCCCACATCCGGAACATACTCGTACATTTCCCCAAAATACTCACTCCACCTGCCCAATATATCGCTTGGGTTTGCAAGAATGTCACCAAACTTAGACATAATTTTGTCCATTCTGGATGTTGACGAAGAACCCCGAGACTTTCTAATTTCCCTCCAGAAGAGTTTGTTATTCGCCTCGAAGTTCTCCGTCAACCTCACTTCCTCATTCGCAACAAGTCTTTCACGCTTCTCTTTCACTAAGGCTTTGGTAATATTCCTGCAGCGGCGGTAGCTCTCATACTTTTTCTCTGTCATACTATCATTCTGATTCAAACTTGAGACATAATCCAACCATGCTTTTTTCTTTCTTTCGACGCTGGCTTTCACATCCGCGTCCCACCAGGCATCACCTCTCAGAATCTTATGCCTCTTTGCACTACCACATACTTCTTTTGCACTATCCACTATACTATCTTTCATTCTTTCCCAGCATTCTTCAACACCTAGGTCAGAAAGACTCGTCTCACTGAGTCTTTTACTGACTAGGTCTACATACATACTCCGTACACTTCCATCTTCTAATATTTTCCTTCTACCTATTTATTCTCTTTAACTCTACGTCGTACTCTTCTCTCTTTATATAATAACATATGCTCAACGGTTATTGAAATTTATTCAGATATAACAAACGATAGTTTGAAGAAAATTGATACCTCTAATAGATTGAGTGTCGTCCTTAACTCTTTACAGATAATACAGCCCTAAGGCGAAGAGTTTTATGCCGACGAAGCCACGGTAAGCCTGGAAAGGAATAAAATAATAGAGTTTCAAAGAAAACATGACTCTACTCTGGTTATTAAAAGTCTTGATGGTCCAGTGATCAAGCACCCCGCTTCTGATTCAAGAAGTCGCGGATTCTAATCCCGGCACATACCGTTGACTCTTCAAAAATTAATTTCGTGCGTTCCATTTGAGATGTAAACATAGTGGCGAGTCGAGGCTTAACAGCCACTGCCGACACCTTCGGGTAGAAAAAGTCGTGAAATTATGTTATGTCACTCCGGTTATCATCATTATCACAGTATTGATGAACAATAATTTGATGATTACGTATCTCATATAAAAAAAAAACACAAGAGTAACCTCGTTAGAAAACCTGCCATTGCAATAATAAAAACAACATTTGGAAAAAATTGCGTCTTTTTATTTGTATTTAGTTTTATTTTCATAATATGTATATGATTATTAAAAATAAAAAATGATCTCCATATCACTTGTATAGATCTAAATAATGTGTGAGATTGACTTTTCACCACGTCATCAATATGGTCAGCGCGCACGTTATACAGGATGAATTGAAATCGAAAATAAATATTTATGAAAGATTTTTATCGTTTGAATAATTATTTCATCGAAAATCTACCGTAATATGTTTCCTTAATTATTCCATTTTAAACTAATACTTCATGCAAAAACGAGTTATACAGACAAAACTATTTTTTTGTCTTTGATCCGTTTGTTTGTCATTTAAAATAGATAAAATTGTTTTCTAAAAACTTAGACTAAATAAAATGATTAAAAAAATATTTATAATTTAAGTTATAAATTTAAAACTAATCATAACTCACCGATTATAATTATACATCCGAGAAGCTTACTATTTTACTGACGGAACTATGTTACTATTGACGGAAGAGCCGACAATGTTTTGACGAACACCCTGTAAACAATAGTGATGATTTCACGACTAGCACTGCCGACACCTCATAGATATTACGATTGGATATATAAGGCAGGTGTTATAGAGCGGGCTTTGAAACGTTTAATAAATAGACTTGATTGTACGGTGCGCCCTCAAAACGCCGATGATTCCACTTAACACCTTGATGGATCGCTTTGACCGTACATATAGTTAACAACGCTAATGAAACATAATAACTATTGATAAGTATCATAAAGAGAATATAATAGAATTAATCACGGTCCCGAAAAAAACGTTTAGAGTTTCGCTTAACCAACCATTATAATATGTTAGTAATATTCGACGCGTTCTTGATTTATCTCCACCTGTTACGTTCAATATTAAATCTATCATAGATCACGGACAATTTACAAAAAGACCATGTACATACTTGGAACATATTTGTCCATAAATCATAATAATGCTCAGCTGTCATATTGTTATTATTCGAGACATGAATATATGGCATGTTTTTCACCTATATAGCGAATTGTAATAACTACCACTCATCTCGTGGGTGTCGTAAGAAGTGGCTAAGAGAAGAAAAAGAGAAGAAAAGAAGAGAAGAAAAATTATGAGGATTTAAGACTCTTAAATCATCATAAGTCTCCATGTACAACATCATTTCCAGTTCAGAAGTTCCGAAATCAAATCTAGAACCTCCATACCTATAAATTTAAGGAAAATTGTTTGTAACATAACATAACTCCACTTTTTTTTCTACCCGAAGTTGTAGACAGCGGCTGTTAAGCCTGGACTCGTTGTGCTACGTCCCAAATGGAATAGATGGCAAACCTATTGTCATATACTGAGCACTGAGTTTTCAGTCATCAATATTTATCACACATAACTTCCGGAAAGAATTCTGAGTAATTATTGGTGAAACCAGAACCTGTCCCACGACATCTGAATCAGAAGCGGGACCACTGGACCACAGAGACTAATTGTTAATAATTATTACATTTGAAATTAATTCTGCTGCCTATAATACAGTCAAGTATTATGTATGCAAATTTATAACTAAAAGTAAGTGAAACTAAACTGAAAACGAACTCTTCCAAATAACCGTTTTTCTTAGGATTTGATAAATAAAAGCTTAAATTTGAAGTGAAATTTTCCAGATTTTTAGGAAAAACTTCGATATAGTTCCGTTCTGTTCCTATGTTTATTATAAACAAGAACGTCCTCTAGATGATTTATTTATCTAAATTTATATTTTTTACATTGTTAATCAATTATCTCTATCTTCTTAAGGTGATCAAGATGACAATTATATTTTCATCATTTCTCACTTACATCACTAATTGAACGTTACTGATCTAATTTCGATAATTGTTGTCAATTAATTACACAATAAAATTTAGAACAATTATGTACAAAAGTATTGTACATTTAAATTTGTAACATTGACCTGCGGCCACGCTTTGTGGCAACCTTTCATGACAGCGTTATGTATTACACAACATATTAATCCGGTCCAACACAAGAAGTTGCAGTAAGCATTCTCTTTATTAAAAGTTTATTGTTTTACATTTTGATATTGCTACATATGCGTTATTGAATACGTCCGTATCTAGGCTAACTCAGATAATGATAGATAATAGAGTACAATGAAGCACGCGCCTCGACGTGCACCGGTTCGTTAAGATTACTGTTGAGTCACGGACCCAAAGATCACCTGACAGGGTGCTTTTTACAACGCGATTCACTCACTCATTCACTCATACACACACTTACTCACTCACTCACTCACTCACTACCGACAACACATTACGTGCGCTATCGCATTTCAAACTAACCATAATCAATATCTAATACAAAACATAAGCCAAGAAAACTAGTCACCATTTACGTAGAGTCGGGTACCGTGATAGGTCCATGGTTACTACGCGCGAAGCGAAACAAACCCGTTTTTTGCACTATATTAAATAACAAGGTATGAAAATTATCACCTCGTTTACTATCCCGTGGGTAATGGCTCTATAGTAAAAAAGGTAGCAATTTAACGTTTACTCGCCAAAGCAAAAAGTTGGTAGCGTAACAAAAAAAAACAACAAAATAGCGTTTCGAAAATAATAATATATACTTGTTGGCCGAAACTGATGAAAATTACATGAATTAAGTGTGATTAGTTCAAATCAATTTATTGCTTTTTTGATATTTTTAACAACTTGAATGAAAGGTGAAGATAAGTTTTTTTTTACTGTTTTACAATCTTTGTGTATTCCTTAGTAAGCTGAGGTTGTTCCTTGGTATAATTCTTATTTAGTAGTTTTTGGGCATTTTTAGAGCTTGAAGCAGTTTTTGACCTACGGCTTTCTTAGTAATTATTATAGTCAAAACAACTTTCAGGATTATATCGCGTTTATTTATTATTTATTTATATTTACTTCCCGACGTTTCGAACTCTTTACAGAGATCATTTTCACTCGTGAAAATATATAATCCTGAAAGTTGTTTTGATCAATGATCGCGAAAATCTTAGAAATAAAAATAATTATTATAGTACTAATTCTTTAAAATGTATAAGTAGTCTTTCTGACCGTAGTATGTAAATATTTAATACGCGATTATGCGGATTATTTCGAATTTCCAATAGCGAAACAGATTTAAAGTTTGGGGTATATTGAGTAAGACATCGTCTATAGACATCACGAAACTTCACGCCTTTTCTACCCGAAAGCTAGCGGTTCCCGGATGTAAAAGATTTTTTCTGAAGTTAAAGTAACTTGAGTTACTCCTTATTACACCAGCTACCTACCTATAAAAGTGCCCTCAAAATCGGTCCAGCCATTACAGAGATAAGCTAGAGCAGACATACAGATAGATAAAAATAGTAAAAGAACATATTTTGGTGTATGCATCGTATATATATTCATATGAATGTAGTAGAAAGTAATAGTACTTTAATATTACAAATGTGACAATATTTCAATATTACAAACAGATACTTTAATTTTAGTTATATGTATAGATGCTTAAAGCTGTCTACGACTTAAGATATTCGACAACAGGATATGACAAAAGGAATCTTCAGATATTGATATCAACTGCAATAAGCACTTCCGTTTATGACTACATACTGCCTCGTCGTAATATATGACCACGCAATATAGATATAAAAAAGTCTGAACAGTATAGGCTTTTCCATAGTAAGTATTAATATATGCAATGTAGAAAACTTAGATCTTAATTCTCTTTTCTGCCACTGGCTGCGCTAGAATTTCAGACTCATGAAGGACGTACAGAGCTGTCAACGCCGACAAAAGTTTCCGCGTAAGTATTTAAACGAGTGCCTCTGGAATGATGGTGCGTGAGGTTTTTCCCCAAAATGGAGACCATTCGTTCAACATTAGGTATGTTCAGTGTCCTGTGTATCTATCATAGATATAAGAATAATAGATCGGCAATAGTCAGCCAAACAACGAGACCGAAAATGGGTTGTTGATGTGTAAGTGACTTATCAATGTGTGCATAAAAAGTGCTGCCAAGTGTCAACTTTTACATAAATAATGTCCATGTGTTGAATTATAGACATCCTGAGAATCGATTACTCGCGGTCGCGCTGTCAGTGATGATTAGTAGTACATTTATACTGACATGTGCCATCTACTACAGTATATGATACATCTATGGTATCAATCGCCCGAATACTGAACCGCCACTCAAATCTGACAATAAATAAAGTGCTACTTACTGGCTCAAATTTCACGCATTCTGTCTAATGTGACAGCTACTTAAACGCTTAAGTAGCGGTTAGTTCTAGTAGTATCCGCTAGTAGTATATTTGAGTGGCGGTTCAGTATTCGGGCTTATACTTCGTATATATGACAATGCATCAGAATTATCACCTTTCTAGTAGATTCCTCTTTGTAATAGACGCCAGTGTGACCTTCGACGGCGTGCGGCGACTTCACGAGTTCACACAAAGACTGTCGAGAATAATTAAAGTAATTACTGTTTACAGTAATTAATGACCTACATAAATGCGATATGGTTTGATTGATCCCAGTACTTTGACTAGATAATTATTGCTTTCTGGCGTTATTGCCACACGCCGTCTTCACAGACGGTTTTCAATCAATGATTATATATGTACGTATTACCTATCAACGCTTGTGAAATGTTTTGTTGGAGAGTCTTTCATATATTAATTGTTTTATATCTATATAGTTATGTGGGCACAATAGCGTGTTGTGTACTGACTGACACTAAGTATTGTGTTTCGTCTGCACAGTTTAATGATGTTGCAAATATTTCACGGGTCTGCGTCGTGTAGAGTCAACAACTATTGTAGATAAGTAATTTTTATATAACAAACATTATTAAATAAAATTGAGTCAATAAAGATCATGAACATGCAGGTCCTTTTACACATTGTCAGCCTCATTGGTGTCATAGGTTTTCGGCTTTAGATATTTGGCTTTGGATATTTGGCTATTGTCTTAGGGTCTCAATTCTTATTTTAGATACCGATGTTTTTACTGAGTACAAACTAATAATACTAGTGGTTAAGTTTTTGCTACTACTTATATAACCTAGAAATTAGAAGCAATAAATATGAATATAGTTCGGACGAGCAGAAATAATGGATGATGCAAGATTGGCTAAGCAGATATACAGTGCAATAATGATAGGACAAAGGAGTCAAGGACGACCAAAATACACTTTTCAAATTGTCCTTACGGAAGTTGATGTGAGCAGTCTGAAATACTGCCGAATGTGTATGCCAAGAGTTACTAAAGTCAAAGAAGTAACTGCGGTGTGTAAGAAACGTGTCTTATACGCTCTGTTCTCTCTGGCTACCTAGCAAGGGAGTTGACGTGAAGTTATATTATTTTTTGTTGTATTATATTTCAGATATAGATATACATAACTCTAAAACGAATAGATTGTTAATTTAGGGAAGCAATAGAATAATTGAAGTGAACGAGCCAAGTTAATGTATAGAGGGTGATTAGTGAGGCTTTTAAATAAGATCTCGGCAACATCGCGGTGAGGGTTATCGATTGTAATTCTGTGTGAGTAGCGGCGCGGTGGCGCGGACGGGTTCGCGATAGCCGCCAGCTATCCACGTACATAGACACTGCATTAGGGCTCCTACGGCATAGGAGCCGCGGCGCCTTTGTCGCCATAAGCGCATTTAACATGTAATCGCGCTTACATTTCTCTTTCCACTGCACAATTAAACAAAAAAAATAATAATACGTAAAAGGCAGTTAACTATTTATCATGTAACGTAATGCGCAAGTGCATCTTGAATAACTTTTAAACATGGCACCAGAAAGATCTTCTGCACTTTTTATGTCTTTAATCATATTTTTTACAAAACATTTTACTAGAATAACCAGGTTATGTTTTATAAATATTTAATTTAGCATTCCCTATTCCTCATATTAATGCTTCAGTTGTTCAATTTCCAAATAAGCAAGTGCCTGTATTTGTCGTCAAGTCGCATATTTGTGTTAGGCATTTTCTAAAGAAGCTTAATAATCAGTCTTGTAGCAAATATGTTTAATTATTGAGGAAAAACATAATAATAGAGCTCTACAGCCCCAAAAAGTAAAGAGTAAAGGATTTCACATAACTAACAATCGACTGTAAAAAAAGTAATAAACAATGGTAGTACTTTGTAGTGCAACAATGTTTATGTACATATTGCACTGAACGTTATTAGAGACGACGGGGACAGTTGGCGTGGGCGCGATTGACTCGTCAGCGGTTATCGAGCCTCACTTAGCGCTAACTTGGCGCTCGCTTTATCGAGTGTCCGCGCCGCCGCCACCGCTCCAACAGCCTCGCTCTGCACTGCACTACCACACAATCTTCACAAAATTAATACAACTAAGTCATTCAATGATTATTATGTATATATAATATAAAATAAATAAGTCTTCGATATTTAATTTATTTAGATTTTAACCTCTTTTAACTTTTTTTTTTATACGTTAGGGGATAAACTAGCAAGCGTGTCACCTGATGGTAAGAAACAAACGCCGCCCATGGATACCTGCAACACAGATAGTGTTACAGTCGCGTTGCCGGCCTTTAAAGTGGGATAGGGAAGGGGTCGAAAGAGGGATGGGTATATGGAGGGCAGAGGGGAAGGGGTTGGGCCTCCGGATAACTCTCTCATCAAGCGAAACTCGGTATAAGCCACTTTACGTCGATATTCTGGGATGACGTGGTATTTCACTGATCGAGGCGACTCATTCATGCAGCGAATCAATATAAATAAGTGACGTGACTTCGACATTTCATTTACGTAGATTTTAACTAATAATTTTGTGCTTTTGTGTTTTTGTGCTTTTGTAGATCTGGAGAAGGCCTATGATCGTGTACCCAGGAATGAATTATGGTCAACGCTGTCGAATACATATGGGGTTGACGAGCGCCTGGTGCGGGCTTTAAATTGTCTATATGAGAATTCTAGAGCCTGCATCAGGGTGAATGGGGCGCACTCAGACTGGTTTAACATCTATAAAGGTGTTCGACAGGGATGTGTTGCGTCACCATGGCTCTTCAATCTCTATATGGATAGTTGTCTGAGAAATCTGAAAGAGACTGAATGTGGTTTAAGCATGGAAGAGGTGCGTGTCAAGTGCCTACTGTACGCCGATGACCAGGTATTACTTGCTTCGTCGGCGTCGGAGTTACAAGACATGTTAATCTTGGTGAATGAAGGGTTTAGAGAAAGAGGTATGAAAATAAATGTAAGCAAGACGAAAGCTATGGTTGTGGAGAGAGAGAAAGAGGTCACACTGTGTGATATAATATTGGATGGCGAGAAATTGGAGCAAGTGAATGAGTTTGTATATTTGGGAAGTATGTTTACAAGAGACGGAAAATGTGAAGAAGATATTGAAAGGAGAGTGACTGCGGGTAACAGAGTTAATGGTGCACTGCATGCCTTGATGCGTAGTCAGGCTGTGTCTGAAAAGGCACGCTTGACGATTCACAATGGTGTGTTGGTACCAACTCTGACATACGGGAGTGAGTGTTGGGTGTGGCAGACGAAGCATGAAAGTAAGGTGAATGCAGTGGAAATGCGTTCTCTGAGAAGTATGTGTGGAGTCACCATTGCGGATCGAATAAAAAATAGCGTGATAAGGGAGAAATGTAAGTTGAAGGATGATGTGGTGACCAAAGTGGAGAGAAGTATGTTAAGATGGTTTGGTCATATTGCAAGAATGGATGAAAGCCGAATGACTAAAAGAGTATACGAAGCGAATGTGAGTGGCAGGGTCGGGATCGGGAGACCAAGACGGAGCTACCACGACCAAATAAGTGGTCTGTTTAAAAAAGGCAAAATGCGTAGCACCCGAAACCGACGTAAATGCATGACGAGATGTATGACTGTGGATGAGGCGAAAGATGTGTGTCAGGATCGTAGCTTGTGGAAAGCCAAAGTCTCTGCCTACCCCCATGGGATACAGGCGTGAGCTTATGTATGTATGTATGTTAACTATTAATCATTTGTAATTTCAGGCCTTTTACGTCTGAAAACGCAATTATAAATTATAGGCAACGGCAATTATATACGCGACTCATCAAGATTTTTTTGTCCCAAGTACCATCGATATTTGTCACAATAGCATTTAAACTACAACTTCAGCAGCCATGATTCTAACCCGAGACTTGTGATACAAAAGAATGCCAAACAAATATAAAAACAAACTAAAAAAATTTAAGTCCGCTTACAGTTCAAGCAAACTCACAAACAAGACAGTAAGTTGTACCCGAAACGTACACGCAAGTGGAACAACACGAACAAAACAAGCCGACTTGTAACTAGTTGCGCGATAGAAACGAGTGGTAAATTAGCTCCTTGAATCTATTCTTGTACTTGAAATAAAGCCACTTTCTATCTTTTATTTACTGTCGCACTACCAAGCCCTTTATCTCACTTGACAAAGAGCCGGGTAATTGCCATTCGTACAGCGCCACGGATTTCATTAAACCTTTTTAATAGATACTATTACTAAGTATTACAATATTGGTACTAAATAGTTTTTAATCACATAGTTAATTTTGTATTCTTGTTTAATTACATTTCTACTAACATAGTAAGTATGTGGTATTTAAAAAAAAACTATACAACAACTATTAATTGAGGGTGATGACAAGTTAAGACGAAATAATTGCTTTCGGAGCTCTTACAATTAGTAAAAATTGGTAGAGCCACGAATTTTGCGGTATGAAAGGCTCAAAATATCGAAGTAAACTGACTCATGCCACATTTTATTCGATGAGTTATCCGAAGATACACCCCTTAACTTCCCTCGTCCATCCCTATCTCACCTTAAAATATGGGGGTGATAAATATGGCTAGGGGCGGCGCTACTCGCTTACCTTAAGGTGACGAATTTACTCGTTTGCGCTTGCTTTTCTCATAAAAAATATCCCAAATTAAACAGCAATATAGTGTATACTAGCTGACCCGGCAAACGTCGTCTTGCCGAAAATGATTGTAGAGGAATGAAAATTTAGAGTTGTATGTATTTTTGTATCCCGTTTAAAAAAAAAAGAAAACAGAAATATATCGAAAAATTAAAAAAAAAATTGAGGGGTGGGCTACCCTTGTGATTTAGGGGGATAAAAATAGATGTTGTCCGATTCTCAGACCTACCCGATGTATACAAAATTTCATGAGAATCGGTGAAACCGTTTCGGAGGAGTTTAACCACAAACACTGCGACACAAGAATTTTATATATAAGATGTATATGCATTAAATTATTGATTTTCTTATACAGTAATATAACGGTATAATATTATAATAATAGGTGCAGTGGTCTTTTGTCCCTTGTGTAGTTAATGTTTTGTACCTACGACAATCTGCCCTCCCCTGTGAACTTGAAATGAAACAATCGTCAAATCCCGTACACTCCTGAGAATATTTTTATTTCCTATATTGTTATTCAAATACCCGATTGTGCCTTAATGAGGGGATCAAACACATAATAATGGGTAGAGGTTACATTAAATGGCGTTTTATAATATGAACCTACAATATCGAAACGATTTAGATATTTATTAACTCTTTAATATAACCGAATTGTAACAAAGGAATTTTTTAACTTTTAACCGTCACTTTGTAAATATAACCAGGATGTGAAAAATAAACTGATTTTGTATAAAGCTTAAATGCTTTACCGTAATGAAACCAGCGATTTTATTGTGTAAAGTAACGTATCTTCACGCCTTTTTCTACTCGAAGGTGTAGGCAGCGGCTGTTAAAATCTCATCTCGGATCGTTACATAAAATAGGTGGCGAACCTATTGTCATTATTGCCGGACACTAAGTTTTCAGTCATAGATATTTATCACACATAACTACTGAAAAGAATTCTAAGAAATCATTGGCGTGAGCCCGAGACCAAACCCAGGACTTCTGAATTAGACGTGGGGACTTCGACCACTGGCCATTGCGACTATATTTTACTGTGTAAACCAATTTTTAACAATATGAGCTCAACCTTACTGGCATTGTAAATAAAAATATAAAGATTTTAATAAAGGAATCTACAAATAAATTATAATAAGCACAAATCAATTAAGAATGAAAACTTTCCATTTAGATTTATAGAACAGTGTGTGTGTATGATATTATCAATGATATATTAACCATAACCTTTGTAAAAACTTAAAATATAAACTTAAAATATAAACTTATAAAAAATAATAATTACAAGTTTATTAATCCATTTGGTTGTTAACAAAATAGCGTAGAATCATCTTAAATTCATTAGTGAACACAAATGGATATTGGTTAATGAAAATTAATTGTAACCATCACGGATCATGGTGAAAGGGTGGTCGCAACAGTGATGTGATGAGCGTCACTAATGCGCCCGCGCAGGTAACCGTGACACACCGCACCGGTCTGGTGGAACCACACCTTATTTAATATGTTTTAGAAAAAAAAACTTTTTTAACGGACTGCTTATATAATCTAATCATTGCATAATCTAAATCTATACTTACAAATAATAAAATTGCAGGAAAGTTGAAACTGTCCATTGAATAATCTTGATCTACGATCGAAACCGAACCCAAAAAGATGGTTTTTAGATTTTTTGTCTGTTTGTCTATATGTTTGTTACGGATAAACTTTAAAAGTACTGCATTCTTTTTACGTCCAATTTTGCATAAATATAGAAAAGAGATCGGGTCAACACATAGGTTAAATATTATCACGCTATCACTATTTGGAGGTGAGCAATAAACCCTTATACTGTGAACAGGCACAGTATTTTTCCTGCTTTATGGCGTCCACGCAGACGAAGCTGTAGCACAATGCTGAGTTGTCTAATATGTTAGTCAAATTTTAATTTTTGCCGACGACCAATAGTTTTTGGGAAGCTGGGTGAATATTAGCTTAGGAAGTATCGTTTGATTATTTTAAATCGTGAAAGTGAAGTGAGATATATCATTTTCCGAAATTCCCGCACACAACAATATTTACAATTTGACACAATCATGCTTTAATAATTTCGTAAGTATTTTATTATATTTTGCAACATTATATTCAATCATACATATTTAAATGTTATTCTGAGCATTTGTCTCACCACGAATTATTTATACACCTATATTGCGTTGAAAAGTTGAAGAGTAAAATCTACAGAATTTTGAAAAAAATCTAAAGTACATTAACTCGCGTTTAGTAGATATTAAACAAAGCTGTCAACACCAACAAAACTTCCCGCGTAAGGATTTGAACGAGTACTTCTTGAAAAGTAGCGCCATATTCCAGTGAAAATTCTTTCCCCTAAATTCCCATTCCAGACCATTCTTTCAACATTACTTTTGGATACCTGTGTACATAAATAGTTCTTGTGTCAGAGTCTTGGCGGGACTGTGGAAGAGACATGTCCGTTATTTGCATTATTTTCTCAAATTGTGTTTCAATGGATATTATTGAATACAATTCGTGGCGTTTTATTTAATAAGTGTTTGTATATGAGTGCAAATGTGGGAAATGGTGTAAATATCGTGTTTAATGTGCTCTTCTACATTGTCGTCAAAACTCCCTTGGAACATCACGGATAAAGTGCCACGACTTTATGGATGATTAGATCAGGTCAGGTTAAGCTGTAGGCTTAGGCTAGGTTAGGTCAAAATTAATTAAGTTTAAGAATTAAGAAGTTAATTGTAATAAAAACACTCGACTTAAAGGTCCTAGCAACCAGGTCGTCAAATTATATTTAAAAAAAATTGTGTCTCACAAACAATCTGGCACATGCGTAGAAATCGTTTGACAAGTTATATTTGACAACTATTAATGACCATATTGTGCCCACATAATGCCAAATTTGGCAAAGCTGCACTTATCTTCAGGAATTAACGATGGTGAAACGTAAAATGATTGTTTGAGAATTTCAATATATATATCAGAGCCGGTAACGAAACAATTAGACTGTACAGCTTGTGACTGCTTATCATCTTGAGCATATCGTCGTGGCGATAGAAAGGGGTTTTGTTGTACGAGTCAGACAGGTGGTGAACTGGTTATCGGTTTGTATATATATTTATATACTTTGCTTTATATCAAATTCAATATAAGTAGGTTAGTTATGCTTTAGGTAAAAGCTAATAATCTGTATTAGCTTTTATCTATAGAATAACTGCCATTGCATTATGAGAATTCGAGCTATTCGGTCTATTGTTGAATAGTAAAGTGTCGATTAGAAAGCAGTTCAACTATATACTAAGTCATAAGCGTACTATTATAGGTGTAAATATTTTGTATTGTTTAATTTTAGATTTAATAAAAGTTAGCTTATATGTTAGTTCTCAAAAATATCAGAACACAATAATTCGATTTTGAAAGGATCTTTATGAGTCTATAAAAAAGGTCTCAGTGGTAAAGTGGTCGAGCACCCCGCTTCTGAATCCAGAGGTCGCGGGTTCGAATCCTGACACTGGCTCAAACCAAATGACTTTTCGAAGTTCTTTTCGGAAGTTATGTGTGAAAAATATCGATGCCTGAAAACTTTGTGCCCGGTATGGCAATATTCCGGGTAGAAAAAGGCGTGAAATAGCCGAGGCCATATTTCTTTTACTTGATTGATTTATATAAAAATTAATATTAATATTTCAAGGAGTGCTGTAGCCGCAAGTAGAAGAATACTTCAAGCACAAAATACCCAAAAGCAGGCAGTTACTAATATAAATTTGTAATCCAAAGATGCAAAAGGAAAAAAACAAGCGACAATGCTTGTTTACGTGTATTTTATTATTTGGCTCTGTTAGTAATTTTCTTATTTAGTAAAAACTAAAAAGTATAAGTTGCTTAAAACTCTTCAATTATACGTTATACAAATCAACTATTTTATTTATTTCCATACTATTAAAATCACCTAAAACTAAACAAATTCTCCTTTCCAATAGTCCCTACAATTATAGAGGTTATAGGTTATAGGGTTATAGGGGTTATAGGGTATATATTGAATAAATTAGACACTATATCTTTGATAACTACGACGCCATTTAATCGGGAGTTCGGACAAGTGTCTGTAAAACGCTTGCGGTTTATGTTCCATCTAATTCTAATACATATTACATATACATATATAGTCCGTCGTCTCAAATCTGATAGGACGATTGAATGGCATAACTCTAAAAGTAGTCTTTGTTATTGTTGTTACAAATGAAATTAATTCCATCACACGACATTGACATATCTTTCCTGTTCATGAAAAATTAAGATGTTTACACCCTTACAAGTTCCAACATGAGATTATCATAGCGTTTTCCTCTAGCAGATGTATAATTATGTATATTTAGGCGATCATGGTGTATGCCAGTTGCGTTATGCGTCTTGGTTGCGAACATTTGACGTCACGGCGTGTTTATGGCCTCGTACAATATGCGCACGTGCGTACGCGCAGGTGACAATAATACAGCGCGCATCTGTGAAGCTTTGTACCTACCTATGTATCTATCGCACTTTTTTGCTACAAACCATTGATTCATTGTGATACAAAAGTGTAACGTCGAACAGCCGGCTCGGAGGGATCTCGCGCGGATATGTGTCATTTATTTTGGGATCGATCAAAACTTTATATTATTAATAATAATAACTCTCAAGAATTATTATTGCACACCCGTACAAACATACGAGTAGTTTGCTATAACATTCCTCATTACTCAGTAGGTATATGACCTGTAACGATATAAATCTTTACTCTGCATTTAATATATTTCATCTTCTTACTTCTCTTCATCTTTTAGAAAAGTTGTGCATAAAATTTTTGTTGATAATAAGTTATTTAGTCTCAGTTTTATCTTAGGTCATATATTCTATCTCGTGAAAACATATAAAAACGTAATAGGTATTTATTAAAATTAGTATTTCTTTTAATTAAAGCCTGGATAAAGCTGTGGGCTGAAGCTATCGTAAACATTATATAATATATAATAATAACATAAAATTTTGAATGGGTTCAATAATTTGTCAACTTTCACATTTATCTTTAATCCAGGGTGAACAATCTTATAGCTGGAAAACTTATTGGATCCAAGTTTAATCCACTCCTTCACCAAGAATGCCGAGTACCTATAGGCGTACTTTTAGAAACATTAACAAAAACAGGTGGTCAATTATCCTCGTATACTTACAATTACAATATTTGAGACAGATTTTCCGACCAGTTGTTTACTTGGGTTTTGTTTGCGTGACAGTCTCGAGATAGTTGTGCTAAGGGCCAGAGTATGGGCTATTTAATATTTGCATATGTCAGGGTACAATGTCAAGCAAAATCAGATCTTAAGGGGTTGAGTTAAAGTGTTCGATGATAAAAAAGTTTTGTTTGATAAACAAAGTTATCTGTGTAAAGTGGTACCACGAGCTTACTCACCGGCTGCTTGCGCACGTGCGCGCGCGCCGCCACTACGCTAATCGTTCCGAGATTAGTGCCTCACCTACATGTCGATAATTTTAAATGTACATGTTTTGATTCACAATTATAAGTTATAATATTAAACTTTGATATTACCAATGTCACCTTATCCTATCTCTATTTACGTGTAACTAAACGAGTCAACTCGTTGAAGTCTTTTATTAATCGGCTTCGTGTACGATAATGATAATATTACATGTAAACACTTACTTACATTTTCATCAGAGATATGTTTCCACTTTAATAATAACAATTTCATATTGTTCTCTTATTAAAATTTATTACTACTACTTATTCTCTTAATTATCTAGAAAGATATACCTCTTTCGCACGCTTCAGTGCTTGGAGAAGCTTGAAGAAGTGCTAGTACAGCATCTAGTTCACACCTACTCAACCAAACTTAGTATCTAGTGTCTTCTCCTGTCTTTTTCTCCGCCTGCTAAATATTTGTCTATGGCAGCAATGTATGTGTCTTTTTTTTAAAACAAAACATTGTCTTTTAATAAAGTTATTAACGCACAGTTATTATACAAATTATCGATATAAGCTTTCTAGCTACCGATTCCCAGCACTAGAACCGGCGTCTCGGCCCGTAATCGTAAATATCAGACATTTAACACACAGTGGTCTCGCCGGCCTGTGATTATAAATAGATTGTTGCGATATAGACGACGTGTTTACAGCCAGTATCTGTCGATACTTGATCCAATACCAACAACTAACCACGTACAATTAACATCGCGGAACAAATGAACTATCCACTCATGAACTATGAATGAGATAGTTCGTCGCACGGTATTCAATGACGATCCCGCGGCTGACTGCTGCTGCAGCATTGTTTCGCTGCACTGTATTACTTGCAGACGCTTACTGCTACAATGTAATAAATAGTTCTTGTATACAATTAGACAGATCTTACGATTTTTTGTTAGAATTTCATTTAATAATCGCAAAATCTTAACCTAGCAATTACTCTGCAATATTTTAGTACGCTTTTTCCGTAAATCATCAGAAATAAATTATTCTTGATACACTACGGATATGGGTTTTTTTTTGTTATGACTCCGCAACAAATCTCCTTACTAATTAATTCATTGAATAATTTTTCAAATAAAAGATTATTTTAATTAAATCATGTATAAATGTGGTCTGTCTATCGGGCAAAACTCCAAAATTATAGTGCAACTATTTGTAGTCTCGGATTGTTTACAACTCATCCTGATTATCGATAATAAGTTCATACAAGGAATATTACTTACCACCTTACAACACTATGTGTAAACATCCAATTAGTTTCTTTGATGCTGGCGAATTAGATTGTCTTGGTTGAGAATAACTCCTTAAAAGATATACATCAAGTGAAATGTCACAGATTAACGTCCATCACAGATATACGATTGTCTACGTTAGATCATATAAAAACTTTTTCAACTTAAATGAAGTGATGTTTGTAACAATATAATAAGGAGAGTATAGGCAGCGCCGACATGTTCACTTGGCTATCGAACTGGAGCTGTCAGCGACAAGAAATAATGATGTACGTATAATATTGGCCATTGCGTGCAGGAAACGATTGTAAGCAATACCCATAGCGCTTAGAGGGAGACGCAAGTGATAGGGGAACTGGCACATGAATCATATTGCTACGGTTTCATTAGTTAGTTCTATTATTATTTTTAAATTCACGCGGGTTATATCAGCTGGTGTAGGTAGAGGAAGTTAAATCTTGAGTCGTTCGAATCAATAGATCCCGAATGTGGCATCGATTTCGCTGCCAAAATTTGACCTTCTTGATTCAGTAGCGGAATGATAAGTTTTAATCGTTTTCAAATATCAGTTTATTGACAGTAAGTTTTTTTTGTGAAAAATTTGTATACTATGCTAATTATCTCCACCATTAGTAATATTAATATTATATATTAATATCCGTCGTACAGTGAGTTGTTTCAAACTTTATGTTTGTTCAGTGGTGGATTCTATATGTAGAGTAAAAAAAGTGAAATAAATTAATGAAAAAAATATAGCAAGTATATTTACAGATTACTAGGGGAACCTTTAATCACACTATTAACAAGATTATAAATGGAATTAACAAAATTCGTTACTTAATAAAATAACTAAGGAGTTTTTCATATAATTCAAGCAAGTATATAATTATTATGTGTTTATTGATTAAATATTAGTAATGCAGCTCGTAACTTGGACCAGGCCGCGGGTGGAGAGATCAGATCAGGGCGCCGGCAGCCGATTGTTCCAGTGTCCGTGGCGCGACTTCGCGACTAGCGACGTGTCATCCACAGCTATGTACTAATAAGATATATTGACATCACCCTGAAGGTTCACTTACCTTCAGACACTTCATTATCCACGTTTAACCAAATAATGTATCCTTTAAAATTATTATATATCAAAAATAAGTTCTAAATAATGGATATCCTTACCGTGGTCTAAATCAGAAGTTCGATACCTCTGATTCAGACCACGGATTGGATTGGTGATGAAATGATGAAATTAAAATTTAGAATCGAAAAAACTCGAAGCATATTTCTGTAAGAATAAAGTAAAATATGATATAACTACATTGTACTACAAAATATCTCCGTATTAGTTACAATGTAATTAAAGAGGTTAAATGTACATACATACATAAGTTCACGCCAAATCCCTTGCGGGTAGGCAGAGAGAATAGAGCGCCATAAAGCAAGATTTTTACACGTCTCACTCGCTTCGTTGACATTCATAACACTTAATACAATAATTTAATATTTAATAGGTTTATGAAATTTTAGGAAAAAAAAAACAATTAACTACGCCAGCAAAAATTCATACCAAATCTCTGCAGTGGTAAGCAGAAACAACAGACTTAGCAGAAGATTACACTTTCCGTGAACTTAACGCGTTTCCTCAAAATATCAACAAAAATCAATATCTAAAAAAAACGCAGCTGCAAATAAATAGACACAGATTATGTACCGCTATTTCCTTAAAAAATCTTTTTTTACGGTCAGTGTTTATAATAATGTTTCAAGATTGAAAAAGATTCTAGATCACATCTGTCTACATTAATGAATCATAATATATCAACTTCATTTGATTATATGCAGTATTTGGAATTCACAATTTTACATGACAAACTAGACTGTATATCGTGTAAAGGTTTTCTGTTGACTCGAATGATATACGGAACTCTAATATCTTTACGGATCACGGTTTATTGCTGTAAATATTAGTAGTAGTAATAATAAGTCTCAGTAGTCCAGTGGTCGTGCACAAGGTTTCTAAATCCAGAGGTCGCGGGTTCGAATCCTGGCTTACACCAATGACTTTTCGAAATTAATTTCGAAAGTTATGTGTGATAGATATCGATGACTGAAAAATTTGTGCCCGGTATGGCAATAGGATTGCCACCTATTTCTTTTGGCACGTAAACATAACGGTGAGTCGAAGCTTAACAGCCACTGCCTGCACCTTCGGGCAGAAAAAAGCGTGAAGTTATGTTATGCTAGAATAATATACAGAACTGTAAATCTTTACGGATTATGGTTTATTTGCTGTACATATTAGTAGTAATCTTCGATACTGACGCCGCCCTCAAACTGGTAGTACTATTGTTTCTAATCAATGCAATATTGCGAAATTAATACTCAATTTTATAATATACTATTTGTTGCCCGCAGCTCGATTTGTATGATCTTTCTAATGACGCCTGCTTAGTCAATACAAATCTGCACGATTTGTATTGACTAAGCAGGTAAACAATGCAAAAGCGAATAGATGTAGGAGTCGAGCACGACAAAGACACACATTCCATGACTAAATAGAACGTGCTCTGGAGGAAGATGATGTTAGGAGCCTCAAAAATCGACGCGCGTGCATGAAAAGAGTTATTAATGTCAACGAAGCGAGTGAGGCGTGTAAGAATCGTGCCTTATGGCGCTCCGTTCTCTCTGCCTACCCCGCAAAGGATTTGGCGTGAAGTTATGTATGTGTGTATGTATTTTATTTGCTAATCCAATTATGAAAGCCAAATGACAATCTGTCGAATAGTTTCGGAGGTTCCTCTTTGACTACGCATGTCATCATCATAATCATTTCAAAGTCTGAAAGATAAACTCTACAAACTATTGTTTTAGCTTCAGTCGAACTACAGAAGATATTTTTATTTCAATATGTCCATTATATTTTACTATAACCATATAGCAATAATCATTATCATCATCATCATCATCATTAGCCTATTGCAGTCCATTGCTGGACATAGGCCTCTCCCAATTTTCTCCAGTTTCTCCAGTTCTTTTCGTCCAATCTTTTCCAGCAGCCTTTCTGAGGTCGTCTGACCATCGGGCTGGTGGGCGTCCTACACTACGCTTACCAAGTCGCGGTCTCCACTCAATGACCTTCTTGCTCCAGCTACCATCGGTTCTTCGGCAGATGTGACCAACCCATTGCCACTTCAGCGAGCTTATTCTACTAGCTATGTCGGTTACTCCAGTTCTCTGTCGGATATACTCATTTCTGAGTTTATCCTTCAGACATACTCCAAGCATAGCTCGCTCCATAGCTCGCTGAGCGACTTTAAATTTGTGGACTAGCCCCACCGTAAGTGTCCACGTTTCGGCACCGTAAGTCATAACTGGTAGGACGCACTTGTTGAAGACTTTGGTCTTCAGGCATTGCGGTATAGGCGAGTCGAAAATAGCCGAAAATATAGCAATAATAATAATATGAATATAAAATAACTTCATGCCTTTTTGTACCCAAAGAAGTTCGTTGGCGAACCTATTACCTATCACACATAACTTCTGAAAAGAATTTCGAGAAATCACCGGTGTGTATCGATCCCACGACTTCTGAATCAGAAGCCAGGAAGCTCGACCACTGGACCACCGAGAAACTATTAATATAAATAAACCATACATACATACATACATAACTTCACGCCAAATCCCTTGCGGGGTAGGCAGAGAGAACAGAGCGCCATAGGGCACGATTCTTACACACCTCACTCGCTTCGTTGACTTTCATAACTCTTTTCATGCACGCGCGTCGGTTTTTGAGGCTCTTAACATCACTTTCCTCCAGAACACGTTCTTTTTGGTCTTGGAATGTGTGTCTTGGCCGTCCTCGACTCCTACATCCATCCGCTTTTGCTTTGTATATCTGCTTAGTCAGTCTTGCGTCAACCATTCTTTCTACATGTCCGAACCATCGGAGCATGCCCTTTCTTACTTTTACACCGACACTCTCTTTCAAACCAACTTCCTTCCTTACAACCTTGTTTTCTACGCGGTCAGCGAGAGTCACTCCGCAGATTTTGCGTAGATCCCTCATTTCTACCGCGTTTATTCTACTTTCATGCACACTCTGCCATACCCAGCTCTCGCTTCCATAAGTTAGCGTTGGGATCAGGACTGCATTGTGGATTGCTAGCTGGGCTTTTCTGCTAATATTTTTTGCGCCCAGGAATTTGCCCAACGCTCCGTTTACGCTATTTCCTATCGCCACTCGTCTTTCTACATCCGCGGTGTACCTTCCATCTCTGCTAAAAGCGCATCCAAGATATACAATTTCATTCACCTGTTCCAGCACTACATCATCAACCATTATCCTTGCATCTGTTCTGGATTCCTCCCTTTCAAACACCATAACTTTCGTTTTCGTCGCATTCAAAGTTCGTTGCATAAATAAACCATAAGCTGATAAAAATAAAGTTGGTTAATATCAGGGTTACGCTGTTGACAATAATAATTATTTACAAATGCAATTGGTTATTTGTACACAATTATTAGAAATGTCACAATATTGCAGACATTCATACCTAACTTTATGAACAAGTACCGTTAATGAGGTTTCCTTAATTTTCTTTTAGCAAGTACATTACTAGAATTGGATACATATTATTTGCATAATGGATTCCAATCTGGTTCATACAAATATATATACTTATACATTAAATATACATGTATATGTTTGTTGTTTTTGTTGAGTTTATAGTTAAGTTTATTTTTTTCATTATAATATATATTTTTATTGTATGTTTGACATCAATGACTAACTTAGTTTCATTTGTTATGTCCACAAAATTTGTCTGGAAGAATATATAGATTGATTTTAGGAATATGTGAAGGAGAAGTCTTGCTGGTTCAGGGGTCGAGCACCCGGCTTCTGAATCAAGAAGTATTCAGTTCAGTTTCAAAAAACATTTTCGGAAGTTATGTGTGAAAAATGTCGATGACTGAAAACTTTGTGCCCGGTGTATGACAATTTGGGATGTAAACATAACGGCGAGTCGAGGCGTTACAGCCGCTGCCTACACCTTCGGATAGGTATAAAAGTTGATGTAGTTAAGTTATGTGGGGGAATAAATAGCGATAAGAACTCTGTTTGTGCATTATTTTCTGTTTAATGTACCTACATAATAGTATGATCTAACTAAATGTAAAACGTTAACAACAAAACATTATCGAAAATAGTTTTTGCATTTCCAGTAATGTAACTAGTTTATGTCCAACTGTTACGGGTAATTGTGCGGGATCGTTATCTAAACGAATGTGAATTTCGTAACGCGATTGTGAGGTGGTCAACTTGATCGATGATGTGTGCGCGTGCCGGCTCCGCTTGTCAATTAGGTTAGCCGAGTTCAGGGCCTGATCTAGCAGCGGCAGTATCTCCGCGTACGATCTGTGTTTGCGCAACTAAACGTTATATCAAGAAAAACATACCTTTCCTTATAGCTTCTACCTACTTTTCATATAATCTTTCTTTTTCTTTTAACTTTTTCACAGCGGTAGAGCCAAGCAGTTCGCTACATAAATGGGCTGACTCGACCGGTGAAATACCACGACCTCTCAGAAGGTCGACGTTAAGTGGCTCATGCCGCGTATCGTTCGGTGAGAGAGGTGCCCGGAGGCCCACCCCCTTCCCCATCCCTTACTATCCCTCCCTTAAGGTCGGCAACGCAATTGTAACAATATATGTGTTGCAGGTGTCCATGGGCGGCGCTGGTCCTTACCATCAGGTGCCTCCTGTCCCAAACTTCACGCCTTTTATACAAAGGTGTAACAGCAAATTGTGCCTCTACTCGCTCCACTTTCGATATTTATCATAACACAACTATCGAAAAGATTACTAAAAGGTCATTGGTGTGAGCCAAGATTACTGATTCAAGGAAAGGGTGCACAAATTCCAGGCCACCGAGGCGACGACATAATCTTATTTCCTTTTTTTTTATTCACTATTATTAAAAAGTAGATAGAACTGGTATGTCTGATGTCACGGCGGCTCACCATCTTACACAAAGCATTCTTGAGCCAACAATTTGCACAAAAACTGGCATGTGCTGACGCACAGGTAGTGCCGGAGTGCACAATGAAATCATATTTTTTTTACCGTCACAAAATAAATAACCGTTTTCCATTTATGAATCCCGAGAATGCAAAAAAAAACACTAATAAAATATCACTACAATGACATCCATTCATCTTTTATAAGCATACAGAAATAGTGCTTTTGATATAATATTTTTATTACTGACGGTATAGTATGAACAGGCGCCTGAGCAACCATACTAAGGAATCTTCAGCTTTTAAACATAAAACATTTAATGGTATTAGTTTCAATTTATACTAGCTGACCTGGCGAACTTTTTTATCAAAAGTATTTTTTTTTACAGGGTTTACAATAAAATTGCAAAATCTCGAAAATTATGACATTTTCTTAACTACGTTTTTAATACAAACCACTCCACTGACACCCTCTATCTATTACAAAAACCGCATTAAAATCCCGTTACGTAGTTTCAAAGATATAAGGGGACAGACAGCGGAAAGCCACTTTGTTTTAAACTATGTAGTGATGATGCTGCAACAGTTTTTAAAACAATCTAGTGCTAGACCACGTTTCATATCATGTTAAGTCTAAATAAGATAGGACTTATTCCAATAATTTAGCTGTAACTTTAATGTATATCATTACACAGAGTAAAATAAAGTCGCTATTCGCTGCCTGATCTAAGCAAATCTAAATCAAAAGATCTAAGCAGGGGTTATATGCTTAGATCTTTAAAACTACGCAACGAAATCCATGGCGTATGTAATGATGTGTTTTTTTTTAATAAATAGATGGCGTCAACGGAGTGGTTTGTATCTATACATACATACATACATAACTTCACGCCAAATCCCTTGCGGGGTAGGCAGAGAGAACAGAGCGCCATAGGGCACGATTCTTACACACCTCACTCGCTTCGTTGACTTTCATAACTCTTTTCATGCACGCGCGTCGGTTTTTGAGGCTCTTAACATCACCTTCCTCCAGAACACGTTCTATTTGGTCTTGGAATGTGTGTCTTGGCCGTCCTCGACTCCTACATCCGTCCGCTTTTGCATTGTATATCTGCTTAGTCAGTCTTGCGTCAACCATTCTTTCTACATGTCCGAACCATCGGAGCATGCCCTTTCTTACTTTTACACCGACACTCTCTTTCAAACCAACTTCCTTCCTTACAACCTTGTTTTCTACGCGGTCAGCGAGAGTCACTCCGCAGATTTTGCGTAGAGCCCTCATTTCTACCGCGTTTATTCTACTTTCATGCACACTCTGCCATACCCAGCTCTCGCTTCCATAAGTTAGTGTTGGGATCAGGACTGCATTGTGGATTGCTAACTGGGCCTTTCTGCTAATATTTTTTGCGCCCAGGAATCTGCCCAACACTCCGTTTACGCTATTTCCTATCGCCACTCGTCTTTCTACATCCGCGGTGTACCTTCCATCTCTGCTAAAAGCGCATCCAAGATATACAATTTCATTCACCTGTTCCAGCACTACATCATCAACCATTATCCTTGCATCTGTTCTGGATTCCTCCCTTTCAAACACCATGACTTTCGTTTTCGTCGCATTCAACTGCAAGCCTTTAATCATGCAATCATCTTTCATAGTAGTGACTAGTGTTTGCAGGTCCGACGGCGATTCGGCTAGAAGCACGGCGTCATCTGCGTAAAGCAGGCAGCTCACAACTAGGTCACCCATTCGCATCCCTACATCCATCGATCTCATTCTCTGGAGACAACTGTCCAGGTACAGGATGAACAGTCGAGCGGACAGCACGCAACCCTGTCTGACGCCGATATTGACGTCAAACCAGGGGGACAAGCCGCCGTCAACACGCACACACGCTGTGCAGCCCTCATAAGTGGACTGCACAGCGCGCAGCAGTGCTCCGCTCACCCCGTAGCCCGGGAGTATATCCCACAGATCCTTTCGTAACACTCTGTCAAACGCTTTTTCCAGATCCACAAAACCGCAGAAAACCTTCCGGTTAATAGCCAGTTGTTTCTCCACGATGTTGCGGAGAGAAAAAATCTGATCCATGCACCCTCGTCCGCTTCTGAAACCACCCTGAGCCTCCCACAACACTCCATCAGATATCACCCTCATTCTCCTTTCAATAATTTTCCCATACACTTTTGCTGCTAAACTGATCAAACTGATGGCCCTGTAACTGGCGCACTGCATACGTGATCCCTTACCTTTATACAAGGGCACGATGACAGCGCGCCTCCAGTCCATGGGAACCTTACCCGACCTCCAGCACAGATTGCTCAAGGTCAGGAAAGCGTCCCGGACACAGGATCCACCGTGTTTGTATCTATAATTTATTTATATTGTATAGTCTTAAAGAAAAGTAATCATTTTCGAAATTTAGGACTTTACTTTTAATAAAATCCAAAATTTACTTATTTATGTATTTGTTCTGGGGCGAAACAGAGTTCGTTGGGTCAACTAGTATGTCATTAAAATAATTTGCGCAAGGAAGATGTGTATGTCGCCGGGCGAGGTGTGGCAGCTGTCTGTCAGATACTTCGCAGACAATAGGGCAGGTTGTTCAAACACTACATACAAATGGTTTCACTTTCAATAACTTGGCACAATTCGCTTCGACGCATCCCTCGCACATCCCTGATGTAATGGAAGATGGGAGAGATAAAATTGCAATAGAACTAGCCAATATAAATTATATACCTATAGATTAAGTTTAATACAAGAATTTAGTGGATTTTCAGAAGGAGTCCACACAACTATAACTCATCACGCTTTTTGTAGTTTTTTAGATAGCTGAGCATAATGAACAATTTTATCAGCAGTCGATATTTATTATTTACAATAGAAATTCCCGAAAATCAGTGACAGTCATTGATTTGAATTCGAACTCAAGACTTCTGAATCAGAAGCGAAACCATGAATCATTTGGTCACAGTGACTGTTAGGATTCCCTTGTATTTTAGCCACTAAAGACGTTAGTTCTTCATTATCAACATAGCAATTACAATTGTATTATTAGGCTGTGGTTTTCTGTAAGATACGTAACTACCAGGATGAGTAGTTCAATTGTGATCGAGATCCAGTGGTCGAGCACGCCCCTTCTGAATCCACAAGTTGCGGGTTCGAATTCTGTCTCACACCTATGACTTTCCGAAATTGTTCTCAGAAGTTATGTGTAATAAATATCAATGACTGTAAACTTTGTGCCCTGTATGGCAATAGATACGCCACCTATTCCATTTAGGACTTAAACATAACAGCGAGACGAGGCTTAACAGCCGCTGCCTACACCTTCGGATAACAAAGGCGTGAAGTTATGTTATGTTTAGTAACAATGTTACTTTTACTGATAATTATTATAAAACTTATTATTACCAAATGCAACCCACAATCAATGCTAGTCTTAAGACGTTATAGTTGCACAACGCCAAGTGAGGCGGGCTTGGTTTAATGTTACTGTTGTGGAAACAGCTGTACGTGGTCCCCCTTTACCTGGACTAGTATATACCGAGCACGTGTTGTATTATGTACCCTCCACTCTTAGATAAATACGATTTGTATTTGAAATCCTCACATCCGGAGTAGAAGTGAGTGCCGGCGTCATAGGTAGAGTACATAATACAGAACACCAAATCTATTAGAACAGCTTGGTTATGGTTTTTATTTAAAACCTAAGATAGATGTTATACAACAATAAGTAAGTATTAAAATATGAATACCTAGGTAATTAAAAATATTCAATATTTTATATATAGAGGTAATTAGTCTCAGTGGTCCAGTGGTCGAGCGCCCCGCTTCTGAATCCGGAAGTCGTGGGTTCGAATCCTGACACTGGTTAACACTAATGACATTTCGAAATTGTGTTCGGAAGTTATGTGTGATAAATATCGAGGCCTGAAAACTTTGTGCCCGGTATGGCAATAGGTTCGCTACCTATTTCATTTGGGACGTAAACATAACGGTGAGATGAGGCTTAACAGCCGCTACCTACAACTTCGGTTAACAGAAGCGTGAAGTTATGTTCTGTTATATATGTAGGTATATCACCGGATGAACCAGCCCCTTCATGCAGCGATACCACAGTTATTAGGATTAGTTAATAGATATTACATTTTTCTAATTTATAAATATTATAGGAAAATTACTAAGTTACTAAATTAATTAAAAATAATGATAAGAAAAATAAGATAGTATTTACTCTTATCTCTATGCCGACAAGACCTGTCGAAAACATCAATAATTCTAATTCTCCAATTGTCCACTGTCTACCGCTATTCTGTCGGTGTTCTGTGGTACCTATACTTCACCACATAATTTTATTTGCATAGATACAAGGGCCTTTTGGTGCGCGCATTGAACATGAACACTAGCGTGGCCATAGTGCTCGCTGATAACGGATGGAACACAATTTCAAGTGACGCGAGGCAATAGGATACACGTACCCACGTTAAACACACCTGCCAACGACTTCCTATGATTTATTGACAAAGCAACGTGATCTCGTCCAGTTTCAACAGTCCCTGTTTGATGATCCCCATGGGATCTATCGGTTACACAATCACTCTGCTAGTAATAAGTTGAATAATCTTTACCAACGTCACGATATGTCTGCGGCTGCAAGTCGCCGGGAATCAATCTCATGCTCGAAACGTCCAGAATCCAAAAGTACGCAGGATACCTGAGTAGAAAATGAAGAACAGCAGAAGTGGTTCTCTATTGGAATTTATAGACTTATGGCTTAAAATGTACCTATTCTATCGTCCTTATATAATAGTTGAAAGAAGAAATTTCGCCTAAAGTTTCTGTATCGGCTCGCATAGAATAATAGGTCGATTTTCTTGCATAGAGCTCAAGCAACGCCTGTTGAGACATCCAAATTAATTGGTATTTGTTTCATAACTTGTGATAAATCAAAAGATTTGTTTCTTGTTTCTTTATAATCGATAAATCCTAAGGGTAGATAAATAAAGCAGAAAGTAATCAGTTAATAATCCGATATGTGACAACAACGACATAAAATTATTTTATTTTATTGAATACATTTTTTGTATAAGCTTTTACATACAGTTCTAGTGTAACTTCTGACGTATAGTAAAAAAATACTTATATAAAGAATAAAATATACATACATACAATCACGCCTTTTTCCCATGGGGGTAGGCAGAGACTAATTCTTTCCACTTGCTACGATCCTAACATATGTTTCTTGCTTCCTCCACTCTCATTATCCCGTTCATAAATGCTCGTCGGTTGTGGCAACTCCTGACCTGGCCTCTCACCAACACATCGTAGATTTGTTGGTGGTAGGTCCGCCTAGGTCGTCCTTTCACACTTGTCTTATAAATTCGTTTAGTCAGTCTACTTTCGTCCATCCTTTTTACATGTCCGAACCATCTAAGCATTCCTTTCTCTATCCTTGTCACTATATCTTCTTTCACACCACAACGTTCTCGAATTACACTGTTTCTCATTTTATCCACCAAGCTTACTCCAGCTATACTCCTCAGACTCCTCATTTCTACAGCATTAATCTTACTTCTGTGCTTCTCCTGCCATACCCAACATTCACTCCCATCCTAAGCGTGGGAACCAAACCCCCTCTGTGTACAGCCAGTCGTGCCTTTTTGGAGACTTTCTGGCTATTCATAAAGTTGTTCAGAGCCCCATTCACTTGATTTCCAGCCAAAACCCTTCTTTCAATATCGCATTCATGCTTTCCATCTCTCGTAAACTAAAAAAAAAATAAAAAAAATACTAAATAAAATATATACATGGATATATCATTATTAACTATCGCAGATGAAACCTTAACAAATCAGTCCTTATAACATCAAAACGGTTTCATGGATTCCCAATAATTTATCATAAGAGATTTTCCATTGAAGAATATCAACAATACGAATTAAAATTTCTAAAAAATTAAAACTTAAAGAAAGGGTTCTTTTTAAATATATAATAAAAATTATATATCGAGTTTTGTAACTGAACAATAGTATTGTGACAATAAATAACACTTACAACATTCAAACGGTATGTTAAATCGTATCTATAGGTCGAAAAATCAGATCGAAATCAAAGTATATAGGTAGATAACAAAAGAATTTTGATAACAAATATGGTGCATAATTTATTTTGAATTAATTATAAAACCAGTATATATTATTTGTTACAGTAAAAAGATCTCTTTCTCTCTGTCTGTCTCTGTCTCTCTCTTTCTCCTCTCCCCTTTTTGTAGTTCTCAATCGGAAGCTGTAAACAGGTGTGCTCAATACTTATACAAGATCACACGATGTGGAGCATTTAAAATACGTTACACATTTCATTATCACAAATATTCAATAAATCTTTATTATTTGAATTGAATATTTATAATTATTCATTATTGAATATTCATAAAGTAACGTTACCAGTTCAATATCTCACGTGAACATGTTTCATTGGTATAATTATTAACACAGTTTTGATATGTAGAGAAATGATCGTCGTGTCGTGAAGTCCATTTTCGGATAGGATAAAATGTTACTAGATTTTTACTAGAAAATATTGTCCAGTGGTCGAGCTCCTTGCTTCTAGTTCAGAAGCCATGGGATCGATTCCGGACACATACCTATGATATCTCTGTATTCTTATCAGAAGTTTTGTGTGATAATTGTAATAAATATCGATTCGATTTATTCGATCGAACAAGTCAAGGCATATTTTTGTCACACATAAGTTTCAAAAATAATTATATACGAGACTGTAAATAATATACTAACATTATATACGGTAAATAACATTTTATAATTGTTTTTGACCGTCTATCTGTTTGTTTCGACTAATGGCTGGATCGATTTTGACGGACTTTAGGTAGCTGATGTAATAAGGAGTAACTGAGTCTACTTTAATTTTGAAAAAGTCTTTCATTTGTTGCTTCCGAGACGAAACAAACTTCACCGGGTCAGCTTGTATTTAATATGATGATATGATATTATAATTCTTTCCTAGCTAAAGTCTATAATGATATCCACTTGCTATGTGTTAAAATTGTTTCCGAGAACTTATCTCCATTTTCACAGATTTAAGTAATGCTAAATGTACAAGTATATAAATCAGTCAGTTTTGTAGACTATTTTGGAAAAGCATGGGGTTCCGTAGCATATCTATGTGCTTATTTTTGTCACTTTGAAGTTCTAATAGGGTTGCCAGGAGGCCGTGAAATCCAGGAATAGCCGTGAACACTGCGTCTTGTTCTGTACACTGTAATAAGATGTTATCATCTCGAAAACTGAATAGATATCTCTAGAATTTAACAACTAACACTAAACAAATAGTTGTAGGTTGAAAAAAATTCGTCCATGTACTGTTATCCCAGATTATTTCGGAGATTACAAATTCTTATCTGACAACCCTAGTCAAATTCCTAGTAAAAACTATCACTTTTTTTTTTAAATGTCTCGGTGGTCCATTGGTCGAGCACCCCGTTTCTGAATCCAGAGGTCACGGGTTCGAATCCTGACTCACACCAATGACTTTTCGAAATTAATTCGTAAGTAAAGTACTATAAATATCAATGAATAAGAACTTTGTGCCCGATATGGCAATAGGTTCGCCACCTATTCCATTTGGGAAGTAAACATAACGGCGAGACGAGGCTTAACAGCCGCTGCCTACACCTTCGGGTATAACTTGCGTCCACTGCATGACCGTGAGCCACTACGCACCTTGCCTGATTATTAAAACTCAAGTCAAGACATATATGAATGTTTAAACATAGTCAATTGCTGTTTATACATTCGCATACATTTTCTTAGAAAAAAATAACAAACGAGCTCATCTTCTCAACTGCACTCTGTCTACAATATCTGTACATCAATCTATCTGTACATATAAATAAAATTTAAGTGTCTGTTCGTAATATGGAAATAAATGTTTTCTACTACAGTCATATGAATGTATATACGGTACAGACATCAAAATTACATTTTTTACAAATTTTCTCGGCCTGCCTATCTACTTGTTCCAGGTAATCTCTGGTATGGCTGGGCCGATTTTGGCGGAACTTTTATTGACAGGTTGCCGGTGTAATAAGGAGTAACTTAGGGTACATTTTTATTTATTTATTTATTTATTGTTTCCGAGGCGAAACAAAGTTCTCCGTGACTCTCTAACAATAATGCCTAATCTTTAATTAGTATCACTATGGGCTAGCAGATGTCACCCTTACTGTCTTATTTAAATATAGTGCGCCTTCCCCAAAGAATTTACAGTTACCTACCAAAAAAAAAAACTCCCTTTATTATTTTATTTACATAAATTTAGTTTTCACTCCTATATTACGACGTTGTTCTTGGGGCAGACAAGCGACGTTAATATTTATTAGGACCTTGAAATTGACTATGACTTTTACTTGCAAACAATTTGTATTATCCACCGCAGTTTACTACATAGTTGTAACCCTTATTATAAGGTTATTATTAGAATTACTTTATACCTATAGATACCTAGGGTCCTTTCAAGTATTACATAAGCACTATAGGGGATGAATGGGTCTTTACTTTGCTTCATTTAGATGATATGGAGTTAAGGGGGTTAAGATGATGATTACGTCATCAGTAGTTATTTACTTCTTTATACTCATGGCAATAAAAATGTTTACATATTTATTTCTAAGATTTTCGCGAATCACATTCATAACATTGAAACAACTTTTTATCGAGTATATCGCGTTTATTTAGAACTTATTCTTTATTTATTTCCCGACATTTCGAACTCTTTACAGAGATCGTTTTCTAAATAAACGCAATATAATCCATAAAACGTTGTTTCAATGCTAATAAAAATGTTTCCATAAAAAACATGCCTGTTAGTTCAAAAATGTTTACGTAATTATGTGGGTAATTAAGACCTTTGCTTACTTTGGCGGACAAGTGGGATGGTGGGTAAATGATTGTAATAAATCTCCTTGAATGACCCCTATCATATCAATGCTTAAGCTCTAGGAATTGGTTACTCTTGATTCTTCCTACTGCGTTATATATAAGTATTTAAGTAAATCAGCGTGATAAGTTTCGCTCACGAAAAATATGTGATAGTGCCAATAACGTTATTGGTGTCAACTAAATGTCCTGATCAAACAAGCGCCCAGCCGCTGAACTTTTCAATCGTCTGAACTAATTACTCGAGCACCACGTCTTATCTAATCAGTTTCTGAAAGGAGCCGGTGTGAACACATGTGTTTGCCTGAACGCACGTGTTCATTCACGTATCCACCCGTCTTAGAAGGGCAACTGTAAGGGGCATTAAGCAACCCATAGATAAACACCGTCCCTTGATAATGTTTACAATGAAAATCTTTATGTATCACACAAGTGTTGTCGGTTTATCTATTTACGTGGACACTGTGAAATTGACAGAAATTTCTAAAATTCATTTATCATTTATATATCAAATGTGTTCTATAAATAGATTTATTCCTCATGATTAAGCGACTAGTATGTACCTACTATGTGGTACATGCATACATAACTTCACGCTAAATCCTTTGCGGGGTAGGTTGGCAGAGAGAACAGAGCGCCATAAGGCACGATTCTTACACACCTCACTCGCGTTGTTGACTTTCATAACTCTTTTCATGGACGCGCGTCAATTTTTGAGGCTGCTAATATCAACTTCCTCCAGGACACTTTCTATTTGATCATGGAATGTGTGTCTTGGCCGTCTTCGACTCCTGCATCTATCCGCTTTTGCATTGTATATTTGCTTACTCAATCTTGCATCATCCATTCTTTCTATATGTCTGAACCATCGGAGCATGGCCCTTTCTTACATTTACACCGACAGTTTCTTTCAAATTAATCTACTACTTAATGGTAATTTGTTCAATGCATAATGATCTATTAGTAATGAAAATACTAACAAACTTAAAATATCACTTTCATCACCAACATCACCAACCAACTGTTATAAACAAAAAATAATAATAATTACCCAGTTCAATTTGATAATTCGTTTTCGTTCTCGATGCATATGCGATATGTATGCAGGTAATATTAACATTAATTTATACGGAATGGGGTGGCGTATACCGAAAAAAACAGGCTAAATTTGTAATTGTTACGTTTCTGTTGGTCATCAGCCCCATCAATATGGTACGGTACCACTCGTTAATTTCATTAAGAGCTTATTAAACGAACACGCGACCGTCCGACAGTTGGAGGCGGCTCGGGCGGCACGCGTGCGATCCAATCGAAAAAGTTATGGACCGTTACAATAAATACATTTTGTGTTTATTTACTATACAATTTACTAAACATAGTATTTTTCGCTTAATCACATGACTCTTGACTAACTACTGAGGCAATTTGTTTGCATTTTTTTATTTAGGTTTTAATGACCTGGTTGCTAGGACATTTAAGTCAAAATTTGTTTGGATTGTAATAATGTAACTAAGATTTTAACTCATTAATAATAAGTTTCATTTATATTAAATGCTTTAGCTATTAATTTAACTATATAATTAGCTGTGATTAACAGGGTACCTATTAAGTGTACTTAGATAATATATTTTATGTATTGATTACGATTTTGTTTATTTAAACATGAATTATAAAACTAGCACATAGTATAAACTTTTTTTATATCTTGGACACAATACACACAGTGCCCTCTAGTTTAAAACTAAGCAACTAAATGCTTGTGCTATGGATACTATAACGGATATGAATACACATACTTTTTTTGTAATACATGGAAAAACACCCAGACGCCATAAAAACATTCATGCTCGTCACAAATATTTTGCCAATGCACCGCGATGCTCGTCGGCACTTGGCTTGAACTTGGCTGCCTTTATTCATGAAAATTATTAAATGTTATCATCATCACATCACATAAGAAAATAAAACAAGGAGTCACCAAAAAGTTAAGTAATAAATACTTGTATCTTAAAGTATTTATACTAGGTACATACAATAATGAGATGTATTTAGTACATAGAAAAGTATTTATCCATAATTATAATTACTTAGTATTATTAAGTTCAAATGATTGTATCGTCCTGGTCGTGGTGCTATGCGCACGCGTTGGTTGCGGTCACGCACACCTCATCATTGGCGTCAGGTGGTCTTCATTCATCCACCCCAACCTAACAGCACCAACCTGATACATATTTATTTCTTTTAATTAATTATATTTTTGTGGTATTGTCTTTTAGTACTGTCCATTATGTTATTATTACGGGTCTTGATAATTAACTAATATTATTACAAATTTCTGAAAAATTCTCGGTGGTCCAGTGGTCGAGCTTCAGATTCAGAAGTAGTGGTTCGATTACGTTCTGATTTCTCGGAATTCTTTTCGAAAGTTATTTGTAATAAATATCGATGACTGTCTGACTTTTCATGCAGTTTTTTTAAAAAGATAGATGGTGTTAACGAGGAGGTTTTTATCTCTAATTCATGTATGATGTAGTAAAGAAAAAGTGTTTTGTGTTTATTACTTTGATGCGGAACAAAGTTCGCCATATCAACTAATATGTACATATAACATTTAATGTTTATTGCATATTTATATCTACATTGAAATATAATTATGAAGATCATCCAACCAACCAGTTGTGGGGTAACATATGGTTTCATAGCGTTCTCCGTTCAGGTGGGGCAGTAATGGAATCGAGCTATGATAATGAACAATACGCTAAACCATTTTAATGAACCTTACATTCTAACGAATGATAAAAAAATTATGGAAACGGATCAACTTTTGCATTCTAAAAATTGATGGCCCAGGCCCATTAACACTCCAACTTCAAGTTCACAAGACATGAGTACAAATCTTGGCTGGCATCAATGACATTTACGGCATGATGTTTATTAAAAAGTATTTAGAATTTGCTATTAGATTTAACTAGAAAATTAATACGCCTTGTGTGTATTAATTTTCTAGTTACAGTGGAAAGCCAGACGAATTTCCCAAAATGTTTATCGGTAAATTGTACAACAACTTCTGTCATTCGAGCTCACATTTTCAGTATTCATCATTTATGAAATTACAAATATGACTCTCTATAGAAATTAACCACGCGAAGTGAATAAAGGCAACCAAGTAAGTACCTAAACGTGAATAATGAGTGACTCCAGAAGCCTCTAAGTGCCCTGAAATTTATTGTACTGTATAAAAATAATTTAGATATTAGCAATATTAAAAAAATACATTAAATATTAAACGGAAAGGTTCCGTTATCGTTAATATAACCTCTGTTGAAGAGCGATACTAAAATTACTATAGTTGGGTCAATTTAAAATATTAACAACATTGACGCCTGTTAGTTTTATCTTTTTAATGACATGATCTGCTTAAAAACATTGATATATACTAATATATAATATCAGATATAATAACATAAAATCGAATAGAGTCGAGAATCGACTTGAGATTAAGAAATGTCTATTTTAAAAATCTTTAGGTGAAAGGTCCTATTTTAATGTTAATCTTAAATTTTTTAAGGATTAGGATTAAATAATAGATTAATACCCAACACTGACCCCAACGTGGTTATTAATTTGCAGAGGTAGCAATTTGATTTTTATTTAGCAAGTAATCAATGCATTTGATTCTACTTATCAGCTTCCGATTTTTCGAGTAACATTCCTAATGTTTAAAAAGACAAAGGATTAGAAGACGCAACATGGTAACGACGTTTCTTAAGTCCGAAATTGTTTGTCATGTTTAGAATGGTTTTTAAGTGAAAGCAAATAGTGGAATTTCTTGTTTCGATCATTAATACGATAAATATGTAATCGTAATTGGAAAAAATAGACAAGTAATGCAAAATTTTGCAGTTCTAAAAAACGAAAAATATATTATTTAACGCCCGCCGTTACAAGGTTACGTTGTTGAATTTTGATGAACTGTCAAATGTTAACTATGAAAATGACCCGACTATATTGGAAAAACACAAATTTTAGATAATAGGTACATAATAATACATAGAAAACCATGATCTTATTAAATATGAACAATTAATGCATAACGAGTTCACACGTAACCCCAGTTCCGGTCAGTATATGTACAGTACTTGTTTAGCGAAGTTCAACCATTATCCCACCCCACATCGCACTCGAGTACGGTTTGTTTAGATTTAGATAGGGATTTTGCCAATGATATTATTAATTGTTCGGTTCCCACAGCTTCCAGAGGGGTGAGTTCGTTGCAGGGTCGGCTCGTTGATTTGTGTTTTATTGTTTGATGGTATGGTGCGATCGGTTTCCGCACGCACTCCCACGACAGGCAGCAGATGGAGCCACTGTCACATACAATATTGTACCACCAGTGAGAGTGACCCTCGTGGGAGCTGTGGGAATACTACCCGCTAACTGTACTAACAATACTCATCATTGTTGCGTAATAAGTGAGGGTGCTTCGCCAATTTGATTTATTGTTATAATATTTTGTTATGGACCTGTCACTAGCAGGATAATGGATCAATTGCAAAATACGCACATATTTTAGAGCTTAAATATTACCTGTCTGGTTAGAGGGCTTTTTTACTTTTTAAGTTACCTGACTTAAATTATGAACGTCGTGAGCGTAGCAAATTTTAAATTTAAATACATATATAACCTCACACCAAGTCCCTTGCGGGGTAGGTAGAGAGAGCAGAGCTCTGCTCATAAGGCACTATTCTTACACACCTCACGCTTCTTTGACTTTCATAACTCTTGTCATTAAAGATCGTTGATTTTGAAAGTTCCTGACATCACCTCCTGCAAGGACACGTTTGTTTATATACTACTTTTATAAAAATATAAGTATTCCATCTGGCTATCGCCAATGTTGAGGAATGTCATAAAATATATAACAATTTTACCGCCGTTTTGGGAATTTGATCAACGAGTAAGCAGGAAATTACTAAGACATGAGAGTACCTAATTTCGGTTAAAATCTATCACACTGTTTTGGTTAAAGAGCGCCCCAAAATTATATAGATACATATATCTGTAAACTTACTTCTGCCGTAATCGGATAAAAATCTACACGGGTTAGTACCTAATACAGAAGTCACTTCTACAAAGCTTTATATGCACATTTATAATAATACAGAAGTACGTATAGGTATATACTTCAGGCTATTTAGCAACATAATGATTACCCGGTGATACAACATTCTGACACTTGACCCGTCAGAACAGCACATTATTCAGTTGGAGTGGTATTACCATCAATCTGCCTGACGATGGCGCATGAGACGACATTGCATATGCGTCTGGGTACCCCGCCCTCGTCCCTGGGCACACCCGCTCACCTCACAACACCAGCAGATGCTCCATTAATATTTTATCAGAAATATATTAAAATCAATATGTAGTCCGGTTGCTATCGTCTTAACTTTTCATCGACACATCTGTCTCCTGAAACATGGTAATTTATCAACTCATGAAAATATTTAGTTAAATTTATGTTCTACCTACCGATTGTCTACTTATCAATATCTTCCTAAATATTTCTATTCATTGAACTGCAAAACTAGACACGGACATATAAATTATACATCAGACTCGTCTGGTATTATTCAGTCAACAAATGGTCATCTATTTATTATAAAGAAGATGCATCCATAATTCTGAACGTACCTATACCTGTTTTTCTTATGAATATTGCATAAATTAATTAAGTATACCTCACTTCGTTAATCGTAGGTTCAAAAATGACAATATTTCTTCTAGAAAATCACAATAAAACTACTTAGACGAATGATGGTTGATAATGAGTTAAACATCATTCGTTTAACAGGTAGTTGATGTAACCATAGAGATACAAAAATCGATAATAAAAAAAAGTTAATCGTTGTATATTAACAACATCTCGGTTCCTGAATTAAGTACAAGATTTGTCGTTGAACTTTCATGCATTCCGTTTTGTATAATAATAAAATTTAAATGGTCAGTATTATAAATCACGATGAACATTATTATACGGAATCATAATGTGTTCAATAACAAATGTTTTGTTTTTGCAACAACGAACTGAGATTGATGTGCAACAATTACGGGATGCTCCCAAACTATACATAGGTAATGTGATGCATCAGCAAACAGCTTTTTTTGGAGTCTGCGATGCTAATATTTATGTGGAAATAAATGGTAACACTCATACCAATCCATCGTTCCGTTTTACATTTTGTCCGAGCTATGTGCCTACCTGCATTTATATATCAAATCAAATTCAAATTTGAAGATTTTCGTAGATATATATTTATATACCTTTTCATGAAATTATTATGTATATAACAGTATATATTAAATATAACAGAAGATGTAAACGACAATGCTCTTTTTTACTCTTAGGAAATTAAATAAAATTAAACTACTCTTAGAAAATTAAATAAAAATATACTTAATACAGTAAAACTTTTTTGAATGCCTGTATTAAAGTCACGATGGCTTAGTGCTCCGACATCAGATACAGAGGTTCGGAATTAATATATAACAAACAATTTTTTTTAAAGACAAGTTTTCAACTATTTATTAAGTAACATAATATTACTAAATATAATAACAGCATAACTTCACGCCTTTTTCTACCTGAAGTTACACCGTTATGTTTACGTCCCAAATGGAATAGGTAGCGAACGGTATTGCTAGCTACCTATTTTCAGTCATCGATATCTGTCACACATAACTTCCAAAAATACTTTTGAAAAGTCATTGGTGTGACCCAGGATTAGAAGCCGCGACTTCTTGATTCAAAAGTGGGGTGCTTGACCACTGGACCACCGTGACGTTATATAATAATAATTTAATTATAGGTACAAATGTGTATTAAATTTTTTTATGCTTTTAAAAAAATTAAAACACTATTAGCTCTTATAAGTTCTTGAACTAGTAAATAAAGACACTGGGTTGTGAGAAAGAAAGACCTGTGATTGAAGAAAAATCTCGAAATATAAAGATCTGAATCCGTTCTCAAACTTGCGTCAAACTCAAACAAAACACTATCGGAAAGTTGTTTGTTTATTTTCTGAGTTATCTAAATTGATTGCACCATTTCGAGGAACACAAAAATCGTTGTTCCTTACCCCTCAAATTATATATATTTTTATAATGTTTGTCCATCTGAAGATTAAGGAAACGTCGCGTGGGAACTAACATGGCAGTAAAATAACGATTGAATAAGTTTATTATAGGCCTCATATCGTGCACTTTCATCTGCACACAACCAGGACCGTATGACGCCGAGATTAAATGAATATAAGCTATGAATATTTTAAATGATCCGACGTGATGGACTCATTGTTATGATTCGGTGTCACAAGTAATACTTATACGTTTGAATTCGATCGAAAAAAGAAAGCTATTCGCTATTGTAGTACAGGTTATGGGCCATGTGAACGGCCTTAAAGGGCATTTGTAACTTATTCTGATATATTATTTAGTTATCAAGTGAATATTTGGTTGTCTACGTGTCTGATATAAGTATTATTACTTAAAATAACTTACATAACATAACTTCGCGCCTTATTCTACCCGAAGGTCTAGGCAGCGGCTGTTAAGCCTCGACTCGCCATTATGTTTATAACCTATTGCCATACCGGGCACAAAGTTTTCACACATAACTTCCGAAAAGAACTTCGAAAAGTTATTGGTGTGAGCCAGTGTAAAGATTCGAACCCGCGACCTCTAGATTTAGAAACGAGTGCTCGACCACTGGACCACCGAGACCTTAAGTATAACTTCGAATAATAATATTCAAAAATTCAAAAACAATTTGGTGTTAGCAACCCAATAGGTACCTTTCTTTTTTACGCGAGGAAATGCTTTATGCACACCCCCCGCCTGCGGACGGCAGGGGGTAGTGTGGGACTCCCAAAACAGTTAACTTCAATCCGATCCTAGGGTTACCCACTAAAACCTCGCGGCGGCGTTCCTCCGGCGTTGGGGTGGCCGCAGGCCAGCGGCGCCCCGACGACCCTCCCCGGCCTCACCGGGGGCTTATGCGACCCGGGCGCACCCACGGGTGTGCGCCCTCGCGGCCCGTACGATATCGTATGGTAGCCCCGTACGACCTGGATGGTCATAATCCGCTCCAGGCTCCTCAGCAGAGCCCTGGAGTGGGAGGCCCCCGCGAGGTCTCTCGACCAAACGGGAGCCCCAAGGCCACGGATCGCACGACGCCACCGTAGAGGCGGCGAACTCCCTCTCCCGGCCCCCCGAGGTTGGGCAGCAGGCGGTGCAACGCGCCTGCCACCCGTCACGCTCGGGGGACCATCCGCACGAAGTGCTCCTCAAAGCTCCAGCGGCTGTCCAGGGTGAGGCCGAGGTACTTCATGTACGCCATATGCTCACAAAAGTGAAACGCCACCTCCAGGCCCAGCCCGCGGATCCGTCTGACGACGATTGCCACCCCTAGCTCGGCGAACCTGAGCGTACGCTCGAAGTCGGGCCCCGTGGCGACCACCAGAGTGTCGTCTGCGTAGCAAACGACGCACCGCGTGGATGGTCGATCGCCCCTGCCGGAACCCGAACTGGCAGTCCGATATGTCCGGGCCCACCTGCGACAGGTGGCTGCTGATACGGGCGTAGATAACCCTTTCAAAGAGCTTCCCCGCCTCGTTCGGCAGGCATATCGGCCGGAACGACGACTGAACGTCTCCGGTCCTCGCTTGCTTCCTTATGAGCGCCAGCCTTGCCGACTTTCATTCAAGGGGGAACACCCCGCTGCGGACGCAGCTGCTGAACAGCTGCCTCGCCTTGCTCCCCAGGACTCCCAGAGCAAGCGCCAGAACCCAGCCCGGACGGAGTTCTGGGTGGGGCTGCGGGGGGCGGGGGGCACCGAACCTCGAGACTACTTACGAGGCGTCCGAGGCGGTTGAGACGGCGGACATAGCGCTGTCGCTTTCCCCGCCGCCATCCGCCGTTGTGGATCTCCTCGTCTTTGGACGAGGTGAGTCCGGTCGCTTAAATCGAAGCAGAGGACCCCCCTGTTTCTCCACCTCATTTTTACTCCTGAAGGAGCTACGGGAACGGCCCGAGCTGGGCTCTCCCCCCTCGGATACTCCTTCCCTCCAGTAGCGATCTAGCGTGGTGACGCTTGTCGCGTCGGTCGCGTCCGCAATCCTGCCCCCAACTCCAGCCTGGCAGTTAGTGCCCCCCTCAGATACGAAGGGACTGCCTGGCGGGACTCCGCCAGAGTGGGATTCTCCAGCTTCACCGGTACCCACCTGAGGAATTACGTTTTTTCTACTTGCCATTTTTATTTTTAACTTTGATTAACGAGGGTGGGTTCCCTCGGCTTTTTTCCCTCCTGCCCAGGGGTGAGCTCCCCTAAAACGATGCCCTAGGGTTCGACCTCCGCGTCGAACATGCATCCCCTAGCCGGGCATCAGAACTTGGGATTCACGGATTTTTTATAGTGGTTTACTCTACGCGATTCGACGACCCCCGCGCCTCTCAATGAGGGCTGCGGGCCGGGCCGAACGGCGAGGTTTACAACCCACGGTCCGTCCCCCCGGATTGCCTTCTTCGGAGAGGACCGAGTGGGGAGGTTAGCAACCCCTGGTCCGTTGCCCCGGATCGCCTTCCTCGGAGAGGACCGAATGGGGAAGTTAGCAACCCCTGGTCCATCGCCCCTTCCCGCCGCGACTACCGGGACAGGCCGAGCGGGGGGGTACACAACACCTGACCGACGCCCGGTTCCGCGCTCCTTCGCTTCGGTAGGGCCGAACGGGGGGATTAACAATCCCTGGTCCGTTGCCCCTCCCCCGAAACACACTGCAGGCCGAACGGGAGGGTTCATGACCCCTGGTCCGTTGCCCTGAGCCGACCCAATAAATACCTAGTACCTACTTTCTTTTCAATTCTCTTTTCAATCGCATCTGCTGAAAACTGCACATGAGGGTCTTTGGTACCTAAGATAGCTACTGGAATAGGTACCTACTAGTTTAGAAAAAGCCCCAAATGAAAATATTCATTACATAATATAACTTCACGCCTTTTGTTACTCGAAGGTGTAGGCAGCGGCTGTTAAGCCTCGTCTCGCAGTTATGTTTACGTCCCAAATGGAATAGGTGGCGAACCTATTGCCATACCGGGCACAAAGTTTTTCAGTCATCGATATTTATCACACATAACTTCCGGAAACAATTTCGAAAAGTCTTTTTGGACTTTGAATTGACTCCACCGCAGAAGCTCGATCGAATTTGATGAAATTTGATTTGCATACCCTAAATGTTAAGGGTTTTTTTGAAATTGAAATTTTGAAATTTGAATTTTTTTGGAAAACTACGTTTGCTGGGTCAGCTATTGGTGACAAATAGAAAATTAATCCAATAGGTGAGTTCCAATAAAATACCATATTTTTCATTGCAGCACAATATTAAATTCGAATAAATCAAATCTAGGGGAAGATTTTTACGTTCAAATAGTTTTTACGTTTTACTTCATATAAAATCTAGGAAGGATCTGATAATTTCAAGCGTCTCAATGAATAAAATCAGAGACACGAGGATTATTTAGAAGGAACGATGCCCCAGACAGACAGAACTTACAATATACTTTACTTATGCATACCTACATCCATACATATAAATATACAAATTGGAGTGTCTGTTTATAGTATTGAAATAACTGCTTTCTACTACCTACTACTATGAATACGGTACATGCACAAACATAACTTAAATTGCTTTTTTTACAATTATTTTCTGACTGTTTGTTCCGGGTAATCTCTGAAATGGCTGGTACGATATTGACGGGACCTTTATTATCAGGTAGCTGGTGTAATAAGGAGTAACTTAGGTTAATTTTAAAAAAAATATTCTTTTATTTATTATTTGCGAGGCGAAACAAAGTTCGCCGGGTCAGCGAATAATTATATCCCGAGTTCAAAAAGTAGTCCATCACAAGGAATCTAACACAAAGAGACAGCAGAAATAGTTATAGTGTTCAATACAGTAATTTTCAAAATTGATAGTTACAACATCTACTTATATAGTGGTAATTCGTCAACCTGCCATTAGAAAAGCAGTCAATAAATGATATTGTATATTACCAATAAATTAGTAAAATCTAATTCAACATGAATCCCGACCAAAATTGGAACGAGTAAGAAGTTAAAAGGAATATTTTTTTTCTAACTAATCTTAAATTCGATGACATCGTTTTTACCTTGGCCCGTAAATTGATGCGTAGGTAGGTAGATCTGGTCCACGTTTTGTGAGATTAAAAAAAAGGTGTACGCGGAAATATTTAGAGGTCGTGTAGTGCCGGCTCCTGTGTCAAGTGTCACGGGCAGGCGGACGGCGAGGTGGTGCGGAGCGAGGCGTCGAGGGCAGAAGGCACGACCAGCCATTGTCCGCGCGCGCACGACGAGACGAATTGCAACACAGGCTTCATGACCCATTAAACGCGGTCACGAAATCATTTTACGTGCCAGCTCTCTCACTGACACCAGCCACTGACATCCAACTGCCAAAAATCTTACTTTGTTCCCACGAACTCTCACTTACACATTTTTATCGAATTGTTGGTTTTAAACTTCGACGTTGCTCTGCAGCTGCCTATTTATATGTTCAAAAATATATTAACAAGGAAGTTGAGAAGAGCTATTAATGTCTTGTGTACAAACGATCTTTTGACCATATTATTATTGGATGTTGAGTCTTCAAGTTTTGGGATGTGTGAAGTAATAAAAAAAAAATTAAATATCTTGTAAAATTTCACATTGAGGTATAAATATAGGTGGTTTTGGATGGCGATTGATTGGCACAAGTGAATGAGTTTGTATATTTAAGAGTCATGTTTATTAGTCTCGGTGGCGCAGTGGTCGAGCCCACGGGTTCTGATCCAGAGGTCCGGGTTCGATTCCTGACACTGGGTCTTTGGTGTGAACCAAAGACTTTTCGAAATTGTTTTCGGAAGTTACGTGTGATAAATATCGATGACTGAAAACTTTGTGTCCGGTATGGCAATAGGTTTCGCCACCTATTCCATTTGGGACGTAAACATAACGGCGAGACGAGGGTTAACAGCCGCTGCCTACACCTTCGGGTAACAGAAGGCGTGAAGTTATGTTATGTATGTTTATTAGAGACAGAGTATGAGTAGAATAATGAGAAATATGAGAGTAACTGCTGGTAGAGTTAATAATTCAGGCCCTGATGACAGGGCAGGATGTCAGATATGTCTGCAAAGAGACGCTTTACGATTTACTGTGGTGTGTTGGTACGAACTCTGTCATACGGCAGTGAGTGTTGAAAAATGAAAAAAATACAGAAGAAACATGAAAGTAAGGTGAATGCAGTGGACCCTTGCGTCTTGCGTAAAAAATAGCATGATTAGACAGAAATGCAAGTTGAAGGATGATGTATTAATAATATCTGGACACAATAAACACAGCACCCTCTAGTTCCAAACTAAGTAACTAAACGCTTGTGCTCTGGATACTAGATAACGGATATTGATACATATATACTTTTCTTTTGTGAATACATAGTACTTATAATACATAGAAAAACATCCAGACGCCATACAAACATTTATGCTTGTCATAAATATTTTTACTCGGGTGAGAATCGAACCCGTCAACCACGATTCTGCAATCGGTAGCTTTACCAATGAACCACGAACAATCAATTAGGCACACTATTCTGAAAAGTATCATGAAGTTAACCGTTGGCGAAAACTGATTAATGGTCGCCAACAACGAAATAACTGAAATGAACTATTCTCCTAAGATCTCAAGATATGTTTTTTTAAGGAAAAGCGGGAAAAGAGCAGACGGTTTACCTGGCGGTAAGCAACTAACGTTGCCCATGGACATCTGCAACACCGAGGGTCACAAGGAGATTAACAAGGAAATGGGCAGTGGAGGATGAAGGGTTGAGCCTCCGTATACCTCTCTCGTCAAAAGAAACGCGGTAGGAACTAAAAATAATTCCAAATCATCATTACATAGTAGGTATAAAACAAAGTCACTTTCCGCTGTCTGTCCTCTTGTATGCGTATATCTTTAAAACTACGTAACGGATTTTGATGCGGTTTTTTTAATAGTTAGAGAGTATCAACAGGGTGGTTTTGATCTATAATTCATGTATAGTGTAATAAGAAAAGTGATAATTTTCAAGATTTAGATCTTTAATCGCAAACGCTGCCTGAACCCTAAGTGATAAAACAAAATAATGTACTACATTGTTATACACCTTCAAAAGATCTACAAAAAAGTCCGCGAGGGCATATGTCTATCTCTTAGGGATAACCCACAATGACCCTTTTTGTTTTTTTACTTTTTATGTGAAATAACAGCATTAATTTTCATCCAGTTAAGTAAATAGATTGTGCATTAAATATAGATCAATATTACCCTGTACAGTATGTAATTTAAACTAATATTTACGAAGATATTACAGTATTAACATAGCGGGACATAATAGTTGCGTTGCGCGCCAAAACGCGTGGCGATAAATAGCACAAATTGAACTTTTTAATATCCAAATTTTACTCATTTATTACTTTTGATGCGGAACAAAGTTCGCCGGGACAGCTAGTGCCATAATAAACTGAAGTCAAGTGTCACATCAAATGCTTCCTTTTTGAAGTTAGAACGCATGTCAGCTGTTAAAATACGCCGCTAATAAACGCCTTACTAGAATCCCTCCGCAATACATAACGGAGAACCTAAGCAATACTTTTTCCGACAGGAGTTTTACGTTTATGTAGTAGATTTTATCAACAGTAGATTTTATCTAAATTGTATTAGATATATTTTATTTATATCCACTATTATTCTATTTTATTGTTTCACATGTTTCTGTCCAGTAATTTTCCAGTTTTATGTAATCTAAGTTTCCTCAAGGTTTTGACTACTCAAGTAGTCGTCAGCGTAGGTACGTTCTGTCATTCGCTGATAGAAAGGTACGGTCGCACCCCCATATGCAGGGCCGAGCCGCCCCTGTGTGCGAAGTGTGCGGCGCACACAGGCGCCAGGCCAGTAGGGGCGCCGGCGCCGCTTTCGAAATTATTTTTGCTAGACTTACATCAACATATTTCTTTGTATTAGCGTATCGATAAGTATCTAAGTAGGTGTAATAGGGTTATAGGCACAACACATGGCTCGTGAAGTCTCGTCAATAAAAACAAACATAATATTGCGCTTGTAGGTACAAGTCTCCCAAGATAATTGAATTGTTTATGGTTTAATATTCGCTTTGGGTTTTAATTTATTATAGTTCAGAGTTAAAATCAAAGAGCTTGAGAGTTTGTTTATAGAGTTTATAAACGTAACCCGACTGATGCGATGCCTGCAACGTTAGCGGGGTGGAGTCACGGGGACAAGTAATGAAAGAGCCAAAACAATTAATTGAAGTGATGAGTGACATTCAATCAAAGATGTGGGCAAGGTGCGCATTATTATTTTTATATTACGAAGTTCGAGCACTAAAATAAATAAATAGTTTGTTTTAACGAGTTTTCACAATAATGATAGTAATCAAGATAGAAAAAAGAAATTGTTTAGTTACCAGAATTTTATAATGAAAAGAAAATAAGAAGAAGAACGTAATAAAAATGCAACTAAATTAAGTAATTAATTTACGGTTCAACCATTCACATCCAAAGAATCATTAGAGACAAAAACAAGTCATTTCATACATGAAGGTGTTGTAGCAAATTCAAAAAGCGCTTTAAAAAGTGGTAAGCGAGTAAATTCTATATAAATAAACATAAATTTAGTCTGTTTGTGATTTCAAGATAAAACATTTTAACTTGCAGCGCGGCCCTGCATGGGTTTGATTCTAGGCTAACACCAATAATTTCTCGATTTTTTTTTCGGAAGTGTGATAAATATCAATGACTGACAACTTTGCGCCCAGTTCGCAACTAATTCCATTTTAGACTCGTAAAGTGATTATTTGGACATTCACGCCCACAATTTGTTTGAAGAATATCAACAATAATATCACCAAAAAATTATTAATGATGCGGTAAACATTTTCGAATGTATTTAATCAAATCATTTGACAGCTGTGTGCTATTGTGATGTAAGCTTACATCACAATAAGATATGAATGTGATGAAATGATATGAAAACTCAGTTTTCTATAACTTTTTAATTACTGCAATTCTTTTTTACATGGGTCCATCCCATGTAAAAAAGAATTGAATACGAAACAGTCTCGGTGGTCCAGTGGTCGAGCACACGGCTTCTGATCCAGATTCACGGGTTCGAATCCTGACACTGGCTCACACCGATGACTTCTCGAATTTGTTTTCGGAAGTGTAATAAATATCGATTACTGAAAACTTTGTGCCCGGTAGGGCAATAGTTTCGCCATCTATTCCATTTGAGACGTGAACATAACGGCGAGAGGAGGCTTAACAGCCGCTGCCTACACCTTCGGGTAACAAAGGCGTGAAGTTATGTTATGAATAGATCTACCAGAAACCAAATATGAAATAGAAGCTAAACCTATGAAATAATGTAAACATGAACTCATGGCGATTATCACTATATATTTTACTTTAAATATAAGCATAATCAATACTATTTGTACCACTCAAAGCATTTAACTAAAAACGTTTAAGTTTCAACTAAACTATAACGTCAGCCATCATACAAATGTATAAATCATTATAAAAAAAAATAGATAATACTCATAATTTTTATTATTAAAAACCAATACCTAGAAACATTGATAATCTAAATTACATAGAAGTGTATAATTACAACATATACATACCCATTCGCTAATAATATAATCAAACAATGTTAAATAACCAAAGTAACAAATGATTTACAAACACACATCTTGCATACTTTAAAACAAATGATTACGTCCCTATATTTATATTTACTTTTTTTTTATAAAATTATGACATCTAGCAATTATTAAAAAACATAGCTTTTCAAGAGTAATGATGACAATAGATATATTAAATTATCTACATAATACTTAATCTAATATTTATATAACATAATATGTGGACGACTCAGCTAAACGAAAACAAGAAATAATTTTAAATAGCCATTACTAAAGCATAAAGCGTATTTATCGCCACAGATGTACAGGCGATGAAATAATTTTGGTACATGATTGGCACAACTCGATAGCGAGCGCGTAAAACGTCAACGATTGGTTATTAAACATTTTAACCTCCAGATATAATATTGACTAAGCAGATATAAAGTGCAAAAACGGAAACCTGTAGGTGAAACCACGACAGATTTTCTATGACCATGACCATGTAAGTATCAACTATTTTTGCAGGATGTTAAAATTAATTGTTTGCAACAATTGTTATTACAATTATTTATGTGTGAATGAACCAATCACCAGCGTTCGCATTCGTATTGGAATACTCTCAAAATACGCGACCATCAAATTACTACTAAAATAATACTAACAAAACGTGCCCATTCTTATTAATATCCGTCAACTTTAAAAGTAAACTGAAAAATTTTAAAATATAATTTGATATAATTTCCTTTCTCTTCACATTTGATAAAATACTGCATACATGTTTTATTTATTCTGATTTGCTTTTAACAGTGTATAAAATTTGATTAGTTTGATGAATCAAATATAGTGCACTTACGAACACAGCATTAGCCCTGAAACAACAAAAAAAAAAGAACAATTATTTCTATGTATTTGCTATATTATCTAATACATTATGTAAAGTTGTGTGAAGTAGAAATTTATTAAAATGTGCCGCAAACTCTCAAATGGGTTGTGAAAGTATTGCACGTATAATACAGCAGTGCTGGGATATCCGGAGATAACGTTTTTCTATTTCAATATTTTAAAAGTGTATTATCATAAAGGATGAAAGAAATGAAAGGGATGAATCCAGAACAGATGCAAGGATAATGGTTGATGATGTAGTGCTGGAACAGGTGAATGAAATTGTATATCTTGGATGCGCTTTTAGCAGAGATGGAAGGTACACCGCGGATGTAGAAAGACGAGTGGCGATAGGAAATAGCGTAAATGGAGTGTTGGGCAGATTCCTGGGCGCAAAAAATATTAGCAGAAAGGCCCAGTTAGCAATCCACAATGCAGTCCTGATCCCAACACTAACTTATGGAAGCGAGAGCTGGGTATGGCAGAGTGTGCATGAAAGTAGAATAAACGCGGTAGAAATGAGGGCTCTACGCAAAATCTGCGGAGTGACTCTCGCTGACCGCGTAGAAAACAAGGTTGTAAGGAAGGAAGTTGGTTTGAAAGAGAGTGTCGGTGTAAAAGTAAGAAAGGGCATGCTCCGATGGTTCGGACATGTAGAAAGAATGGTTGACGCAAGACTGACTAAGCAGATATACAATGCAAAAGCGGACGGATGTAGGAGTCGAGGACGGCCAAGACACACATTCCAAGACCAAATAGAACGTGTTCTGGAGGAAGGTGATGTTAAGAGCCTCAAAAACCGACGCGCGTGCATGAAAAGAGTTATGAAAGTCAACGAAGCGAGTGAGGTGTGTAAGAATCGTGCCCTATGGCGCTCTGTTCTCTCTGCCTACCCCGCAAGGGATTTGGCGTGAAGTTATGTATGTATGTATGTATTATCATAATATTCTATACCTGCATATATATTCCTAGCAGCGAAGATAGGACTTTGTTGTCTCAAAAGTAACAATAAAATCGTTGTTTGAATGAGAAAAAGAAATGAAAGAAGGATAACGAATATTGTACTTTTAAAACTATTATTTCGACTGAAGGACTTTGCATCCATAGTCATAAAAAAAAATAAAAAAAGTAGGATAAACGAGGTCGAAATGAGGGTACTGCGCAAAATTTCGCTGATTACGCTGACAAGGCTGCAAGGAAGGAAGTTGGATTGAAAGAGTGTCACTTTAAAATTAATAAAAGGCAAGGCTTGGATATGTAGAAAGAATGGATGATGCAAGGTTGACTAGCAACCTTAAAACCGTCAAACTTGTATGATAAGAGTAATATATGTCATGAAGTGAGTGTGTAAACATTGTGCCTAATTGCATTCTGTTCTCTTTGCCTAACCCACAAGGGATTTCACGTGAAGTTATGTATGCCTATAGCGAAAATAACATAACTTCACGCCTTTTGTTAGCCGAAGGTGTAGGCAGCGGCTGTTAAGCCTCGTCTCGCCGTTGTTTACGTCCCAAATGGAATAGGTGGCGAACCTATTGCCATACCGGGCACAAAGTTTTCGGTCATCAATATTTATCACACTTAACTTCCGAAAACAATTTCGAAAAATCATTGGTGTGAGCCAGTGTCAGGATTCGAACCCGGATCTCTGGACCAGAAGCCGTGTGCTCGACCACTGGACTACCGAAACCGTATTTGTAAATACATATGTGATACAAAGTATGCTATCCTTAAGTTGGCTAAAATGGGCAAAATTTTGTTAAAATTTAACAATGTGACACATAAGTTATCTATTTTAAGATATATTTTATCTGGTATAAGCTTCATTTAGACAATAATATTTGTAATGTATACTAATGTATAATATCATAATACTTGATAGGTACATGCCTATATCACAAGCTAATATTAACTGATAAATAAAAATTTGGTATTTGATAATAATATATTTTAATACTCACTGTCCTTCCTTGAAATACTCCTTCAATGTATTTGAAAATCTCTTTGAATATTTCACAAACTCTCTTTTTCTCTGTTCTAGCACTTGTTTACCAGCACCAGGAGTATATGTCGACACTTCATTAACTGCATCAAGAAGCTTCTTAATGGCTGAAGCAATTTCCCTGAAAGTTTATATCCACAATGATAGAAATAAAAAAATGTAAATAAAATGTTTTCAGTGGTAGAGCCAAGCAGTTCACTGTATGAATGGGCCGTCACGCCTGGTGAAATACCACTAACTCTCAGAAGATCGACGTAAAGTCGTGTTTCGTGTGTCGTGTTTCGTGTGCCATGTTTCATACAGTGAGAGGGATACCCAGAGGCCTACCTCCCTTCCCCATTCTACTCCCTTACAAGTTGGCCACGCAACTGTAACACCTTATATGTTGCATGTGTCTATGGGCGGCGCTGGTCCTTACCATCAGGTGACACCATCAGGTCCTCGTTTGCCCTCCTATCCCATAAAAAAAAATATTATCCAGAAATTTATATTCCAATATGGAAAAATTAATCATTATTATTAATGTTATTAGACTACAGGAAAATAGCCTAAGACTAATCTTAAATACTTGGCAAGATTTGCACACATATACATGTAGGGCATAATAAAATGTGTGTTTAAATAAAATCTTCTAATTAAGTAAAGGTACTGTAGACATGTGTGACTTGATGTTAAAAACACTTGCAAGTATTACAAATTGCACATTGTATAAGACAAATAAAAAAGAATGACATAGTTCACAAACTGAAGTTGTATAAGAACTCATAACAATAGAACATAAAAAAGATATGATTATTTGATATTTATATGGACAATAGCAAATCTGTTGTATTATCCTTTTAGTGTGTATAGTTATAAACATGACCATTTTAAGTGGTGTGTTTCTCGTGAAAAACTTCTATAAGAATGAAATATTATTTTTTGCTTTTGTTGTCCTATTTGTCTTATATTGGGTCTGATGGAATGTGAAATAAACAGCATACAGGTTGCCTTGAAAACATATAGTGGGCAGAGTGTGCAGGTACACGGCGGGCAGTGCCTTTGGCGCCCTAATGGGGGTGTAGGGGCACTAAAGGCACTTTACATGTTCTGGAGCACCACAATCAGAATCATAGGGTGTCAAAGAAACGCACACCAAGTGGAGCCTTGTCATAAATGAGGTCAGAATTGGTAGATGTAAATGATTCCCTTGACCTTGTTCTAGTCTATGTATTGCTGGTGACAATGCTAGCTTAGAAGAAATGGAAAGTACAATATAAATGATTATAAATAGTACCTAGAATAGAATTTCCCTTGTAATTAAAGTTCGTGCGAATCTTCAACTAAGAAATGAATTAATTATAGATAAAAACCACCTCATTGATACCTTCTATCTATTTTAAGAAAAAACCGCACCGAAATCCAGTGCGTAGTTTTAAAAATATAAGCATAATGGGACAGCCAGCAGAAAGCGACTTTGTTTTAAACTATAAAATGACTTATACATTTTAACTTATTGCTACTTACTTAATGGTTTCTAGAAATGTTTTTCTATCTGTAATCTCATCAGGAATGCGACTCAATATTTTTTTCAATGCTGTAGATTTCTTATTCAATTCCTGAAATGCTTCTTCAGTTCTATTCAGTCTCAAATCTACACCTGAAATCATATATTTTCTAGTTAAATACTTCCTATTAATCTTCAAGTTACCAAATGATTCATGTTTTTTTTTTAATTTTTATGGCCAATGTCAAAGATATCACTAACAAGAATCCAAGGCTCGGTTACCATTTTTTTTTTCATAAATCTAAGAGTAACTAAGTAATCTAACACAATTGTTCAAAAATGGAATTTATTATAAGCCAGACTATTCATCAAAATGTAACAACTGCTGGTACGGTTATAGAAAAAGAATATTTTTTATCCTGCTTAGAACCCAAATGAAAAATGTTGAGAAAATTACATATAAATATGAATATATGATTAAATATAAATATGTTAACTTACATTCAGCTTCTGTGAGTGTTCCTTGCAATCTCAACAAACTCTCATTCATATTGACAGGTATATCTGCTCTTCTCATAATTCCTGCCACTAAATCATAATTTAGCCCTGGCACTGCTGCTTCAGCCTTTGTCAGAGCAGCCCGCAGAGTCTGAGAAGCTCCCAAGTCATACTTCTCTAGCTAATTCAAAAAATAAAGAATGAAAATAATTGTTATCTTGCGAAAGCAAATACATTTTTTCTCACTATGTAGGAATTAAAGTAAACCTATTATACATACATTTCGCAATATTAACTTACTGTTGTAATAATTTGACAGTTTTTGTATTGACTAGCAGATTGTTTCCATCTCAAATAACAATCGAACATTTACAAAATAAAATTATGTTACATACCAAAGTAGTGATAGGACTAAACGCACTTTGCAAAGGCACGTAGCTAAGTACTAAACATGATGTTAACTCACCTGAGTTAAAACGGGACGTATAAGCACTGGCAAAACTAAAGATGTTACAGGTAATTCATCACCCATTGTCATGTTTGTAAAATGTTTAAATACAAATAGATAATAACACTATTGTTACTCAAAAGGGAGAATAAAGCTAATAAATTAAGTTGTATAGATTTTTATGAATAATAGCAAAAGAAAGTGGCGAATCCCTTGAAAGGTGACAGTTAGTGACACTGACAATAGTGACACACAGATTGACAGTGGTATAGACTTCTGATTGACAGTACCTAGTGACAGTACTGACAGTTTTGGCCAATTTGGGTAGGCTGAAGATTAGAAGCTATCTTGACTTGACTTGCTTCTTGTCTAACATTAATTATATTTCGCCGATACGGCTTTTTGAAATCCTGGAGGTATTTTTCACAAAGAATAGATACATAGGAGTCTGAGAAGTACTCGTTCAAATCGGGAAGTTTTGTTGCCTGTAATAAATCTGTCTAATGTAATTTAGGAATTAAGCTGCACTAGACGTTAGGAAAAATAAAAATTCAGATAAAAAAAATATTTATCTGTTAAATCTATACAAATTAATGTTTTGAGGCTGTAGAGGCGTGTGATTCCATTTTAATAGTTTTATCTGGCACGAGTGGCAAGTAGCAATTACAATTTTATTATTTTTTTTTTTTATGGGATAGGAGGGAAAACGAGCAGACGTGTCACCTGATGGTAATGGTCTTCTGAGAGGTCGTGGTATTTCACCGGTCGAGCCGGCCCATTCATGCAGCGAACTGCTTGGCTCTACCACTGTTAGAACTGATACAATGTAAAGTATGTGACTTATCCGCATCCGTTTGACAGATTTGACAATTGACAGTCTGACATTGTGAATTGTGATTCATTCATTGATATTGTTATTTGATGAATTTGATCTTCATAAAATATTTTTACGTATCTAATATTTATTGCACTAAATAATAATTTTATAAAAACTGATAAATCAATACATAACGTTACGATTTTAATAAATTTGACCATACAAATGGCGAAAAATACTTCAAGTTCTGCTTTCCGTAAAATTGATATCGACCAATACAATGAGGATAATTTCAAAGAGGATGAAGCTGAGCAATCTGTACCGGCTGGACCTGACGAAGGCGAAGTTTGCACTCTACTCAATCAATATCCTTTTTTATATTTAGTTTTGTTTACTAACGTTAAAGTACACATATAACTTTCAAAAATATGAATATATGTACAATATTTGAACACAAATTAAATTTGAACGACTCTGGGTATCTGCTTAACTGATATTTATATTGGCATTTGTCTTTTAACTAATGTAGAGAAATAATTTCAATTTTTTTATTGTAATAATCTTTCTGTGAGAACATAAATTTAACTTATATTTTTACAGTGTACTTTACAGATGTGTATGTGACATGTTATTTATATAATTTCTTCAAAAGTGCAATAATTTAAACAAGGTTCCTAGCTATGGAATGTAATGAAATCAAATTGACAAATTACAATTAAATAAATTATTAATTAAATCATTAGTACACTGTAGAACACAGTTTAGACTAATGTACAAGTTTAAATAGCATATTAATATATATAAAATGTTAATATATATATATTTAAAACTAACATTAACAAAATGAATAAAAGTTAAATGAATCAAGTAAGAGTAATATGCACACCTTTAGTAGTATATGTTACTTCTTAATTCTGACAGATTGCCCTGGGGACATTCAACAAATTCAAAACTGCTCATAATATGTCTGCTTGCTGTGTAAAAGAAGAAGTTATTAAATTACAGATTTTAATTTTATAATATCCTTAACTCACATAACACAGGTAAATATATTGATGCACTCAAAGTTGTATTAAATAATGCACCATTAGGATCATCTAATCAACAAATTAAAGTAAGTAAATATGTAATTATTATTAAACAAATAGCTGTAGTAACTCTGATGAACCATTTTTAGGGGTTATCATCCCGCAATTATTTGTGTGTCTGTTTGGTGTTATCACGATCAGTTAAAGAATAGGAAAAGATATACTTGCAGTGTAGTGTGACATATTAAAATGATGTGCAAAAGTATATGGAGGAAGTTAAAGAAAGAGATTTTCGTCACTCAATATTATTTCCTTGTTATATTACATGAATAACTGGGGACAAAATTTAGTCTTCAGATAAATTTGGTACACGGGTGACAAAACTGTAAACTTAGGGTTAAGCTTCTATTGATCCCCCATGTTCCAAGAATAAAATTACTTCCTATAGGAAATGTAAAATTCATGTAACATTTGAATGGACTAATAGACGTAAACTTCAAACCAAAAACGTTTTTTTAAAAGGAAAATAATTTTTTTCTAGAAATTCCCTGACAATACCAGAGTTAGTAAAGTTTGAGAATTCGGAATTTGCGTGATCAATCATCAATAAAGAATCAATGAAGCCGAAATTGTACTTTTTACTTAATTATACGTGAATGACTATATAAATTATAGTTATTAAATCAGTCTCGGTGGTCGAGCACCCCGCTTCTGAATCAAAAAGGCGCGGATTCGAATCCTGGATCACACCAATGACTTTTCGGAAGTTATTTGTAATGAATATCGATGACTGACAACGTTGTGCCCGGTATGGCAATAGGTACGCAACCTATTCCATTTGGGACGTAAACATAACGGCGAGACGAGGCTTAACACCCGCTGCCTACACCTTCGGGTAGAAATAGGCGTGAAGTTATATTATGCTATATACAAAACAAAAGAAAAAATTACGTTACATAACAATTCAGGGGAATTGTTTACAAATCCATATAATTATTTTTATTTTTCAGGATAATGCCTTGGCTCTTACACTGAGAGTACTACTCGCAATAAAATCAACTCAAATAGAAGAAGCTGTAGGCACCTTGTCTTTGGATGATATTGATGTACTTATGAAGTACATCTATCGAGGATTTGAGTGCCCATCCGAAGGATCCAGTGGACATCTGTTGCTGTGGCATGAGAAGGCATTCAGTGTTGGTGGTTCTGGCTCCATAGTCAGAGTACTATCTGATCGAATGAAAGTTTGATTTATATGCTTGTAAAAAATGTTAATGTTAAGCTTAATAAACAATTCCAAATTATATATACTTTAATATTGTTGTATTTTTATTAGCTTCACCTGTATGTTTGTTTGTAACCGACTTCTTTGGGCGCGATTTTGACCCACTTTAAACGGCCAGATTTCGTTCAAACTTTGTAGATTTATTGAGGACCGATGACAATACACTAATTTGATAGAATTATTCCATTTTTCAATTTGTAAAATATGATTTTTAGTGTTCATAGTTCACTTCTCGCACCACCATCTAGTGGCAATCAGCGGAAAGTCTACGTTATCAACTTGAAACGAGTTCCTTGTATAAGTCACAGATGGCGCTATTAACGTGCTTGTTATAGAAAACCGAACTAAAAAATATAACATAAATAATAGTTTAAAAAAACTAAAAAACACGCTTTTTATAGAAAACCGAACTAAAAAATAGAAAAATAAAAAAAAAAATTATTTTAAAAAAAGCGTGGGGTGCATGGTGTCAATAGTTATAAATATTTTATTGACAGATATGAGTAGAGTGATTATCATTTCGATAATATCTTAAAAAGCACCCCACGCTTTTTTTTAAATAAAATATTTTTTTTTTTTTTTCTATTGTTTAGTTCGGTTTTCTATAAAAAGAGTGTTTTTTAGTTTTTTAAACTATTATTTATTTTCTTTGAATCTTAACCTTTAATGTAATAGAAACCAATAGATACATACATACATGTTAAGCTTAACATGAATATTAATTTAAATATATATAGAGAATAGGAAACTACCAAAGACTTGAGATTACTAAGTAACAAAACAAACGTAGAAAGCATGGGACACAATGCCTAGAGGAATTAACTAGCAATGTTATTTCGCATTCGTAGGGAACCTAAACTTGTATTAACGTGAGGAAATCACGAATGAAATAATATTTGCCGTCGTATTTTAGATTAGTGCTGGAACAGGTGAATGAAATTGTATATCTTGGATGCGCTTTTAGCAGGGATGGATGGTACACCGCGGATGTAGAAAGACGAGTGGCGATAGGAAATAGCGTAAATGGAGCGTTGGGCGATTCCTAGGCGCAAAAAACAACAGCAGAAAAGCCCAGCTAGCAATCCACAATGCAGTCCTGTTCCTAACGCTAACTTATGGAAACGAGCGCTGGGTATGGCAGAGTGGGCATGAAACTAGAATAAACGCGGTAGAAATGAGAGCACTGCGCAAAATCTGCGGAGTGACTCTCGCTGACCGCGTAGAAAACAAGGTTGTAACGAAGGAAATTGGTTTGAGAGTGTCGGTGTAAAAGTAAGAAAGGGCATGCTCCGATGGTTCGGACATGTAGAAAGAATGGATGATGCAAGACTGACTAAGCAGATATACAAAGCAAAAATGGATGGATGCAGGAGTCGAGGACGGCATGACCAAATAGAACGTGTTCTGGAGGAAGGTGATGTTAGGAGCCTCAAAAACCGACGCGCGTGCTTTAAAAGTTATGAAAGTCAACAAAGAGTGAGGCGTGTAAGAATAGTGCCTTATGGCGCTCTGTTCTCTCTGCCTACCCCGCAAGGGATTTGGCGTGAAGTTATGTATTTTAGATGAGGATGAATATGCACAAATATTATTATACAAGTACATTTTAAAAATGAGTTTTTAAGTCCACATGTCCACCTGGTGCTGTACAACCTTATCAAATGGACCACATGAATAGTATTTTACCACAATAATCGCAATAATATTTTGAACACAATACACGCAGCGCCCTCTAGGTTTCCAAGATAAGCAATGAAATGCTTGTTTGGAAAGTAGTTAATGGATATTAATTGGTTTTCTTTTGTGAATCCATGTTCATCATAAATTTTTGTACTCGGGTGGGGATCAAACCCGCTAACCTCGATACTGCAGTTGGTTTTTAAACCAATGCACCATGATTCAATTATGTACCTACATGTACGGATGTAGAATATCTTTCTACATACGCACGTGTATTTATTTTGTTCTAAATTTCAGAATAAAATAAGATTATTGCTTTAAGTGATAATTCTGGACAATAGTAGCCTATAGGTAAGGTGCAGTGAGTAGGGCGGACGACGGAGAGCCTCCGAACCCAGTTCTTGCAATTTGCAAGCGTCTGCCGTGCAGTAGGTATGAGAAGAGCGATTGAATGCATTGCAATGCTGATTGGAGATGTGCCAGCTTCTCTATCATTGTGTTTAGTCCTTCACGGTACACATCTACAGAAATGGTCACCCCGTTTGGTAAGAAACTGTGATGAACCACACCGGGGCTAAATCACCAAACAAAGACTTTTCTAGTCATCATCTTTCTAGTTTTAGTTTAGGGCATTGTTTAGGTGCTGAACCAGATCTGATCCTACCAGCAGGTAGGTAGCAAGTTGGTAGGATCAGCAGATCCTACCAACTTGCTGCGGTTATCAAACAGAATCCATTTTTCATTGCAGGTACCAGTGTGGTTCAAAATTCCTTCATTTGTGTGTCTCTTGGGCAGTGCAAGGCACGTCTACCACGCGTACTTCGCGCTGGTGATCATCGAGTTCGTGAGGCATCCTTTTGTCAACCTCTTTTACCTTGCCGACGCAAATGGACCAATATTGTTTTGACGCTAACGTCCAAAGCTGCTCTTAATTCAACCGTAGTGCTGTATATGGTGGTTTTATCAGTTTCCACAATCGCCTTTAATTCGTCATCGTCGGCCAAAGTGTTCGGACAACTGAAGTTAATATTTCGGGTAGAAATTTCTAGAACGGAAGCAAGCTAACCAATAACAGGCGGTGCGCCGGTTAGTAGGTGTTGCGTGCCGCTTGTGCCGCGTTGTTGCCACGACGGCACCTACTCATATTCCATATTTACCTACTCGAATTTTTAACGTATCCATGATCACGAAAAAAATTGAAATGCGATTAAAAATGTAACACTAATCAATAAACAAATGACTACATTTGGAAAAATCATTTGATGATTTAAAATAAAGGGCTCCAGCATTAACAGGTGCCGGAGCATGACCCATGGAAAATGATTAAAATATTCTTGAATACCAAAAATGCAAGTAATGTTGGGTAGGGTCAGTATGTCACCACGTATCACCAAGACGGAGAGGTAGGTTAAAAAATTCTTAAAAAAGTTTATTATCACTATCTAACACTATCCATATTAGTAAATCAGTTTATTATAGAGAATATTACAGAATTTCTTAGAACAACAAATTTTGAGAATTTCAAACGGTCCATTACCTACAGTAAAAATAACATAACATAACTTCACGCCTTTTGTTACCCGAAGGTGAAGGCGGCGGCTGTTAAGCCTCATCTCGCCGTTATGTTTACGTCCCAAATGGAATATGTGGCGAACAGTAAAAAAAAATTACATTACAACTACACACAAGTTTCTCAGTTCAATTTAGAGAAACTACATCATAGATGTGAGTGTTGCTTGATAGCCAAGTAACTTAAGAAGTTAATATCGATACTTCCGTAGTATAGAAGTATCCAAAACGTGAATTTGAACTTTGCATACGGCGCCTTCAGAGTTATTCAGGTAAATAGAGCCAGAGCCACACGTTGCATGAATAGGTTCGACGGTGAAATACTACAACCTCTGAGAAAATTGACATAACTCATGCCGCGTTTCCTACGGTATTTGAGGTATTCTGAGGAGGAAGGGGGTCCTTTCCCTCATTTCTCCTCCTGCTAGGCGGGGCAGGCAATGCAACTGTAAAACTATTTCTGTTGCAGTGTCCATAGGCGATAATATTCTCCACCTGGTAACCGCTTGCTCGTTTGCCCCCCGTTTCATTAAAAAAAGTATGTATAATAATGATAGGAGTATTATTGTTCTGTAATAATAATTATTTAATTAATAACATTACATAACATCACACCTTTCCTACACAAAGGTGTAGGCAGCAGCTGTTAAGCCTCGTCACGCTGTTATATTTACATCTCAAATGGAATAGGTGGCGCACCTATTGCCGTACCGGACTCAGAAGCGGGGTGCTCGACTACTGGACCACCGAGACCATTTAATTAACGCAGAGTCAAAGGTAATTACTATCGATAATAAAAAAAATGTGATCGATATTTGTTAAAGAGTAGAGCACAAATTCCATTGGACCAAATATAACGCGGTCTACATCTTTGGTTGAAAATGAAGTTTCAAAAACAAATTGTTTATATATCAATTTCTTGTTATTATTATTTAATGCATTGTTTTCCAAATAGTGTCGGGTGCAAAGTTTGCTTTTAGAATGTTGTAGGTGCCTAAAAAGTACACAGGTGTTCTTAAAGATTAGCAAGTGAAAGTAAGTTCCTTCCATCCTTTCTAATCTAAGTATATCTGACGGATATTTCTAGGACCTAATCTAATTTTAATTTAATTAATCTAATAACACTCATGACTTATTTAAAAATAATCTGTCTCAACATATTCAAATATCCCCGTTATTAAAGTTCTGCAAAATTAAATATTAAAAAAACACCAATTTCAAACCTTCACCAATTCCATGTAAGATTTATTAATTAAATAGATTAGTTGTTGCCCGCAGCGCCACTGGTGTAGCCTTTCTAATCACGATTACTTTTTACTACAAGACAATCTTATGTCGTCTTCTATCTCTACTAAGAAGAACAATATTCATTATTTCGAGATTGTATTTAGGATATTTGGGTATACCTAATGTTTCAGTGGTAACTAGTAAAAATCTGTTTTGAGTGAGACCTCAATTAAGAACAATGCTTGGGTGAGACTTATAAATCAAAGTCATCGCAGAACAATTTGGATGATACACGTATAAAAACAAACCCAGATCGGCTTATTATTATGCCCGGACATGACGAATTCAAGTGCCACATGACTATAATAGACGGCCAAACCTATTGTAAATTAAATCTGACACACAAACATCAGCCTGTTGCAATTTTATTATAGATATCTAAGTAGGTACTGCATATAGATAGCCTATTTTGCTACAAGTACTTGTATCAAGCGCCGAACTACTGCTGAAGCGCTCCGTGTCCACAAGCAAGTGACTGCCTAAGAAAGTAAATGGTCGCACTTGTTTGCCTGTCTCTCGCTGCAGAGGGAATGTACCATATATAAGCCACTAGGTAGACCGTCAGTTGGATAGTTTTTTATCAGCTCCACGAACGTACACTCGAACGCGACAATGGAAATACCGGTCAGTAAACAAATTGATTGCTCTTATTTCACGAACGTAATTGCGCTTCTTTTTTTTTTGCCTTTTTTTCAAGACTACTGAATTGATCATATTATGTCATCATTTATGTAATAGCTATTTCCCGCTCTTGTGTTGTTACGTAGATACTTCAGGACAATAGTCACAACAACGTGATTTAAAGAATAACAATGCATGTTTGAATAGGATATTTAAAACTTTATCTAATTAAGTCATTAGTCTATTAAATTTGCCAATTAGGTACTCTGTTATACTCGTTTCGAAATCTTTCGAGGCTTTTTTTTAATAGGGAGTACTTTAAATTAATATGGTATTAAGTTTACATAATGATTATTGAATTGACGATTAAATCGAATAAATTTGCGAATACAATTAATTCAGAGTGTAAATGCATAATTGTCGCCGCGTACAGCTACGTGCATTACGGGTCTGATGTTGATGTTACCTACAGGAACAGAAATACTTTTGTAATCTGTCTGTGTCTTATTACACTGTTATTATTTTTTTAACTAAATGTTTCAGAAACTACTAATACTTCTCTGCTTCGTTTGCTACGGTTCCGCATCTCACGACGGTCACACGATACCCGTGGAAAATTATGAAACAGAACTACATAATCTCGGCGAACATGTCGAAATACCGGAAACCCCAGTGAGAGTCATCAAAATAACAAAAACAGTCGCCGTTAAAGTTCCCGTGCCATATCCTGTTAAGGTGATTGAAAGGGTACCATATCCTGTTCACATCTCGAAACCTTACCCAGTCCCTGTGCCTCATATCGTCAAAGTACCCCATGTGAACTCACCACCACCGTTACACGCGCACGAGGCTCTCGGCAGTAACGATGCCATACATCACCCTGGCCAAAACAATTATCAGGTCCAAGAGTTAAAATCACAGGATTCGTCGTCAAACGACGACACTTACAACGGTGGACAATCTGGACATAATTCCAATTTCGCCCCATACCACGACGATTACTCTTCAGAAGGATCCTCTGGCAATAACTACGATGCACCATCACACAGTTACTACGGACATGGTGGAGGAAATGATGCGGAATCTTTCGAATCAAACAATTACAATACAGCAATCAAGGATTACTTGCAGAGACTAAATTCACCAGACCATGGGGTACAGAATAATTTACATTAGACTTTAAGAGACGCTTGCGTTTTTGTACCTGTATAAGTTTGGGCTCGTATTTTAACCGCGCAAGACTTTAGCTATCAAGTAACGATATGAAGGTATAGTAGAGTACTAGTTGGAGAATGTAGTGGTTTTATATAATGTCTGTCTGTATATACTGTGTGTTGTGTCTAAATATGAGAAGCGAACCCAAACGATAGTATTATATTACATTGTTACTAAATGTGTACGTCATCGTTGATTATGTTACATAAATTATTTAAATAAAAAACATAAAACAATTCCAAATCCATTTATTTCTCAACTGTAATGTTGATCACACCGCCAAAAAAAAAAACTTTTGTTAAATTTAACATTAATTAAATCGTTAATATAAAGATTAAACACTACACTATCAGTTACAATAAACATCTATTTAATAATGCTATGGCATCATAACACGACAGATAAAATACAATAATTCGTAATTCCAATGAACTATGGGAATGCAATAAGTATTTATTTATTTTTTATTGAAAAATTTAGAAAGTGACACCCTAGAATATATTTGTAAACGTTACACAATGTAAATTGTTGTATAATGATAAAACCCTTCAAACACTTCCCGTAATACAAATTAAAAAAAAAGAAACAATACAAACTAAAAGTAACAATAAAATATGGAACGCAATAAACGCTTATAAAAGGTTAAAACTACACATTATTATCAACGGCAGTTACCCAATTCTGCATTATAAGTAATAAGAGAAAAAGATTTTATAATATTATTATTATTTTACTTAACTATTTCATGTATTCTATTAAATCACTAATGGTAACCTACAATTACATAAAAATACACATTTAATTTATTAAATTGGGGGAAAGAATTGTACCCGAGGACGCTTTTTTGATACGGCGCTGTCGGAATCCACATTAGTTTCTTCAACGTTATGAGGATTGACTTTTATAACAGGTGGCACCAGCACTTCCAGTTTCTCCTCTTCATCGGACACGTACATGCGCGTCAGATCTGACGCGACTGATGCCGTCTCGAAAAGGCTGCACATAATTGTACACATATAAATTTTCTTAAAAAGACTTTTATCTATTATACTATTATCTATAGGAAATTGAAGTGTCTGTTTGTAATATTTAAATAACTGCTTGTACATATAAATATAAACATCAAAAAAAACATTTTTATTTTTTTTATTCTCCTGTCTGTCTGTTCCGAGTAATCTCTGAAATGACTGGACCGACATCGACGGTACTTTTATTGGCAGGTAGCTGGTGTAATATGGAGAAACTTTTATCTATTGCTTCCGAGGCGAAACAAAGTTCGCCGGGTCAGCTAGTGTCAAAATAGAACCACACGAGTTGTCTCGGTAGTTTAAAGGTTTACCTCCCTACTTCTGAATACAGAAGACTCGGGTTCAAATACTGGCTGACTTTTCGAAAGTTATGCGTGATAAATGTCGATGACTGCCATATTGCACCCGCTTTCACAACATATTAACACATTCGCCGCATTTCCACTGTATATACCTGCAGTTATAGCTGGCATGAAGTTGCAAAAACAAAACACCATTCGAAAGGTTATAATCAGATCTATAATTTTATGTTCGTGTAACGGATAGTCAGGTGTTAATGAGTTACTCTTTGAATGAATTTTAAGTCATCGAATGACCGTTATTCCTCTTACTAGATTATACATTCATCCGAGACAATATCGATACATCGATAATTCGATTGTAAATTGTAAATGTATATCTGTGGTATTTTACTAGTTTTTTTTTATGCCGCTGTTTTTGATTGTGACGATTGATATTCATAGACTAACCAAAAATACAATAAACAGCTCCGATAAATATGGCGGAATAGTAATAATCTAATTAGCTTGTTTGATCTCAAAATACAACTTTAATAAATACTAGCTGACCCGAAGAACTTTGTTGCGCATCAAAAGTAATTTTTACAGCGTTTACGATTAAAGTGCTCAATCTGGAAAATTACCACTTTTTCTTTACTACACACATTATACATGGATAAAAACCACCCCGGACACCCACTATCTATTAAAAAAAACCGCATCAACCCTTTTGATGCGGTTTTTTAATAGATAGTGGGTGAATGGAGCATAAGGCAATAAGCATATAAGGCATATAAAGCATATACGGGGACAGTCAGCGGAAAGCGACTTTATTTATACTTTGTAATGATAATACGTGACAGTCGAGACAAGCAATTAATACCTACAATATTTTCCATTTTGTCAGGCCTCGTGGTGCAATGGTAAAACTACTGACTGCACAATCGAGGTCGGCGGGTTCGATTCCCACCCGATTACTAATATTTATTACAAGCATGTATGTTTGTACGGCGTTTAAGTGTTTTACAATGTTATTACAAGTATGTAATTATGTGTGTATTTACAATGGAAAAGTATATTAACAAGTATCAATATGCGTTATCTGGTTACCATAACAAAAGTATTTTGTTGCTTAGCTCGGCACTAGCGGGCGCTTTGTGTATTGTGTCCAATATCATTTTGTCATTGTTTGTTTTTGCGAACAAGCACTAATTTTATACAACTCAACGCATTTAGATCCATCTCTTGAATTCGATCGGTTTAATGGAATGCACTAGATATTTAGGCCTATTATTATCGTGTCTTCCAGACGCATTTTGAACTGGATGTGTATCGAACCCGCACTAATTCTGCGCACTATCTAATGCCACTCACCATTTTGATACGAGTCTTGTCAAAACAACAAGGGTTATTAAATATTCAATTCAATGATAATTTCAGATATTGTTTTTCACCCCAAATTTATATACTAATTCATAATTCCAACAGAATTGAAAGAGATTATAAATTGTGTACATTTTATGTGTTACTAGTTGCTTAGTGTGTTTTTAACAGTGGTAGAGTTATGCAGTTGGCTGCACGAATGGGCTGACTCAACTGGCAAAATACCACGACGTAAAGTGGCTTTTGCCGCGTTTCATTGGTGAGAGATGTATCCGGAGGCCCAATCCCTTTGCCCCTCCCCTCTCCATTGCACTCCCGACCCCGTCCACATCCTATTGTAAGGGCGAGTAACGCAACTGTAACACTATATGTGTTCAGGTGTCCATGGGCGGCGTTTGTTGCTCACCATCAGGTAACACGCCTGCGCGTTTGCCGCGTATACCATTAAAAATTTGTATAGTGATTCATTCAGAAATATTCTCTCTTCTTACCTATTGTTACAGCATTCGGGTTCAACAGCTTGCACGTTGTTGTGCGACGATTCCTGTTTAACATTCATGATGGCGGGCACCACGGATGATCCAGGATAGTTGTTCACTGACTCCGCCGTACAAGACTGTGGGTTCGACAGTGGAGGAATAGACACCGTCTCACTCCCTGATGGTTTTATTATCACATCTTCATCTTCGAGTGGATTTGGGACATTACTAAAAGTGCAAAGTATATACATATAGGTAATTAAACCCAATGAATAGTAATAATCGGTTGTCTGTAATGTCGGTTTACTGTCGGTTTACTGACGAAAGCTGAACGTGACTACGTCTTATGGAAGTACTGATCTAACTGAGGGTATCATTTTTTAAAAGAATATTTAAATTTAATTACATACTGGCGTTCCTAATTGGTAACGCCGCATGAGTCATGATTTTTCGTGCGTGCAGCCGGCTCCATCGAATTATACGACGTTGTCACGTCAAAAAAAAATACAATTGAGGTAGAAAGGTTATTTCGCGTTGGACAAATTAAAATTATATCTATGGTATTATTTATGACTTATATCTATGTCCATATATAATAATTATATATAATAATAATTATATAATAATATAATTTCAGGCAGAGGCAGACACCGAAATTGGGATAGTTTTGAGGAGCTCAAAACAGATTCTTCAAACTAACAATTTGTCAACATCTAGTTTAATTTAAATAATATCATTATCTATTCCGAATACATAATATTGCATAATACCATTATAATATATTTGTTATTTAAAATAAGCAGTTTCTTCGTCATTAAATAGTAAATAACAGTGAATATAACTGTACAAATTTAAAAGGAATAACAATTTAGCTTCTCCTCATCGGAAATATATCTGGATATTGCCAGTATTAAGAGGGCCCTCTTACACACTTTTGCTAGAACGTTTGGACTTATAGAGATACTAGCTGACCGGGCGAACTTTGTTCCGAATTAAAAGTATTTTTGTACAGCTTTTACCTATAATTAAAGTGCAAAATCTCGAAAGTTATTACTTTTCTTTGCTATATTAAACATGAATTATACATAAAAACCACCCCGTTGACACCCTCTATCTGTTAAAAAAACTGCATCAAAATCCGTTGCGTAGTTTCAAAGATCTAAGCATATAAGAGGACAGACAGCGGAAAGCGATTTTGTTTTATACTATGTAATAATGATGAGTTAAAAACCAATAAGTATAACTATTAGAGTAACGGAGTCTAAATATATTTGTTGACGCATCACGTTAAAAATTCTATGTGAACTTCAGTATGATAGATACAGAGGAGACAATACTTGGTAACTTAAAAAAAAATAAAAACTTTTAGGCTTTCGCGTTGCATATTACTTAGTGATAATGATGAACGGGAATTAACGCGACACTTTTTTAGGTAAACGGTTTATATATAAGGTTTATAAGTGTAGTGTGACGGTATTTAGAAAAATAACGAAAAAACAGCACCAAGCGATGAGGGTAGATATACAAACATCTACCTCATCTACGGAGTCGTGAGGGCGCCACTTCAGTCTGCTTGTGACCACGGCCAGTGCAACCTGGCCGAAACGTCAAGCTAATTAAGGTAAATATTTGTTTACCTAAAAAAGTGTCGCGTTAATTCCCGTTCATCATTATCATTAAAAAAAAATATACGTTACCTGTTCAAATTAAGAGTGATTTTGTATTCTTGTGATTTTTTCACAACTTCCAGCCAATTTTGTTTGTTCACGTCACCAGCTTCCGGCTTGAGGAGTGCCTGATGGTATGGTACGTACGTGGAGCCGGGCCTACAACAACACATTACACATTACTAGTTAACCCAGCAAACCACCGTGTGGAAACCCTATATCTATTAAAAAAAACTGCATCAAAATCCGTTGCATAGTTTCAAAGACTTAACCATATGAGGGGACATACGGCAAAAAGCGACTTTGTTTTATACTATGTAATGATATCTAGCTTAAGAATAGTTGTAGTCAGTCTCTAGTCCGAATTTTGGATTACACCAATGACCATCCAAAAGTAAAGAATGATAAATATCAATTGCCGAATTTCTGATGATCTGTTCATATATAAATAACTGAACCATAACCAATTATTGTTGTCACTGTTTTTTTTAACTACTGTACCTACCTTATAAGTGTATTAAAGCGTGATGTTACTTACATTGGTGTGTACTTCACCATGGTGGATAGTAGTTTTTGTTTGTGTATTTGATAAAATGTCTCCGTGTTCTCAGTCATGGTCACATCCTTGGTCTGCTCCATAGAGAATATGATGCTTTCCTCGCGTATATAGTTTGAAATACTGGTGCTGCTATTTAATGAGAACTTTAGTTTACCTGCAAAATTAATTATTTTATTTAGTTAAAATTAAAAGGAATACGACTATACAATACAAGTTAATGTAAGTTACACAATTATATGAGATCTTAACAACAATTTTAGAAATAATGTACAATTATTTTACAAAAAATCAAAACAAAGTATCTTAAATAAATATCTAATAACAATTAATACAATTTTATTAAAATATACTCGTAATTTTAAAGTAAAACTTACTGTCGTCGATGGGCAAAATTTTCCCAGCAACTTCATAAAGAAAATCAATTGTCCAAAAGTTAGGTATCCGAATGAAAACTTTGCCAGAATCAACGGGCATATAGAAACCGAGCTTGTGTAAGAGATGTAAGAACTTTAAATCCTTGCAAATTGACGCTTGATCACAGTTCCATGGCACAAGTGGTATAGATTGATTAAATACTGAAACAATGAGACAATTCATTCATTCAATCTCCATCAAACATAACCCCAGTAAATGTGAAAACATTCAATGAACATCATTCATCTAAACCACTAATTCTGGTATTCGCAAATGGCCAACGAAAACTATTACCAAGTACTATTTTAAGAATTCCGGGGAAAACAATAACTCTATATCATTTGTAACTTACTTAGCGAATGGTACGAAATTGGCGATAGAATGCTGTTGTCTTCAGACTTTCCAAGATCCATCCATTTTATTTTGGCTTCAAGCGATCCTTCAGGTGCTGTCTGCTTACATCTTTTCTCTAAACATATTTTAGCGAAGCACGTATCCAACAATACCTGTTGGACCCATTCCAAAAATTTAACCTTCCCATCTTGAACAAACTGTTCACACAGTTTACTGATGTCGTCGTCTCTAATCTCCTTGTTCACTTGTACTATCTCCACGTTCCTATCGTTTTCACCTTTCATAAGTTTCTCATACTCCACTCTGTTAATAATATTCTGTTTGAAAAGTTCTTGGATAACAGAGTCCCTGGATTTGATGATGTCGTCCTCTTTGAATAATTTGATGATTTCACCAACAACATCTGAATGAATACTGCACTGCATATAGTTCCAACTCAACGAGGAGAGTTCCGATTCTGTCCATCTGAAAATTGTAATAATCTTAGATAATAGGCAGAGATTAACTTTAAAAAAGTGAAATAGTGGAAATTCAAAGAGAGAAAATTAAAATTTACATAACATTTTAACATTCATTGCATACCCAAAACTTTCTAAGTAAAGCAATGAAACAACTGTTAAACTAATGAACACAAAAGTAAAGTTCATCCACCACCAAAGTGATTGAGACTTTTTCATTCGAATTCGACAATTGCCAAGTCGAAGAGCAAAAAGGATTTAGTCAAAGGCAAAGTGAGGTATCGGAAAAGAAATTTGCCATCTAGAACTGCACTTTAATTTAAAACACTAACTTGTCTTTGGTAGCGTCGCACGCGTTACTGTGACCAGATTTCTTGTCAGAGTCCACATGAGCAACGTCTTGTTTAATTTGTGGCACTTCAATTGCAGGAAGTGCACTTGTTTTATTGTTATCTTCAAAGTTCTCCATGTCCAAACGGAAATCTATAGTACTTTGGAGGGATTGAGGTTTCTTGATGAATGTATTGATGACATATTCAATGAGATCAGACCAGTCCTAAAAGTGGAAGCATATATATATTAAATTGTAAAAATATACAGATTTTTAAACATTCAATATTACCCCTTTTTTTATTAACTACCCCAACAAAAGTTTTATGAAAATTAACAATATATTTATCCATACTAATATTATAAATGCGAAAGTAACTCTGTCCGTCTGTCTGTCTGTTACTCTTTCACGCCTAAACGGCTGAACGGATTTTGATGAAATTTGGTATGGTGATAGATGATTACCTAGAAATGGTCATAGGCTATAAATAATCACGCCATCGTTCTTAGGGGGTAGGCAATAGGCAGATAACTAAATTGAGTTAGTGATTTTTAGTCGTTTTTGTAGGGAGTTTTGCTCTTTCATACGATAGTGGGACATTGTTGCAGGGGGACTTACAGCCGGGAGAAAACAAAAAAACTTATGCGGACGAAGTCGCGGGTAAAAGCTAGTGTTTATATAATGTTGTTTTACTGTTTGTAACTTACATCACAGATTTCAAACTCCGACTTCCATATAGAGGTGAACGTTTTTAATATCTTTGGTTGGAACAATGCTATGATAGTGCCGAGCTCCCCTCCCACGTGGTGCATCATTGTAAACACACAGTCGTTCACAAATTCACCATTGCCGACGTAATCTTCCAGCAACAAACCATATTGATACATAATTTCAGAAGTTGCAAATCTACGAGAATATGACATAATTACACATTTACAAAAGTCTCGGTGGTCCAGTGTCCAGTCGTGGGTTCGAATCCTGGCTCAAATCAATTACTTTTCGAAATTATTTTCGGAAGTTATGTGTGATAAATATCGATGACTAAAAACTTTGTGCCCGGTATGGCAATAGGCTCGCCACAACGTTAACACAACGGCGAGAAAAGGCTGAACAGCCGCTGCCAACACCTTCGGGTAGAAAAGACGTGAAGTTATGTTATGATACATATTTATTTTGTAATTCTTGCATTAGTATATTTACATTTAACTTAGTCACTCGGGATCATCTATACACATAAATAAAATTTAAGTGTCTGTTTGTTGTTGAAGTGCTTTCTACTATGCATATGAATATACTCGTATGTATATACGGTAAAAACACCAAAATATTATTTTTCGTATGTCTGTTTCTTCCGGGTAATCTCTGAAATGGTTAGACCGATTTTGACGAGAGTTTTACTGGCAGGTAGCTTTTTAATTATTGCTTCTGAGGCCAAACAAAGTTCGGTGGCTGAGCTACTATTAAGTATAATAATACACACTCACTGTCTTATATGATCTGGTAAACTTGTAGTGCCTTTATACTGCGGCAACTTCACCACGCCGTCCAAAAAAGTCAGCAGTATGTGATTAGTTAAAACCAGATCCTGGAAATTTCAAATGGATTTGTTTATTATAGCCACAAAAAAAGAAGTTCTGACAGTGGTAGAACCTCGCAGTTCACTGCATGAATGGGCCAGCTCGACTGGTAAAATACCACGACCTATCAGAATATCCATGTAAAGTGGCTCATGCTGCCCAACCCCTCTCCCATCCCGCTTCCGACCCCTTCCATCTCATTCCAAATGCCGGCAACGCAACTGTAACACAATCTGTGTTCTGGTGTCCATGGGCAGCGTTTGTTGCTTGCCATCGGGTAACACATCTGCTCGTTTGCCCCCCTATCCCATGTAAAAAAAAAGAATAGAAAAATACCGCTTGCAAGTAATTATAGCAATTACGTGGTTCGAAACAACATAGGTTCACTCCGGAATACAAACAGATGGTTAATGCATAAATATCTTACCTGTGATGGGTACAGAACTTCGAGCATCAACGCAGAAGCCAGTCAACACGTGAAATCAATTAAATATACTCCGTCCATTATATTATTGTATTTAAGACAGATGGTAATAGTGGTTGCAAGAGAATTCAAAATAATGATAACTTATTGAAAACCTAGATTTAAAAAGTCATAAGTCGATAAATGAAAATATAACATGATTGTACATCCAATTATCTATCTAGAAGTACATAATAATAAATCTGTAGGTATCTCAATACAACGGATTTGGCTGAAATTGGGAACGAAGAGGTATATTTCATACCGATATACTCATAGGATCGGGACGTAAGCGAGAGAGACGGTGGATTGGATTATGGCGTATTATTTTATAAGTCGAAAATTGTTTAACCACACAAATATATAAATGTTTACTGTTACAATAATTATTCACTCATCACTCGTCTGTAGAACTCTCTACATACGATAACGAATCTTCGCTAACAAGGATACTGGGAGTTTGTTCTACCATATTATCAAACGCCGATAAGAGTCGATCGACTAACCACATCTCTAAACACCGCAGTGACCTTGTCAATGAAATATGGCGTATTGGTCCCTAATTTTTGTTCTGAGTTTTAGGTTTTGACGCTAGAACAAAGTTATAGCAACGAGTATTCGTGAGCTGTCGAAAATACAATAATATAATGGACGGAGTATAATTCAAATGTTTTAAATTTTTTATGATTCTCTTACCTGTAAGTACTGTTTGGTGTGGTACTTAGGATTGTAATGACGCAACAGCAACACGAACAACGATCGCAACTCCTCAGTATCACACATTTTAATTTGCAACTTGAGCATAGTTTCTTGGTCCTCTTTGCACACGTGTGAAAACTTTTTATAAAGCTCCATGGCTTGTATTATTTCTCTTATAGCCGTCACTACCTATAAATAATTTTACATTGTCTATTACAAGTTCCAAAAAAATTACATCTTTGTTCGCCTCTTTTTCCTTATGGCCACTCAGGCCACAGAGAAAAGGTAGAGTTAACTCTGCCTACACCTTATGTATTTTGAAAGCGTGAGTTAAGTTATCTATATAATTACCTATATCTCAATATCTAATGTATCGTAATTCATATCAAAATATTCTACGTGAGGAATTTGGTTGAAATATCATTTCAATCGTGATAAGTTGATGCTGGTATAAGATGATACATAGTTTGTATTTAACTCCAAAAATTCATGTGATAACATATATTGCCACGTAGTTCTCTGCATGGGGGCGGGCTTGACCGATGAAATATCACCCAGAAAATAGCCGTAAAGTGACTCATGCCACGTTTCGTTAAGTGAGAGAGGTAGCCCACTCTCACACACTTCCTTTGCATTCTCCATCCCTACCCAATCTTCCCCTAACGGATAGCAACGCAAGAGTGACCCTCTTGATTTTGCAGACGTGGTCAACTGCAATATCATGAGGGTCACCGTTACTGCGCTTACCATCAAATAACACGCATACTATTTTGTCCTATTTTACCATAAAAAACGTGTTGATTTATTGTAATTGAGGAACTCACCAAGTGAAGTCTTCTTATGTTGGGCTTCAAGTCATTACCGTCCAATTTGATAGCCAGCTCGAACTGCTCACACAAATTAACCCCTTCTGCAGTCAAATAGGAAACGACGTTGTACGACAGGACCGAACGAACATGTTCTACGTCCAGCTCAATCTGCGTGGCGAACTTCAAGAAATATGTTACCAACCAGAAAAAATGGGACGTATCAATTTCCAACTGAATGTTGGTGAGAATCTGACTGTGAAGTGTGTGTACCAAGGAGTTGTAACCTTTCAAAAGAAAATCAACGGTAAATTCTTTCAAAATATTAGCTATATCGTCATCTGTCGGTGTTTTATGTGACAGGCCTTGCACGTTGATGCTGCAAAGAAACAAAATATATTAATAACAACGAATAATTGTTTCTAATTGATTTACTAGTATGGTGTTTGTATGTCATAAGAGTTATGACATCCCTAATTGGCGAAAACAGAAGATGAATTAATATTATAATATCTGTCTATTATTAAAAACGAATTTAACAAGAAAAACGGTTCTTAATTGTTGAAAGTAATTTTGTGAAAATCGACAGAGGTTTGCAGGAAAATACCAGGAAAGACGGAGATATTTGTTCGGACCAATGAGAGCGTTTACGATGTAACTTATGCCTATAAACAATCATCCAATTATCAATTAATTATTAATTATTTATCAACTGAACATACATGTTAGCTTTTCCTCTTTTAACAATTTTCTTCCGTTTTCTTTCCTGCATTGTCACGCTTGTACGCACTTTATTGTTGACCCGCTGTTTTGGATTGTGTGATTTTTGGTGAACAGGTTTAAAAGCAGGCAATTCATCGTCGTTGCTAGACGTTGATATCGATTCCTGGTTTTCAATTTGCGTTCCGTATCCGCAATCAGAGGTTTCTGAAATTATGTTTTTCTTTTCGCTTCCCGAAGATAACGGTTGAAAACTTCTTACTTCAGACTGCATGCCGCTGCTGCAGGATGTACCTTTCCTCTACAAATCATGAAAAGTATAATTACTTATAATATATTTTCTATTAAGCAGATATACCCTATGATATAATAAAAAAAACGTACATTTTCAGAGTTATCAGCGTAGTCATTTGTATTTTCTGTACAAATACTATTATTTTCTCGCTCATCTGATTCCTTTGCGCTAGGTGCCAAGAATATTTCGTTGTCATTTTCACTATTAGTGTTCCTTTCAAACGAAGCATCCCATCCTTTATTATCTGAATTAGGTTCATCATTACTTTTACCACTGGCTCCGTTATCTGATGAATCTGATGTTGGGTCTGATGTTAGCATTGGTAAAGAGTCCTCGCTTCCTGTATGATTAAAATTAACATCAAATTAACAAAACTATCGCCCCGAGATACATTTATTTTAAATATTTATTTAACATAGGTATGAATAGATGTAGTTCTCTAGCATTTTTTTTCCTGTAAATTTTGCGAAGTTCGGTAATGTTATGAATTCTAATTATTAACACGTAACACGGGTTACTTATTGCTTATTTATTTATTATTATTATTATATACTACATGCCGGCAATCAGGACAGACACACAAATATATACTACACTAATATAATTACCTCTATCGGGTGGGGAAGTATTGCTTTCATTGTCTTCAGAACTCTCTGATAATGAGGCTTCGAGCCACAAATTTAATAACTTATGTAAAGTTACAACATGTTGGTCTTTATATAATAGGGCAATTAATTGTACCATAGTTACAGCCCATTTGCTCTGGAAGGAAAAACAAATACAAAACACACATCTCGACTCTTAGAACTACCGAGAACGCTTGTAGTAAATAAGTAACATATAACTAGAAAGTTGTGCAGCTGTATTACCATGCACCGCCACTGATGTATACTTATTATACTGACGTCAGATCAAGTTCACACAATTCACAATTATTCGTATTTTATGACTTACCGCATCTGGAATTATCATTAACTTAATGAGCAATTTGTCAATACTACAACTAAACATGTTCCACAAAATTTGATTCTGTATGGTGTGCGTGGAGCCATTGCCACTAGCACTCTGGCCACTGCACTCCTCGGGTATATGTAAAATATTACGAAGTAACAAAAGACTGTTAATTATTTTTGTGCATTGTTCAGACGACAACTTTGCCTTCTGTTCAAAGTCAACGTTTTTCTTCAAAAAATCTATTACCACTTTGGTAGCCCGCAGATCTGTAAATGCTGTTTTAGTAGCGGATAGTAGATTGTTTATTTCAAATATCGTATGCCTTCCGAAATCTGTTTTTGATATTACCTCCACTGACAGTAAACACTCTATTGGTATTGTCAGGTCCACTAAAATTTTAATTAAAAGATCTAATGTTACATCATCCTTGGCGTGTATCAGTAGGGGTATCAAATCTTTATCTACATTTTGTCCAAAACTAATACTCCTGCGATATGTTCGTAAATATTTATCCTCGGTCAATATGTCGTGAAGTATCCTCTCCAGAACAACTGCAAGAAGATATAAAAAATAGCTTAGAACTTCACGCCTTTTGTTACCCGAAGGTGTAGGCAGCGGCTGTTAAGCCTCGTCTCGCCGTTATGTTTACGTCCCAAATGGAATAGGTGGCGAACCTATTGCTATACCGGGCACAAAGTTTTCAGTCATCGATACGACACATAACTTCCGAAAACAATTTCGAAAAGTCATTGGTGTGAGCCACTGTCAGGAATCGAACCCGCACCATCTCGATCAGAAGCCGTGTGCTCGACTACTGCGCTACCGAGACTGTAAAATAAAAAGTATGATTCTTAATATTAAAAGAAGTCTCCTCAGCTCAATTGCATAAGAGCTGTGTTTAGATGGTTAGAAAGTTTACAAGGTTCAAATCCCATCATAGATCTGCGATTATAAGCCCGCCACATAATTTATAACGCTGTGAAAAAAAAACTAGGAGGATTTACAAACAAACAAACCATTGCAATTTTCGTTTACGTGATAACCATCTGTATGCAAAAAGCCTAGATTGCTGAATGTGTTGTGGATCTCTGGACTTCGAAGAACCCATTCCATCTTCTATCTGTAACAAAAAGATAAAACTAATTATTCTCGCATAAAGAGTTCGGAGCCATGTAGACAATGACCAGTGGAAGAGAATTTGTGGTGTTCTGGCTAGTTTTGACTAATATACAATCAGGAAAAAAAACGGACGGAAAAGAGGTAACTCTTAACTACTGGTAAATATAGTATTTACGTTGGATCTTAATTATTTTTTGTAATGCAAAAAAATATACAAAATAAAGTAGTTTCAGTAATATCGATGAGGAATTTATTTCAATAGATATATAGCTACATCATTTTAAGTTAAGCAAGATATAAGAATGAGTGTCCCAATACGTGCATAGAAGGCAGTTCGTGACCATTCGACATTTTAAAATATTGATAAACAAGTGAAATAATGCAAAATTAATTTTTAATTAATTAATAAATTTATCAAGGCTATCATTAAGGCTATTGCTGAATTTTCTAGAGTACCTAATATATGTAAATATTTGCGATATGTATTAAAAAGTAAATAAAAATTATTAAAAACGCAGCATGTTCTTTCATAAATATTTTTAATTGTAACCAATTGATCAATCAATATCCACTCTCTTTTCTCTGCATACCGCTAAAGGGCCGCCAAGTGCTTGAAGTTGTGTATGTATAGCAAAATATAAAACCTAAACTAAGCCTACTATTCTATACACTTTATCTAACGCTGTGTCCTTCGTTAGCGATTAAACGTGAACGCGAAGTAAGTCAGTATTTTTTTAAAAGTATATATAAAAAAACGGCAGATATTTTTTACCTAGTTTCCTCAGAAGGCATAATCATAATATGAAATAAGAAGAGAATTTATAAATGAATATTTTTTTATTGTCTCACATATGTTTGTAATTACTAGGGTCCATGATTTCTCGACCTTTTCAATTTCTCGGGTCTCGAGAATTCTCGAAGCTAATTTCTCGAGTCTTCTCGGGTTGTCGAGAAATTAAAATTTACTAACGTTTTCTCATATTATTGGGTTCCAATAACGTCAACAATTGAGTGGATTCCCTTTCAAACAAAAGTATAAAACGTATCGTAACTTCACGCCTTTTATACTCGAATATGTAGGCAGCATTTCTTTATATACTGTTCCAGGTAATAAGTTCTTGATCTTGTAGAGAACTCTATGTTAACGTTCAATTACAAAGTTTCACGACGACAACCGATTCTCTGCCTCCACTTCCAAACTTTTTCCAAAGCCAGCAAACAAATGTCTATTCTAAATACTAATATTATATAAAACTGATAGTTTGTTGATCATGTAATCCAATAGGAGCGGATAATTGACCTTATTCATAAAGGTGTCTGATAGGAGATACATGTTGAAAAAAAAAGTATAACTTTATTGCTGGGAGATTATCTATGAGTTAGTACCTAATTATTTGAATTTCCACCAATTATAATATCGGTTATAATTTAACATATTGTTATTATATTGGTGACAGTGAACAGGCTTTCTTTAAAATTATTAATTAAAACAAGAACGTTTGTGAGAGTCCATATATCAATATGGAAGAATATAGCGGTGTCTGCTACTCTTTCACACAAATTATGGAAAACTATTAAATGAAACGTTAAAATTACACAACTCAACAACAATTAATGTATCAGAATAAAATATAAGTAGTTAATAAATTAAAAAGAAATTGTATACAGCCTGTGTATTTATCGTACACACTCGCGAACAAAAGTCAACCTAATATAAATCAATACTTACTAAACAATTTCACCTATATTTTATTTTCACCCACCAAAACACAAAACCTTAGTCGCCAGTTCCTCAGATCAACACAAACATTCATTAGCACGCAACTGCAATACACAAACACAATTTAACTTTGATATTTCAATGATATTTGTTAACATTCTATAAAATAAATAGAAATGACGCGGTATCTTTTGAGAAGGTATATAAGTTCCCACGTGAGCTAAACAAAGATACACCAATGGCGAGTCACGCTCACGGCAGTCGCGTGTACACTGCACGTGCCAAGTGCTAGCTCGTCATTGCGCCTGATTTAAGTGCCACCTACGTTCGCCTCCTCCCACTCCTCAACTCCCGTACCTCCGTCAACCACCTCGCTCAATCAATGACGTTAGATTCGGTTAGATGATAAACACACGTTGCTAAAACCCACAGCAAACGGGGAGACGGGGAGGCGGTGAGAAGCGACATTGTTCGCCTCGTTTATGCAAACCGTAACAATTATAATTTATAATTGAATAATAACAATATTATTCCTACTAACTGTGAAGTCGATTCCACGAACGGTGAAAGATATAATAAGAGAATAAATTTCTTAACTATGATTACACTAGCTTTTGCTCGCGTCATCGCTCGTGTTAAGAAATCTAGTTTTTGCGGCTTTACCAAGTACCTTTTATCCCCTTGGGTGGAAAGTATCAAAACGCTTTCTTAGGGGATGCCTACGTCATAGTAGCTTTAAGCATATCCCCTATTTTATCACTTTATGGGTAGAATTGATCAAAATCCTTTCTTAGCGGATGCCTACGTCATAACGTCTACCTGCATGCCAAGTTTCAGCCCGATCCGTCCAGTGGTTTAGGCTCTGCGTTGATACATCACTATGTCAGTCTATAAGTTATATATGTATTTAAATTACGAGCACTAGGTTTTATAACTTTTAATTGAATTTGAAATTTGAGATTAAATCTTTGTATATTTTCTATCTTCTTTTGAAGAGACTAAATAAAATTCATGACATATTATTAAAAATAAATGTCATGTCAGAAAATTGTATGCCGAAAATCACTGCACCGAGACCCATGACTAAATAGGACGGCAACACTGCCGTCGTGTCAAGTACGGCACCTAAAAATTATTAGCAATCAGTATTTATTGAAGTGCAACTTCTAGTCTCTCTTGCTATTGTTTAACGCTTTTAAGCCCCTATTCGGCCACAAAAGGTAATACATTATAGTCGGATATAAACCGAATATAACAAACCGAATCAGAAAATCTCATAAGCGTGAATTTCAAACTGTACATATACATTTAGTAGCGGGTGGTGGTACTATACTTCATATTACAAAGTTAGTAAACTCAGTTATTTTTAATTTCGAATGTATTGATGAATGTTCGGGCAAATCTTGGAAATCGTTTAAAAAGTACATATCTTTAACAGATTCAGCTGAATTTTTGTGTACACAATAAGTTAGGATCACAATGGAAGACAAAGTATGTGATAACATTCTAAATTCATTATGGCGGACCGTCCAAGATCGTGACATCGATATTTAAATGCTATTTTTTATGAAATTATTATCGTAATTATTATTTAGCAATATGGCTATTAAATGAAAGGGCTTGTCGATAGTAACTCGTAAAATAATGTAATGTCATTCTAAATCCAATATGGCGGAATAGATATTTTATAGCAGTGTTTAATTAGTCTCGGTGGCGCAGTGGTCGAGCACACGGCTTCTGATCCAGAGGTCCGGGTTCGATTCCAGACACTGGCTCACACCAATGACTTTTCGAAATTGTTTTCGGAAGTTATGTGTGATAAATATCGATGACTGACAAACTTTGTGCCCGGTATGGCAATAGGTTCGCCACCTATTCCATTTGGGACGTAAACATAACGGCGAGACGAGGCTTAACAGCCGCTGCCTACACTTTCGGGTAACAAAATATATCTTGGACACAAATCACACAGCGCCCTCCAGTTCCAAACTAAGCAACTAAATGCTTGTGCTATGGATACTAGATAACGGATACTAATACATATATACTTTTCTTTTGTAAATACATACTTATAATACATAGAAAAACACCCAGACGCCGCACAAATATTCATGTTTGTCACAAATATATGTGCTCGGGTGGGAATCGAACCCCCGACCTCAGTGCCGCAGCCGGTAGTTTTACCAATGCGCCACGAGGCCCGTCATGGCGCATTGGTAAGGCGTGAAGTTATGTTATGTTTAATTAATACATATAGAAATAATGAATATTAAAAATTAATACAAGTACTTATTTCAACTTAATTACAAGACGTTCACACTGTTTACATTGGTGCATAGTAAATATGTACTTAAAGTAATAAATATACCACGCGCATTATGCTTGCAATGACTCTCTCTCTCTCTTTCTAACTTGTATATAATTTTTTCTCGTGTTCCTTTTTCGAAAATTCTGTCGTCAGAAGGAACAACAAACATTTTTTTCGTAATTGTTATATATTAAATATTTGGAATAAGGACATAAGTTCTCTGTCCAAATATTTTTATTACATTTTTACAATCGCCAAAAACCAATGTGCATTATGCTCAAAGAGCCCAACTGTGCCATTTTTTATATGTTAATATGTAAAAAGATAACATCTGACTTACATTGCGACAGACCTGTGGTGTATTGGTAACACTACCGACTGTGGAATCGATATTGGCGGTTTCGATTCCCACCTAAGCATATGTATCTAGGTCTGGGTATTATATTTATTACTAGCTGACCCGGCGAACTTTGTTTCGCATCATAAGTAATAAATGAGTAAAATTTGGATACTAAAAAGTTCAATTTGTGCTAATTATCGGCACGCGTTTTGGCGCGCAACGCCAACTGCATGTCCCGCTATGTTAATACTGTAATATCTTAGTAAATATTCGTTTAAATTACATGCTGTAAAGGGCCATATTGATCTATATTAAAAGCATAATCTATTTAAGACACTTACTTACATACAGTTGTATGAAAATTAGTGCTCTAATGTTTAAAATTGCTTCGTAAATAAGCCATTATTTCTCGTAAAAAGTAAAAAAATAAAAATGGCCTTTGTGGGTTACCCTTAAGAGATAGACATATGCCCTCGCGGACTTTTTTGTAGACTTTCTGAAGATGCTTAATAATGTAGAACATTGTTTTGCTCTGTCACTTAGGGTTCAGCCAGCGTTTGCAATTAAATTGCTAAATCTCGAAAATTATTATTTTTTCTTTACAACATCATATATGAATTATAGATCAAAACCACCCCGCTGACACCCTCTAACTATTAAAAAAAACGGATCAAAATCCGGTGCGTAGTTTTAAAGTTATACGCCTATAAGGGGACAGACAGCGGAAAGTGACTTTGTTTTATACTATGTAATGATTATAAATGTATATTTACAAAAAAATGCTTAACTTGGAAATAAAGAACGCTGTATATTGTATCCGTACGACAGCACTAGAGCACGAATAGTGTTTATTGTATTTAATATATTTAGTTGTTATAGTTTTGTGAGGCGATGACAGTGGTGATTTCAAATACTATCACACCAAACGCGACATGTGCCGTCATGTGCGACACCAACGTTTGACCATGTTCTAAAAGGTTGTAGTATTACACTGGTCTAGCCGGCCGGTAGGTCTTGCCACAACCTCAAGCGTATAGCTCTTGATGGTACTCTTAAGGAGAGTTGAACCTCTACACTCCCCTTGGTCCGGTTGCGGTCCGTAAATGTTTAACGTCATCTGACTGCTCGCTACGCCCGAGAGCTAGCTTGCACTTCAATCCGTGCATGGGACGCCAGAGAAAATAGCTACTAGTATCCAGCTGGTTCCGGAGCTGTAAAGCACGCTCACCTCATGATGCAAATCCAAGTAGCTATTCATCGGCCAAAACCCAGAAGAGTGGGCAACCACATGCGAAATCTGCATCACTTGCTATCCAGGCAAGTACCGATGCGGAGATGTGGACCCCTCCAGCAAACCAACGGTCGGTTCCCATTTACGGCGCACCCGCGACTAAAAACGTCGGGGCCCCTGCCCGACCGGTCTCAAAGCCTCTCAAAGCACAATCACACATGTCCGATCCCTACAGCAAAACCTCAATCGCTTCAATTGCAGAGACACTGAAGCAAGCGCGTGAATGCTAGCACCCGCAGTGGGGTGCTTCTCTACTTTCGCGGTACACTTATCTTACAGACGTACACGTGGTCTGAAACTTACACCTCCGGATACCTCTCTTGCAGAAAGAAATTAATTAATATGATAATGAGCCACTTCACGTCGATATTCTGAGAGGTCCTGGTATTTTACCGGTCGAGCTGACCCATTCATGCAGCAAACTGCTAGGCTCTACCAGAGTCATACGATGTGGCGAACTGCTTGGCTCTGCCACTGTTATTTAATTTTCTTATCACTATAATTTTATTTACAATGATTCATAAAACAGGCCTAAGAACAGCTGTCATTCAGGCTACACATTTATAAAGAAAATTCATGGTAAAAAATTAACTGCTGAGTAGGGGTTGACAAATTCGAACCTCACCCGAGTACAAATTTTATTTTACAAATAAACATATTTAATCATTTATTGATATCGGTTGTCTAGAGTTCATAATACAATCATTGTGATAATTAACTTCCTTAACTGGAGGGAGCAATGTGTATTGTATCCAAAACATTGACATTGCAACAAATGAGAGAGAAATAATTCCAAAACAACAGCATGTTGTTTTGTCATTTCTTCTCTCCCATTTATCACATCATTATTTTTTCGTGTTTGTTATTATTATATGTTTTACTCTGTATGCGAGTAAGCACTCGGTAAACAATACTCCAAGACATAGCAAGAACAAATAAAAAAATCATAGTTCTCGCAATTTTGTAACATCTGCAATCAGATGTTACTTACCATCCGTGCAGGCCACCTAACACATTTCCGTAACTACATAGTACTGTACTGTACTTATGTACTTCGTAGTGAAAAATTGTAGATGTAACAAATACATAAAAATGAAAGTCAACGAAGCGAGTGAGGCGTGTAAGAATCGTGCCCTATGGCGCTCTGTTCTCTCTGCCTACCCCGCAAGGGATTTGGCGTGAATTTATGTATGTATGTAACAAATATTATCTCGAAAATATTTATATCAATAAATATGTTGTAATAACAGATTTAGGTAGGAATTGTTTTTCACAAATGATTGCAAATAAATAAATTTTTCTTCTAATATATAAAATTTTCGAGTCTAGATGTGCGTAATTGAACTCCTCCGAAACAGCTTGACCGATTCTCATGAAATTTTATGTGCGTGTCGGGTAGGTCTGAGAATAGGACAACATCTATTTTTCATCCCCCTAAATCACAAGGGTAGCCCACCCCAATTTTTCGACATATTTCTGTTTCTTATTTTTTTTATAAAACGGGATACAAAAATACATGCAACCCTAAATTTTCAACCCCCTACGATCAACCCCTATTTTTTAAATTTTATTTTTCGGCAAGTCAACGTTTGCTGGGTCAGCTAGTATTTATATATAAGTTATCTAAGTTATCCGATTAAGATAATAATAAATATGCTTTTTATTGAAAATAGGAAGAATCCCTTGTGGTGTGAACTCTTTGTAATAATTTAATTAAAACAAAAAGTTTCTTAATGACAAAAATTATTTACACCTTAGATTTACTTCAAGCAGATTATTATTTAACTACTTACGAAGTACAACAACAGTACAGTCCAATTCCACCGTATATAGGGCACAGCACAAACTAGACTAACCAAAGAGACTATACTACCACAGTATACTACTAACTTAAAGTAACTTAGAAGTGAATAGTGATCAGTGTTGCCAGCTCCAACAAATCATAAAACAACAGATCTCTGATTAAAAAATAGTAGAAAACAGTAGATGGGTTCAAAAAGGCAGATTTTATACTTTTCTCATCGTTATCATCATTACATAGTATACTAGCTGACCCGGCAAACGTTGTCTTGCCGAAAAATAATATTTAAAAAATAGGGGTTGATCGTAGGGGGTTGAAAATTTAGGGTTGCATGTATTTTTGTATCCCGTTTTATAAAAAAAATAAGAAACAGAAATATGTCGAAAAATTAAAAAAAAAATTGAGGGGTGGGCTACCCTTGTGATTTAGGGGGATGAAAAATAGATGTTGTCCTATTCTCAGACCTACCCGACACGCACATAAAATTTCATGAGAATCGGTCAAGCCGTTTCGGAGGAGTTCAATTACGCACATCTAGACTCGAGAATTTTATATATTAGAAAACAAAGTCACTTTCCGCTGTCTGTCCCCTTATATGCTTATATTTTTAAAACTACGCAACGGATTTTGATGCGTTTTTTTATAGTTAGAGGGTGTCAACGGGGTGGTTTTAATCTATATTTCATATATGAAAAAATATATTTCATATATAAAAAAATGTAAATTTTCTAGATTTTGCACTTTAATTGCAAACGCTGGCTGAACCCTAAGTAATAGATCAAAATCCTAAGTAATAGATCTACATTATTGAACACCTTCAGAAGGTCTACAAAAAAGTGAGGGCATATGTCTACCTCTTAGGGATAACCCACAATGACCATTTTTATTTATTTTACTTTTAACGAGAAATAATGACTTATTTAGGAAGCGATTTTAACCATTATAGCATTAATTTTCTTCCTAATTGGAATGCACAATCTATTTAAGGCACTTAATTAGTGCCTTAAATAGATTGTGCAAGTAATATAGATGATCCTGGCCCTTTACAGCATACAATTTAAAAGAATATTTTCGAAGATATTGCAGAATTAACATAGCGAGACAACAGTTAAAGCCGATAAATAGCACAAATTTAACCTCATGATATCCAAAATTTAGTCATTACTTTTGATTCGGAACAAAGTTCGACAAGTCAATAAAAATCTAAATTATTTTATTTACTAGGACACATTCACATTATTATATTTATATAATCACAGCATATGTAATAAAAAAGCTACTCTAGAATAAACTATAAGAGAAATAAGAGTATGTAGTATTATTTTTTATTATTATTATAAGGTATGACACGTATTTGAGAAATTTAAAGTTTCAACTGTAATTGCTGTAGTCTATTAAACTATCCAGTTACATCATCATCATCATCATCAGCCTATTGCAGTCCACTGCTGGACATAGGCCTCTCCCAATGTGCGCCACAACATCCGATTCTCTGCCTTCCGCATCCAGTCTTTACCAGCAGCCTTTCTGAGGTCATCTGACCATCGGGCTGGTGGGCGTCCTACGCTGCGTTTGCCAAGACGCGGTCTCCACTCTATGACCTTCTTGCTCCATCTACCGTCGGTCCTTCGGCAGATGTGACCAGCCCATTGCCACTTCAGCGAGCTTATTCTACGAGCTATGTCGGTTACTCCAGTTCTCTGGCGGATATACTCATTCCTGAGTTTATCTTTCAGAGATACCCCGAGCATAGCCCGCTCCATAGCTCGCTGAGCGACTTTGAATTTGTGGACTAGCCCCACCGTGAGTGTCCACGTCTCGGCACCGTAGGTCATTACCGGTAAGACGCACTGGTCAAAGACTTTGGTCTTCAGACATTGCGGTATAGGCGAGCTGAAGACTCGACGCAGTTTGCCGAATGCAGCCCAACCAAGCTGAATCCTCCTTTCGGCCTCCTTCTCGAAGTTTCGTCTACCTAACTGGATGACTTGGCCTAGGTAGACGTATTTGTTTACGACTTCGAGAATTGACCCTTCGACGCTTATCGGTCCGGGCACGACATGTTCATTGAACATGACCTTGGTCTTGTCCAAGTTCATGCCCAAACCGACACGCCGGGAGGACTCGTCCAGGCTGCGCAGCATTCCGCTTAACTGTTCCAGCGACTCTGCCATTACAACAATGTCGTCGGCAAACCGAAGATGCGAGATGTACTCACCGTTCACGTTGATACCCTGTCCAGTCCAATCCAGTGTCTTAAAAACGTCCTCCAGAGCATTGGTGAAGAGTTTGGGAGATATAACATCTCCCTGTCTTACACCTCTATTCAGCTCGATGGCGGTCGTCGCCTGGTCCTGTATCTGGACAGCCATCGTGGCGGTGTCATACAAGCATCTCAACACCTCGATATAACGCCAGTCAATCCGACATCGCTGCAGTGCATCCAGAACTGCCCAAGTTTCGATGGAGTCGAAGGCTTTTTCGTAGTCCACGAATGCCATACACAGCGGCTGATTGTACTCTTCGGTCTTCTGTACAATCTGCCGAACAGTATGGATGTGGTCCACGGTACTAAAGCCTTTTCGAAACCCGGCCTGCTCCGGAGGCTGGAATTCGTCGAGTCTTGCAGCGAGACGATTCGTGACGACCCTCGAGAACAACTTGTAAACATGGCTCAGGAGTGAGATGGGTCTGTAATTCTTCAGTAAGGTTTTATCACCTTTTTTGAAGAACAGCACCACCGCACTCCCGCTCCAAGCCTGTGGTGTTATGCCCTGGTGTATGACGGAATTAAAAAGGCTTGCTAATTCCTTTAGGATAGGACTCCCGCCGGCTTTTAGAAGCTCTGTAGTAATTCCGTCATCACCGGGTGCCTTGTTGTTCTGGAGTTGCCCGAGAGCCGCACTAATCTCGCTTTCTGTGACATCGGGAATGTCCTCACTATAGTGACGCGTTAGCGGGGCTCTGTGGTCATCATCGCTGTGTCCTGTTGGCTTGGTCATCCGTGTGGAATAAAGGAGCCCATAAAAAGATTCTATCTCTGCGAGAATCTCGGGCTTAGAGGTGACGACACGTTACATGACGTCCAGTCCAGTTACATGACGTTTTATAATCATAGAAATAAAAGTAAAATATTTTCTTGAGGTAACGGGTGTTTCTCTATACTAATTGAAAAAAAAAACAGTAAAATTAATGCATGAAACATAAAACAGGGCCATCGATTGAAAAACAGTAAATCTACTGTTAAAACAGTAGGGCTGGCAACAGTGATAGTGATGTACAACGTACATATCTACAAAGCGGTAGTGTGCGCAATCGAGTACATATCACTCGAACATTATCGATCAGTCTATGATAAATCTATGGTATCGGCCAATGTTGCCAACCCCAACAAAACAAAAAAACAACAATTCCCTAATTAAAAAAAAACAGTAGAAAACAGTAGGTCGGTTTTAAAGGTAGATAGATTTCATACTTTACTCATGTTTAATTTAATTTAAACAACCAATACTCAAAATATCCTACATATTCCTCATTGGGATTCGAGGCCTCACAGCCGCTACCTACACCTCCAGGTAGAAAAAGCGTGACGTTATGTTTTACGTGTTTTTTTTTAAGTAGCAAAAGAGTAGTGAGACAAGAAAACTTGTATTATCGTTTAATTTTTAATATAAACATAGGCACATCTATTTGATTAATTCAATGTTTCAAAGTTGTTATAACTGCTACACCATACGTAATACAATAGAGCTTCAACCTGTAGTTGTCACTGACATTCACGACCCGCGCATTAAAATATGACTTTCAATCCCATTTCCCTCGAATTTCAAAAGTATTCGATAGAACTGAACGCTAATTGAAAACAGTAAATTATGAACAAAACAAAAAACAGGGAGAATAGCAAAACAAAACACATTTATTTTACTATGTATGTAGCTATCTATCTTTCTTTCGTGGCTAGCCCTGTTATATGCACCTGCACAAATTTAGCACCCCATCGAAGGATTTTTGAACTCAAAATGACCTTAATCGATAGGTCTACGTTAGGTCTGTATAGGTCCACCATCATTTTTGTTAGGTCACCTATAGTTTTTTTATAAATATTTTTTTTAATTTTGCAAAAAAAAAATTACATCTTAGCATCTCATTTAAACGGAAACTCATTTATCTTTATATTTCTGCATTCTTTATCGTTAGGTCAGTATTGGTCTATAGTTTTTGCTTTTATATTATTCATTTAATTCTTTTTATTAACAATTATAAATAATTTATCACTGGCGCATGCGCTCAACTTGTCAATTAAATTGTCAAATGTCAAATTGTCAATTAAACTAGAAATATAAAGATAAATAAGTTTCCGTTTATATGAGATGCTAAGATGTAATTTTTTTTTTACAAAATTTAAAAAATTATTTATAAAAAAACTATAAGTGACCTAACAAAAATGATGGTGGACCTATACAGACCTAACGTAGACCTATCGATTAAGGTCATTTTGAGTTCAAAAATCCTTCGATGGGGTGCTAAATTTGTGCAGGTAATCGGGATTGATTTATTGACATTGACAAAGTTTAATTGACAATTTGACATTTGACAATTTAATTGACAAGTTGAGCGCATGCGCCAGTGGTAAATTATTTATAATTGTTAATAAAAAGAATTAAATGAATAATATAAAAGCAAAAACTATAGACCAATACTGACCTAACGATAAAGAATGCAGAAATATAAAGATAAATGAGTTTCCGTTTAAATGAGATGCTAAGATGTAATTTTTTTTTTGCAAAATTTAAAAAATTATTTATAAAAAAACTATAGGTGACCTAACAAAAATGATGGTGGACCTATACAGACCTAACGTAGACCTATCGATTAAGGTCATTTTGAGTTCAAAAATCCTTCGATGGGGTGCTAAATTTGTGCAGGTGTTATATGCGTAGATTTAGCATAGTAGTAGACGGCACATGTCAGTGAAAATTGGAAGCACTTTTTACGCACACATTGATAAGGCCCTTACACATCAACAACCCATTTTTGGTCTCGTTGTCAATGCAATAGTCACATATTTAAATGCCGATCTATAGTAGCATAAATCCATAGATTTGGCATAGTAGATGGCACATGTCAGTAAAAATGTAGAACTAAATACAATGAAGAAGGAAACTTATGGAAGTGGCATATCAACAGAAAATTTAAGCCTGATGGCGTCCCATCGGCCGTCTCATGTGGCCGCAAAAAATGGCGGTTTAGTGCTGGGCAAAAGATCTTTATTTATCGATAAACGATCTTGGCTTATTTTATTTTAATTAATGTTGAGTATTAATTATGTAGAGAATTAATACGCAATACGAATTAGTACGCACTGAAATACTGTTATACTGTTTTCATGCGAGTGACAGTGCTGAGTAAGAACGAGACAGATATATGTTTATAAGTGCGGGGTCGAAATGGCCAATATTTATTTAGGCAATTCTACGTAGTGAACAATATGGTTCGTTCATTCAAACAAGTCAATGACTAAATATCACTGATAGCGCGACCGCGAGCAAGCGATTCTCAGGATGTTTTTAATTGACAACATGCCCAAAACTATATAAAAGTTGAAACTTGGAGGCACTTTTTACGTACACATTGTTAAGTCACTCATACATCAACAACCCATTTTTGGATACGTTGTTTGGATGACTATTGCCGATCTATTATTCTAAAAGAATATGGATAAATAAATTTATGGATAAAAGTTTTTTTCTGTCTTCTCCATTTTTTATTATTACATTACCATGGATGCAGTCTTTCAGTTGGATTTTTTTCAATAGTCCAATATAGACAGACTACCGCCCGAATACTGAACCACCACTCAAATAAGACAGTGAATAAAGTGCTACTTACTGCTCAAATTTCACGTATTCTGTCTAATGTGACAGCTACTTAAACGCTTAAGTAGCGCTTATATATTTGAGTGGCAGTTCAGTATTCGGGCTTAAAGCTTTGAGGTCATACTGCCTTAACAGTAGTTTATATTCTTCAGAAGTATTCTTAAAAAACGCATTATGCATACGCCTCACACCAGGGGTTGAGAGGGTTATGTATGGCTCCCGAGAGATGATAGTTCGCTGTACGCACTATAACAACCCAGCGCCCTTCCCGCTTCGTTAAGTTAGTGCAGATTGGGACATGGCTGAGCCTTTCAGCCAGTGTAAAAAAAGTAGTTGCAGTAAAGAAAACAATAAATCTACAAATATTTTATTCTTCCTTACTTCTCCCTTTTTAACAAATATACGCCCGAATACTGAACCGCCACTCAAATCTAACAATCAATAAAGTGCTACTTACTGCTCAAATTTCACGTATTCTGTCTAATGTGACAGCTACTTAAACGCTTAAGTAGCGCTTATATATTTGAGTGGCGGTTCAGTATTCGGGCTATAGCAGCACATAAGTGTCTTAAACCCTTTCAAACAATACCTGATATTTTAAATTAGACCAGAAAAGAAATCAGATGCATTTTTTAAACTACTGGATGGCAAATTGTTACTCAGGTCTCTTCTTTTATTTTGTTTTTGGTTCACATCTATAATTGATTCAATAGATTCAAAATATGATATATTCCAAAATTTCACATCATTGTCATGTGAACATGATGCAATGTACTGACCATCATGACTAATATCAAGACATTCTACAGGCATTTTGTGCTGTCCCACTATGCCCAATTGTCTTTGTGGAAACATGTGAGATGCTCTCAATATCCCATCTTCGCCAGAAGTGACAACAATATTTTGTGTTATAGGCACCATACATTGAATGGCATGTTTCTGTCCTACATATTCATCACTATGCAATCCAAACTCCTTCCAGTTAAATAAATACAATTTTCCAGTTGATGATGCCACAAGAAGTTTTGTGTCTGATCTGAATAGACCCATACAAGTTAATTCTGCATCATACTCTTCAGATGTAGTATAAATTTTACTGAAAGAAAAAGATAATCTGGTGTTCATTTTGTGTGATATATATTGGTATTATGTATATTAGTGTATGGACAGTACCACCTTGTAACTGTAAATATCACTTACTGCAGGCCATATCACAAACTTACAGCAATCCTATTAATACAGTAATTTGTACTGTATATATTACTACTACTACTATTACTATTACTACTACTTACTATTACAAACTATAATTGTTAAGAAACATTACACAATCACTACTGATTGTGTAATGTTTCTTAACAATTATAGTTTTTGAACAACTAGGAAATCTGTTGATTATCCTAGAGCAGTTACTGAGGAAGCTGAGCTGTAAAATATCAGCATAACCCTCCCTTCTTAAGTTATATCTTCAAAACTTAAAACAAATTTTTTAATTTTTGTAGTACAGTTAGTTGAAAGTCTCTTACCTTCCTTTCAAGTCAATAGAAGTAAGTATGCCATCACCAGCAGCACATACTAAATATTTCTGAGCATCATTTGAAATCATATCTGAAACATGTTCGTCTCCTATTTTTATACTGAAAACTGGGTCTGGTTTCCTCAAATCCCACAACTTCACTGTACCACAATCATCACCTGAAATCAATAAAATACTACTTATTAAAATAAACCCATAGCATGTAACAATACAAAGGTGACTTCATGAACTGAGAAGTTGTTAATATAAATCATAAATGCATAATCACAAAATATTTGGTAAAGGTAATCTATGTAAACATAACATAACTTCATGACTTCTATTATCCAAAGGTGTAGGCAGCAGCTGTTAAGCCTCATCTCGCCATTATGTTTACGTCCCAAATGGATTAAGTACCATACCAGCCACAACATTTTCAGTCATCAATATTTATCACACTTAACTTTCGAAAACAATTTTGAAAAGTTATCTATGTAAAGTTCAAGGTAAAACTATAAAACCTACCTGTAACAATTTTTTCATTATCCAAAGCAATCAATTTATATACAGGTTCTTCATGTGCTTCATTGTAACACATTTTCAATTTACCAGTCTCTACATCTGTGGCCATAATAACTTTATCCTGAAAATTATTATTTTAATTAAAAATCATTTTCACATATATAAGAAAGTTGAAAATGTCACTTTTTTTTATGGAAAAGGAGGGCAAACCAAGGGTAAGCAACCAACGCCGCCCATAGACACCAGCAACACATATAGAGTTACTGTTGCATTGCCGACCTTTAAAGGAAAGTGGATAGGAAAGGATGGGAAAGGCGGGTGGGCCTCTGGGTACCTCTCTCACCGAACGAAACGCGGCATGAGCCACTTTACGTTGGTCTTCTGAGAGGTTGTGGTATTTCACCGGTCGAGCCGGCTCATTCATGCAGCGAACTGCTTGGCTCTACCACTGTTAAAGTCACTTCCCAAAGAGTGGCACATTTTATTTTCAGAGTATTAACACAAGAGAACTACAATTTATTACAGAAAAGTATTCTTGTCAATTTTACAAAAACTATTTAAAACAGCTAATCTCTCTAAATATCAAATTCCGGAGGAATCATCAGAGAGCTACTGTCTCCAGTAATTTCTGTATGTGAGTTTTTAATAATTCGCATAACTTACAAAGTTTTATTTACCTTAGCCGTAGAATATAAAGTGGATCCTTCCTTATTAAATTCAATATCTCTGCAAGCTTTGAGATGTAATTCTAAAGTGTTCACAAGTTTCGTTTCGTCGTTATTATATTCATATAATAATACATCTCCGACTATATTTCCTAAGGCTATTAAATTCTTGGCGGGATGTAGAGATATATCAACTATAAAATCTTCACATGTTATTGCTGGAGGGTGATCACGGGGTTTGGATTTTTCAGCTTTAATCGCTATAACAACCTGATCATCGTCATCTTCTTCCTCAACTTTGATATCGCTTGTATCAGGCAAATCTTCGTCTTCACTCATACCATCTTCATCTGAAAAGAATAAATGTTCTTTAGGAAATGAAGAGAATTTGACATATTTTCACACAATTAAATAATCTAGTTATACCCTTTTTTTAGAAAGAAATATACAGTATTTAAATATATTTTGTGACTTACCATTGTTTTCCGATAATTCATATTCCTCACTCGTGTCATCTTCACTTGAATCGCTTTCATCGGAGGAGTTTTTATCGAATTCTTTGAAATGTATTGTCATTTTTAATCAATATTACCAAGAGTTTATATAATTGTTATTAGCTAACTCGATTAATTTAATAATACTAGAATGTGTACAATAAACATGTAGTGTATTTCTTTTAGGTTATAGAGAGCATAGATTAACTGATTTTTTTTTTTGTTTTTTAATTCCGGATATATGAAGAAGCCCTAGTAGCCGCACTATTGCTTTTTTTGAAGTACCCATTTTAATCATGATTGTTGCTTTGCACAAATAAGTATCTAGATATTTGAATTCCAAGATGTATTGTTGTATGAGTTGATTTTACCAAAAAAATGAAAAATTTAGCTGATCAGTGATCAGACGTTGTTCGTCTTAGTTGAGAAGTTGCGTTTTGCTAATTCACCTAATTGACGTTTCCGCGTCTTAATTGTTTGTTTAACCCTGTATCGGCTGTATCTCTCTTGTTGTGCTCTCTGTGAACAGTTTAAAGCAGTTTAAAATGTAAAAGCCTGTGACAACTCGTGCTAAGCCCTGGAGTGAGTCACACTTTTTGCTGCAACCAAGATAAGCCATATTAGATATCTATTTTGATTGGCCAATCCGTGATTATTTTGATAAATACCTATTTTAGAAATTCCTATTGTATAAGTGGACTACCAACTACTACTACCACCAAGCCAGTGACGGTGCTTTGACCCTTTGGGGGTATGAACAAATTCGCTTGCGATGTACAGGAATATATAATAAGGATTAGCGATAGCCTTATTTCAGTAATTACTAAAAACTGCAATTTAAATAGGCTTGTACATCGCAAGCGAATTTGTTCATACCCCCAAAAGGTCAAAGCACCGTCACTGGCTTGGTGGTAGTAGTAGTTGGTAGTCCACTTCTATTATGCACAGGGGGGTCAGCGAGGTAGGTACTGAACAACTGTATTTCTAGTATTAGAGTAAATCACTGCCATGCTGTGCGATTAAGTTCTAAGTTTTTAACCATCCAAACTCTTTGTGGCCTGTCGTAATCAACTCATAAGATTAACGTGCCCACCGCAGCAATATATCAATGACCCATTGACATCTGCTATGTAAAACATATGCTTAATAAACTGAGTCAACCAGTTTTCTATTACTACTACTACCATTAACCATAGAAACTACCAAAGAAAAGGCACTTTGGCTTCTAAGCGTTAGCCCATCCGACCTGGCGAACTACAACTTTAAAAAAAAATTACAATACAAACCTATTTATATGCTCTGTGCCCATTATTTACATCCTCTTTGATAGTTGATAGTGTTGATACAAACAAATTTATACAAACCGATTACCGAATGTTACCGAAGAAGAAGTATTTACCATATTTGTATTGTATGTATTAATGTTGTATACAAATATGTTATTGGTGTTTCAGTTGCTTCTAGTGTACCTGATAAATTATGTTAAAAGTTTCGATACCAACGGATACGTTGCATATTGTCCCTGCATGGGTAAGAAAATATTAAAGTTAAAAATCAGTAATCAACTCACCGTAACGTTTTTTTAAGTTCAATTCATAGACGAGATGTTGTTCTTCCTCTCGGCTATCGTATAATCTTTTGTTTTAATTGATTGGAAAAGAGGAAGTGAAAAAATATTATCGGCTTATTACTATCAGTTTAATTAATCATAATTTTTGGTATTAAAGTCAAATCTAGTTATATTTGTTACTGTAGAAAATATACTTCGTATATTTATGTACATTTGTTTATTTATTTATTTTATTTTATTTTAGGAAGATTTGGTAACCAAGCAGACCATTTCTTAGGGGCATTAGCATTTAGCAAGGGGTTGAACAGAACTCTAATCCTTCCTCCATGGGTGGAATATAGATATGGTGAAGTAAAGTCCACACAAATACCATTTAATACTTATTTTAATGTAGTAGAATTGGCTCAGTACACAAATGTTATCACAATGGAAACATTTATGAATGATATAGCACCAACTATCTGGCCAGATGAAAAAAGAATCTCATTTTGCTATACTGCAAGGCAAGGGGAGCAAGAAAACAGCTGCAATGCAAAGTCAGGAAATCCATTTGGACCATTTTGGGACACTTTTAATGTTAAATTTGTAGATTCAGAATTTTATGGACCATTAAACTATGATGTTCACAATAATGTAATGATGGATAAATGGAAAGCTAAATATCCTCCTCAATTATGGCCGGTACTGGCTTTTACTGGTAAGTAAAGTAGTAGTAGTAAGTCTATGCAAAAAAAAAAACAAATGCAATTTTTTTTTTTTGCATAGACTAAAATAAATTCAGGATTTGTATGATAAAATTCTTCACATTACTACTATACTAACTATTAAATTGAACATATAAAAAATTGCCTTAATTATTTAATTTTTTTTTTTTTGTTTTTTAATTCCGGATATATGAAGAAGCCTTAGTAGCCACACTATTGCTTTTTTTGAAGTACCCATTTTAATCATGATTATGTATAATTGCAAGCGATGACCTGACGTGAAATACTGTCCTGCTCTATGGAGCACACTTTGAGGCCAATTTGGCCTCAGCCGCTAGATGACCGCGGAACTGGACGTTACTCGACACAAAGAATTCCAACAGTGGCTGAGGCGGGTAAGGGACTGCTCTCAAAACAGGGAGCTACGACAAAGGGTGGTTTTTAGCGGTAAACGCGCAAATCTGCGTCTTCTTAGGGTTGAAGTAGAGCAAGCTTAGTCGGTCCCAGTCTGAAACATGACTAAGCAAAGTTGCGATTTCAGACACAAGTTTGTTCCGGTGCTCGTCGACGTTTTTCCGAGAAATTCGCGGATTGCATCCCTCGTACTGTCATCCACATAACAATGAAGATTGCTGCTAAGCAGCATGTCATTGATATACAGAAGAAACAGCGTAGTGATGTATGCTCCGTGCCGTGAGAAAGCTGGGAACCCAATCGCATAATTTCTCGGGAAGCCCATAACATGGAAGTTTCGAAAGAAGTGCTTTGCCAAAGTGCCACAGTTGAGGTTCCTAATATCAACTTGCTCCAGAACACTTTCTATATGGTCATGAAATGACTGTGTCGTAGCCGTCCTCGACTCCTACATCCATCGTGCTGTACTGATTCCAACACTAACTTATGAAAGCGAGAGTTTGGAATGGCAGAGGGTGCATGAAAATAATGATAAAGCAGTCGAAATGAGATCACTGCGCAAAATTTGCTCCATAAAGTTCACCGATCGCGTCAAAAAAAAAAGCTTATAAGGAAGGAAGGTTTAAAAGAGGATCGGAAGAGAGTGAATAAAAATTAAGGAAGTGCATACTCCGATGATTTGACCAGGCAGAAAGAATGATTGATTCAAGATTGACTAAGCAGATTTACAGTATATAAGCGCTAGGATGTTGGAGTCGATGAGGGCGACCATATACTTTCCTTAATCAAATTAAACGTGTCCGTGAAAGGTGATGCCAGGAGTCCTAAAAACCGGCGAGCATGTATGACGCCGTTGATTAGAAATCAAAAGACTGAGGAAAATAAGAATCGTGCGTTATGGCGCTCTGTTTTCTCTGCCTACTCCCCAGAGACATGGTGTAAAGATTTGTATGTATGTACTATTACACTCCTAACAAAGATAACCACCAGTCAGATTTAGTACGACAATAGTTTCGGTTTCGGCAAAAGTTTCGGCCTAAATTGACCGAATTTATATACATATATATATATATATATAGAGAACTGTCATTATAATCTACTACAAATATTGTTAAGTATAGTACCTAATAATATTTACTCCCTTTTCAGGAGCACCAGCCAGTTTTCCAGTACAAAAAGAGAATGTTCATTTACATAAATACTTAAAATGGAGTGATAATATTATTAATAAAACGAGACTATTTAAAAAGAAGAATATGAGTGGTGGTGGTTACTTAGGTATTCATTTGAGAAATGGTCCTGATTGGGTCAAAGCATGTCAGCATGTCAAAGATAGTAATATGTTGTTTGCTGCTCCCCAATGTGTTGGTTATAGAAACGAAAGGGGACCACTAACCTTATCCATGTGCTTGCCAAATCCCAGCGATATAATCAAGTAAGTAAATTGTATTATGAAATTTTATGGATTTGGCTGTTTGTTGTGCTTTCATACATACATACATAACTTCACGCCCTTGTTACCCGAAGGTGTAAGCAGCGGCTGTTAAGTATCGTCTCGCCGTTATGTTTACGTCCCAAATGTAATAGGTGGCGAACCTATAGCCATACCGGGCACAAAGTTTTCAGTAATCGATATTTATCACACTTAACTTCCGAAAACGATTTCGAAAAGTCATTGTTGTGAACCAGTGTCAGTTTTCGAACCCGGACCTCTGGATCAGAAGCCGTGTTCTCGACCACTGGACCACTGAGACTGTTGTTGTGCTTAATGTATGGCAATAGCATTACCTATCACATGAGGCAAAAACCGCTACCTTCAACAACACGGATAACTACTCTGAGATATCAAATGGGGTTGGCAGAGAGAACAGAGCTCCATAAGGCACGATTCTTACACGCCTCACTCGTTTTATTGACTTTCATAACCCTTTTCTTGCACGCGCGTCGTTTTTTGTGGCTTCCTTCAGGACATCTTCTATTTGGTCATGGAATGTGTGTCTTGGCCGTCCTCAACTCCTACGTCCTTCCGATTTTGCAATGTATGTCTGCTTAGTCAGTCTTGCACCATCCATTCTTTCTACATCTACATCCTTTCTACATCCGAACCATCGAAGTATCGGAGCATGCCCTTTCTTACTTTTACACCAACACTTTCTTTCAATCGAACTTCCTTCCAACCTTGTCTTCGACGCGGTCAGCGAGAGTCACTCCGCAGATTTTGGGCCGGCCCTCATTTCGACCGCGTTTATCCTACTTTCGTGCACACTACAATACCCAGCTCTCGCTTCCATAAGTTACTTGAAATATTCTACATATTATACTAACATATTTTAAAATGCGGGCAATAATTAATCATGACCTAGTATAAAACGAAGTCGCTTTCTGCTGTCTGTCCTCTTATATGCTTACTTATATATTTGAAACTGCGCAAGGGATTTTGATGCAGTTTTTAATAGATAGAGGGTGTCAACGGGGTGGCCCGTCTATGTATCTATAATTCATGTATGATTTAGTAAAGAAAAGTGATGAATCCAAAATTTACTAATTTATTACTTTTGATGCGGAACAAAGTTCGCGGGGCAGCTAGTAATATTATAAAGATGATGCATCTGCCCTTATAAATTATAGAAGCTAATGGATAGAATATTTAAGAAAGGTTAAAATTTATTATATAGAATACGCTTTATTGTACGCCATTTTTATGATACATTGAAGTAATTAATACATAGTAAAAGTTGATCAAGTACAAAAGGCGGTCTTATCGCATGTTGCGATCTCTTCCAGACAACCTTTGTATGGACATGTAGAACTAGAAATAGTGATACGCGATGTACAGCTTGTTTGAAATCTGTATCATCAAGGCACATCTAGATAAGTACATACACATCTAAACACACACATATATACATATATATACAAACATAATATATACATACACAATTCACATATATATCACTACATAGTATAAAACTAAGTCGCTTTCTCTTTCCCTATGTATGCTTAAATCTTTGAAACTACGCAACGGATTTTGATGCGGTTTTTTTAATAGTTAAGAGGGTGTCAACGGGGTGGTTTTGATCTATAATTCATGAATAGTGTAGTGAAAAAAAATGATAATTTTCAAGATTTAAAATTTTAATCGAAAACGCTGCCTGTACCCTAAGTCATAAATCAAAACAATGTACTACATTATTATACACCTTTAAAAGGTCTATAAAAAAGTCCCCGAGGGCATATGTCTATGTCTTAGGGATAACCCACAATGACCATTATTATTTTTTAACTTTTTACGAGAAATAATGGCTTATATGCGAAGCAATTTTAAACATTACAGCATTAATTTTCATCCAAATAAGTGTCTTAAATAGATTGTGCTTTTAATATAGATCAATATAACCATTTACAGCATGTAATATAAACTAATATTTACGAAGATATTACAGTATTAACATAGCGGTACATAGCAGTTGCGTTTGCGCGCCAAAACGCGTGCCGATAAATAGCACAAATTGAACTTTTTAAGATCCAAATATTACTAATTTATTTCTTTTGATGCGGAACGAAGTTCGCCGGGTCAACTCGTTGTTATATAATTTGCAAAATTATTGTTACAGGCAAGTGAAAAGAGCCCTCAAGAAACTCCACAATATCAAGTATTTATTCGTTGCGTCGGATTCTAATCACATGATTGACGAGTTTAAAGAAGTATTGCACCATACTGAAGTCAAAATAACCAGGTTGCAGCCTTCAAATCCACATCTTGATTTAGCTATATTAGGTCAAGCAAATTATTTCATTGGCAATTGTGTGTCATCATATTCGGCGTTTATCAAAAGAGAAAGAGATTCAAGAGGATTACCTTCTGAGTTTTGGTCGTTTCCACATCGCAAAAAGGGCAAACATGAGGAACTTTAGATGTACTAATGTTTATTAAAAATAATCATAAGTAAAAACCGCAAATTTTCTTTAATTCGTCTGCCCGTTTGGAATATCCTGATGATGAATCTAGGTGGTGCTCCCCGCTTCTGAACTGAGAAGTAATGGGATCCGGGCTCACATCAATGACTTCTTGCAAGTTAATATGTGTAATAAATATTGATGACTGACAACATTGTGCCCGATATATGATAATAGGTTCCACCACATTTTGAAAAAAGTGGAGTAAAAAGTTAGCGTCAACGTTAACTGCATTGTGTACTTATTATGTACGCATCACGTTGTGGTGCTTATTTACAAAAATAAAGTGTATATTTGGGTAATAAATAAATAATGTACATTTAGTACCTCAAATTGCCACCAGAGGGCGCTGGGTGTGTGTAAGAAAACCCAAATATACATAATAAAAAAAAATGTAAAAGTAAACAAAATACTTACGACCGAAACACCCTATTTCGTGCCTCTCCTAGGACCTAATACGAATTTATGGTAACTCAATAATCCATCAGCTATTTATGTTAAAATGTTCCATGCAACTAAGAAAATTACATCACACCCTTGTCTACCAGAATGTGTAGGTCTACTGATGCTCGACTTGCCGAATTTTTAACTCCCAATGGAATAAGTGGCGGAACCTATTGCCATACACCACGCGCAATGTCAGTCATCAATTATTATCACACTTCGGAAAAGTATAGCGTAGCAGTACAGTATGGTGTGAGCCAGGAATCGATCCCACTTAATTTAGATTCAGGCTGCTTGAGGAGTTCGACGTTCGGAGTTCCATTGGACCACTGGGATTTTGGCTCTACTTTTTATTTGAACAAAACAAGATCACTGTAGGTATATTACAATTAGTGATGTGCCAACTCGGAAAATCACAACTCGAGTTAAGAAGGGTTTCGTATTTAGATTTAAATATTCTGTAAACATTTCAACCTGTCTTTTAATAATAACGAGAAAATTACGTTAATTGGCGTCCTAAATTGTTTAATTTGGCAAGTTGAAAACATTTATTGCATCGGAACCCCCTTCATTTCTTACTTTATTTATGTTTACTTTAACTAATTATATTTAGAGAACATAAAACTAAATATTCCGTGAATATTCATATTAAAATTATCTACCTGTCACCGTTATTATTATCGAGCAAGAAACAGTAACAAAAAATTGCGTGGAGTCCCGCCGCGCTACAGAAGTGGAACTTAGTAACATGTATTCACAATAGCTTTCTTTATTTTTATAGGTCTTCACCGACACTTAAAAATAGTCAATAAATAATTAACAATATAGATTTATAATATACTGCTAATGATGGTCTGGTGGTGCGTTGGTAAAACTACCGAATGTAGAATCGAGATTGGCGGGTTCGATCCCCACCCAAGTATAAATATTTATCTGGGTCTAGGTAGAATTTGGCTGGAGGCTGCGCCTCACAAAAGTGAGGCTCTGTGGTTCCACCGCCTCACTCGGCGCTGGGAACCACCAGCCGCGCGGATCCAGGTGGGTGACACGGCTGTCCCGGTGGCGAGGTACTTGAAGTACCTCGGCCTCATCCTGAACAGCCTCTGGAGCTTCGAGGAGTACTTCGTGAGGATGGTCCCCCGAGTAGGACGGGTGGCAGGCGCGTTACACCGCCTCCCCCGAGATTCGCCGCCTCTACGGTGGTGTCGCGCGATCCGTGGCCTGGTACGGGGCTCCCGCAGTGGCTGTTACGCCTCGACTCGCTGTTTTTTTACGTTCCGATTGGAATAGGTGGTGAACCTATTAATACCGATGGCTGAAAACTTTGCACCCTGTGTAGGACACACAGGGTGCAAAGTTTTCAGCCATCGGTATTTATTACACTCAGCTGTCAAACATAATTTCGAAAAGTAATTTGTATTAGCTAGGATACGAACCCACAACTTTTGATTTAGGAGGGGGGTGCTCGATCACTGGACCGCCGAGACTACCGAGATGACTACTATCTACTTCAAAATTGAGTTCTAATATTCACCCGAACTTACATATGTCGGTGCAGGACGCCATCTAGCGGTATATGATGTCAACTATATATAATAACTAGTTGACCCGGCGAACTTCGTTCCGCATTAAAAGAAATAAATTAGTAATATTTGTATCTTAAAAAGTTCAATTTGTGCTATTTATCAGCACGCGTCATGGCGCGCAAACGCAACTGCTATGTACCGCTATGTTAATACTGTAATATCTTCGTAAATATTAGTTTAAATTACATGCTGTAAACGGCTATATTGATCTATATTAAAAGCACAATCTACTTAAGATAGTTAACTGTATGAAAATGAATGCTGTAATGTTTAAAATTGCTTCGTAAATAAGCCACTATTTCTGGTAAAAAATAAAAATGGTCATTGTGGGTTATCCCTAAGAGGTAGACATATGCCCTTGCGGATTTTTTTGTAGACCTTTTAGAGGTGTATAATAATGTAGTACATTGTTTTCATTTATCACTTAGGGTTCAGGCAGCGTTTTCGATTAAAGTTTTAAATCTTGAAAATTATCACTTTCTTTATTTCTACACTATACATGAATTATAGATCAAAACCACCCCGTTGACACCTTCTAACTATTAAAAAAATCGCATCAAAATCCGTTGCGTAGTTTTAAACATATGCGCATATAAGGGAAAAGACAGCAGAAAGTGACTTTGTTTTATACTATGTAATGATAATTGATAACCCTATAAAACTTTACTAGGTAAACTGATTTAATTATGATTACATGTTATTATTAGTCTCGGTGGCGCAGTGGTCGAGCACACAGCTTCTGATCCAGAGGTCCGGGTTCGATTCCAGACTTTGGCTCACACCAATGACGTTTCGAAATTGTTTTCGGAAGTTATGTGTAATAAATATCGATGGCTGAAAAACTTGTGCCTGGTATGGCAATAGGTTCGCCACCTATTCCATTTGGGACGTAAACATAACGGCGAGACGAGGCTTAACAGCCGCTGCCTACACCTTCGGGTAACAAAAGGCGTGAAGTTATGTTATATTATTTATGTCTATATATTACTGAAATATATTTATTATTTAGATAAGGAAAATACACGAAATTTATAATTATGTGATTAATTAAGCAATTCATTATATTTAATAACTGTTTTGGTGATATTTCCTTTTATTGTTTAAATGTTTAAATCCATACTGATGCTGCATGAATATTCGTAATATTTATTTTCATGATTAATATCTTAATATTAGATAGTATCAACTCGTTTTATGTAATATTAGTTATTTATGAGAACTTAATTTTAAAACATGTAGCGTGTAACTAGTAGCGCCATCTGCCGAAAGATAATGAAGTTATTGATTATTAAAATAATTAATTTATATATTTACAAACTATTTCGTACTTAAACTGGTCAAGATAATTACTAAAATCTATTATTTAGTTAAGTAAAATGCGCGAAATTTATAATTATGTGATTTAACGATCAATCATGATTCGTAACTGTTTTGGTGATATTGCCTTCTATTCTTTAAATCAATACTAATGCTGCATGAATATTCATAATAATTATTTTCATAATTAATATCTTAATACTAGATAGTACCAACTCGTTCTATGTAATAATTAAAACATATGAGAACTAAATTTTAAAACTTCCTAGTAGCCGCCGGAAGATAATGAATTTGGATTGATAAAAAAAGTAATTTATAGATTTACAAACTATTTCGCACTAAAACTGGTGTCATAATTATCTAAAATTGTTATTTTGAATTTTAATTATCCTATTTTTCAATTATAATTGCTGGAGTAGGTTCACTTGTTGTGCAAAAAGATGTTGTTCATCATTATTGTTATATCAATTATGACCAGCTAGTACCACTATCCGCTACTAGATGTCTGTACGGGTAGTTTAAAAAGTCGCTATGTCTTTTCGTCCTTGGTTTATATGGATCTTGGCATTTTTGTTACTATTATATTATATTAATAGTGGCCGCAAGGGGGCGTTAAAAGCGTTAAATGCTTTTGCACGAGACATTAGAAGTTCCACTTCAAAAACAAATTTACTTTATGGAGTTTATGGGAGCTCTCCTTAAATATTTATTTTCGTTTATGTTAGTATTTGTTGTTAAAGCTACAATAGAAATACAGTCGACTCTTGTTAATTCAAACCTGCGATAATTCAAACCTCTCGATAATTCAAACTAAGATATCACGAGTTCCCTACAAAATCTCTTTATATTTCGAACTAAATCAATACATTTTTAAACTCTTGGTAATTCGTACGAAAATATCATTGCTATATAACAAAACGACGCGTTAATTCGAACTTATCGGCGTCCAATACTCGACAATTCGAAGTTGCAGAGAGAAAGATTGTAAGTATGTACATACATTTTGCGACAAGATCAAACTTGTATTATCTTGTTTGTTATGTTTAGGCTATGATTACAGTGTTTGACTAATGGTACTGTTACACATGCTTTTTATTAGTACGAAAGCATGCCATTACCAAGCAAGTGCTCAATAGTAGCATGTGTGTTGATACATTGCTAATAATGAGCATGTTAATGTGAAAATCGACAGCCATGCTAATATCGACCATGTATCTATATTCTAATTCAAGAAGTAGTGGGTTCAAATCCTGACACTGGCACATACCAATGACTTTTCGAAATTCTTTTCGGAAGTTATGGTATTTTCGGAAGGTAAACCAGTATTACAGAATTCTTTCAAAATAATAATTAATTAACATTATGAATACGTAAGTGTATGTACACGAATGTACCTCTAAAGTTCTGTCATTGTTGTAGAATAGCAGTTAATTAATAAGAATTGATCAACACTTAATAATTCGAAGTTTTCTGTAATTTCTCTCACAAATTTCGAACTATTTAATATTTCGAACACTCGATAATTCGTAATATTTTAAGAGTCCCTCGAGTTTCGAATTAACGAGAGTCGACTGTACATCATCTGTAAAATTTCAACTGTCTAGCTATCACCATTCTTGAGATACAAGCTGGTGACAAACAGACAGCAGTCTTAGTAAAAAGGACCCGTTTTGGGTATGGTATCCTAAAAGTATGACAGAGGAGCCACACTGATTTGCTTCGCGTAACTTAGTCGGGACTCGAATTAAATTTCTAAAAAATCCTCCATGTCAGTGTAGGTGTTTAAACTCTAGTTGACTCGAACCAAGCCCAACTCGAGTTGACCATCACTAATTAGTCTCCCACCTACATCCTAAAAGAACCTTGCGGCAGTACCTATTGGTCTTGGCCTTTTGGCTAGATGTCTTACAGAAAAATCAAAGTGACCGCTTTTGGTTGTAGCTTCTTATGAAAGAGATTAGACGTATTTCATGCAGTTTAAAAGTAAATAAAAGATTTAATAGTTTACTTATAATTTAATTTAAGCTTTGACAGCATACACACGAGGCGGGAACAAAGATTTCTTTCTAATCTCTTTCCTGGTCTTGATTTTAGATTCGTGTTTGTTGAGGGCCTTACGCATAGCACGAGTCTTCTTGGTTCTCAAGTCTAAAGGCTTGTACTTCTTATTTTTGTAATGATTTTGAAGATTAACCTTCATCTTCTGATGATACACAATGTATACCCGGGCTATGGCCTTTCTCACCACACGACTGAAATAGAAAGAAAAAGAAATGAATAAATATTTAGGAAAGTTAGTTTTTAGTTAACAGCAATTTTGCGTCAATAGACTAAACTTTTAATAGATCAAAACAATGTTCTACATTATTAATCAACTTCAGAAGGTTTACAAAAAAGTCTGCAACGACAATGAACATTTTTATTTTGTTACTTTATAGGAGAAATAATGCCTTATTTACAAAGCGATTTTAAACATTACAGCTTTAATTTCATCTAATTAAATGTCTAAAATAGATTGTGCATGTAATATACTATATGATCCTGGCCTTTTACAGTGGGTAATTTAAACAAATATTTTTGAAGATATTGTAGTAATTTAACATAGCGGGACAGCAATTAAAGCCATGATATCCAGATATCCAACATTTACTCATTTATTACTTTTGGTGAGGAACAAAGTTCGCCGGGTCAGCTAGTATTTTTATAAATTTATCATAAATAGGTAAATAACAATAAATGGGGAAATTAAGATAGGTGGTTTAAAAACGCGTATACTACCAAAATATACAAGTATTCTGGAGAAAACTTGGTATAGGGACGAATTGTAATTAGCTAGCATACTGTCTAATGTTCTTCGAAGAAAAATTATGCTATACAGAGATAGAATCTAAAGTATCGAGAAACATGCACTGTATTTATTCACTAGTAAAAATACTCACATTTTGGACAGCTTAGATGCAACGCCTCCTGTCACTTTCGCAACCCGAAGGTTGGTTAACTCCGTTTTTAATTCATCTAGTTGTTTGAACAACTCCTTTTTGTCCTTCGTCCGTAACTCGGAACACTTAACCTTACCCTGGAATGCATGTTTACTGATCAATACACTAATTAAATAACCTTACTCCCAACACATAAACATGTAATATGAGTTTAAGGAAGATATTAACTATCCTCATTTCATCATCCAAATCACTTAGTAACGAGAAATCCTTAAATTTAACCGGACTGGTAATGAAGTTTGTTTTTGAAATTTTTATCACAGTCGCACCACAAATATTCCGAAGAACAGAATGGAAACATATCAGACATGTATGTAAGTTGTAGAAAACGTAAAACAAACGACAGATGAGTCGTAATTTTAGAGATATAAATTAATTTTACAAACCATTTTGAATTCGCCTGAACTCACGTATTTGACGTATTGAAAAGAAAAAATGTTGGGACATACTTTTACGAGGGTTATTCAGTTATCGATTTAAAATAATCATCGATGTTTAACTAATTAATCGATGTTAAACAATTACAGAAAACTTATTTTATTAAATTTGGTTTGAGGTAAGCCGAAGTACCCTGACATGACATGTTTATTAATTCAAATTAATTGGTAATGTATTAATCTGGATCTTAAGTTACAAGTATAGAAAAAATCCTACAATTAAGTAAAGAGACGTGAATTAAATAAAAAACAGGATCGGATCCTACCTTACACCAATACCTAGCTATAATTTGATTTTTGATTTAGTTTCGTAAAATTGTTCTCTAACTTGTCGAAATCAAAATGAGTTTTTCAGAATAATCGTTTAGCTTTTTGCCTTCAGGAATATGGTTTATAATATTATGTATTTATCTTCTAGAACGCCTACCACCCACACATATTGCAAAACAACAAAATTGAAGTGTTTGTGCGGATGTTCAAGTCATTGTTCTAACTATTGGTATGAGATTTTTATAATGATTTTCGATTCCATTTTTTATGCGTTTTCACGTATATTTGTGACTGTTGGTACATATAACATATCGGATCTTCACTATCTACGTTTCATTGCGAAAAAAAAGTCATTCTTATACTGTCAAATCTGCTGTCAAGTACTCAAACTTCAAAAGTGAAATGTGTCAAATTCAGTTTATGTCAAAACCAAAACATTAAAAATAGCGTGGGTTGGCTCCTGTAGTATTAATTACTATTGTACTTTTTATTAGAATGTACGTTTGTGAAATAGATATGTAACATACACTATAGAAAGGAGATATTTAATTCAAATGGATAATTTAAAAGAAGACACTATAAATTATGAGAAGTCTTTACAATATTGGGCTGATATTCCCCCTACGCTTGATGGTGTTCTTGGCGGTTTTGGATTTATTTCAGATGTAGATATACAGGGATCAGAATTATTTCTTAAATCGTTATTAGACTCAAAATCACCTCCTCTAACTAATTCAGCAGTGGACTGTGGTGCTGGTATTGGGAGAATTTCGAAGTTACTACTTCTGCCGCATTTTAATAAGGTGGATATTGTTGAACCAGATGAAAAGTTTATAAATTCTATAAAAGAATATGTTGGTGAACTTGAAGTAAAATTAGGTTTTTTGTACAAGGTTGGACTGCAGGAATTTACACCTAATAAAAAATATGACGTGATTTGGAATCAGTGGGTATTAGGTTATCTCACTGATGATGATTTAGTAGCATACCTTATTCGCTGCAGGTACTTCATTATTTTTTATATGTATAAATATACATCTATTCATATTATTCTTAAAAAAAAATAATTATCCCCATGTAATTAATGAACAATTGTCTTTTTCCAGAAATGCTTTAAGTGAAAATGGAGTAATAATTATCAAAGAAAATGTTACTTCTTCAGGGAAGACAGAAAAGGATGAAACAGATTCCTCCGTTACAAGGGGATTTAAACAGTATGTTAAAATATTTAAAAAGTGTAGCCTAAAAAGAATTAAACAGTGTAAGCAAACCAACTTTCCAAATGGCATATACCCTGTGTATATGTTTGCACTTGTACCTGATTACGATAATATATGTGATTCAAATACTAAATGTAATATAGAATTGTGAAGTATGTATTAGACTCATGTACATTTATAATTTTATTACTATGTATCTAGTATAATTTAATTAATATCAGATATTTTTGTCATCTGCTTGGTGTTCAGAAATATATTTTTATTTAAAAACTTCTTGCTGATAAAATCATTCATTGAATGTCCCAAAAGAGAGGGTAAACATTGTTCTTCAAACAAGAAATTTGTTTACATGGACTAATTTGAGTTTGCTAACCGTTTACATTTGGTGGAGGTTGTTGTTGGTCATGAATGTTCCATTTATTGGCATTCTTTATGATGAAGATACACATCACTCGGTATGGTAAGGTTTTATACTGATGACAAAGATGTGTATGTAGTATGTGCATCAGACTATTCACCCATAGTAGAATGGGGATTTATGAATCACTTGTGTATCTCTTATCCACAGTCCAGTTAATCCTGTAATATACTGAAAAGCTGTCTACTTTTCATCTGTGTTTTCCTGATGGGATTTAACTAAATTGCGATTTCCAATTAGCCTTTTATCATGCCTCTTTTCAGAACACAACCATGACAGGTGAATTGTTCTTGTTCTATGGATTATAACTTTTTTTCACGGGCATCAGATTTTAACGAAACATACTTTATTAGGAAAATTTTTATATAATACAACATACATAACTTCACGCCTTTTTCACCCGCAGGTGTAGGTAGTGGCTGTGAAGCCTCGACTCGTCAAACTTCTTCCCAAATGGGAAGTAAACATAACGGAAAGTTTTAGTCATCTATATTTATCACACTTAACTTTCGAAATTAATTTCGAAAAGTCATTGGTGTGTGCCAGGATTCGAACCCGCGACCTCTTCAGACCCGTGTGCTCGCCCACTGGACCGTCGAGAGTCGAGACTATATAATCATTATCATGCTCATTACATAGTATATAACAAAGTCACTTTCCGCTGTCTGTCGCCTTGTATGCGTATATCTTTAAAACTACGCAACGGATTTTGATGCGTTTTTTTTAAATAGTTAGAGGGCGTCAACGGGGTGATTTTGATCTATAATTCATGTATAGTGTAGTAAAAAAGTGATAATTTTCAAGATTTAGATCTTTAATCGCAAACGCTGCCTGAACCCTAAGTGATAAAACAAAATAATGTACTACATTGTTAGACACCTTCAAAAGATCTACAAAAAAGTCCGTGATGGCATAATATGTCTATCTCTTAGGGATAACAGTAAGACATTACAGTTTAAAACATAGCGGGATATATTAGTTGCGTAGCGCGCCAAAACGCGTGCCGATAAAATAGCACAAATTGAACTTTTTCATATCCAAATTTTACTCTTGTTTTACTCATTTATTACTTTTGATGCGGAACAAAGTTCGCCGGGTCAGCTAGTATATATATAATTATATTATATAGAATAAGTTTAGGGAAGGCTTAATCGAAATGAGAAAGCTTGTTATGCAGTTTCGGAGATTCCTGTGGCTAAGCTATACATTGGTGAAATTATTAAATTCTATATACATAGTAGTTTTTACTAGATACATCTGCCAACAAGCACAAAATATTTCATTGTTTTGTATAGTTTTGCTATCAGTGATAGTTGTTCGGGTATGCTTGTATTTTACGAAGGGAAATTATGAATGACCACTTGTTAAAAATACTACAGTACATTCTGTGTGTTATTTTAAATTCTGTTTGTTAGTTTAGTTAGTTAGTTTTAATCAAACAACAAATAATAAATACAGAATCTCTTAGTTTAATGACTAAACAGATACTATTAGATAGATATTATACTAGAGATGTGACGGATAGTAGTTTGGCCGGATACCGGATATTCGGCCAACCATATAGCCGGATATCCGGTGGAACTTAGCAGTTTGGTGCATTGCACATTTGTGTAGGCGGCGCGCGTACGATCGGGTGGACTCGGTTAGATTCGGGTCTTTTCGTGAAGAAAGAAACGTGTTAACCTGTGAGCTGGAATTTTATCTCAAGTCAGTGCGAATTGATCGCGATCGTGACCCTTATTCTTGGTGGGCAGCTAATGGCAAACAAGACCCAAATTTAACAAAGTTTGCCAAGATCTATCTTTCAGCACCTTGCAGCAGTGTGTACAGCGAAAGACTTTTTCCGCTTGCTACCTCTCAATGCAGAGAAATTAGTATTTATTCACCATAATTTGCCCTTAGTGCAGTATGAGTGATAATTAATTAATTTTCTTTCTACTACATTCACTTTGCAATTGTGTGATTAAAAATTTAAACTAATTATGTTTCTTATGTGATGCTAAATAAAGCAAATAATTACTTAAAAATATTTCTTTTATCTAGATTTTTTAATTCGGCCGGATATCTATCCGGCCAAATAGTAATTATCCGGTATTCGGCCGGATAGTAATAAGGCCGCCGGATACCGGCTAGTTACCGGATATCCGTTTCATCTCTATATTATACCTACCTATATTTCTATGCAAAATCCTCTCTTATAAATAACATTAATTACTTAGAATACGAATAAATACAATCAAATGAAACATGTCGTCATAAAAAGTCGCCATCATGAGTCGTATCTTCTGATAGGGCTCACGTCAACATTATAATTATTAACTCTTATATAATTTTTAATGTATTCACGATCACTATCTGTTAGCAGAATCCAGCTTTCTAACTCTACTAATACTTCTAAACTTATACAACTTTGTATTATTCTTTCTATTGATGTCATGGTAAGAAAATCTGATTGCATTATGCGGAGTTCTTTTAAATATATCAAAGGATTTTTATCTAATAATTTGAACACGAAATCATCAGTTAGTTGCACAGCGGTTCCTAAATGTATAAATTCGATATTAACACAATTGGTAAGAATAAATAATAATTGTTCGTCAGTACAGGTTGAGACACAGGTAAGTTTCTTAAGATTACGAAGGGGCGCTATTTCTAATTTTTTAGTGTAGAGTGATGTATGTTTGATTAGAGAACAATTATACAAAGTTAATGTTTCTAAAAAAGGACACATTTGGCTGATATACATTAAAGCATTTAGATCTATTTGATCCACGTGCTCCAGATGAAGATTTAATAAGTTACAACCCTTAACTTGCAGCACCTGCTTAATTTGATCAGCATAAAAGTCGCAAGATAATAATTTTAACTCTTGTAAGTCTTTCAGTCCGATCAGTGTCATGAGATCAGTTTCTAGAGTAGTATGAAACACAGTCATACTTCTAATGTAAGGACACATCTGCACAGCTAACTGTAGTTGATTGAATGTAGCATATCGACTAACATATACTTTCAAGTTCAACTTGATCATATGAAAATGGTTTGCATCGATGTATTCCAAAACCTTTCCAATATCATCGCATCTACCTACATCTTCGATGTTTTTACAATCTAGAAGTAGTTGAACAAAGCCGACTAATGAAACAAATGTTCTATACAATTGAATGCTTTTTAAACGTTTCAATTTAGCAATAATATCTATACTGCTGTTGGTAATACATTTGGAGCAGGACACATCCAATTTTTCAATTTTTTCACAGTTTCGTACCAAACATCGAATAATGTTATCTGTGCAATCGTAATTTATGGTTAAATATTTTAAACAATGCAGTTCTTTTAAAGATTTAATTACTGTCTCCTCCATATCTGAAGTTTTCCAACCGCCTGATAGGGAACCTAGATTCAACGAGACAAGGCCTGTGAGCATGTGTAACTTTGAATAAAAAGTAGATCTCAACATCTTGGGAATATTATCTATAGATACAGCAGTGAAATATTTAGTGAATAACACCTCTACTGTTCTCACCACAACATTCATTTGACTCACAAATTTACTCATAGAACCTCGGAATCCTAACGATCGTTTAGTTTTTTCAAGTAATTCTGACAGAGCTCTAATAACTTCGTTGGAGAACAAGTCTTGGAGCATCCAGGGAACATTATAATCTAAGTAAGTTCGTATAATCTCAACATGGGTGGACAATGTTAACTGTGCCGTATCTGGGTCTCGCTGCGAAAGACTTGCAATTGTCCCCATTTGCCATTCCGCTTGAAGGGCTACCCAGTCACCGAGTCTTGATAGTGCTAAATTTTCCAGTTTTTTCGGCTGTTTGTATCGTGGCATAAGGACCTGAAAATTAAAACGTTTACCTATCAGCTTTCTTGTGCATATTTTACTTTGCTTTATTTTGTTAGCTGAATTCCCTTCTTCATTATCACGTCATCTCCACTGTATCATATTAGCACCGTAATTGAACTTACACAGTCGCACTAAATTTGAACACGAATCTCTGCTAAAAGCGCATCCAAGATTTCATGCACCTGCTCCAGACGCTCCACTAGTAGTAGTACTAGTAGTTTCATGAACCATTAGGTACCCTTGCATGGGGTGTATCCACAGAAATAGATCAAGATCTTCTGTGGGTGTATCTATATCATTTAAATACCTGAACGGATACTAATACGCCCCAGGATAATAATAATCCCAACATCGTATAATGATACGCATATGAATATAAGAAGGTATTTATTTTCCAACTTATTTACCGGAATTTAATTGCGTTTAAATTCAGTGAGTCAGTTGGTTGTTAAACGTACAGAAAAAAATACCCAGAATATTCTAGTTGTTTAACGAAAGGCCTTATCCCGAATGTGTAATTACCCGCAATTATGCCTAGATTAAAGAATGCTATGTTAATAATATAAAAGTTACGGAAATTCAGCTAAATTTTGATCTCCAATGAATGGAAGTTTAAATAAAACTCGGGAGTTTGATGGAACAAATACAACACACAATGTTTGGAAGATCCCATGTTATTATTACAACACAACAAAACACTGACGTAACATAAAAACTATACACATATATGTTAAATCTTTGTTCTTAATTTCTTCTATAATATAGTGAAAAATTATAGTATTAGTTAATTTACATTATGTACTTATAGGAATTTCTTTAGGCCGCTATAATTTATACCAAAGACGCTCTGCTAAGCTTAGTACTTAATAAGTACCTAAATAATTGCGTAATCTACATGGCTACAAATCACTAAATTAACTTACCAACATATTTTTTCAAATATTCTAACTCTTCAAATCAAACAACAAAGATCTAATAATTCTTTCCTAGGTACAACTATAGATATTTCTGTCATCCAGTGATTACGGAACCATGTTGCGCATGCGCAGCATATTGTATACCTACTTACCTATTTTTAGAATTCACTAAGAAAGCTTGAAATTATTTTTGTTGCGGTCTACATAACTAATACTTGACTAATATCATATAATTTCTCTCATTACTTGTACTACGATGATTTTAAGTTGGTTGGATCATAACTGTGATTGTCGAGTAGTCTGGCTGCTACACCTTTTATGTGATATTTTTTCAGTAGCGTTGATAATACTATTCTGTAAATTTTCAATGGTTTTGAAAAGAGTATTGGCACATGAGTTTCTTGCCCGATTCTTCTCATGAAAGCCCCTACACTCGGAATCGGGCCGCTCGTGGCGATTGCTTCCGTGTTTTTTTGTTCCACGGAGGCACTTGCTTCAAGCGCTCGTGGCTTAGCTTTTTAAATATTATTTTAATTTTAAATATTTTTGTACATTGACTATTTTTAAGTGTCTGTGAGGACCTATGAAAATAAAACCATTTTGACTTTGACTTTGACTAGATGTTTACGCTTGTAAAAGTACAAAATCCTTTTTTTTTAATGACTTATAATTGTTAGCCTGACGGCTGTTACAATTTTACGCGGACTTTTGGTAAGCGCATAGGGCTCTCAACCTTAGGTAATATAAACAACCTGGTCTAAAGGCACCCCCTGTGGGGTACGAACCTCAAACAAAATCCTTAACTCGGTTCATGTATATATACATAACATCATGCCAAGCACCTTGCGGGGTAGGAACCGAGCCCCCGATTCAAACAAATTAAAATATGGTTACAAATTATATGAAGTTTGTCATAGCATAAATATCGGTATCATCGCCTATCAAGTATGAATTATAGTTAAATATAATTAAGCATTATAGGTATTTACGTACATGGTATAAATCATACTCCTCCTCCTCGCGTCGTATTCCTCACTACTGAGGGTCGTGATACCCACCATGTTGATAAATCGCACGTTTGACCGTTTTTTGCCATTTCGAGCGGTCTTTGGCATCGTGCAGCCTGGTGTTCAACGATGAGCGGATTTGGTCAGACCATCTCAGCGGGAAACGACCCCTTGAACGTCTACCGTCGACCTTTCCAGTGAGCATAAGCTGTTCTAAGTTGTGTCCGTCCCTTCTAGCGATGTGACCGAAAAATTCCAATATCCTTTGCAAACACGTGGTGGAAAGTCGTGTCCTGATGTGTAACTCGCGAAGGATGGACTCGTTAGTGCGAAATGCAGTCCAAGGAATTTTCAGCATTTTTCTCCAACACCACATTTCAAATGCATCGACACGGTTCCGGTCCGCCTTCTTTAAAGTCCATGTTTCAGCCCCGTAAGTGAATATGGAGAACACGAGCGTATTGACTTGTCTATATAATGTCGAATTCTGTTATTGACAAAATAATACTAGGTAGGTATTATATTTTCTCGGTGGCACAGTGGCTTGCACCCCGCTTCTGATTCAAGAAGTAGTGGGTTCAAATCCTGGCACACATCAATTACTTTGCGAAATTTTCGGAAGTTACGTGTGATAAATATTGATGACTGACAACTTTGTACCCGGTATGGCAATAGGTTCGCCACCTATTGCATTTGGGACGTAAACATAACGGCGAGACGAGGCTTAACGGCTGTTAAGCCGCTGCCTACACCTTCGGGTAGAAAAAGGCGTGAAGTTATGTTATTTAAGTTTTTTTATTTTCACCGCAAATAAAACCAATGATTTTTTAAATTATTTATTGTAATATTAATTCGTGTAAAGATAGATAGGTACATCATTTGTACAAATAAATATTAAAGCAGTTCTTTACATCATTTACATCTTTTAGATAAAAATAAATTATTATCTGCGTATTTATTTAAAATAAAATAATATAAAATTATGAATGCACCAAAAACTATTATTACACATAACACCGCAGAAAAAACTTGCTTAAAGTAGGTACATATATAGATTTGCGCTTAGAGCTGTCTTACGTGTGTATAATTAAAAAAATATAAAATATCAATTCTATAGCTTGAATCATGCAAAATTTGGTATCTAGACAAGCTAGATATTAAGTAAGCCTCTTTGTTACTACAGTCCTTATTTTATTGAATATAGTTATCACAAAAATATATGTTACAGTTGAAACTAGTTTTTAGATAGAACGCGGTTTCCCTAGATAAAACTAATTTGTACTTACTGCTTTTGTTAAAACTAGAATTAACTATTCGTAATAACCAAATCGAATATCAGTTAAAACTAGTTCGTATCTACTAGACAAAACACGTTTTTGACCGATGTAAGAGTTCATCATACTATACGCTCATTGGCCGAAAGGCAGGACACAGCCAATACCAGGATCTGTTGAATGAGCTAACCAAGACCAGAACCACAGCATTAGAGTAGGGATAATGACTTCGACTTCGCCCTAGATTCAAGTTATAAGAGATAAAGGTGATCTTTAAAATGCATTGAATAAAATAAATATGACGAATACAGAATTGAGCCTATATTTAGTTAGTAGTTCTAGTGAACAGAATCTGATTATAACTGACCCCCAACAAAGAGATGTAAAAAGTTCGTCTTAACAAACTGAGAATTTGTGCCAAATGTATCAGAAACAAGTTAATATTTATAGTTTTGAACGAGAAACATCTACGACCACAGAGCTTCTGATAACCACATGACAAATACCTCGACATTGTAAGGTACTAAGGTAGCAGCCATAGAAACAGGGCAAGGATTTATGGGCTGCTTCAGCAAAAATGGGTGATATCAAAAAGTCTCTCTCAGTGTGTTTACGATTCCAAATTAGGTTTTCTAGTTCTAATTTTAACTAAAGCTCGATGTGATAATCAGTTTTATTTAAAAATCAAATATATTAGTGGTAAGTTCTAGTTATAACAACGGCAGTAAGAAAAAATCTAGTTCTAACTAGGTGTTCTAACGCGTTCTATCTAAACACTTGTTAAAACTGAAGTAACATATTTATAACAAAATCTGTTTTTTAAAGTCGGCACCATTATTTTTAAAGTGAAACTTTTATTACATCGTCTCAAACTTTTTCGTCTGCGTGTTGCATGTCGCGTGACGGTCGGCCGCGGAGTAGGGATAAAGTGAAAGGCGCTCGTTAGAGCGCCTTTCACGTCGATTATCGTTTATAAATGTAACCAATATTTTATGGTAACGGTTATTGCTGTCGACGGGTCATGCTCCGACTTAAAGCCTGTGAATGCTGGAGTCCCCCAGGGCTGTGTGCTATCCCCTACGCTGTTTCTTCTGCATGTCAATGACATGCTGCTTAGCAGCAATCTTCATTGTTATGCGGATGACAGTACCGGGGATGCCTTATATACCGGCCACCCGCGTATTTCTCGGGAAAACGTCGACGAGCACCGGAACAAACTTGTGTCTGAAATCGAAACTCTGCTTAGTCAGGTTTCGGACTGGGGCCGACTAAACTTAGTCCAATTCAACCCTAAGAAGACACAGGTTTGCGCGTTTACCGCTAAAAAGACACCCTTTGTCGTAGCTCCCTGTTTTGAGAGCACTTCCTTACCCGCCTCAGCCGCTATCGGAATTCTTGGTGTCGACTTGTCGAGTGACGTCCAGTTTCGCGGTCATCTGGAGGGCAAGGCCAAATTGGCCTCCAAAAAGCTTGGTGTGCTCAATAGAGCGGGACAGTATTTCACGTCAGGTCATCGCCTGCAACTTTACAAGGCGCAGGTCCGTCCTCACGTGGAATACTGTTCACATCTTTGGGCGGGGGCACCCCAGTACCAGCTTACTCCATTTGACCGCATCCAACGACGCGCGGTTCGGCTTGTCGACAACCAAGCTCTTACTGATCGGCTTGATCCTCTGGCGTTGCGGAGAGAGGTGGCATCTCTATGCATCCTCTACCGCATATACCACGGGGAGTGCTCTGAGGAATTGTTCGGATTAATACCGCCAGCTGACTTCCGCCACCGTTCGACGCGCCAACGCTACCACCCGCATTGGCTGAATGGTTGGCGATCGACAACAGTGCGTTTCAACAGGCACTTCTTGCCACGCACCGTTCCTTCATGGAACCAGTTGCCGGCGACGGTATTTCCGGACCGCTACGACCTAGGAACCTTCAAGAAACGAGCCTATTCTCATCTGAAAGGCCGGCAACGCTGATGTGATGCCCCTGGTATTGCAGACGCCATGGGCGGCGGTGATTGCTTTCCATCAGGTGACCCGCAAGCTCGTTTGCCCCAACTCCCATATAAAAAAAAAAAAAAAACTAAAATACGTGAACAGTGACTTACATTCGATTTTCGAAAAAAATAATATTTCGAAAATTTTTAGTTAAATGTCTATAATGTGAAAAAAAGTTTCACTTTTACGGTGGTTTCATAAAACCACACAATCTTTTTTTTATATTAAGTGAACTTATCTAAACAATTAAAATTTAATAAAAAAAATCCATTTTGCTACAGACTATAGAAAGTCTAGCGCCTCGATTTACATTAGAACGAAACCAGTAGGTACTTACAATAAGGCGCGGGAAATTATGAAATTGGTTGATGTAAAGCCAGGTTAGAACATGAATTTGATTTCGAAAAAATAACATTAATATATATTCATAACAAGAGCATTTTTTTACGCGAGGAAATGCTTTATACACACCCCCCGCCTAGGGACGGCAAGGGTTAATGTGGGACTCCCAAAGCAATAAGTTGCAATTGGATCCTAGGGCTACCCACAGGATACCGTTAACCCCTCTGGATCACACATAACAAGAGCCTACAAAAAAAGGGGTGAGAGGTTGTGGGATCACGGGGAACGTCATTACAACATGCCTAAGGCAATCAATGAAGAGTTTTATATTGTCTTACAAGCAAGTATTCCTTCTTAGGTACTTAAAAAACACAAAGATGATATATAAGAACGTTTTACTTGATCATTGATGAACTTATTTTAGTTGATCAGGTTCTTGGATACTTGGATATCATAGCGTAAATAAAGCAAGCTATTTCTAACGCCCCTTGAGATTAAGCAACAATGCGGGTTGGGTAGAACGAACAGAAATAAATAACAACAGAAATGAATATGTTACTTATGCATTATAAAATTACAAATTTATTATTACGGGTACATTTATGTATCTACGAGACCGTAATAATATTACATGAACGCTAGTAGTATATGGAACAAGGGATTCCTTTTGCCAATTATGGCACTCAAAGTATTAAATTCGTACACAGTAGCTGCAGGCATACTGCAATATTGGTATTTAACATTAGAAAACATGTACAGAATGTAGTTCAAATTTATAGGCTACACTAAAAGCTGGTGATTCTTATGTTTAATTATTTTAGCACTCATTAGGGGGCATCCATAAATTACGTGATGTGTATTTTTTTTTATATTCTGCATTTTTATAAATTTCATGATATTTGCCGAGACCCTCGAATCCTCTTTCTGATGTGAGATTAGATGAGATTTAATTCGGACCCCCCGATAAAAATATCACGTAATTTATGGATGCCCCTTAGTAATTAACAATAAATCGAACGATTTTATCTTATATCACTAATAGGCACGAGCTTAAAACATTTGTCCTTAATATAAGTCTAGTTAACACCCTCCAAACTATTGCTTAAAAAAGCAAATTGATTAATAATAATACAGCTTCATTCATTCAAACCTACCAAATATTGCCAAAAATTTAATTGTTGTGAAATTGTCTATTCTTTATATATATATACTAGTTGTTGCCCGCAGCTGCAGATTTGTAGGCTTTTGTTTAATAACCGTAACTTTTCAAAACTAATCAGGACCAGTGAAAACCCTTATGACAACTTGTTGTTACAGTTTCCACTGCATCTATAAAGACTCCCATAATCATTTGCTCACTAGAAAATAATGCGACAGATAGTATCCTCTTGAAAATAACATCACAATGAACTGTCACCGCGCTTTTCAGGCTATCCCACCTAATGCCTAATTTATTACAAAATAATCAATGACAAAGGTATAACAGAATATTTATACTAGGGCCTACCTACTGGTTGCGGCTCGTTGCCCCGAAAACTTTGTTACGTTATATTTCAACAACCCATTCTTGATATTTGACAAGGACAGATACATCAATAGACGTGCGTGCGTTGCTAGTGAAATCGCTTCATAAAGGAAGCGCTTCATACGCCTATGTTTGAATGCTTTAAAGGCAGTCCCCTCGACCCCGGCATGCTAGGTTCTCGAAACACGAGACATATTAAATCCAAAAGGACTTTACCTACATTTAAAAGTCAAGGGTATTTGTGTGTTATTAATTTTAATAATGATAAAACACCGATAGGCTGCACAAATTTTGTTATTAACCTCGCAGTTATGAATTCTCATATGCCGGAAATCGAAACTATTGACGTATGTTTGAAGAAAAAAACATTGTTTGACGTAACTTGAAACGAAGTAAGTGAAGTACTGCTGTATTCAAAAAGTTAAAGCGATGGAAATTCAAGAATAACTTCCAGACATTTAATAGTAATTTGGGGCATATTTTTTTATAATATATTTAATAATTTATAATAATTTGATCATTAATTCCCAGCGTTTTAAAGCGACACTGTTTTTACAGTAACTTATTGCATACGTATACATAAACGTTTAGAAATTTATTTTTTCTAACTACATATTCTGCTACAAATATTGTCGTATTGTTTTTCGATATTTATCTATTGTCCGTAGGTATATGTAATTAGATCCTAGAACTAAATTTGTACAGTAGACCATGAACTTTGTATAATTTAGTTCTAAACAAAAAAAAATATTGTTCAACTTATTATTATAATAGCCCCCTGTTACGTCACAAATTGACAAAATTCAAATATTAAATGTCAAACTTAGCGAGATTTGACAGTTTAAACCCTTAACCATAAATTATATGAATGTGCATTTGCAACACCCCAATAAATGTAATCGTGAATCATGCATGATGGTCTATTTTCCTGACAAAGGGGCCGTCCATATATTACGTCATCGATTTTTTCAGATTCTTTAACCACCTCCCCCCTACAATCATCCTATCGTCATTTTTTAAATTAATAACCCCCCCCCCCTCGCAAAACTGACGTCATTATCTGTTTGACATAGTTTTGAACAATAATGTAGACAAACCTTGACCTTGTAATAAATAAACAATGACTTCAATAATGAATACCATTAGGTACTTGCAACCCCCCTCCTCCCTTTACCTATCATTTACCGTCATCCGCAGACCAACCTTCCCCCCCTAATTTAGAATGACGTAATATATGGACGGCCCCAAACGTTTATATTGTAAAATGTTATATACATCTACCTAAATCCATGTAAACAAGGCCACCAAATTCGTGGTTAAACACTCTTTCAATTTCTATCAATGACCATCACAAGTTGGGTTCTTTCACATACACTCTTTACTAAATTATAATGAGTGCAAACACCAATGCTTACGATGGTTATTCCATCTCAACAAACTTGTGTGAATGAGCTGCAGATTCCATTTTGTATTTTAATAAATAACTCTATAGATTACAACATCAAACACGTTATATATAATTCGTTAAATATAGCACTTTATACAGAAAGAAACTCAACTAAGGCACTTGCTTTTTTATTTATTACTTCTTGATATAATATAATAAACGTATTTTTTTTAAATAATTAAACGTAGTGTAAATGTACCGAGCCAATTAAATATAATACATTAGACATTATACGCGAAAATAACTTGAATGCACCAAAATCATTACTTATATTGTTTCATTGTCAGAATATAACAGAAAAAAGTAGGATAAATAAAAGCCTAAAATAAAAGCACGACGCGAATTACAACTCCGGGCACGTAAGTTAGCCAAATTTGACAGATGCGCAGTAGATTTTTATACCGCTACCATACACTCGACGAATAGCGAGGGAAAGAGGAAGGGACGTAGTGTGGACAAGTTATTCGTCATGCCGCGAATCATTCCGGCAATGTGAACGCGAGTGGCTGACCACATTATTCGCGCGATTGCAGCGCAGTCAGCTAGGGCTGTTTAAAATATCGGATTTTCGACATATCGATATTTTTAAATATATCAATCTATAAATAATATCTTACTTACATGACGACGGTGCATTGGTAAAACTACCAACTGTGGAATCGAGATTGGCGGGTTCGATCACCACTCGAGTATAAATATTTATCCTGGTCTGGGTAGAATCTAGTAGAATAACTAGAACCCTATTTTGGATGATATACTCTATTTGATCTATAATGACGTAATATTATTTTTCAAGTTACTCTCAACAAGACCTATAATTTGATACCCATACTGTAGAAACGCTTTAAAAATATCGGCTCCGACATATTAAATAAAAAGTGATGTCATATTATTTTTCGAGTTACAATAAGCCTTTCATTTAAACCCATATTGCATTGGAAATATCTCCGGATGACAGGTAGTGGTACTTCACTGGTCGAGCCAGCCCATTCATCCAGCGAAATGAGTGGCTCTACCACTAATAATATTATCACCCAAACTCAGCGTGTATACAATATTTCAGCTTAATCTTTTGAAGATATCTACTTCAAAATTAAGTTCTAAGATTCCAGAACATACACACTTACGGACATACAATGCAAAATAATAATCACTGAGTTTATTAACTTTGTAATCTATTATGAGTAGTATAGTACCACCACATGTTCCTAGATTTTTCGATACATCAAAGCCCGAAATTAATATATTTAAAAATATATTTATGTGTCGACTAACTGATATTTTGAAAAATATCAATAGCCCTATTATCCAAGTTCGGCGCGTCGCGAATATTTGCGCGATTATTCGCGCGAGTAGAACAATGTGTGGCCAGAAATGACATCACGGCAACGCGAACGGCGAATGGCTGTGTGTGGTACCGCTATTAGATCTCTTTGGATGTGTAGCGGGACGCGGGGAATCAGTCGGTCGACCCCTGCTTCCCGCAGTGTTGACGTCCCGTTCGCGCCCTATTACAGTGGGCTGCACTAAGGTTGTGTTTTTGACTATTTCTTTTATCTTTAAGACACACATTTCATGATCAAATAGAACGCGTTCTAGAGAAAGGTGATGTTAGGAGCCTCAGAAATTGACGCGCGTGTATAAAAAGAATTAAGAAAGTCAGCGAAGCGAGTGAGGCGTGTAAGAATCGTGTCTTATGGCGTTATGTGTTCTCTCTGCCTACCCCGCATGGGATTTGGCATGAAGTTCGGTATGTGTGTAAACAAAATGCCAGGACCAACTATCGGTTTTAATAATTTTTCTAGCCGACAAGCCAGTAAAATGTTTCATGACATATTCATTTAAAAAAGTCTCGATGGCCCAGTGGTCCAGCACACGGTTTCATATCAGAGGTCCGGGTTCGATTCTTGAGACTGGCTCACACCAATGACTTTCCGAAATTGTGTTCGGAAGTTATGTGTGATAAATATCGATGACTGAAAACTTTGTGCCCGGTATGGCAATAGGTTCGCCACCTATGCCATTTGGGACGTAAATATAGCGGCGAGCCGAGGGTTAACAGCCGCTGCCTACAGCTTCGGGTAACAAAAGGCGTGAAGTTATGTTTGACATATTCTGCTTTTTAGAAAAAGATGTTTTTTATTGCTGGCCCCAAACGCAATGTTTACCTACCTTATATGTAATGTACTTTCCCATAAATTGTGAGTGACCAATTTTTTACCTCCCTGAGTTTCTTGCCAATTCTTCTCAGTGCGAGAGTAATCGAATTGGCGGAAGTAAAAAAAAAAAAAAGTGACCTTCATAAGTGTCTGACAAGACCTAAACTGAATAAATGAGTTTTGATTTGATTTGATTTGATTTTTGTTCTAAATTATACTATTCTCAAAGTCCACCCCCACTACGTCAAAACTAGGCCAAATTACGTGCCCGCATATACTTATAACTTAAGCTTAATTTCCTTAGCTTTTTTTAATAAATATTATAACAAGCACCATATTACTATTTCAATACAATGCTATTCCTTTAAGAGTTTTGTCAGAAGTCAGTCGATACGGAAACTCGACTATCATGCATGCTCCCACACTTAATATAAATATTTGGATTTTATTTAGAAAAATATCATATATATATAAATAATTCAAATATATCTAGCAACATTATAAAATTTGCAACTTAAATACATTTAAAATTAGCTCTATTTCTTAGCAAAATATGTTTTACTACTTAATAATTGAATCTGTAGATGTGGACGAGTGTTTTGTATAAAAATGAAATATATTTTGTATATTTAAATTCTAGGAACGCTTCTGCGCCCACTTCATGTCGTCTGCCCTGGGTTTACAACCTGTTACTGCTTCTATGATGGCCTCTAGTGTGGACCAAAACTGCAGTTTCTCCAATGGCCAATTGAGCCAACCGGTGGTGATGCAAAAGTAAGTCTCGTGCGGCGCCACGTGGTGGATACGATGATGTCGTCGTGGCAACACTATGTGCCACTCTTGCAACCACACCACCCACGTGGGCAACCCAAAATATGTGTGCGACCATTTATGTATCTGAAATAGGTTTGCTAACTAACAATTATCACGCAAATTATAATATTTTTAAAATATTTATATCTATGCGTACTTAAAATAAAATTGTAACAGTGTCACGTGGAGCCCAATGGATATTGGAGAAAAAATAATGTGCTGGATCTTTGTAGGAGAAGTGGACTTCAAGAAAATAGTTTTTGATTTTGTATGTGCTTGTTCTCTCTATTTAAAATATAGGTACTATTTTAACACTGGAATATCGTTCGGTGACCCCACGCATTACTGCATCTCAAAGGTCAGCAGCGCAACTGTAAACCTTTCAGTATAGCAAATGTCAATGGGCAACATTGGTGGCTTACCACCAGCAAACGTTTGCTATTTTGCCCCCCATCTATTAAAATAAAATCATTTACCTGGTTGGTCATTGCTACGAAGATACAACACAAGTACCAATATGCAATCCAGTGAAATTGTGCCTTTATATTTTCGTCATCATATGTGAGCAGTTGCCACACAATCCTTCCCAATACTGGTATTGTTATAGCAAAATTATCACCATTAGTCTCCACAAAATCATGGCGGGTGATCGATGTAGGATCAATGTGGTGTTCGCGAAATGGCCGAAGGAAGTTCTGAAATAGACGTGACATAGTATTTATTACTAATCGTACCAATAGGTAACCTCAATAATTCAAAACGACACATCAAACAATGGCAAGTACATACATAAAAATGAAAGGCTGCAACTACAATACAATGAGCATGTATGTATGTCATGTATGCACTATTATGCAGAGTAGGTAACTTTATTATGGGATAGGCGGGCAAACGAGCAGGCGTGTGTGTCACTTGATGGTAAGCAACCAGCGTCGCCCATGGACACCAGCAACACATATAGTGTTACTGTTGCGTTACTATCCTTTAAGGGATATGGAATAGGGGATAGGGAAGGATGGGGAAGGGGGGTGGGCCACCGGGTGGCTCTCGCCGAATTCAACGTGGCAAAAGAGGTCGTGGTATTTATCCGGTCGAGTCGGCCCAATCATGCAGCGAATTGCTTGGCTCTACCACTGTTAAAAGAGACCTAATAGAAATGCCAATCCAAACTATTGTATGAATATGATATAATAATACATAATGGAACTATACTGAGCATATAAGGGGACAGACAGCTGAAAGCGACTTAATTTTATACTAAGTAATGTTGAAGTGATTATGTTCAATTGGCGCTATTTACCGGCACGCGTCGGCAGGTACCAAAGCGCGACGCAACCGCTATGTCCCTACATTTCAAATCAATAATATCCGCGAAAATATTCATTTAAATTACGTGCTGCACAAGGCCATATTGATCTACCTATAAGAAAATGAACAACGCATTAGGTACTTAATTGGATAAAAATCAATGCTTTAAAATCGCTTCATAAGCCATGCGAAGCTCTCATTTTCACGGAATCGATTCACTATACGATTAATAACAATACTTCACGCCTTTGTCAACTCGAAGGTGTAAGCAGCGGCTGTTAAGCCTCGTCTCTCCGTTATGTTTACGTCCTAAATGGAATAGGAGGCGAACCTATTGCCATACCGGGCACAATGTTTTCAGTCATCGATATTTATCACACATAACTTCCGAAAATAATTTCGAAAAGTCATTGGTGTGGACTGGGATTCGGTCCGATTTTCAGCGCAATTTAGAAGTAGGGAGCTCGACGACTGGACCACCGAGACTTGTTTTAATATTGATATGTCTCAGTATAAATTTTTACAATCTCCACGATGTTAACAATTTTCGAGAAGTTTCAAAATCACAATTTGCGCGTCAGTGGTGCAACGTGACCACGGTCCGCAATGTCGTAGACTCTGTTCGCTTCAATTAAGGGAAGGAAAATTAAGTAAAATTTATTTAATTTTTACAAGAAGCCTAAGTTCCAAATTCCAATACATTTAACTACTAATTAATTACGTTACTAAAAAAAAAAACTGACGTTCTAGACAGGTCGGATTTTAATTTTGCAGAATCATGACATAGTATATAACAAAGTCGCTTTCCGCTGTCTGTCCCCTTATATGCTTATATCTTTGAAAATACGCGACAATCTATTTCATATGATTTTTATACTATTGTATTTTAGGCAAATGGTAATAGTAATTGCAAGAGAATTCAAAATATCGATATCCTATTAAAAACCATGGTTTAAAAAGTAGATAACAGGATAAAAGAAAATATAGGTATCATGTTTTTACATCGAATTATCTATCTAGAACTACACGATAATAAATTTGTAGGTATTTCGTGTCATTTTATAAATGTATCATAAAACGATTGCGTGCCGCACACGTGATTCTACAAAATTGGACAACGGATTTGGCGGAAATTTGGAATTAAGAAGTATATTTCGTCCCGATATACTCATAGGATCGGGACGTAAGCGAGAGAGATGGATCGGGCGGAATTTGATGCGTATTATTTCGCAAGTACAAAATTGTATAACCACATAAATATATAAATGTTTATCGTTACAATAATTATTCCCTAATCACCACTTGAACAGTCTTCATCCGATGAAGAAGCTTCGCTGATAAGGATAGCGAAAGTTTGTTCTACCATATTATCAAAATCCGATAATAGTCGATCGACTAACCCAATCCCTAATCCCTAAACATCGCAGTGGCCTTGTCAATGAAATATGTCGTTATTGGCGACTCATTTTTGTTCGGAGGTTTACCTTATGACGCTAGAACAAAGATAACGAGCAACGAGTTTTCATGAGCTCTCTAAAATACAATAATATAATGGACGGAGTATAGATACTAATGTTTATGATGAACATAGATCTTTGTATAGGGTCTGGGTGTCTTTCTATTTGTATATATTTAACACGTACATATGTGAATGGCTAGACCGAAATGAATGATTTTTTTGAGTTTCCAGGAAAGTTTGGATTCACTTTAGGTTTCAAGTTCAGGTTCGTTTAATATCCTAGACGCTTGGTATATCATGCAGGAAAATGTATGTCAGGTCCGCTAGTATTTTGTAAGTATGAATTAACAAAAATAATGTCTCATATATAGTATACTCGTTATTTATCTAGCTTTCATTGAAAAAGCAACATGCTAAATAATTTTATACCGAAAACTAGAGCTGTTGATGTGTGTAATTAGCCAGTACTTATGTACATTAGACCATAATTATCATCATTTTTATGTACCTAATGTACTACATGTACTTATTGGTTGATATTTTTTAACCTTGAAGTGTAACAGAAATGATGGAGCAGTTACCAATAAACACTTTCAATCTAATCACAATTTGATAAGGTATGTGAGAGAATGTTTTATGATAATGTATCATTTCACTAAAGTAAAAACTAAAGCAACTAACTTAAAGTTATTTAAAAAAAAAACAAAACAATATTTCCCCTATAAGATTTTAACACACATAAGCAATTAGGGAATTAATAAGGTAAGAACAAAATGAAAAAATAAAAAACTACAATATTTTTGAATTGAAAAGTGAAACCACAGAAAACGAATAGTGATTGTCATACAAATATTTTAGCAAACACTATAATCACATTGATCCAAATATATGAATTCAATGTTATATATGTAAGTGTATGTTTAATATACATATATACAATTAATTTCTGTAAGATTTTCCAAGTGTCACCACATTTCTAAGTAATTCCATCTAACTAGTGCTAACTAGTACTAATGAAAGATGAACTAGTAAGGACCTACTTAACATTCACTAACATATTAAGAATAAAATGCAAAGAGTGAATGAACACACTGATATTAGAAGGATTAGTCAGTCATGAGTTAACCATGAATGATTCCATCATTTAACTTATATTACAATTATTTCCAAGAATATATATACAATATATATTTGTTTTAAAAAAGTGATAAATTTTCATGGTCAATTTTCTATAGTATCGAACCATGATATGATGATCTAGATCTATGCATGTTTATGAAACTCACTTAAGTTGGGTTTCCAAAGCATCAGCAAAATATAGGAGTAGAGGGCCATCCTTGACTAAAGCTATCACATTCCTATTGTGTAAATGACAGAATCAATCAACAGTATAATCATATAGAATGATGAAAACCAAAAGACAGTACTTGAATGTACCAAAATTATGGTGAAGTATTGACAGGATATACACTAACTTATAAAAGACATTTTACTTGTAAAAGATGGTAAATAAATATACATAGCTGAAGAATGCATGTGGAAAGCAGATGATAACATTTTCAAGCCACAAGAGCACAGGATCAAGATACAATTAATTAAAGACTAATTACTTTGCCTATAACAGGGAGATCAACTGCTCCCCAAGTATCAGCAGCCCAGTGTACTACTCCAGAAGCAAAATCTGCTGTTAGGACACCAGCGATTGCTGCTAATAATAATGAAGCATCAGCATTTATGTGTCTGGCCATTAGAAAACCAGCACCAAGACACAAAGTGCAACAAACCACCACACACACCCATTCTTGTAGTCTTTTCCCTGTCAACACAAAAATTAATCTCACATCCTAGGCAGATGGATGTCAAACTAATCATAAAAATTGCAGGAGAGAAGGATATAATTTGAAATAAGTTTTAAGAAGGATAAAGATTTACCTGGACTGTAAAGTTCAGCCAGCTCTTGGGCACCTTTATGTCGTGGGCCCCATCGAGGTTGTTTACCCACTACACTCGGTAATTGTGTGTTCGCGTTAGGATCATCTTCAGACATGGAATGCTCTAGTATCTGTCGTTCAGTTTTCACTGGCGCTAATAGAGTTGTAGCCATGCTACTAGCGTAATCAAAACGTTCACAACTTATGCCACCAAGGCAATCCCTTTTCGCACAAGGAGGAATAGGTAGCGGTAAAGCCATCACTTCGGTTGCGTACTTATTAACTTACTGAAACAGCGCGAAGAAACTGATAGAGATCATGAAATAAATGCTGTAATTATAAAGTGGTTTACTGTTTAGTATTTCTATGCAACTCCTCAATTATTATTCATAATCGAAATGCGTTTTTAAGTACTTCACATTAATGTCTCCAGCAAAAATCTTACTATATCTTATATTTTCTTGCTCCACACCAAGAAGGTTTCTTAAAATATTAATGTATTTTCAACACAAATTTCCAATTTCAGCTGACAGATGACAGACCCTTGACTAATGACTCCTGAAAGCCCTGAAGTCAGCGTTACCAACTCGAAATTCGTCAAGGTGGGAGATAGGGTTCTACAAGTTGGTAGTTTCCAACAAACCCTACTATGAAAAGTTGGTAGATCTACCACCCATACTTTTCAAGTCTTTTAGAGACCCTCCAATAAGAATCTGGCATCCTTAATTTACTTTTCGATTGGATGAGACATATTTGAACTATTTTTATTAGAAATCTAATGATAAAACAGAATTACAGACCGCTAATATTCAAAATATCAATAGAAAATAGTCATAATTGAAAAACGAATAATTATGAGTCTATGACTTCAACCAAAGCATAGTTTATAAGTCACTTACAGATAGTAGTAACTAATATTAATGTTGTAAATTTTCTTCGTTTTCACTTTCACTTTCACTCATTTTGATAGTGTTCAATTGAAACGTTTCAAAAATTACAATCAGTTATTTATTGATTGAATCGCGTTAGATATAGAGTGTAAGCACAGATACGTAGAAAGAGTTTTAAGATCTAAGTTAGATCTTAAAACTCTCTAAAAAACAAAACAAACATCATGGCGGCGTTAGATCATCTAATCATCTCGTCTGATCATGTTGGTTTTGTTTTTTTTTTTTATTAAGCCGCCATGATATGACCTGTACATCAACTTGTAACGCCCTCTATTTTCGAGTAAATTCGATGGATCCATCAAAGGGTAAAAAAGCAAGAGAAAGATTACGAAAAATGAAAAAAAAATTATAGTTTCAATATTATTTTCATGGAGGTTTGATTTGGGATTTTTGAAAACTTTAAAAGTTGGTAGATTTTTGGTACAAGGTGGTAGGTTTGACTACGACACTAAAAGTTGGTAGATCTACCGAAAAGTTGGTAGAGTTGGCAGCACTGCCTGAAGTCCTGACAAAGGACAACTACCCAATGAAGTAGGAGACCTATTTAGGTCAATGGCACTAACACGAATTCTATTTATCTATTTCGAACAGGCTAAAGTTTGGCCTCACTATCTTTTTTGTAGTACTTACTAGGGTATTCACCTTCATTATATGAATATTATTGTATCTTCAATTAATCATCATCATCATCAACACTACCTATTAGATCCCCGCTTAGTTGAGTCGCTGCACTCGAGAAGCACTTGTGGCCACGAATAATCAACTCACACAATATTCTTTTAATATACGAAATTACAGAATCATCAGTACACATATAAATAGAGCTAATATTGAATTCCACGACTATGTTAAATTATCAGAACAATATTGCCGATCTATTATTCCTATACATCTATGCAAACACAATAGTTATATTTGGACTCTGTACTGATACTGTAAAACATTCAGTATCATTGGACGATATTTAATCAGTCAGTTGAGTACCTACATGAGTCATTGCTAATAAAGCATTGACTTATATAGGTATTTATGTTTCCTACATACTGGACAGTACTCAAACTCCAGTCTGTCTGAATTTTCATTAGCTCAATTTGGACAGGCTGAAGATTAGAGTGCTGTGTGGCGCCGGCTTAGAATACCGCCACCCCATCTCTTCCCGTGGGTGTCGTAAAAGGCGACTAAGGGAAAAGCTAGAAGAATGGGCAGCAGCATTCTCTCTTAAGACAATACAGCCTACTGCGATCGCCAACCCGCCTGCCAAGCGTGGCGATTATGGCAAAACCCCCCCATGATTGAGCGGACCGGCAGTTGTGGCGCTCTATGGGGGAGGCCTATGTCCAGCAGTGGACCTCAAAAGGGCTAATGATGATGAAGATTAGAGGCCATACTCTTATATGACGGCTGTGGCTGCTAAGACATGTTTAAATCAGATAGACACATGAAAATGTGCTCATATAACTTTGCGATGACTTGACATGTTTAACCTTTGCACCCAAAGCACTTTGCAAGAACCGTCGTCACACGACAGTCACCCGTGGCGAGGTGAAGTTTGACGAGATAAACCAAAGTACCTCTCAACACAATCTTCGTACCTATAACATCGTTGACTTTGCGATTAGCGTAGAGAAGGCTTAAGCTTTAGCCTGTCGAAATTGGGCTATTAAAAAAATTTGTGAGAGCTGAGCTGCCAAATTAAGAGTATTCCCCCCAATTAAAGGAGAAACAAGTAATATGGCAATTTTTAGGGATAAGTTTTAGGGTTCTTTAAAACATTTTTTTGCTAACTCTGCTAAAGAAAATGATATGTTACTAAAGCTTTAGAAAATTTATATTATGAACACTTAACTTCTTAAAACAATTTCGAAAGCCATTGGTGTGAGCCACTGTCAGGATTCGAACCTGGACCTCTGAATAAGCAGCCGTGTGCGTGACCACTGGTCCACCGAGACTATAATATAAATAATATTATAAGTTATGTTATAATAAAGTATAATCATATTTTTATAATACCAATAATATTATTTTCAAAGTGAAAAAAAAATATTTTAACCTCTTTAATAATCACATGGAATAAAACAAAGTCGCTTTGCTCTGTCTGTACCCCTAAATGTATAGATCTTTGAAACTACGCAACGGATATTGATGCGGTTTTTATTATTAAGCGTTTGTATGTCTAATTCATGTATTATTTAATAAAGCAAAAGTGATAATTTTGGTGATTTAGCAATTAAATTATAAAAGTTCCAAAAATTACTTTTAATTAGAAACACAGTTCACTGGGTCAGCTAGTAATGTATAAATAATATTTTTGATATTTTTTTTGTAGTGGAATTTCAATTGTTGATTAAATTTCGTGGCGTTTTATTTAAAGTGTTCGTATGTGAGTGCAAATGTGAAAAATGGTATAAATATCGTGTGGTGTGCTCTTCTACATTGTCGTCAAAACTCCCTCGGAAGATCATGCATAAAGTGCCACGACTTATGGAGGATTAGGTTAGCTTAGATTAAGTTAGTTTAAGTTAGTTTTAAGTTTGTTACGTCATAAAAAAATTATACATCAGACAAGGCAGTATGGCTTAAAAGCTTTCATCATCAGCCTATTGCAGTCCACTGCTGGACATAGGTCTCTCCCAATGTGCGCCACCATATCCGATTCTCTGCCTTTCGCATCCAGTCTTTTCCAGCAGCCTTTCTAAGGTCGTCCGACCATCGGGCTGGTGGGCGTCCTACACTACGTTTACCAAGACGCGGTCTCCACTTTATGATCTTCTTACTCCATCTACCGTCGGTCCTTCGGCAGTAATAACCAGCCCATTGCCACTTCAGCGAGCTTATTCTACGAGCTATGTCGGCAACCCCAGTTCTCTGGCGCATATACTCATTCCTGAATTTATCCTTCAGAGATACCCCGAGCATAGCCCGCTCCATAGCTCACTGAGCTACTTTAAGTTTGTGGACTAGCCCCACCGTGAGTGTCCACGTTTCAGCACCGTAGGTCATCACCGGTAGGATGCACTGGTCAAAGACTTTGGTCTTCAGACATTGCGGTATAGGCGAGCTGAAGACTTGACGCAGTTTGCCGAATGCAGCCCAACCCAGGTGAATCCTCCTTTCGGCCTCCTTCTCGAAGTTTCGTCTACCTAAATGGATAGATTGTCCTAAGTAGACGTATTTGTTTACGACTTCGAGAGCTGCTTCGACGTTTATTGGTCCGGGCACATATTCATTGAACATGACCTTGGTCTTGTCCAAGGTCATGCCCAAACCGATACGCCTGGAGGACTCGTCTAGGCTGCGCAATATTCCGTTTAACTATTCCAGCGACTCTGCCATTACAATGATGTCGTCGGCAAACCGAAGATGTGAGATGTACTCACCATTCACGTTGATACCCTGTCCAGTCCAATCCAGGGTCTTGAAAACGTCTTCCAGAGCGTTGGTGAAAAGTTTGGGAGATATGACATCTCCCTGTCTTACACCTCGATTCAGCTCGATAGAGTTCGTCACCTGGTCCTGTATCTCGACAGCCCTCGTGGCGGTGTCATACAAGCATCTCAATACCTCGATATAACGCCAGCCAATCCAACCCCGCTACAATGCATCCAGAACTGCCCAAGTTTCGATGGAGTCGAAGGCTTTTTCGTAATCTACGAATGCCCATACACAGCGGCTGATTATACTCTTCGGTCTTCTGTACAATCTCCCTAACAGTATGGATGTGGTCCACGGTACTGTAGCCTTTTCGAAACACGGCCTGCTCCGAAGGCTGGAACTCGTCTAGTCTTGCAGCGAGACGATTCGTGACGACCCTCGAGAATAACTTGTAGATATGGTTCAGGAGTGAGATGGGCCTGTAGTTCTTCAGTAAGGTCTTATCACCTTTTTTGAAGAACAGCACCAAAGCACTCCTGCTCTAAGCCTGTGGTGTTAAAAGTCTGTCTAAAACTGGACAAATAAAAAAAAAACTATAGTATAGACTCGACCTCGAAGTTGTCGACCACTATGTTTACCTAGGACAAACAGTCCAGCTAGGTAGAGCCAACTTCGAGAAAGAGATAAACCGACGGATTCAACTCGGTTGGGCAGCGTTCGGGAAACTAAGGGAAATCTTCTCGTCCAAAATCCCACAGTGCCTTAAGTCTAAGGTCTATGACCAATGTGTGTTGCCAGTGATGACATACGGAGCTGAGACGTGGTCTCTAAATGTTGGCCTCATAACGAAGCTCAAGGTGGCTCAGCGTGCTATGGAACGGGCTATGCTCGGAATCTCTCTGCGAGATAAGATCCGCAATACGGAGATTCGCAAGAGATCTGGCGTGACCGACATAGCCTGTAAGGTTAGCACGCTGAAGTGGAGATGGGCTGGCCACATCGCTCGACGAACCGATCACCGCTGGGGTAGAAAGGTTCTCGAGTGGCGACCACGAACTGGTCGACGCGGAGTAGGCCGTCCCCCTACCAGGTGGACAGACGACCTTGTGAAATCCGCGGGAGGCCGATGGATGCAGGTTGCACAGGACCGGCAGTTGTGGCGCTCTATGGGGGAGGCCTACGTCCAGCAGTGGACTTCTACGGGCTGATGATGATGATGATGATGATGTATAGACTAGCTAGTTGAAGATACTTGATTGATACTAGGGATGTGACATTTAACGTAAAAAAAAATTATTTTTAATTAATCGATAAATTTATTACTGTGAAAAAATCGTAGAATTAATAATCGATTTTATTTAAGAAAATAATCGATTTTTTTAAATTAATTTATTTTTAAATTTTTGGGCAATATGTACAATTGGCATTGCCAGATTTATTGTCAACATGGAAATATTGACGCCATCTACTTGTCGTCCTTTTAGTCGTAGACATTTTTCAAAAACAAAACCAAAAAAGACTTTCATAAACTTTAACAAAACTTTTAGTCACGAAAAATTTCGTTTGAAAAATGAAGTTTTACCAACGAATAATTAATGACATATATAGTAATGTCATTAATTATTCGTTAATTGATAATCGTTAATTTCAGAAGGCAGACATAATTAATGTATGCCTGCCGAAATTAACGAAATTCGTGACACACTAACTAAGAAAAATTGTAAAATAATCATAAGGAACTTATGTCTGCAACCGACCTAGTCATCACTTAATTGTTGTTGGCTTTTGGTGAGATGGATGATATACCACTGATAAACCCCAGATGGTTTTTGTGTTATGTGACTAGAAAAGTCTCATGTAATATTTAGTAATTTGGAAATAAACAATAAAAGAAAACATATCAACCAAATGTCGGCTAGTAAAATTGTATTGTTGATTGACTCCATCTAGTGAATATTTGATTAAATAAATAACTAAACTGTTTCAAAGGTATAGAAGGAATGCGGTCACAGATGGCGTTAAAAATAACATTATGGAGAAAGTATTCTTTAGTAGTTTTCGTTCCGGGCCAGAAGACCAAACTTAAGAACGCGGCGTTGCAAATGAAAAAAAATCGGTAATATGTAATTGAATGATTAATAAAATAATTGATTATTAATCGCTTAGTTATATAAAAATAAACACTAAATAAAATCGATTTTTTGCTTTTGAAAATCGCATTCCATCCCTAATTGATACTTGAAGATAGTTGAATATAGTTGATTTCTTAGTTGACTTGGTCTGTCACTCTGTGGCACTCTGTGCTGTCACTGACCAGTGTGTTCCGTCTTGTGTAGTTGGGCTATATTTTTATAGACTTTTCCTAGTGCGTTTACAGTTGGAAAATGGAAAAACGTGATTCTGTATAACATTGTCTTTGTGTTTTATTTATTATGAAAGAAACAAAAGAAATGAAAATGTCAGGCAGTAGTTCGCAGCAAGCTAATGAATATGTAGACGCTTTTAGTTCGATCAATGAAAGACCGGTGGATGATATATCGTTAGAATTTTTCTATAAACCACATACTATTACACTTTTAGCAGTGTCGATTGCATCAGTGATTTACACGGCGTTTGTAAGGTATTCTGCATTTGTGTTATGTTGTATTCATAATTAAGTTAATTTATTATGATGTAACAATATTCTACATGCAAGGAAATTGTCTAGATGCAATTCCTTGGTCAGTTTTTTAAAGTTAAGATACAAAAATAGTTCTATTCAAATTCTCATAGATTGATGTCATTTCCTATTAAATCACCACTTAACCTCAGGGTAATTCAGTAAGATTTTATTTTTTTATGGAGCCCTATTGAGAATAGAGGTCATTATTATTAATATATATTAATAATATTCGTAAATAAAATACATTTAAAATCAGGAAGATTTTTTAAAGTGTAAGCCGACTGGAATTAAGTGCTCAAAATAGGCCCCCTGCTTTGAAATGATTTGATTACAATATTTACCATCCTATTTCACTGATAATAACAAATAGATTCTGAGTAATATTGACAATATCTACTAAAAAAAACTCTTAATTCATGTTTATTGAAATGGACAACATACTAACTTAATGGTTAAATAGTTTTTCACAAATTTCAAACCTAATGATCTATAAATACGGAGTAATATACACAATTTGTTAGCCTAAGCATATAATAATTATTATTTTGTAATTTTATATTATAATGAGTTGATACTTTCAGAGATGAGTCATGTATTCAAGAAAATATATGGTCAGGAATATGTTGTGTAGTATTTTTCTTTCTGATAGTATCAGTACTTACATTCCCTAATGGACCATTCACTCGTCCACATCCTGCTGTTTGGAGAATTGTCTTCGGTATGTCAGTACTGTATCTTCTGGCATTATTGTTCTTGCTGTTCCAAAGCTATTCTACAGTTTATGAGATAATGTACTGGATTGATCCAAATCTTCGAAACTTCCATATAGACATGGATAAGGTAAGCTCTGGCTACATTCTATATTTTGTACTGTTCATAATGTTTAATTCTGTTTTCTATTTTTGTATAGTATAGTTATGACATTATATAGTATATATAACATTAAAAACATCTTGTTATGATTATATCACGTTTATTTAGAACTTATTTTTATTTATTTCCTGACATTTCAAAGTCTTTACAGAGATCATTTTCATGAGTGAAATTGGGAAATAAATAAAAATGAGCTCTAAATAAACGCGATATAATAAATAGAAGAATAAATACTAAAAAGTTATTTTAATGTTATGAATGTGATTCGCAAAAATCTAAGAAATAAATATTACATAGTATATTACATTACAGGCTTTACTTTATACTAGATAAATATGATTTCTTATTATATTTATTAAATATGTCAAAAATAATACTAATAATTTCAAGTTATATTCATAGTCTGTATTTCTGTAATAATAAAATATATTGGTCTTTTTAACAGTCTATAAAAATCTATAGATATTTTCAATTTTGTTTTTGTTTGCACATATGAAAATCTTATACATACTAATTATATTTCCAGGAGTATGCTGTTAATTGTTCAGATATAAGCTTAACTAAAGTGTGGTCTCATGTAGATGTGTTTGCGTGGGGTCACTTTTTTGGATGGATGTTTAAAGCTATATTGTTCAGGCATGCAGGATTGCTATGGGCTATATCAATTATGTGGGAAATTACAGAAGTAGCTTTTGCACATCTATTGCCTAACTTCTTAGAATGTTGGTGGGATTCAGTTATATTGGATGTTTTAATATGCAATGGCCTTGGTATATGGTGTGGACTAAAAATATGCAAAGCCTTAGAAATGAGAGAGTATAAATGGGTCAGTATAAGGTAAGAATGTATTATTCAGTCATTGCTTCTTTGAGTTTTTGTTGTAAATATACAGGCAGCAATGACTGTTTAAATTGTATTTATCTGCCTCTAATGTGCAGCTTTTGAATTTACGCCATTAACTACTTCTTAATATTAATAAATATTTATACAAAAATAGAGCTACATTCCAAAGCAATCATCAAATAAAAATACTAATAAATTACTGTAATCTATGAGCCAGAAAGTGAAGTGAGTAAACTTCAATTACATACACTATTGTGCATAGGTTTTTACGAGGACTTTCAAAATAATTACATAAAATTGCAGTCAGTAAAATTTGATTTTTCGTGTTCATTTTGTTTCTTGAAAGTGGTTCTATTTTTCGCTAGAGATTTTTTGTTTAGTTTTTTGGCACAATTACTTATACGTTTCAAATCTTATATCTTTAAACGAGCAATTCTTGTATATATATATGTATATATATATATTGGAATCTCGGAATCGGCTCCAACGATTTTCATGAAATTTAGTATATAGGGGGTTTCGGGGGCGATAAATCGATCTAGCTAGGAATCATTTTTAGAAAATTTCATTTTATCGTGTTTTATCGATAATCAACTTAAACATCAACTTACTTTTTTATTGGAATTCCTGACATCTATTGGCGAATGCTATTATTATTTTAAATTGTGAGCAACTAACTTGCTTTAACGACAACAACACTAAAGCTATTCCAGCAGATGGCGTTGTTTATAAAAAAAAAGAAAATACCGAGCAAAGCTCGGTCATCCAGATATTAAGATTAAACACTAAATGAACTCTCACAATTATAATAACATATTATAATTTAATGTAAATGGTAAAAAAATATGATAGAATTACATATTATTATATTTCATGTAGCCTTACCAATGAGACAAGCAAAATTCAATCCCATTTAGTTTGTTGTCAGTCTCTTTTTGTTTGTAATTGAAGTCTTTAATATTGCATGCATAAAAATCTCATTTATTTATACATTTTAGTCTCGGTGGTCGAGTAGTCGAGCACACGGTTTCTGAATCGAGAGGTCGCGGGTTCTAATCCTGGCACACACCAATGGCTATTCGAAATTAATTAATTTCGAAAGTTATGTGTGATAAATATCGATGACTAAAAACATTGTGCCCGGTATGGCAATAGTTTCGCCACCTATTCCATTTAGGACGTAAACATAACGGCGAGTCGAGGCTTAACAACCACTGCCTACATCTTCGGGTAGAACAAGGCTTGAAGTTATGTTTCTGTTTATTTATACATTTAAGGGAAGCTCTGTCCAAATTGGATAACATTGAAAATAGCGGATTACTAAATTAATTGGTTAATGTAACACGTTTATAGATTAAAACCTAAAAAATCACCCCCGCAAAGGTAAACAGAACCCGAAAGTGCTATTACCATTAAATTTAGGAGTCTCGGTGGTCTAGTGGTTGTACATGCCACTTCTGATTCAAACATGGAGTTCAATCCCGGGTAATCAATTACATACAAACTTCGTACGTTATGTGTTATATTATTATCTCGGAATATCGGCTTGAAGTGGCTCGTGCCGCGTTTCGTTTGGTGAGAGAGGTATCCGGAGGCTCGATCCTTCCTTCCCCTCCTACACTCCATCAGGTGACCAACTTGCTCATTTGCCCACCTATCCCATAAAAAAAAAATCCTACGTAGGTACGGCAATAGATTCCAGCACATAGGTACAGCTGGTAGAAGCTTTAATTGCTGCTGGTTAGACCTCGGGTACTTAAGAAAAGCGCAGAGTTACAAGGAAAATTTAATGAAACACTGATAACACTTGATGCCTTGAGGATGATTTACATACATACATAACTTCACGCCAAATCCCTTGCGGGGTAGGCAGAGAGAACGGAGCGCCATAAGGCACGATTCTTACACACCTCACTCGCTTCGTTGACTTTCATAACTCTTTTCACGCACGCGCGTCTATTTTTGAGGCACCTAACATCACTTTCCTCCAGAACACGTTCTATTCGGTGGATGATTTCTACGCCAAAATTGTATTAGTATTTGATACATTAATTTAAAAGAATCGTTATTGTTTATCAAAATTAATAGCATGCAGAACGGTTTAATGTTATAAGAAAAAATATAATTTCATTACAAATGCTACCTAAATTCGAACACATTCGAATTTTCTTGTTTAAATTCGTTTTGCCAAATTTAAATTTATTAAAACAATAAAAATATGTATTAAAATTCTAGTACCAATTACACAATAATATAGACAATACGAGAATAATGGCGATGTTGATACAGTGTCATTGAATTTGATGCCTTAAAGTTAATACGAGAATAATGGCGATGTTGATACAGTGTCATTGAATTTGACGCCATATCAATTTGAGACAACTTCAAATACACGTCTAATTTTTTTTTAGTAGGTACCTATTGTCCGATAACATTATCGAAGTAACCTCTAAATACCACTAATTTACAACTAATTAATTAAACACATCGTGACGTATCGAGTAAATAAGTAGAATTAACATATACTTTGCATTTTTGTAATATTTTTTAAATAGCATAGAATAATATAACGCATAGAAGGATAGTCTCATAGCTACGGCAAAAGTGAGGCACAAAATCAATTGGCTTGTGTGTGAACTACTCGTATGTGTCGTTACACGCTACGACACACACAAATTCGTCAAAATAATGTTGGTAGTGAAGTCATATTATCCCAAAAATGGGGTAATTGGAACATACTTACCTCGGCCTCGTACCTTTTGGGTACATTACGTTTATAGTCTTACAGAATGATGAATAGATATATCAATTAGTAATCTCTTATGTTATTGCGTTATAATAACATTATCAATTGACCGAATTTAAACCGAATAAAACTAACTTTTTGGAATGTATGCCTCTATGTATGTAATGTGGGCCTCGTGGCGCATTGGTAAAAACTACCGGCTGGAGCAATGAGGTCGGGGGTTTGATTCCCGCCCGAGCATAAATATTTGTGACAAACATGAATATTTGTGTGGCGTCTGGGTGTTTTTCTATGTATTTACAAAAGAAAAGTATATATGTATTTATATCCGTTATCTAGTATCCATAACACAAGCATTTAGTTGCTTAGCTTGGAACTAGAGGGCGCTGTGTGTATTGTGTCGAAGATATTATTATTATTATTTCAAATTTTATGTATTTTTGAATGAATATTAATGTATTTTGAACTTCAGTAATATATAAAACATTGGTAAATTATTTTCTATATCTGGCAATACTTCGTGGAGAATGCAAATGGATGGAATAATAATTTTCGATTTCAGTTTTAGAACAAAATACAAGTTAAAACGCAATATTTACACATGAAATGTTTTATTGGAATTATCCTAGTCTTCCCGTTGAACTGTGACACCATGTTACAGCACAAACCGTCATTTTCCAATAAAATTTGGGAGAAGTCATCGCCGCAACGTGACCTTGAGCACTGCCGCGGGTCGTTCGTTACTAGGCCATAAATGGCCTAGTAAAACTTGCCTCACTTGCTGCGCATGAACTCGGTTTCTATGCGTTATTATTCCATGTTAAATAGATAGTCCGCAGATCCGCAAGTTTCTAGGTACATATTTTAAGTATATATTTACGAAAGAAAAGTTGACTGCCAAGGTTCAACAGTGGTAGAGTCTTGCAGTTCGCTGCATGAATAGGCCGTCTCGAACGGTGAAATACCACGATCTCTCGGAATATCGGCGTGAAGTGGCTCGTGCCGCGTTTCGTTCGGTGAGAGAGGTATCCGGAGACCCGATACCTCTTTCCCCTCCTACTACCTCAAAGGACGGCAACGCACCACGGTGTTCATGGGCGGTGAGTAGTTGCTTACCATCAGGTGACCCACTAGCTCGTTTGCCCTCCGTTTACTAACCGTCACTTAGAGTTCATTAATCTATATAAAAAGAATAGTTTCGAAATATATGGAAGCTCTTGTTCTGATACTGTAACGCTCTTTATACTCGAAGATGTCGGCAGTGCCAATGAGGCCTTGATTAATTATCTAACTGCACATTTCGGTGGCGAAACCTATTGCCCATACATCATACAATACTTCTAGAACATCATTGGTATGAGTCAGTTTCCAACTCGTGATATCTGTACTAGAAGACAGAGGGCTACAAATCACTAAGCCTTCGAGCTATGATAGGGGAGGTGACCATGCCATCAGTTGAAATCATTTAATCTCGCCTCTTACGACAACCACGAGACCAATGATAAGCCCCTACTTTGACAATCAAATTAATGGACATAGTTTTTAGGATATTTTAGTATTGCTTAAGATGTAGCTAGTGAAATATCTGCTTAATACTATATTGATAGACGCAAATCATCATAACAAACAATACTAATTTAGTGTTTACAAGCTTTTATTACTAAAAAATAACGAATTATGTAGATATAGGTACTCATATTAAATCATATATCACACTCCGACCGGGCAGTCTGGGATAAACAGACGCGACAGATCGGCAAAACAAAGATAAGACTACATTACTTATCTATTAATATATACTATAATACTTTATCTAAATAGTACAGGATCCGTAGAACATTTTTTTAAGTGATTAATATCAAGCTGAATCTTCGTGAATAGCTTCATTTGTATGAGACCTCCAACAATATCATATGGGAAATTTTAGATGATGGTAGCTAACAGAGGTAGCAAGGATATAATATGTCGATTTGATGATTCTCAAATATTTATTACTAACTGAATTTTCTTTTGTTATATCTCAAGATAATTATCTAAATTATTTGAAAAAATATTTGTCCTACAAAATCTATGGTTGGATTAAAGAAGTCCCCTCTTTCCAACATGTATCGATAACGAGGTCATCATAAATGATTACTAACCAGCTGTTTTTTTTTTTTTTACTTAATTAATATTTATATAATTTAACAGATATATTGTCCTACAAATTTCGTGGTACGTTATCCCAGTCCTACGCCTAAAAGTAGTAGTACACATCCTTGATGTAAAAATAATTACTATCAAGCTGAATCTTCGTGAATAGCTTGGTTTCGATGAGTCGCCCAACAATTTCCTATGCGAAAATTCTCAATTGTGGTAACTAACAGAGGTAGCAGTCATAGAATATGTCGACCTCTCATTCACTCCGTACAAGTGTTATTTCTAAAGTGATGGGATTTTGTAATATGAAATCAACAGATGATATTACGAAAGATTTAAAGAAATCAATAATTAATAAATCTACTAAAAACTTACAAGTACTAATGCAACTAATAAAGCAGTACACCAACCCTTTTGGAGTAGAACTGTCAGAAGATCATCTTTACAATATATCGAAAGGTCAGTCAGTGAACGATGAAATATATAAATTTTTATCATCAGTTGAAATAGAGGGAGAAAAACAACATAAGAATTTCATTGCTGATTCTCGAGTAACACCAGACAGGTTTGATAAAGCCATTACTAAAAATAAAATAATTAATTTTGAGTACAAAAATACTCAAAAAGTCAAAATTAATGGAAAAGTAAAAGAAGTTCAAATGCAAAGAGATGTTTTTGGTCGTCTACTTTATATGTCACTAAAAAATAAAATTGATGTAGAAAAAGCATTAAGTTATCCTCTCGCTCCTATTCCATTTTCACTCTGTCATACAATGCTGTCATACTAATGGGACAATTTGTAAAACCCCAAAATCTGTGGTTATTAATGAATTACTAGAATATCAAACTGAAATAGTAAATCCTCCAGAAGCAGATATTCACTTAGTCGATGGATTTTATTTATTACATACGTTGAAGAACCTTCTAAACAAGTATGGTAAAATTTCGATGCATATATTAAAAATACTTACATATAATAGAAAAGAAGTACATATTATATTTGATAAATACAAAAAACCCAGTATCAAAGATTTTGAACATGATCTGAGAGGTGAAGATGACACACAATATGATGTAATACATAAAGACAATAATCGTCCTTCAGATTTTTGTAAATTATTGAGAAGCAACAATTTTAAAGAAAAATTTGTAAAATTTTTAATTGAAGATTGGACAAGGGACGAATTTATTATCTTGATTACAGGAAAGACAATAAAACTTAATTATGATCAATGTTACTCTTATGAGGTGTCGAGTGAAAATAAAATAAAAAGAGTCATTGATTATAACCTCTCTTGTTATCATGAAGAAGCTGATACTAAAATTGTATACCACATTTGTCAATTTAATACTAATTATCGTGTACAGATACATTGCACAGATTCTGATATACCAATAATAATGTTGGCAAATTTTAAGCATTTAAAAGATCAAATTCAAATAATAATTAATTTAAGCACGAATAAAAAAAAATTGTACTTAAACATAAATGAAATTTATGCCAAGCTTGGAGATCAATTATCTTGTTCACTCGCCATATGCCATATTTTTACAGGGAATGATTACAATCCTGCTTTCTTTCGTAAAGGAAAAAAAAGACCTTTCAGTATTTTAAAGAAAAATGAAAATTTTCAAGAAGCTTTTATTCAACTCCTTCGAATTAAAAATACAGCATTAACAACATCGAGTGAGGTAGTTCAAACTATTGAAGAGTATGTATGCAGAATATATTCATTAAAAACAAAAAATGATCTGAACAAAGGACGGTATGAGTTATTTGAAAAAGGGTATAAATCAAAAAATGATAATGAAAAAATTTTAAAACATAAAATCGTAGGATATGATCCTTCCAGTTTGCCACCAACAAAAGAAGAATTGTTGCAACAAATTAAAAGAACTGTATTCATCTGCAATGTATGGTGTAATGCACACATGCGATGCCCCACGGAAAAATTGCCTGAAAATTTTGGATGGACAATAATTGATGGTAAATATGAATATTATTGGTTTGATGGTCCCCAAAGTCCAACATTTGAAGAATTATCTTCTGACTTACAAGGTACCTATTAATACTGTTGTTATTTATTGATTGATAATTCATTATTATATAAATTACTTAATTTTTTCATGTTATTACAGAGTTAGATATCACGAGTGAGGAAAGTGAAATAGATGAAGATGACGGCGAAGATTCTGAAGATTTATCAGATGAGTCTGATAAAGATTAACTTTTTTTTTATATATATATATATATATATATATATATATATGTATAAATACACATATTTTTGTACCTAGGTATCTAAAAAATAAAATTATTTAAATTTAAAAAACATTTTTCCATTGTATCTCAGGTTACAAATAGGAAAACTAAAAAATTACAATTTTTGTCGGACTAGTGATACATACCTGTTTTCTTGTAGGACGTTGTTTCATTTGGGTAAAGAACACACTAACCTATTATATAATATTTTTGTCCTACAGTTAGTAAAGAGAAAAATGGTCTTGTGGTATTAACAATGTCTGAGCATAGGACCGGGATAACGTACCACGAAATTTGTAGGACAATTTATCTGTTAAATTATATAAATATTAATTAAGTAAAAAAAAAAAATCTGCTGGTTAGTAATCATTTATGATGACCTCGTTATCGATACATGTTGGAAAGAGGGGACTTCTTTAATCCAACCATAGATTTTGTAGGACAAATATTTTTTCAAATAATTTAGATAATTATCTTGAGATATAACAAAAGAAAATTCAGTTAGTAATAAATATTTGAGAATCATCAAATCGACATATTATATCCTTGCTACCTCTGTTAGCTACCACAATCGAGAGTTTGGTATAGGAAATTTTTGGGCGTCTCATCAAAATAAAAGTACTCAAGGAAAATTAGCTAGATAGTAATCAAGTACAAACATTGACCATGGATCCTGGACTAAAAGTGTATCTCTAAAATTACTGAAATAGTAGCCCAGATTGTTTAGTTTACATCAACTTAATAAGCGTTGGGCAGATTCCTGGGCGAAAAAATATTAGCAGAAAAGCCCAGCAATCCACAAAGCAATACTGATTCCAACGCTAACTTATGTAAGCGACAGCTGGGTATGGCAGAGTGTGCACGAAGGTCGGATAAACTCGGTCGCAATGAGGGCAATGTGCAAAATCTGCGCTGACCGCGTCGAAAACAAGGTTGTTAGCAAGGAAGTTGGATTGAAAGAGAGTGTCGATGTAAAAGTAAGAAAGGGCATGCTCCGATGGTTCGGACATGTAGAAAGAATGGATGGTGCAAGATTTATTAAGCAGATAAACTATGCAAAAGCTTACGGATGTAGGAGTCGAGGACGGCCAAGACCATGAACAAATAGAACGTGTTCTGGAGGATGGTGATGTTAGGAGCTTGCATGAAAAGAGTTATGAAAGTTAGCGAAGTGAGTGAGTTGTGTAAGAATCGTGCCTTATGGCGCTCCGTTCTCTCTGCCTACCCCGCAAGTGATTTGGCGTGAAGTTATGTATGTACGGTTATGTTCGGTAAACAATGACTAGAAAAGCAATTTCGCTATGTTAATGGGTTAACACGTCTGTTGGAGGGCTTTTGATTTAATTAATGCGCTATGAGTGATTGCTAATCGTTGGAAGGACAATAATAGATTGATTGGACACAAATGAATGTCCAATACTTTAAAAAGACCTATTATTTTATTAGTTAGGACCTACTTTCCTTTTACTTAATCCATAGCGCAAACTTTCTTGCTTAAGTAGAAGTTAATGTGAATCGTGCGCAAACAATAAATAATAATTGATAAAGGACCCTGTATTGTGATAAAAACTTATACCATATTTTTTTTTTCGTATTATTATGTAATCTTTTATGTACCCGAAGGTGTAGTCGGCGGTTATTATGCCTCGACATGCCGTTTTAATTTTTGTTCTTATTTATTGGAAGTTGAGTTGTCATACATCTGTTACTTTGTAGCCAGTCATCGCTGGTTACGACTCTTAACTTCCAAATACATCGTTGGCGTGTACCGATATTAGAAGTCGAACTCGATACCTCTGATTATGAAGCTGAATGCTAACCGTTGGCCCACCGAGTCTGCTCGTCGTTATTATCAACGTTTCGAGCTGTGTTAAGTCTATTATTATTTCTTATCATCGATGAATTACAAATTGCACCTGTTAAATGACAAGCTATTTCAAGCCTATACCTATGTAGGTACTGCGACTACTCTTTGCGGTCGAATCGCATATACATATTTATAAGCTATTATAATTAAATTTTACTCTGTGTGGTTTGAAATACTTTTCTTTTTGAATTTCAGGGATATCTCGTCAACCACTGGTAAAATAAAAAGAGCTATATTACAATTCACACCTGTAACATGGACACCCGTAAGATGGTTGGATCCAACGAGTACATATATGAGATTCTGTGCTCTCAGTCAATTAGTGGTGTTTTGGCAAATATCGGAGTTAAACACATTCTTCTTGAAGCATGTATTTGAAATGCCACCTTCTCATCCATTGGTAATGGCGCGACTCTGTCTTATAGGCGTTATTGTTGCACCATCTGTAAGGTAACACAGAAATATTAATACACTAATAATTTATACTTGTAATATCAACAGTCTATATTGCTTAAATACTGACCTCTGCAAAACAATATTTGTTATCAATGACCTAACAAATCCAAGTACTGTATATCCAGGATACTTTTAACTAAAGTTATTATATAACCACAAAACAACGGTGTAAAAAATTATTAATTAATCGTTTGGTGTCAATTCTAAATTAACTGATAACCTAATGACCTCTGGCCGTGTTTTATATAATTCATTGACAAAATTAAGGTCATATACTTAGTGCGATAAAGCAATAAATTTTATTAAATTTGCGTTTACAACAATTTCAAATAACTTACTGATGTCGTTATTAATATATTATGATCTAATTAAGTACGGAGTAGTAGTACCAGGAATGGCAGGTACACTGCGGATGTAGAAAGAAGAGTAGCGTTAGGAAATAGCGTAAATGGAGCGTTGGGCCTTCCTGGGCGCAAAGAACGTCAGCCACATGTTTATGGGGTATTTGTAGAAAAGGTTATAAATAAAAAATCTTCATTAATCTTTATATTGAGTAAAGTTTCTTCGTCCAGTTGCGGTGCTCACTACACCATCAATGACTTTATGACAGACAAGTAGTCCTGGGACCATCGAATTGCTTGCTCAACTCGGATTGTGTATTATGCATTTTGGAATTTGTTCACTTATCTTGGAGTTGAGGCGCTCTGTAATCATTTGTGATACTTGACTACCTTTCATATTTAAAATGTGCTTTCACATTGTTATTTTTTTTAGTAAATGTTACATATTAATATAAATTTTATTATTGTCAGCTTTTGTTGCACAACGGCTCCACTCTAAATGAATGCTGTCGCGTCAGTTACGCTGTTCTCTTGTTCCAAGGACGCACGTTTTAATATGGAATTTAACTATTAAGTTTAATCTCTGTTTTTATATGACCGTGAAGACCTATGAAAATAAGGCTATTTTGATTTGATTTTTGAATGGTAGGAAGAAAAATAGGAACAGAAAATACTCATAATTTAAACATCACCTTGATAGCCAAAGGTAGAACAGACAGTTGTAAATAAGCCTCTGTTTGTCGCATTAATTTTCTAGTACCAAAGGTGGAGTGAAACTTATTGCGATACATAAAGCAAAATTTTATTATTTATAGTACGAGAGCTAGTAACGTCGGGAAAACAAGGAATTTAGGTCGGCCAGTTTTAAGATATGTTATTCCTCTTACTCTCCTGACCGTAACACTGGCAATCTGGCTAGATGTAGTGGTTGCGTTTGTTACTGCGCAGCCTATTTGTACAAGTAAAATATCTGGTTTTCAAATCATTTTAAGAAGATTTTTGTTTGTTACATTATGCTTATTAAAGTTTTTGCAGCATATATTGATTTTGCCAAACCGTTCTGATGTTGCTAAAGCTGTGCCAGACGCAATTTTAGATGGACAAATTTTGGATTTTTCAAATCAATTTAGTATGGCTGAAATTTTGATATGATTTTATATGGGTATCCAAAAACCCAGATTAATTTTGCCAGACCGGTATCTGGTCGCTACCCTTCTGCCAGACGCATCCAAAAGTGAAACGTGATGTAGATCAATTTGCTTTGTCTAGCAATCGTTGTCGAATAAAATACAGAAAAGGGATTGAAAACAATGAAATAAATTTGTCAATCAGTACTGTATCAATGTGATAACACATTGTTGTAGAAAATTAAGATAATGATAAATCTCAACTATGAAAATCTTACTTATGAAGGCGAAAATTTGTAAGTATGGATTTGTTCATGTTTCTAACTCTTTCACGTAAAAACTACGGAATGAATTTTAATGAAATCTTACAAGATACAGCGTAAACATCAGAACAACACATAGGCAACATCTTATAACGATACGGTGTTTATTGCTGAAAATATGGCAATAAATACTAAGAAAATTAATCATGAAATGTCTTTTAACGCGTACGCTGCGAAAATTATAGATTACAAAACAAAAACATGTTCTACAATATTGAAGACCATATTGATATCTGTAAAAAAGTTAGCGAGACTATACTATACATTTATATAAGTACTTTTGCTCATTTTAAAATTTCGAAAAAATCCTGTTCAAATATTAATAGCAATAAACTTTGTATGCAGTTCCTTATAATATTTGAACAGGCGCTTTTACCAAATTTTTAAATGTATAAAAGTACTATGTAGGTGTAGTATAGTCTCGCGAACGTTTTTGCAGATATTAATATGGTCTTTAATATTGTAGAATATGTTTTTGTTTTGTAATCTATAATTTTCGCAGCGTACGCGTTAAAAGACATTTCATGGTTAATTTTCATAGCATTAATTGCCGTATTTTCAGCAATAAACATCGTATCGTAATAAGATGTTGCCGATGTGTTGTTCTGATGTTTACGCTGTATCTTTTAAGATTTCATTAAAATTCATTCCGTAGTTTTTACGTGAAAGAGTTAGAAACATGCACAAATCCATACTTACAAACTTTCGGCTTTTTAAATAAGATTTTCATAGTTGAGATTGATCATTATCTTAATTTTCTACAACAATGTGTTACAACATTGATACAGTACTGATGGACAAATTTATTTCATTGTTTTCAATCCTTTTTTTGTATTTTATTCGACAACAATCGCTAGACAAAGCAAAATGATCTACATCACGTTTCACTTTTGGATGCGTCTGGCAGAAGGGTAACAACCAGATACTGGTCTGGCAAAATTAATCTGGGTTTTTGGATACTTATATAACATCATATCAAAATTTCAGCCATACTAAATTGATTTGAAAAATCCAAAATTTGTCCATCTAAAATTGCGTCTGGCACAGCTTTAGCAACATCAGAACGGTCTGGCAAAATTAATATATGTTGCAAAAATTTTAATAAACATAATGTAACAAATAAAAATATTCTTAAAATGATTTGAAAAATGGATATTTTACGTGTACAAATAGGCTGCGCAGAAACAAACGCAATCACTACAGCTAGCCAGACTACCAGTGTTACTACGGTCAGGAGAGTAAGAGGAATAACATATCTTAAAACTGGCCGACCTAAATTCGTCGCTCAAAAACGTTGTTAGCTCCTATACTATTAGACATATAAATCAATTTGAAGTATCGGTTTGTAATATTTAAATAACTGCTTTCTACTACATTCATATCTGTTTGTATGTCTGTTTGTTTGTTCCATACGTGTTGCACACGATATTTTTTTTTAGAGAAATTATTTTATTTATTTCGAGTCGGAAACAAAGTTCGCCGGGTCAGCTAGTCATACATAGACTTCCTTTTTTTAAAATCTTTTTATGTACACTACAGAGTTAATTGAACATTAATATTTTTTCAGACAATATTACACATACGTTACGGATCCTAACTGTAAAAGAGTTGGCACCCAATGTTGGGTGTACGGCGCCATCATGGTCACAGAATCAATGCTGTGCCTCAAAAATGGCAAACAATTGTTTGGTCAAGCTCAAGTCTGTAATGTTATTATATGGCTGATCCTTCAAATTCTAGTCTCTGTAGCCGTAGTTTATGGTGTGGTACTTTACCATAGATATTTTGAGGTGAGTAACTTTAAAAGTGGTTTCAATAATTCTAAAATCTGATAAAATCTATATGATAATATACAATAAGCTGATCTGTACTAGTATTATAATAAAGATGGGTTTGTTTATCTTGAACGGCACTAGTAATCTGTTCAGATAAATATGGGGATAGAAAAATAATCATAATCTAACGAAATATCTACACCCTAAAACGGGCCCCAAGAGATTGGTTTTATACCAAAAACATACAAGAATTGCTATGTAATAATCATGTAAATTATTTTATTTTCAGCCAAATAAAGAATCCAAAAGTCCCAAAAAAGACTCTTAACTAGTTCGGTAAGTTTGCTGTTTTACATCAATATTTACTTTAGTATATACTTAATCCATGCACACTGTATGCACATGATCTCATCAAAATCGAGTTTAATTAAAATCAATTACGTAGTTTGGGAGTCCATCGGCGGACAAACAACATGACACATACGTTATGTATAGTAAGATTATTAGGGACTTCATTAATAAAATCCTTAGGGCTGCTCTATTAAGAGTGATTTCTTCTTATTGTGCCTCTTCATTGCTGATAGGTTGGCCGTCAGCTTCCCGAACTTGTCTCTGTTTTGGCCTAAGCGGAAGAGTTGTTCCACAGAGACTATATCGATCCACTCACAAATGTTCCGTAACCACAACTTCTTCCGTCGTCCATCATGTTACGCATCCCTGCCGAACCCTGTCGCAATCACATTCCTGGGGTTCCCTGAGAACCTTCTCCTTTTTTGGAAGTCGGCTAAAAACACTGAAACTGTACAGCCATGTACAATATCTTGACGACCTATTTCAATTAAATTCATTTACTTTTAGCGTTGGCGAAACTATGGGTAGAAGCGAAAATAATTTTCTTTTAATGAAAGTATATTTTTGTATGCGACATCCACAATTGTTTTATAATTTATCGTGTGATTTTGTATTTAGAACTATTTTATCAACCGCTCGAAGTGTACTAATATTTCTTTTTTGTTTCAGATATGACATGTTACTTAGAAGTTTTTAAGTACCTAATAGTTAATTCTGTGATGTAGTGAACATGTTAATTTTATGTGTTACTGCCTACCTTCTCTGAGTGTAGTGTGCTGTTCAATATTGAATGATCTTATGTCCTATGTAGTAAATATTACACAAGTTGTATATAATTATGTTGAATTGAATTCTTTTATTTTTATTAAATAGCTTAGCCCAAAAGATCTTACTTGTTTTCCTGACTAGTTTCAGATATCGAGTAACATATTCATTGTATTGCCACAGTTTTAGTTGCCAATATTAATCACTCAATAATCCAGAAAAGTCATTTGCAAAATACGGAATCACTCTCGATAATGACATTAGGTAAAAACATTTGGTAGTTTTCCAATTACCTACATAGTACATAGAATGCGACGTAGTGGCGCACAATGTCGAATTATGCTGAAGCTTAATTTCGAACGTAAATCAGATTTCAAATGCATCAGTAGTGTGCGCTAAGTTCAGTGTTCCACATCTTAAAATCGTAAAAAGAAGAAGGTCAATGCCTCCTATTTTTATATTTCCATAAAACTGCAAACGAAAAAAGGCTTACGTTTGTAATTGCATAGAAATAAAGAAAGTTAATTCAACCAAAAAAAATCCACAATAAATAATCTTACTAAAGATAAAAGAAAAAACACTTGATAATTATCTGTAACTGAGTTGGTATCCATTGCACGCATCAACCGAAAATACTACTTTTGTGGGGAATCTACTGTGCCGCATAATACGCTCTAGTGCATAATTGGGAAACTAGCTTACTCTTCTCTTACGATACCAACTAGAAGAGATGCAAATTCTAGAGAAAACTGCGTAGGGGAGGTAGGGGAGGCATGGGCAGTAGGGAGACATGGGCACCCCCCTTTTATTCTGAATTGATCATAGATTTTATATTATTCTTGATTTGTTAGTTTTCTTTACCAAATGGAAACACTGTTAATCCATAGGGTATATGTAATTTCTGTAAGTTATCAAACACAAACACGTTTAAAGATTTTGGGCGAGCAAAAGTAAATATTTTGTTGTGGTTTCGGATCGTAATAAAGATAAAACTAATAAAAGGTATGTGTATTTTTTATTATTTATCTATTGTATATTTACTAATCTATATATTAAACTGAAAGTTAAGCACCCAATGCTCCCACTTACTATGTTCAGTATAGGAAAATTGTTAACAATTGGTTTATTTTTAATTAACGTAACATAACTTCACGCCAGTTTTACCCGAAGAAGTAGGCAGCGGCTGTTAAGCCTCGTTTCTCCGTTATGTTCACGTCCCAAATGGAATAGGTGGCGAACCTACTCTATTGCCATACCGGGCACAAAGTAGTCAGTCATCAATATTTATCACAAATAACTTCCGAAAATTACGAAAGGTCATTGGTGTGAGGCAGGACTTGAACCCACTACTTCTTGAATCAGAAGCAGGATGCTCGCTACTGCGCCACAAACTCAAAAATTGAGTCTAAATTCGTTCCGGTAATTTAAGATTGCTGTGTGGCGCCGGCTTGCTGTGTGGCGCCGGCTTAGAATACCGCCACCCCATCTCTTCTCGTGGGTGTCGTAAAAGGCGATTAAGGAAAAAGCTAGAAGAATGGGCAACAGCATTCTCTCTTAAGAAAATACAGCCTACTGCGATCGCCAACCCGCCTGCCAAGCGTGGCGATTATGGCAAATACCCCCCATGATTGAGCGGACCGGCAATTGTGGCGCTCTATGGTGGAGGCCTATGTCCAGCAGCGGACCTCAAAAGGCTAATGATGAATTTAAGATACTGTTTAAGATGTTTTTTTTTAATTTCTTAACTCTTATTCTTGGTTTATATTTGTTAACTAATTTTTGAATTCCATTATGGATATAAAATGATTTATAGGCAGTGCCCAAGCCTCCCGCAGGGTATGCCCAAGCCTCCCTACCGTAGGTAGCATTGGGCACTTTTGACTTAGTTTACAAAATATCGCATAATGTTGAGACTAATTGTAATTTTTAAGAAAGCTCTTCAATTATATCTAGCCAAACGAGTGATGCAACAAAAATTGGCAATAAAAGTTGATTATCTATAAAATCTATTTTTTTATGCAATAAATAGTAAAAAAGTGCCCATCCCTCCCCTACCTCCCCTACTGTACTACTTCAGCTAAATGACGTACCAGCGGGCGAGAGTACTCATCACGTTTTACTCTGAACTCTTACCCATAAAATAATTTAAATTTATTCATTTAATATAACACTCGAAGCCTCGACTCCCGATTTTTTACGTCCCAAAAGAAATGTGTTGAAACCTTATTGCCAGAACACCGAGCACAAAGTTGTCCAGTCATCTATATTTATCACAGACTAGCAGACCGCTTGAACTTCGTACCGCCATATTTTATAAATTTTTCAGTAAAAAGATTACTGTCCCACTCATAATTATAACCTAAAGCTTTCCTCAATAAATGGCTACCTATTACTAATCTAATATATAAAATTCTCGAGTCTAGATGTGCGTAATTGAACTCCTCCGAAACGGCTTGGCCGATTCTCATGAAATTTTATGTGCGTGTCGGGTAGGTCTGAGAATAGGACAACATTTATTTTTCATCCCACTAAATCACAAGGGTAGCCCACCCCTCAATTTTTTTTTAATTTTTCGACATATTTCTGTTTTTATTTTTTTTATAAAACGGGATACAAAAATACATGCAACCCTAAATTTTGAACGCCCTACGATCAACCCCTATTTTTAAATTTTATTTTTCGGCAAGACAACGTTTGCCGGGTCAGCTAGTATATTATTAATTCAAACCAGTAGCTCCTGATGCATATACACATAATTTCACGCCAGATCCCTTGCGGGGTAGGTAGAGAGTACAAAGCGCCATAAGGCACGATTATTACTCACCTTACTTGCTTAGCTGTTGATATTAGCGACTAACAACCTAGATATGATGAAAATAATAAGCAGTTAGCTGCATGAATGGGCCGGCTCAACCGGTGAAATACCACCACCTCTCAGAAGATCGACCTAAAGTGGCTCTTGCCGCGTTTCGTTCGGTGAGAGAGGTATCCGGAGGTCCACCTCTGTACAATGTTTATGTACAACACATGTGCCTTGCTGTGTGGGCACAATTAATTATAGCAATAAACAGTTGCACTACAGCAATTCACTAGTACGGTGGTTTTATTATCGTACTTCCCTGACTGTAGACACACTACAGTTATTGGTGCCGAAACCCGGGATCTCCGAAAAATGGGAGTTCGAAGACGAATTACGCAGCCTACAACACCGCTGGAATGACATAGATTTGCTACATTTAAAAATAGATCATTTACTACAAGGGTCAGACTTAGAGTATGACGGGGAATTTAGTTATTATGAAGCCCGGTATAAAGAGCAGAAAAGGGCGTTTTATCAAAAGATGGCAGCCGAAGCCCATTTACAGCAGGCAACGCCTAAGTTGGACATTCCAATCTTCTCAGGCAGGTACTCTCAATGGCCTACTTTTTATGATTTATATACTGAAAGCATCCATAACAATAACATATTGTCCAAGTGTCAAAAAATGCAACATCTTAAAGGAAAATTAAAAGGTGAAGCTGAGCGACTTATACAGCATTTGAATATATCGGCAGAAAACTATGACACGGCATGGGAACTGATCACCCATAGATATAATAACCCTCAAGCGTTATTCACAAATAACATAGAAACCCTTTTAAATCAAAACACGATTCATAAGCAAACAGCTAGTGAAATCAAACGCCTCTATAATACAAGTATGGAAGCTATACACGCCGTACGGAATCTGGGGATCGACATTTCCACGTGGGATCCTATACTAGTTCATATAATTACCAAAAAATTAGATGCCGAAACTTATCAAGATTACAAATGTGCTCGTAAGTCTCCACGAGAATTACCAATTTTAAGTGAACTAATGGATTTCCTCGAAAATAAATTTACAGCATTAGAACCCTTTCAAATTAAAGAAAAGCAAGAAGCATACCATTTACACAGTCAAAATATTTCGCAGAAATTACCTACTTCAAAAGTGATGAACAATCAACATTATCAAGCACATCGATATAGCAAGTTTCATAACAAAAAACAATATCAAGTTATTGCAACATGCACATGGCATTGCCCTCTGTGTCAGCAAAAACATGTTCTGTTTAAATGTAATAAATTTATTAAATTATCGCCGAGTGACAAATTAAAGACAGTTACGAAACTACAGGTATGCCAAAATTGCCTTTACAAGCATAATGACAATGTATGCAATTCAATTAATCGTTGTAGATTGTGCAAAGGTTCGCATAACACCATACTACATGAAGCATGCGTCAACAATTATAACACATCAAGTTCCGATACTCGTACGTCGTTAAATGTACAATCTGAAAATCATTCAATATTTTCACCCACAACTTCAAAACAACATAACGTAAATTATGTATCAAATGAAGAAGAAGAAATTTTACTAACAACGTTGTCCCTTAAGGTTCGAGCTGGCGACGGAACTTATATCACATTTAAAGCTCTTCTCGATCAGGGATCGCAAATATCTCTTATATCAGAAAACGCAGCACAATTGCTAGGGCTATCAAGGCGACATTATTCCGCCTCAGTATCTGGGATTGGATACAGCTCAAGACAGAGCAAAGGTATGGTGGACCTTGATTGTGAGTCGATATACGGAGACTATCAATTTCAAACACAGGCGTTAGTTATTTCAAGAGTTATAAACAATTTACCAAACAAAACTTTTACAAAACAATCTTGGCCACACTTACAACATCTACAGTTAGCGGATCCGACATACAATGTGTGCCAACCAGTAGACATACTTCTTGATGCCAGCGTATATTCAGATATCATTATGGATGGAGTAATCAAAGGTCCAAACAGGGCACCCATAGCCCAACAAACCAGACTAGGTTGGATATTGTCAGGAAATGTGAAAACTTTTAACTGTCATGTCGTATTAAATAATTTATCTGATATATCGCACTACTGGGAATTAGAAGAAATAAACAACTTGGCTCCAGAACTTACGGAAGAAGATCAGTATTGTGAAGATTTATACCAAAATACTACGAGGCGCTTATCAAACGGCCGATATGAAGTCGCCTTACCTATGAAACCTGGATTCGAACAGAAACTAGGATCATCTAAAAAACGAGCAGAGGCGCAGTTTTATAAATTAGAGAGTAGGATGCTGAATAATAATAAATTGTCACAAAGCTACATTCAGTTTATGTTGGATTACGAAAGGCTAGGTCACATGAAACCTACGATAGACAAGCAACAGCTGCCTGTGTCATGTTATCTTCCTCACCACGGTGTTATCAAAGCTGACTCCACAACTACAAAATTACGGACGGTGTTCAATGCTTCCTCGAGAACTTCCACTGGTTACAGCCTCAACCATCTTATGGAACGGGGTCCGAATCTACAAAAAGACCTACACAGTCTTATATTGAGGTGGCGTCAGCACAAATACGTCATATCTGCGGACATCGAAAAAATGTACCGTCAAATATTTGTCAGAGAATCTGACCAAAACCTCCAACGTATCGTATGGCGGCCATCAGTGTCTACCGATTTAAAGGAGTACCAGCTTACCACAATTACCTACGGAACTAAAGCAGCTCCTTACCTCGCCATGCGAACCCTAAAACAATTAGCTTTAGATGACGCTCAAAAATATCCTTTGGCGGCAGAAGCATTGACGAAGTCCTTTTATATGGATGATCTCTTAGAAGGCCACGACAATTTGGAAAAAGCAAGGGAACTACAGTTACAGCTGATAAACATATTAAATGGGGCAGGTATGAACATACGTAAATGGTCAAGTAATAATAAGGACCTTATTCTTAATTTACCCGCGGAACAGTTGGACACTCCATTAGACTTCAAATCTACCGAATCTAGAAAAACGTTAGGACTACGTTGGAACCCTGATTCGGATACATTTACTTTTCAAAATACTTTTGAGACAATTGCTGACAAACGGCTAACAAAACGACAATTATTATCTAATATTTCTAAGATATTTGATCCGCTTGGGTGGCTATCACCACTCACCATACGAGCCAAACTTTTATTTCAAAGAACATGGATAGATATGGGTGACTCCTGGGACCAAGAGCTGACAGAAGAAATCAAAGAAAATTGGATACAACTAAAGTTAGATTTTCAAAAGCTAGATAAGTTCATAATACCTCGGTATTTAGGTAACAAACAAACCTACGAAATACACGGCTTTTGCGATGCATCGGAAAAAGCTTACGCTAGCGCAATTTATATTACGACTAACTATAAAGGAGAGAATACATCACGTTTATTGACAGCGAAAACAAAGTTGGCTCCAATCAAAAATAAATTAACGCTACCAAAGTTGGAATTATGCAGTGCTTATTTACTCTCAAGACTCCTGGAAAAGGTTAAAGATTCATTCAAAGATGAGCAAGTTAAGATATACGCTTGGACTGATTCAATGGTGGTATTAGGTTGGATTCATGGTGACATTAACAGATGGAAACAGTTTGTGGCCAATAAAGTACGCGCAATCACCAAAGTTATTCCAGTCACTTGCTGGCAGCATGTTCGTACAGAACATAATCCAGTTGATTGTGCCACCAGAGGTATTACAGCGACTCATCTCATAGAACATCCACTGTGGTGGGAAGGCCCAAGATGGCTTATTAACATAAAAACAAATTTACCAGAACAAACTAATTATCCATCTCCAGCAATCGAAATAAAAGGAGCTAGTGTAAACGCCGCTTTACACCAAAACGATAATCAAGTGTTTATTAATAAATTATTAAATGAATCCAGTTCACTGACACGGGCCGCTGTAACAATAGCATGGCTATCACGTTTCATTGAATGGTTGCGAAATAAACATACTGCACTAAAAGTCAACCACCTTACTAAACAAGAAATGCAGAGTTCATATAACTTGATTATACGAATCACTCAATTAAAGGATTTTAGAGAAGATTATATTTTTATAAAAACTAAACAACATGTACGTAAGGGTAGCAGGCTAGACTGTCTCAACCCTTTCATCGACGAATACGGATTGTTGAGAGTTGGGGGCCGTCTTAACAATTCCCTTTTAAGTCCATCTGCAAAAAACCCAATTATATTGTCTAGTCACAGTCGACTAACGGAACTTATAATACAAGACGCACATTTATTTACTCTGCATGGTGGTCCACGGCTTACATTAACATACATTAGAGATAAGTACTGGATCATCAGCGGCTTACGAACAGTAAAAACACAGCTTCAAAAATGTGTGAAATGCCGCCGATTTAGTGAAGTAAAGCAACATCAACTAATGGCAGATCTACCAGAGCCGAGAGTGACTCCTTCGCGACCATTTACCCATACAGGCGTAGACTTCACAGGTCACTTTGATATTAAAATGAATAAAGGTCGGGGTATCCGGACGTCAAAAGGATATGTAGCTGTATTTGTATGTTTAGTTACGAAAGCCGTGCACTTGGAACTCGTCAGTGACTTGAGTACCCAGAGTTTCTTAGCTGCATTCAGGCGGTTCTGTTCCCGGCGTGGAACACCTAGTCACATTTACAGTGATAACGGTACTAATTTTGTTGGTGCTAACAGGCTCCTAAAAAAGGAATACCAACAGATCATCAATACTATAAACCAAGACTTCGTTACAAAAATAACAGAGTTTGATATAAGATGGCATTTCAATGCTCCATCCTTTCCGTCAGCAGGAGGCTTGTGGGAATCAGCAGTAAAACGAATGAAGTACCACCTGAAAAGAGTAGTTGGAGAACAGAAACTTACCTTTGAAGAGTTCTGTACTCTGCTACATCAGATAGAAGCATGCCTTAATTCTAGACCACTTATCGCCCCAACTGAAGGTGCAGACGATGAATTTCTTAGCCCAGGTCACTTCCTCATTGGCGGATCCCTCTTATCCAGACCTCAAACAGAGCCGGATTTTATTAACCTAACCACGAGATGGCAAATGGTCCAGTCAATGAATAAACATTTCTGGAATAAGTGGTCAGCAGACTATCTTCAAGAACTCCAAAGACGTTCAAAATGGAGGTCCCCCTCCAAGAATTTAGAAATAGATGACGTAGTGGTTATCAAAGAAGAGAACGTTCCTCCTGGGAAGTGGATATTAGGAAAGGTCACAGAAGTACACCCTGGAAGAGACGGTTATGTCCGAGTAGTAACATTAAAAACAAAAAACGGAATTATCAAAAGACCGATCTTAAAACTCGTACTTCTCCCTGTGAAAGAAGAATCTCTAGAGGATAGAAGCCCGACTCAAGTCAGTACAGATAAAAACCCGAACACGGGTCATGTAGAACAAAAAGAAACAGAAAGAGGAACTAGAACTATGAAAAAAAATTGTCTATACAATTTAATCATGTTTATGTTGCTCTTTATGTGCTCTATCCCATCTGCAAATTGTCTTTTTAACGTTACTAATTTAAACAATAATCAACAAATTTATTTTGACAAATTATACAATTTGCATCTTATTCGTGACGAGTGGAAATTGGTAGTATACTACAATATGACAACATATTGGACAGGTCTACGTCATGTGCAAAATTACGTCACGAACTTGGAGAAATCCCAACAAACTGCCGATATGACAATTCAATACAGAAGTATTTTATATCAACTTCAACACGAGCTAACTGAAATAGAACACTACAATCAGATTCTCATGTTCCATAATAGCAGATCTCGACAAGAAAGAGGACTAATTAACGGAGTCGGTTATATTGCTAATTCTTTATTTGGAGTGCTGGATGACCGATTTTTAAAGCAATATGAAAAGGATATAGACAAAATATCGTTTAACGAAAATCACTTACGGCTTTTATTAAAAAATCAAACGAGCGTCATAGAGGCCCATAATAATATATTGCACAGAAATGAAGATATAATGAACAGACAGTTCAGTTTAATACGAGCTCATTTAAAAAATGCATCTCTGGCTATTAATCGCGTACAGGCGGAGACTAATAATGAACTTTACTATTTATCTTCGTCTCTAAGTGCCCAGATAATCATAGCCAATTTGAAAGAAACTCGAAAGAGACTTGCTGAACACTATAACAAACTTATGGCAAGGACACATGGACGCGCATCTTTTGCCTCCCGAGCAATTAGAAAACCAAATGAATATAATATCGACGCACTTACCGACCGATTTATTATTGCCTACTAATCAAAAGGATATAAATGAGCTCTACAAACTCATGAAATATAAGGCTAAAATAAGTAACAGATTTATGATTATAGAAATAAAACTACCACTTCTTTATAAAGAGACCTTCGAAGTAGATCGACCGATCAGCCTTTACGTCAATGGCTATACTACAGGGTTCCTGATGTTTATTTAGCCTTTAATTTACAAAAGGATCTTCTTTTAACGCTTACAGATAGCGACTTACGCAACTGCATTCATACTTCATCCACTGAGTTAAATATACAAGAGTAGCAAACCTCATACAAATGCGTCAAAAAATGTGTGTCCACTTTTTAGATGCAATGACGTAGCTTTGAAACCACTAGACATTTAAAATTAAACATATATCTATCTCAGTCACACAAATGTCAAATACATTGCCGTCACTTTGATTAGACAAAGATGGCAATATAAATTTGCAATGGCGGTGTGGGGTGGTCAGCCCATGCGAAATTTTACCCAACTTTTTCAAGCCATGTACTCGTAAAAATATTTAATAAATATAAATTCAATATTTTACTATTACTTATTAATTTCTTATCAGATGTATTACAAGATAACTGAAATAATGAATGGATCAACGATCTCTGTGTACTCCGTACTAGATCGGCTGTTCGGAAAAAAATTGGATCACACTCATATGTACCTAATTGTGTACACCTGCCTTAGAGCAGCGATTTAAACCGCTGTAGGTAAGGTGTACAGTGTGTGTAATTAGGTACTGATACACAAAATAGTGAAAACGCTTGAGTAGTAAAATAATGTACTTACATTCATTATATTGAAAGGGAATTATTGTATTTAACGTGGACAGGGCCTAACAGCCGCACGGGTCGATCGATCTTAAGGGAACATACCCATACTACGTGACCTATTTTTTAAGATTTTTCGACCCCTCCCTCCCATCGGTGACCACTCGTAGTATATGCCAAGATCCCCCCCTCCCCCTTTAGCTTTCACGTAGTAATTCATAATTATGATTTTTATTCATTTCACAGGCAAAAATCGAAAAAAAATAATTATTTGGCTCTTTATTGGATAAGACTGCATGCATACTTAAATTACTAGTGAATTATGTATTATGAAAAAGAACAACTTTAATTGTGAAAACATATTGCTGTACAGTATGTAACTTACAGTAACTTAATTTACGAACACAACAATTATTTTCTGTTTAATCACATTAATATTCATCTAGGTCGAAAAATTACGAGATTTCTCTCATTAAAATCGACTACGTGACAAAAACCTGAGCCAACCCCCGGTCCTGTGACTAACCGTAGTATTTTAAAGACTCCGCTCCCCCCCCCTAAACGGGTCACGTAGTATGGGTACGGTCCCTAAAGTTAAGCAACGCTTGGCGCGGTCGGTCCGTAGATGGGTGACCATCTTATCATGACGAGTTCCTCCGTGTTTCGGAAGGCACGTTAAATTGGTGGGTCCCGGCTGTCATTTGAACATCTTTGGTAGTCGTTACGGGTAGTCAGAAGCCAGAAAGTCTAACAACCAGACTTACCAAGGGGGATTGTGTTGCAATTATTGATTATACACTACTAAGTTTTGTATAAAATTGCCTTTTAGTCTCTTTTTTATAAGTCTGAGTGAATAATTTGCTTTCGTGATACAATCTTATTTTTAAGTATTTATTAATTATGGCATTTATTAATATAAGCGAATGATCAACTTGAATTGACGATAAATGATCTCCCGGGTGTAGGTAGCCAGTCAGTTTCTTTTCTCAGCAATCGGATAATTTTCACCCACTTGTCACGGCGTGCTGCATCTTTAGGCACCCTGCAGCGTTATTATTATAACAAAAAATATTTAAAATCTCCTTTTCCATAAATTAATAACTCTCCCACAAAAGTGGGAAACTAAAACTAAGTTTTTAGTGGTATCACTGAAGCTAATTATGAAAATTCAACATTTTATCTATTTTACTGTACTTTAATATTAATGTAAACATTAATATTACGTGTGGAAAGTAATTCCGGTTAATTTCTTATGGGTTTCTGATCTTGAATCGCACTCTTTTACTACGCATTTACCCATTTTGTAACTATTGTTATTCGGCTCGCGTCTGACAGATGACTGAATTGACATAAGCTTCGCATAAGCCTGTAGACTTATGGCCGGTGGTCACACTTTTAGAAGGTTACTACAAGTCTATATCATATAGGTCAATGACTTCATCGGATAGAATTATATGTTCATATGACAAGCCAATACTGAGCATACAAATATCCTCAAACATATGCGCCGTAATTATAAACAATAAAACATTATGTAACACAAAACTATCCCATTGTGAAGAGAGGTGGATTAAATTACATAACAATAACAGGTGGCTATTCTCGTGCTGTGATAAATGCACACTTCGCATTTTTTGTCCAGGTGGTATGGAAGTTACTACATTAAGCGGAAATGGACTTATCGATATAGGTCAAGGTTGCAGTATAAAGAGCGAAAAAATAATGATTTTTGGACACAACAACTTTATGAGTTCTGTAGAAATAAATAAAAACACTGGAGAAGGAGCCGACGTCTCCATTTTGAACCATATTGTTAATTTCCCCTCGCCCGCGCCATTCGTCCCAGAGAACCATGACCCCACATGGAATAAGACTCAAGCAGTCATTGAAGATATGAAAGACGAAACGGATACGCCTCTGAGTGTACATGATATACACCAGTATTCCATGCTATATACCATCATGCTCATACTGATAATCGGAGCCTCTTTATACGTGATTATTCGTTGGCGAAAGAGAAAGGTGGGGAGCCACGTAGCATCGACAGCATCAGCAACAACGGCAGCGGCGGCGGGGGCAGAGCAGTGTGCGGGCTCAGCCCCAGCACCCGCGCCCCGCACCTCTATCTCCAGTGATAGTGAAGTGATGAGTGCAGTGCGGGATATGAGTAAAATCTCTTTACCAAAGCAAATAACCACCCCGCGGTCGGCTCGACTTAATATTCCGGTAGTGAGTGATAGTGAATAGTGGCAATAAATGCACTATAGATTTATACTATTTACTTTAGACCTTTTCTTATGTTTTAATGATTAATTAATATTTTGTTTTTGATGTGAGAATGTAAATATTTGTGTGGGATTTACTTTATACTTTGTTTAGATTATCCTTTTTGTAATCATTTTTTACCTATACTTATTTGAAATTGTTTTAAATAGAATTTTGATGTCCTTTCCTTGAGTCGGCAGGATGTACAATGTTTATGTACAACACATGTGCCTTGCTGTGTGGGCACAATTAATTATAGCAATAAACAGTTGCACTACAGCAATTCACTAGTACGGTGGTTTTATTATCGTACTTCCCTGACTGTAGACACACTACAACCTCCCTTCCCCATCCTTCTCCCTTAAAGTTCGGCAACGCAACGCACTATAAGTGTTGCCGGTGTCCATGGGCGGCGCAGGTTGCTTACATCAGGTGACACGCTTGCTCCTTTGACCTCCTATCCCTTAAAAAAAAAAATATCAACTTCAATCAATAGCAATACCAGGGACTTTGTCAGAAGTTTTTTGTCAATCTTTAGTTTTTTTTTCGGTAAAGAAGGTATGCGGAGGCCGACCCCTCCTCTGCCTAAATGTCGGCAACACACTGTAATACTATCTGTGTTTCAGGTATGCATGGGCGACGATAGTTAAGTTGGTGTTGACTACAACATAACTTCACGCCTTTTTCTACCTGAAGTTGTAGGCAGCAGCTATTAAGCCTTGACTTGCGATGGAATAGATTACCTATTGCCAAACACGGGTCACTATTTTGTAACTCATCATAACACATAACTTCCGATATAAATTTTGAGACTGAGTGAGCCTGGGGGCATTATTATAAGCTCTCAATTCCAGCCAGCTTGTTCGCTGCCTAGCGAATTCGTATTTCTAACGACTAATTTCAGCTAGTTTAGACTACTCATGAGTGTCTAATTGGAATTAGTCGTTTATAAATCGAATTTAGAGTGAATTTGACCGTGACTACACGTCACCAAATAGCTGAAATTAGTCGTTGAAAATACGAATTCGCTAGGGAGCGAACAAGCTCTGGCTCGAATTAAGAGCTCATATGCCCCCAGATCGATCAATTCGATCCCACGTCTTCATGATTTAGAAGCGGGGACGACCTCCAAAAGGGTCGTCCATTGAACACGTAATCGTTTGGTGTCATTTTTAGTTTGCGTCATCATTCTTTCTGCAATCCAGCGACTTTGATGCCAACTTTAATTATGTTAAAGTTGGCATCAAAGTATAGGCATAACTTCAACATAAACTAAATAATAAGATAAAGTTTTATTTACAAAGATATTACACATATAGCTAAGGAATATTTATTTATACATCTATAAGCTGACCTGAACAACAATTACATGGATAGAAATTTTTAAACTCAACATTTATCTTTTTAGGGTCAACAAGAGAATTGTTTTTGATACTTCCAAGTAAACTCATTACTCTTTCCATGTCATTACGCTTTGATTCGACTTGGAAATATGACATTAAGTCTTTGTCAGCAGCAAAACGTGCTAATATACCGCTAAGTTCCTCTATTTCACCCTTCAGTTTGCCACATTCCTCTTGAAATACTTTTAGCTGGCTACTTCGTTCCTCATCCCGTCGTTTCAATAGACTACGTTGCTGTTGATACAAGGCTACATATTCACAAATAGTATCAGTTTCTGTTTGTAGCTGTACTATTATATGTTCAAGTCTGTGCTTCTCGTCAGATAGATCAGCTACGTCACCCATTATTTTCAAAAATCGCTCTTGGAGTTTGGACATGGCATCTTCTTTCTGCATACGATGACAATTTTCATCATGTATTTGTGTCATTAGACACTTATCTTCTGCAGCCTCATCACAGCTTTCTAAACTTTCAACATTATTGTTTTTAGCTCCTTCAACTGATACAAGACAATTATCTTCTTGCTTAAGTTGTATATTAGTGTCAATACTTTTTAAATGCTCACACTGCTTTTCAATTTCTCTATTATTACTTTGCAATCTAATCATCTCCTCGTCCTTGGCTTTTAATTTTGTTTGCATAACTTTGGCAGCTTCTTCTATTTCTGCCAATTTAATTGTTAATTCTCTATTCAAAAACTTTTCGGCGGTAAGTTTTTCAGTCAGTTCCAATTTATCTTTGCTCTGAAAAAATAAAGTAAACATTTAATTCCCGTTCATTATATTGGTGGCAACGCAAAAGCCTAAAAATAAAGTAAATCCAAGGGACCAATGTGTAATGGCCGTAATGGAACAGTCAACTACAAAACAACAAATGCACTAAAAAGTAAGATCTATATCTACGTAGTTCACGTCTGTTTTTGGTTATCTGAACCGTATAGTATGTATATAGGGATGTCTACTTAAATTGTTCGTCAAAAGATTGTTTATTTAATAATGTTAGAATGATTATTTTAAACTTTCGCTAATGCGAATATTTAATTAAATCTTACGATTCTCAGACCTACTCAATATGCACACAAAATTTCATCAAAATCGGTCCAGCCATTTCAGTGAAGTTATTTATATCATGCTTATAAGAATAATTTGAACAAGATTCATACATCAAAACGTAACGCCCCCACGATCCGCTTGCGATGGGAGATTTAAAAAAAATTATGAGCTGTCCTGGTTTGTTGGATTAAACTTCATACGCAAATTTGCTGAAAGAGTCCATCGCGGACAAACTACGTGACACGTACTTTATATTAAGATATTTTTTTTGTTTTATGCTTACAATTTTAATTCTTTTCTTTAAAAAAAATGTAGTTATAATCAGATGTTAAGAACTGCTAGTTATACACTTAAAACATTCATTAATTTTTGTATATGATTTTGAATGTTTAAAAGGGCAAAATTTTGTTTATAAAGAATTAAATTGGTTATTCTACATTTATGAACTGTTTACATAACATGTGCAAAAAACAAAAACATGTATTTGAAACCATCTACCTCATTTTCAGCCCAATTGGCACAACATATAATTGGCCACTGGCACAAAATATGTGTAAGTACATAATTATAATAATTATTATATAATAATTCTTAATTTTTTCACTACAAATACCATTGAACAAATAGAAATATACAAACAATTCCAAACAATTATAGAGACTGACATAAGTGTATTTGAAGTACTATCTCTCCCATTTTAAATAAATAAACTTTTTATTTGTTCCTTTTAGAAATATGTTTCCTTAATGCTAGACCCATTGAAGAATATGGTTTAAAAATATTTGAAAATTTTATATTTCAATACAGAGGAACTAACATTATTTGTAATTTACATACCATTTTCACAAATGCATCTTCTAATCCTTGAATATCTTGTTTTAATTTCTTATTTTGCTCTGTAGCTCGTTGAGCTGCAATTTTATCGCTTGTCATATCAGCACTTAGTTTAGATATACTAATATTGTCATGATTGCACTCAGTTTCCTTCTGAATAAATAGCTGTTTTACTTTTTCTTCACTAGCAGCTAATTCGCTAACAACTTGATTATATTTAATTTGCATTGCATTCAAATTATCCTAAAATAATAATTTATCAAATGTAATGTAACAGAAACATTGAAATAATTTTATAAGACATTTTCTACTGTGGCAAAAAGAATAATGACTTAAGCGAATAGAGAAGTTTAGATGATAAGGGTCCGTCCATTAATCACGTGAGGTTAGAAAGGGGGGGGAGGGGTCTAACAAAAATCACGAAATATCACGAGGGGGGAGGGGGGTGTAGTAAGACATCGCGTTTATTAATTTTTTCCACCTTATTATTAGAATAAAATAGATTGGTGTGAGCCCAGAATCAATCCGGCGACTTTCTGATTCAGAAGCAGCCCGCTCGAGTACGCGACCTGAGAGATTGCTGATGAATTAAAAAGAATACTCTAAAAACTTTAGGATTCCTTATACATACAAAAATACATGTGTTGTTGGATATTCTTTTAGTGTTAAATGTCACCACGTATCACCATGGGGGGTCATAAAATTATGAATAAAACAACACATGATTATTGGACGGCCCCTAAGGAATCTCCATGATAAAAGAAGTCTCCGGAGGAATCAAAATGGAAAACAAACATTCACAAAAAAAAAGTTAACAGGTGTTGTGATGCTTGATGGACCATCTGGACAGACAGTTAATTTTCAAAATTACATCATCATAAAAGATTTAGTAACATTGGAGTAGAATATTACATTACCTGAACTTGTTGAAATTCTTCTTGTAAAGCTTTAATATTGCTAGTGTTCTGATCAATTTCAAATCTTTTTTTCTCTATGTTATAATTCTGTATTCTTATTTCCATTTCACTTATTTGCTCAATAAGACTATATTCTCTATTTGATAACTGCTGTACTTCCGTATTAAGGTCTTCATTTTTCTTAACGGCTAATTTCAATTGTTCATTAAGTTCAGTAACATAATGTTCATAATGTATATTCATCTGGTCTCTTTCTTTGTGCAACAAACTTAGTTGTTGTTCTAAGTGGGCAATTTTTTGCGCCATGAGTTCAGTTTTTTCATTGTCAACAACCTTCTCCGCAGAAGGATAACTTGGCTGACCATTAGTTAATTGTTGCAACTTTACTTGTAACACATCATATTGATTTTTGAGATCGCGCAGTTGACCCTTTAGTGAATCATTTTCTGCATCTTTGGTACTCAGTATGGATTTTGTAAATTCTAATCTTTCTATCAAACTACTATTTTCATCTGATATTGATAATTTTAAGGCATTAATTTCGTTTATCAGAGTGTCTTTCAATTGAATTTCATGCAAAGCTTTTAAATATTTGTCATTTAGCACTTGAAGTTCACTTTGCAAATGACTTACTTTTTGATTGCTTATTTTAAAATCATTGATTACCAATGAATTATTGTGTTCCAGTTGACTTAGCTTTGCTTGTAGGTCATGCACTTGTAATTCTAGATTTCTTTTATTAGATACTAATATTTCAGTTATATTAATGTCACTCACTGGTGCTGGCACATTATTTTCTTCTGGTATTTGTTGGTTTGTATAAATGGTTCCTAGATTTAAGGGTTCAACTTGCCTACATGTTGGCATATTATTTGGAGATATATTTACATCTTTAATATAAGTCTCTTGATTAGGTGTAATTAAATTGTTTTCATTAACACATAACTCAATATTAGAGTTGATGTCATCTTTCATGAAATGTTTTTTTTCTTGGTGGTCTTTTAACTGAAATATATTTAAAATTTACAATTAATAGTGGTTGGTTGTACATTGTACAAGGTTTCTCATGTTAATGGCTATATCGTTAAAATTTAGTTGTATGCAGTTGATCTATATAATTAACACTTATTTTTAGATGTATAATACAATTCATATTTATGTATAATATAGTATTGAAAACATAAAAAGCCGAAGCTTCGGTCGGACTGTCCTTAGCTGATTACACAAGAACAAAAGTTGACTTTGAAAAATGTTGTTAGCCAGCTCTTTTTCTTCTGTGTAGCATTTTTATTGATTAATCTAGACATATCTTTTAAAATCACCAGATTTGGCTATCAATGGCTATGCATCAAGCATTTTTGGTCACGCCAATATGAATAACAGGGTTTATTATCTAACATGATGAATCGTTGGTAGATATAAGGTATTTTAAACCACATAACCAACATATGACGTGTCACTTTAATAGCCGAAACCAAAATATTCATATTAATAAGAATTACAATATAGTGTATACTTTAAGTAATGGATGTGACCTGGTTATTCACCAAGCTTAAAAGGTGTTTTAAGGAAAAATTACTCCAATAACAAATGAAAATACCTTTTTCCTGGCTATAGCTAGTTTGGCTGCACGATTGTCCATGATAGTATTTATTGTGAAACGATATAGGAAAACTACATGTATTTATGTAAATATTATTAGTTTTATTTACAACTTCTTTAAATTACTTAGTTTCGCTTTACAGACTTTATTGGCATATTTGATACATACATGTACAAAAACTACAAAATAAAATAGATAGAAGTTTTTTTGGGCTTTAACGACCTGGTAACAGTGGTAACTAAGACCTTTATGTCAAGTCTTTTTTATGATGAAGTTCAACAGTTCCTTCAAGACTATTCACCCTTTGATCCCTTATCACCCCATTGGACGGTACTAGTTTCAGAATCAGTGTTTTGTTTCCCGCTAAACCCACCTATCTTTATTTTTATTTATGTAGACAAATAGTTTTCCCAGCTATATTTCACAGCAGTATATATTATTTCGTTTCGCTACAAAAAAGAACAAACTAAATATTTTAGCCAAACATAACACATTAGAATAAATTATCTGTAGTCAAGCATTTTACCATTTAAAGGTTTAACTTTACACATAACATAACTTTACTTTTTCTACCCGAAGGTGTAGGCAGCGGCTGTTAAGCCTCAACTTGCTGTTATGTTTACGTCCCAAATAGAATAGGAGGTGAATCTATCGCCATATCGGGCACCACAGTTTTCGGTCATCGATATTTATCACGCTTAACTTTCGAAACTAATTTCTAAGTCATTGGTGTGAGCCAGGATTCGAACCCGCCACTTCTTGTTTCAGAAGCGGGGTGCTCGACCACTGGACCACTGTGACTCACCGATCATCTTTTTAATGAATATATTACGCTAATCGGCTTTCAAAAAAAGAGATCATTTCATAAAAATATTCACACACCTTTCTTAAAACAATGAAAAATTATATCGTCGTATCAGTGGGCCGGAGGTCGAAAAACGCGCTTCTGGATCAAGAAATTTTCGATTTTAATCTGGTTTAATACCAATATTTGGTGAGTGAGAAATTTCAAACAGTGACAAAATTGTGCCTGAAGAAGGGAAATATGTTCCCCTATATTATCCTGTTAACATTCAGCGAGTCGAAGCGCAACAGTCGCTACTTACACTTTTTATTGAATAAGGCGTGAAGTTATAAAATAATTAACAAACATTAATTCCCTATGGTAGCAGAAAAATATCTTGAGATTACAATTAGAGGGTAGACAATCCTGAAATTCCCTCACTGGCTGAACTTCCCTCCCAAAGCCTCCCTTTATCAGAAAGTGGCAAGTCGTATCTGCTGGGATACGTAATGATTTTGTTAATGTTCTGAGCGTTGTGTATCATTTGCAGAACGTCCCCTTTTTTGAAGCGATTGCTTAGAGTCAATACTACAATTTATTGCTTAGAGTCAATATACTTTTGTCAAAGTTTAAATGCTTGCTTGTTTTTAAATTACCCTTTAACAGTGGCAGAGCAAATCAGTTCGCTGCATGAATAAGCCGACTCGACCGGCGAAATACCACGACCTCTCAGAAGATCGACGTAAGGTGGCTCATACCGCGTTTCGTTCGGCGAGAGAGGTATCCGGAAGCCCATCCTTTCCTATCATACTCTCTTATAGGCTGGCAACGCAACTGTTACATTATATGTGTTGCACATGTCCATGGGCGACGCTGGTCACTTACCACCAGCTGACACGCCTGCTCGTTTGCCCTCCTATTCCATAAAAAAGCCTTTGAATCAATTATTCATATCTTGAAAATTATTTTCGTTTGATCTATTAACAACTTATGTATCTGTAAAGAACAAAATATTTTTGTAACCTTCGTACAAGGGCTCATCATAAAGAAAAGGAAAAATCATGATTAAATTTTTTGTTACAGGTGTGTATTATTATATCAGGTATATCCTTAGAAGATAAGTTTATTACCTATTGAGTTTAATGATCTCACATTTATATGTATAACCAATTTTGAAAACATCACTTTAATGAAAGTTGGTTAAAATAATTGTTTGTTTATAAATTACATGCCCTACTAACTATTACTATCAAGTAGTGTCCGACCGAAGCTTCGGCTTCGGCCAAAAATCCATCTTCTGGATTTTGGGCCGAAGCCGAAGGTCCGATAACAGTCGGAATTTATCGAACTGTTACGAAAGAGTGACTGACGGACCGGACTTATTTTATTTATATAAGGGATAGGAGGGCAAACGAGCGTGTCACCTGATGGTAAGCAACCCGCGCCGCCCATGGACACCAGCAACATATATGGTGTTACTGTTGCGTTGCCGACCTTTAAGGGAGTGGGATAGGAAAGGATGGTAAGGGGGTAGGGCCTCCGGGTAACTCTCTCACCAAACGAAACGCAGCATGAGCCGCTTTACGTCAACCTTCTGAGAGGTTGTGGTATTTCACCGGTGGAGCCGGCCCATTCATGCAGCGAACTGCTTGGCTCTACCACTGTTAACTGCACTTAGTTCAGTGTTTTGTTTTGATTTATAATGTCCGAATGTATTATATTTTCAAAATACTATACTCCGGAACAGATTGTTCTAGAGTATAATATTTTTAGTATACTAACACGAGAAAAGATAAAAAAATATTTATACTTTGAGGTTATGTTTATTAATTTAGTCGGACGGGAACCCTCCTCGGGAATGTTTTTCGTTGGTGGGATAGGGATGGCATTGTAAATGGGATGGCGAGGCGTGAGGGGAAAGGGTTGGGCCTGCGGATACCTCTATCACCGAGAGAAAAGCGGCATGAGCCACTTTACGCCGACATTCTTCTTTAGCAGTGGATAATATTGAAGAAAATTATTAAATTACTAAGATTTTATAAACCTTCAGCTTCGGCCGAAGGTTCCGGAGATTGCCGATTAATCGGCTTCGGCCAAAAATACTTCGGACACTAATATCAGGCTACAATCTACAGGCTATAGATTTAATTAAACAACTTTTGATGTTATGAACAATTGTTTGTCAAAATATGTGAGATATGTTCTTTGGCAATTACATATTCAATAATTAGATGTATATTGACAATATTTCATATAACAACACTCACTTTTTAAAATGTAGTTTAAAATTTTGCCTACAATCAATTACAGATTACTACAAATGTTTATTTGGAATGAGAGCTATTTAAATGCATTACCTAGAATTCTAACACACAAACAACTTATTTATCATAGGATGTAGTTTGAAATTAGTTATTTTATTATGTTACTATGTAAGTTCCTCACAGATATCATATTTACCTGCATCCCGATTGAGACTTACATTAAATGAATACTATTTCATAACACTTGGCTTACAGTATGTACACTTTTATATCTTTAAAATAGTTCAAAACTGAGTTAAAAATGACTCTGAAGTTAGCTCTTATGTATGAAATTTTCATTTTATTTTTGATATCTCGATTAATCATAGGTCTATGAAAATGAGACCCGAATATTTTTTCTGTCTTTCAATAATTTTTGTTTTAACAGATTTTTTTTTAAACTAAAACTAATTTTGTCTTTATTCTGTAAATTCATTTAATACTTAAAAAAATAATTTTCACCTGTTAGCCCTATTTTTATTTGAGATATCGGAAATAAAAATGAAAATTTCAAATATAAGAGCCAGTTTCAGGGTTATAATTAAAAACATAAACTTATACCCTACCCCTATAGGACCCTATAGATAGACCCTATAGGTCATACAAAATTTTGTGTTACTTAATTAAGTCATTACATTTATACTTGGTTCTCAACTATTTTTAGTAAGAAGCAATTACACATCATCTAATGTAGGTAACCAAAATGCCATGTTGGTGCAGGCAGATGCCAGCATCATAAATTTCGGGTTGAATTGAACACATTGTATAGGAGCTGGATGATCACCATTCAATACACACACTTTGTACCCTGTATCAGCATTCCAGACATGAACTCTGCCATCTGTTGATCCACTGAAGATGTACTGTGAATCAGGGCTGAATGATGCTTCAATTGGTATTCCTTTATTGTTAAGATGACCAGTGAATGTCTGTAGTGGCGTTCCATGATAGGCATCAACTAATCTGATTATTGAGCCATTTGTACTGATCAACATTGTTTTTCCATCTCGAGAGAATTTCAATCCTGTCCAATCACACTCCTTTTCCTGATTCAACTTGAAAGTGACAAAAGGCCCTTTGTCAAAAGATCTTAGATCATAAAGTTTGATACTTTCTGAGTTTACACCAGCTGCAAATATTAGGCCTTCGGGGTCATAAGCTGCAACAGGCCTTCCAGACAAGTGCATTAATCCTTGGCAATTGGGTGATCGTAAATCCCATAAACGCAATGTTTTATCCAATGATCCAGATAAAAATGTATCTTCGACAGGTGATAAACACAGAGTTACTACTTTTTTATTGTGGCCAGTAAAATATCTGATATACTTGTTATCATGTAGTGACAGATATCGAATAGTATCGTCAATTTTCGTAGAGCTATGAATTGCTGTGTTCTTCGCATGGGTAAAATGTATAAGATCCACGCCATACTTTTTACTGTTGACAGTGATCATTTGTGTACCTTTTTCACAGTCATAAATAACAATTTGATCATCTTCACTGCACGATATTAAAGTCTCGCCATTAGGAGAAAAATCTATACTGTTTATTTTGTCTGTATTCTCTCGAAACACTTTGGCAACTTTAAAACTACGTACGACTTGGTCCACTAGTTTCATCATTTGTGATGATTTTATAATACTATTATATCTCAAATGTTACGGTGCAATGTCATTTAATTAATAAAATTAAATAAAGCAAATCTCAAAATTTAAACAATGCTTCGACCTTTTACGGCTTTTACTCAAACTAGGGATGTAAAGAAATAATCGATTATGGAAATAATCAATTCAAATCGATTTCTTAATGTAAGAAATCTATTAAAATATTATGTGTTTATTTTTATATGACTAAACGATTAATAATCGATTTTTTTTCATAATCAGACAATTACTTATTATCGCTTTTTCATCTGCAACGACCCCGATATTATGTTTGGTCTTCTGGCCCGGAACGAAAACTATTAAAGAATACTTTCTCCTTAATGTTATTTTTAACGTCATCTATGACCGTATTCCTTCTATACCTTTGAAACAGTTTAGTTATTCATTTAATCAAATATTCACTAGATGGAGTCAATGAATATTACTATTTTATTAGCCGACATTTGGTTGATATGTTTTTTTTTACTGTTTATTCCCAAATTACTAAATATTACATGGAGACTCTTCTAATCACATACCACAAAAACCATCTGGGGTTTACCAGTGGTATATCACCCATCCCACCAAAAGCCAACAACAATTATGTGATGACTAGGTCGGTTGCAGGTTGCAGACATATTTAAGTTCCATAAAACTATTTTACAATTTTTCTTGTGTCACGAATTTCGGCAGGGAGACATTAATTATGTCTGCCTGTGAAATGATTATAAATTAAATTAAAATTAACGAATAATGACATTAATATACATGTCATTAATTATTCGTTTGTAAAACTTCATTTTTAAACGAGTTTTTCGTCATTAAAAGTTTTGTTAAAGTTTATAAAAGTCTTTTTGGTTTTGTTTTTGAACAATATCTACGACTAAAAGGACGACAAGTAGATGGCGTCAATATTTCCATGTTGACAATAAATCTAGCAATGCCAATTGTACATATTGCCCAAAAATTTCAAAATCGATTAATTATTTTCTTAAATAAATTGATTATTAATTAATATGAATAAAAATAATATAAATAATAAACATATATATATATAAGATAAAGGTAGGCAGGTATTACACGTATTTGAGAAATTTAAAGTTTCAACTGTAGTTGTCACTAGCATATGAGCTATGGTCTAATAAACTATCCAGTTACATACGTTTTTTAACATTAAAATAATAAAGTAAAATATTTTTTTGAGGTAACAGGTGTCTCTCTACACTTAGTGAAAAAACAGTAAAATTAATGGATAAAACAAAAAACAGGGACATCAATTAAAAAACAGTAGATCTACTGCAGTGTCCCCAACTCTTGAAAAAACTTTTCCCCAAAGCTTTTCACAAAAGTCCCTAAATTACAAACAAAACCCCCTAAGCCTAATTTTTTTTATTAGTTTTTATTTTTCAAGCGGTTTTAAAATAGAATATAAATTATTTTGTTTCTTTTTTTCAAACTTCCTTCAATATATTTTCTTATTTTTTTTATTTATCCGGTTTTTATGCCGGTTTTTATGGTATAACTCCCCAGAGCTATACTTATACTGTGCTTTAGTATGTTCATTTGTTCAAATTGTTATTTTTTATTAGTTTTTTATATTAAGATATATTATGTTCTGACGAATTAAAAATTCCCAAAAAAAACCCCTAAAAAATGTTATCCCCTAAAACTTTCCCGCTATCTACAAAATATCCCTAAATTTAGGGGAAAATCCCCCAAGTTGGCATCACTGATCTACTGTTAAAACCACAGAGCATATATATAAGGTTAAAACAGTAGGGTTGCCAACAGTGTCCACAGACCAACATACATAGGGTACGTTCCACTTATAGCCCGTAACGACCGCGACCACGACCGCAGAAATTGCCGTTCCACTAACGTTTTTCGCCGCGAGCGTTGTGGGCGAATGTTTTAAGTGGAATGCACAACTTGAGCGCTATGTGCTAGCAATATGGCGGCATGGTGAAAACTTTCAACAAAGTTATGATTAAATATTTTGCATGAATATAAAATATAATTAAATTCAATATGGATGGTCATGAATTTAAAGTAGCGTTTTTGACAAAACGAATGAAAGTTGACTCGGAAAATTTATCAATTTATGATGACATATGTCATTTTGGAATTCCCGCCATTTTATTGAAAGCCCACTAGGACCTACCAATATTTTGCGGGCGAAGCGGGCGCGATGCGGTCATGAACAGTGACGTCATCTTTGACGTCAAGCGATTGCTCGCAACGACCACGGGCTTTATGTGGAGCGCTACTGTGGGCGTTCCGATCGTTGTGGGCTCTAAGTGGAACGCACTCATAGAGTGCCAAATGTGCCAATACTACCAATAGAGTTGATTAAACTAATCGAGTGCCTCAACATAGTGATGCTCTTTGGTGATAGTTAACTTGACTTGGGGAGACTCGTGTCTTTTTTTTTTATGGGATAGGAGGGCAAACGAGCAGGCGTGTTAGCTGATGGTAAGCAACCAACGCCACCCATGGACACCAGAAACACATATAGTGTTACTGTTGCGATGCCGACCTTTAAGGGATAGGGGAAAGGAAAGGATGGGGAAAGGGGAGTGGGCCTCCGGGTACCCCTCTTACCGAACGAAACGTGGCATGAGCCACTTTACGACGATCTTCTGAGAGGTCGTGATAATTCACCTGTCGAGCCGGCCCATTCATGCAGCGAACTACATTGCCTCTACCACTGTTGAAAGTGTCTCAAAGGTTGTTCCCGAGATCGCAGAAAAAGGAGTCCAAACTCTCTGCTGAGACGCTCGAGCTGATGAGGTGAAGGCGAGAAACTCCATCCGATCAGCTGTCTTCGTCAGAATGGAAAAGCCTAAGCCAGCCTATTAGAAAGCTGATGTGGCGCGACCTTCGTCGATCGAATACTCGAGTTATCGAGGACGCGATCGACCGCAACAAGGGGTCGAAAGTGTTTGCTCAGCAGCTTGGAAGGCCCCATCTGACGAAGTGAAAACTGCGGATGGACGTGTCGTCACCTCTAAGCCTGAGATTCTCGCAGAGATAAAATCATTTTATGGGCTCCTTTATTCCACACGGATGACCAAGCCGACGGGACACAGCGAGAATGACCACAGAGCCCCACTAACGCGCCACTATAGTGAGGACATCCCCGATTTCGCAGAAAGCGAGATTAGTGTGGCTCTTGGGCAACTCCAAAATAACAAGGCACCCGGTGATGACGAAATTACAACAGAACTTCTAAAGGCCGGCGGGACTCCTATCCTAAAGGAATCAGCAAGTCTTTTTAATTCCGTCATACACCAGGGTATAACACCACAGGTTTGGAGCAGGAGTGCGGTGGTGCTGTTCTTCAAAAAAGGTGATAAGACCTTACTGAAGAACTACAGACCCATCTAACTCCTCAGCCATATCTACAAGTTGTTCTCGAGGGTCGTCACGAATCGTCTCGCTGCAAAACTCGACGAATTCCAGCCTCCGGAGCAGGCCGGGTTTCGAATAGGCTTTAGTACCGTGGACCACATCCATACTGTGAGGCAGATTGTACAGAAGACCGAAGAGTATTCTTCAGCCGTTGTGTATGGCATTCGTGGATTACGAAAAAGCCTTCGAAAACTTCGACTCCATCAAAACTTGGGCAGTTCTGGATGCATTGCAGCGATGTCGGATCGACTGGCGCAATATCGAGGTGTTAAGATGCTTGTATGACACCGCCACGATGACTGTCCAGATCCAGGATCAGGTGACAAAGTCCATCGAGCTGAATCGAGGTGTAAGACAGGGAGATGTCATATCTCCCCAAACTCTTCACCAACGCTCTGGAGGACGTCTTTAAGAACTTGGACTGGACTGCACTGGGTATCAACGTGAATGGTTCGGTTTGCCGACGACATCGTTGTAATGGCAGAGTCGCTGGAACAGTTAAGCGGAATGCTGCGCAGCCTAGACGAATCCTCTCGACGTGTCGGTCTGGGCATGAACTTGGACACGACCAAGGTCATGTTCAATGAACATGTTGTGCCCGGACCGATAAATGTCGATGGGTCAATTCTCGAAGTCGTAAACAAATACGTCTACCTAGGCCAAACTATCCAGTTAGGTAGACGAAACTTCGAGAAGTTTGCCGACAGGAGGATTCAGATGGAATTCGGCAAACCGCGTCGAGTTTTCAACTTGCCTATACCGCAATGCCTGAAGACCAAAGTCTTTGACCACTGCGTCCTACCAGTAATGACCTACGGTGCCGAAACGTGGACACTTACGGTGGGGCTAGTCCACAGATTTAAAGTCGCTCAGCGAGCTATGGAGCGAGCTGGACTCAGAGTATCTCTGAAGGCTAGACTCAGGAATGAGTATATCTGACAGAGAACCGGAGTAACCGACATAGCTCGTAGAATAAGCTCGCTGAAGTAGCAATGGGCTGGTCACATCTGTCGAAGGACCGATGGTAGATGGAGTAAGAAGGTCATAGAGTGGAGACCGCGACTTGGTAAGCGTTGTGTAGGACGCCCACCAGCCCGATGGTCAGACGACCTCAGAAAGGCTGCTGGAAAAGACTGGATGCGGAAGGCAGAGAATCGGATGTTGTGGCGCAAATTGGGAGAGGCTTATGTCCAGCAGTGAACTGCAACAGGCTTATGATGATGATGATGATGATATACATATTAATTATGAATACTTACTATTACGCAGTTAATTGGAAATCGATATACTATTATTCGCTTTTAATTCCGTAGCATTATTTCCATACTAATCTATAAATACAACACTACGAGGAAGAAACGCACATGTAATAAAAAAAACTCATTTTGGAAACAAAATGGACGGTGTTTAAATGGCGTTTTGCCTATTTGTGTTTGATGTGAGATTCTATGCGTTTTTTGGCATTGAATCTCAATTATAAATATTTACCTAGCGCAAATTATCTGTACCGTTAAAATATATGATAAATGGTGTCTATCATTCATTGAAAATATCTATGGACCTACATTTTTGGAATATGGTATCCATTTTGTGAACAACTTGTTGTGTGGCGTTTATTGAGTGAGTACTAACAACTTTCATGTATTTATACCAATGTTTTAAAGAAAACCTTTCACTGGAGTCTCGTTTTATGACAGCAGATATTATTTAAGATAAATGTTTTTATTTTTATCAATGTAATCAATAGCTACTTCTTGTGTAAGTGTAACCCGCTGAGAATAGCCGATTACGCGTCGTTATCCCAAAAAGAATTCATTACAGTGGTTCTTCATATTGCCTTCAATTCCTTCGTTATATTTCGTAAAACGTACGCCCAGATTAATTTCTGTTTTTATTCTTTAAGAAAGATTTATTCTTGTTGATGTAGCCTAAACCTGTAATTATAAACTGGGTTTTACTTTCGTAACATAGCCCATTCAAAGATAGTATTTCCAATTTCAAATCCTGTCCATTTCAATTCTTTAGGCTGATACAAATGTAGATATGAAATTCTAGGTATATTGAAGTAATAGTTATTGATTAATTAGTATGATACTGGGATTATTGCAATACCTTTTGTATTTATTTATTTTATCATTAAATCTTTTACTATTATATATTTTTTATTTTAAACTGCTCATGTTGTTGCTTTTATTAAATCATAATAATGAAATCCATTGTTTTGGATTACATCACTATCACTTTAATCAATTTTATTGTTCATCACTTTAACTATAACATGGATATTAATTATTAAGCTTAACTGAAAAAGGAATGATAATATTTTTATATATGTGTCCTTATACCTATATCATTTCATTTTTACGTAGATGATAAATATATCTTCTAATTTATAAAATGCAGATTAATTCATGATCAAAGGAATAAATAAAACTGCTGGTTTGATAAATTATATAAAAATAGAAGAATAAAATGATCTATTTGTGTATAGTTAAATATTGATTTGGAAATGAAAAGAAAAAAAAACAATGACATGCATGAAAAGAGATATGAAAGTCAACTAAGTGAGTGATGTGTGTAAGAATCATGCCTTATGGTGCTATGTTCTCTCTGCATGCCCCGCAGGGCATGTGGCTTGAAGTTTATGTATGTATATAATTAATCATTAAATATTCTTACCTTGTCTTGTCATCATCATCATCTATGTTGTGATTAGTCTGTGACACATTTTTATCAATACTTTCACTATTTAATAGTTTAGGTCAGAACATTTTACTTTTTAATTATAACATTAATAAAATGTGACTTTAAATTTGTAAACTTTATTTAAGTTATAAGATTTTATTATTAAATAATAAGTTACTTGTAATCGCCTGTAAAAATAAAATTTAACAAAGCATTATACTCACTTATTACTGCCTATTTTAAGTTATTTCTTGTTATCATATGTGATGTGAAATATTGATATTATAGGAGTCATACTTATCATACGTTTTTTGGAACCTTTATCAAAAATTAACATATTCTAAAATTTTTGACTGCCTGAATTAGTGAATATCTATTATTTGTTTATTAGTATTAATATTATTTTTATTGGTACAAGTATTTTGACTTTTAAAAAATAAAAAAACATTAATAGTTGTAGTTATATAATGCTTTTCACATTGTCCACTTCTCATGTTTAGAATTATTGGGACTTAATTTAAAATTTCACTATTTTGACCTTATAGTAAGTCACTTCACATTTTATAATCTCTCCTGTATTAGATTTGTGTGTTTTGTATGTGTTAAAACAATATATATATCACCAATATTTTTATTTTTGGAAGATTTAGATTGTATTTATTAAATTTAGTATGTACATACATAACACAAATATTTTCAAATGTTCACTGGCCAAGAACCTGAATTTACAAGATAAAGATGACTAAAGTACAAACAGAAAAATCTTGCATTTAGGTCACCTCTCTGTTCCAGAGACATGCTCTGACTTAAGTATCACAAGTTTTATGAAAAATTCATTGCTGCTGTTGTTGTGTATAATCAGGTCTAAAGCTCTAATAATGATTATGGTAGTTTTTATGGAAAAGACTCCATAGTTATAAAGATGTGAGACATGTTTATAAATTAAAAAATCTTATTGTATTTGTCTACTTGTAACAATGATAAATAAAGCAAATTCATTCTCACTGCATGTGACATTCCCCACAGTCAAATTATTAACTTTGTTGAATTACAAAATAAACATTATAAAATAGGATATAGGCAATTCCACTGGTCCCCAATTTCAATACTTTTAGAAAATCATTTATACTTTCCTATTCTACCCGGCAAACTTTGTTCCGTATCAAAAGTAATTAAGAAGTAAACTTTGGATTTACTACTTATTTTTACTACATCATACATGAATTGTAGATAAAAACCACCCTGTCGACCCTCTATCTATTAAAAAAACCTCATCAAAATCTGTTGCGTAGTTTTTAGTGTCCGACCGAAAGTTCGGTTTCAGTTTCGCCCAAAAATTTTCGGAAACCGAAACATTGTAGTACTAATTCTGAATTGTGGTTCTCTTCTCTTCTGGTTCTTCTGTATCTTACTGTACTGTATCTTCTGTATATTTATCTTTTGTGATAAGTACAGTAGTGAGTGTAATAGTACATACATACAAATCTTTACCCCAAGTCTCTGTGTGGTAGGCAGAGAAAACAAATCGCCATAAGACACGATCCCTCACTTCTTTGACTTTCAATCAACATTGTCATATATGCTCGCCGGTTATTAAGACTCCTGGCATAACCTTTCTTAAGGACAAGTTTAATTTGATCATGGAAAGTTTGTGGTCTCTCGCATCGAATCTAACATCCTTCCGCTTCTGTACTGTACATCTGCTTAGTCAATCTTGCATCAATCATTCTTTCTATGTGTCCAAACCATTGGAGTATGCACTTCCTTAATTTTTACACTGACACTCTACCAATCCTGTTATCAATTTTCCTTCCTTATAACCATTTTTTTCGTTGCGATCGGTGAACCTCATACTGCAAATTTTCCCCCGAGCGCATCCTACTTGGACTCCGCCCAGCACACGCTGAAGGTCTGCCCAGCGTGGGCGGCCGAGCGTAGAGTCCTGGTCGACGGGATTGATGAGACCTGTCCACGCCGGTTTTAATCGCGGCAATGCTGGCGGGCGAAAAGGAGTGGAGGGTTGTGATCGCCTTCTGCGAAGCTGTAATGCTCTAGGAGCCCGCCGACCGGGATCGGGAGAGAGCCGATCCCGCTCGAAGGAGGTGGCGGTGAGCTTAGTTATCGCCGTCGCCAACGGGCCGCTAGGGCGCACCGCCCGCAAGTGCACCCGGGTCGTGGCCCGGGAAGGATGACCCCCGGAGCGGCCGGGGTGGGTCGTCGGGGGCGCCTCCAGCCACGTGTCTCTTTACAGCGCCCGTTCGGTCCGCTCTGCCCTGGGGAGCATCACAAAATTGGAACAAAATTAATACATATACCCATTACTTTCATTTCATGTTCTAATTAGTGCAATATAATGGGCAAAATGAATCAAATTTGAGTATTATAAGGAATTTTTAACTTGAGCACGTGAGTTTCGGTTTCGGCCGAAACTGAAGTGCCGGCCGAACATTCGGTTTCGGTTTCGGCCGCATAAGCATATAGGAGAGGACTTTTTTGACCTTTTAGAGGTGTATAATAATACGTTAGTGTATAATAGTACGTTGTTTTGATTTATCACTTAGGGTTCAGGCTGCGTTTGCGATTAAAGTTCTAAATCTTGAAAATTATCGCTTTTTTTACTACACTATACATGAATTATAGATCAAAACCACCCCATTGACACCCTCTAACTATTAAAACCGCATCAAAATCCGTTGCGTAGTGTTAAAGATATACGCATATAAGGGGACAGACAGCGGAAAGTGACTTTGTTTTATACTATGTAATGATAATGATACATGAAGCAGAATCTTCTAATCCAACCATATTTCGAGGAGTGTGCTGTATAACTAAAAGGGAGAAGTTGTAGCGCTATATGTTAATGAAGATGTCATAAGCGTATAGCTTTTCCCCTTGGTTATACAAGCCAGAACATCATCAGAAAAATTTCAGGATTTCAATCAACTCTTTGGTAATAGTATATAATAAGTTATATAATTTATTATTAACACATTTTGTCACAATTTGTACAATTTTTTATAAACTGTATAATCACACTCTGAATATAAAATTTTATTAGTAACATTTGCTTTCTTTGTTTGGAAAGAATACTGGCATGTTTACAATTATACAAATTTTAATACTTTTATTACGACTTTATCTGTAAAAAGTAGTCTTACAAAAAGTTGTTAACTCTGTACTTTGGACATATTGGAGAAAAAGTAAGTTCTTTTTTACAACAACAGAAGACAAAACTGTATTTCCTTTTACAAATATCAACTACAATAAGATTGCATATAGATGTCTATCTTACAATATAAGCACTACTGTAGAATTTTACTAAGCCAAAAAAAGGCCACTTATACTTAATTATAAATATTTAACATTCATTTAGTTTCATTTTGCTTTTCCAGGTGTGATTAATAATCTTTAATTTGCTAATGGCATTCGATTTTTGGCGTCATATGACGGCACCACACCACAGATTCCTGTATTCGTTTTTTTGCTTTTATGACAATTTTAAGTGCTTTGGCAAGTCTAATGAATAAAGATATTTTTAACTTGAATTTGCTAGAGAAATATATAAATCATAAAAATGAAAATAGATAGAGATTCGGGCATTGTCGCTATTCTCTTATAATTATTTTTATTTATAACAAAATCTGTATTTTACCATCAAACACATATTATAATATGTATTAAAATTAGAACTTAAGATAACTCAAACTCGCTTGAGCAATAGATCAGTTATGTAATTTTGACTTTTCCTGCTGTATTAAAGACCACTCTATATTAGATTGCCTTTAATAATTTAAAGTTTTGTTAAATGATTGGCCATATGTTACAGAGTAAGGATGGGCTTAATAAAACCTAGCTGCATTTTTCGTGATAACAAGTTTATCATAATTCACTCTTAATAGAGTGATGGACTCATATAATTTATTTGATGATGGAAGCGGCATGTTGGAAGGACTTACTGATCTTGGTGGATCAGATAATTTTGCTGGTGGGGCATCATCCGGTGTAACTGGAGATAGCAAAGATACAACTGACAACAGGTGGATATTAATATTGAAAATTAAATGCTTTGCTTGTGTGGTTTCATTCCTATATACATGATATATTATTGAAATAAACTATTGCAGTTACCGGCAACCTTACAGCCAAAGTAATGTGCCACAGGAAGGATCAATTCAAAAACTAGCATCATTTGGAGGGCCTGGTTCTGGAATAAATAGTAATGCACAGCCAGTTCCGAACTCAGGCGCTGTCCCTCCAGCCCCAGAATACCATGAATATGGCAGTTACCCACCGCGGCCTCGCTTGCCTCAACCCCCACACGGGCCACTTCATCCATCACACCATGTTCATCCTTCACATGCATATCCAGGGTATCACCCTGGTCCAGAACCAATCTATGCCATACCCGACCAACCAGGTATTTTTATTTTCAATATATTTATTTTATAATAAACAAAAGTATATTTATATAGTTAATATTTTAAAATATCTCATTTTGTTTTATTGCTAAGGTATTGGAGAAATGTGGTCCGGACCTCCGGGGTCTAATAGATATTCTGCAATAACACCAGGTTATCGACATTCATACGATCACCAACAAAAAATGCATCAGTACCCTCCTCAACAGGTTTGTAATTAAACTGATAGTCATCAAAATATACTCATACGAAAAAATGTTCAGTCATGAGTATTTTCGTAGCATAGCAACAGATGTCGCTAGCCGCGATCTCATTCTTTACGGACATTGGCTTTAAAACAAGAGCACAATTTATTTCTGAATGAAAATAGTATTCAAGTCGTATTAATTGTCATTGGTCTATTTATATAATGCCTAGCTAAATCATTATTATATAGAATTACTAGCTGACCCAGCAAACGTTGTCTTGCCGAAAAATAAAATTTAAAAAATAGGGGTATTTTTGTATCCCGTTTTATAAAAAAAATAAGAAACAGAAATATGTCGAAAAATTAAAAAAAAAATTGAGGGGTGGGCTACCCTTGTGATTTAGGGGGATGAAAAATAGATGTTGTCCTATTCTCAGACCTACCCGACACGCACATAAAATTTCATGAGAATCGGTCAAGCCGTTTCGGAGGAGTTCAATTACGCACACCTAGACTCGAGAATTTTTTATATTAGATTGCTGTGCAATTACCATTTAAAAATATAACTAAGAAATAATGTTCACAACTGAAAATTTCGTTATGTTTACGTCCCAAATGGAATAGGTGGCGAACCTATTGCCATACCAGGCACAAATTTTTCAGTCATTGATATTTATCACACTTAACTTCCGGAAACAATTTGGAAAGGTCATTGGTGTGAGCCAGTGTCAGGATTCGAACCCGGACTTCTGGATCAGAAGCCATGTCCTCGACCACGGGACCACCGAGACTTTTGTTAATATTGTATTATATACCTATCTAGAGTAAGTAATTATTTATAGGAATTAAATTTGATTTTATAGGGTTCAAGTATAAGCCTACAATCACAAAATGGAGCTTATTTGCCACGACAACCTCATTTTGCACAACCAACATCACAACAATTATATGCACAGCAACAGGTAAATAAATTAACATTGCAGAAACAGCCTAAAATGTTATGTGAATAAAATAACACAGTATTATTTTTTTCAGAACTATCCCAACTACACTCAGATGCATCCACCAACTGCATCTAGAATTAGTCAACACTCAAGTTATCATCAACAAATGGATGTTAATCCGCACCAGTATGGAATACCGCATAGTCAACAAAGCCATGGTCCAATGCCACAACATCAACCTCATCAAAACATGGCAAGTCATAGTAGTGGTATGAATTCCGGAATTCAAGGTCATCCAAATGTTCATCTTCATCATCCAGGGGGCCCTGCTCTTCATCATGTACCTCGTCAATCGCCTGTGCCACCGTCATCAGTTGCACCTTCTCACTCGGTGCCGGCGCAGATGCCTTATGCTTCACCCCATCATTCGGTTTCTCTAAACTATCAGTCTCATCAAATACAACATCCTTTAGATGTGAATGTTACAAATCAATATGGCACGGTTAAATCATCTGGTATTGAAAGTGGAAGTCCGCAGTATCGACCACCATTTCCACAACTTTCTCCGCAAATGTCGCCCAGAGCACAAATATCTCCGCGACAACAGACACAATTATCTCCTCGACCTGTAATGTCGCCAGTTAAAGGCCCGAGTGCATCACCACATAGTACTCGTAACGTGGTACATTCACCAGTCGCCAGTGCTCCTTCGTCCGCTGCTGGATCTTTTGCATCTCAAAATACTTTGCAAGCTTTAGAACAAATGGTTTTACCAGCTGGATCGGAGTATCCGTACCAACGCAATCCAGCATCACCAGTAATTAGCCATGTTGTATCATCGCCGTCGCAATGGAACACAAGTAAAATTCCTCCAGTAAGTACCGTGACACAAATAGAGAATAGTGAACAACCTGCAAAACCAACTGAACCCATTCATTCTTTATCTTCGATGAAACCAGAATTATCGAAAAATATATCAATGTCTGGAGCCAACGCAGATTCGAAATCTATTGAAAAACTTGAAACAGAAAGTGAGAGAAGACCTGATACCAACACAGTTCAATCTTACATATCTCAATCTAATATTGTCTCAAAAGATAGTATGATTAATAATACTTCTTCAAGTACTACTTCATTACATATGGGTAGTCTTAATTCATCTACTATAGAAAATAATGACAAAGTTGAAAAACTGTGTCCTACTAATCAAAACAGTGAAAATAGTGCCGAATCATTGCTACCAAAGGAAGAAAGTATACGTGACAATAATTTACAAAAATCCTTTAATATTGACCAAAGTTCTGGTTGCAAGAACCTAACTGAAAGCTCAAAAATACAAGATCCTTCTACAGGACAAAGCACAATAACTATGGCAAGTGCGTCACCTGAAGAAAGCTTACAAATAAGAACACAGCAAATACAAATTCCACCATCATTGACAAATACAACTACAACAACTCCATATGAAGGATTACCGAACATGAATGTTAGCAGGCCCACAGGATATTCAAATACGCAAAGTATTCCGGCAAACCTACCCAATATATTACCACCTAATATCACTAATGTTTTGCCACCATCTGTTAATACTAATAACATATCTCCAACTTTTCAAACTGGTTCAACAAACGTGACTGCCACGGTGTCTAATTTGCAGTCAAATCATGCCATGCCACATCCAAATCTAACTAACCCCGTTACATCTAGCATGTCCCTTAGCAATTCGCAAACTGCTTTACCACCATTATCGCCTTCAATACAAAGTAATATACCAAATTTAGCTAACGAAGCTAGCAATATGACACAAACAGGTCAACCAAGTGCGCCACCTATTATACCTAGTGTTCCACCAAATATGTCAAATGTGCCTGTTGCTCACCCAATGAGTGTTCAAAACATGCATACATCCATAAATTCAAATCCAACCAATATTATATCCCATAACATGAGCCCAAATACTATGATGATGGGATCTAACCTAATGCCTATAATACCTAACGTGTATCCGACATCTCATAGTCAAGAAAGAATATTTTTGCAACAGCAAATACAAGATATATATTGTTTGCCGCCATCTAATGAAAACCGAGAAAAGATCAGATGCCTACAAGAAAGACTGTCTTTACTGCAACAGCACGAGACCAATGAAAAGTGTAATGGTGGCCCAAGTTGTAGTGTGCAAAATCCATTGTGTGGAGTAAAAATGGTAGAAAGTCCGCAAGTTACTAGTACTACTGGTCGTGGACGGGGAAAGGGACCTCCTAAACCTAGGAAGCCACGAGCGAAAAAAGAAAAAATAACGAACCCGCAACCTTTAGACCAGCTTCCTGTTTCTGAAGATTGTGTAACAGCTGGAAAAGGCATTCAAAGTAATTCTGAACTGGAGTTAGATATGAATGAAGATATTTCGAATTTTGATAGCAGTGCCATGTCTATAGATGATGTGAACAGTGGCGGAAAAATAAAAAAACAAAGAGGTCCTCGAAAAAATAAAGAGCGAAAACCTCGAACTCCCAAGAAAGTCCCCGAAATGGGTGACAAACCAATAAAAGAACGTAAAAAACGTGAACCAAAAGATCCCAATGCTCCAAAAAGAAGAAGAGCACCTAAAAAAGAAGCATTGGAAATACAAGCAGATACCACTACTTCTTATGACTTATTGGATGTTGACAAAGATAGTAAGCCAAATGACATAACGGTTACCCAAAATCTAGAATCTTCTAGTATATCAAAAATGTCACAGGATATTAGTTTGAATGATTCCAATGTCACTGACTTCGATGATATACCAGTTTCAAAAATAGCTATTAAAGATCTTTTAGACGAAGCCGAAGCAAAGCGAGAGTTAGTTGAAAAAGACGACGATACTGATTCCACATATCAGAAAAGGAAATCGAGGAAAAGGTCATCGGCTGGTGGAAGTTGTAAAAGAAATTCTTTAAGACGGTCACTGGGTGGAAGTCGGAGAAAAAGACGCGGTGGACTTATTCCTGATTCCGATGGTGAACCTGACGATATGATGACTACACCTCCGCCTTCCCCACCGTTGGAAGGAGACGATAGTTTAAAAAGACGCTCGGCTAGGAATACACAACGTAAAAAATACACCGATGACGTAATGTTGCGTTTATCTGACGAAGAATTCCCACTATCCACACCTAAAATTGACAAAGAACCTAAACCGGAATTAGATTTAGATATCAAAGAAAATAGCAGGCCTGAAGGTATACCTAAACCAAATTATATATATGTCAACACAACAGAAGAGGATGCCATGATAGTTCAACATGTGCTTGCAAGTCGTATGGGAAAACGAGAGTTGAAAATCGAACCTTTACCTGCAGATAATCTACCAAATACTGATATTGATCCGGCACTCGTTGCGAATCCTGAAACATCTACCCCACCTATTCCACTTGAAAATCAAGATATTAAAGAAACAAATTCTGAAGAATCAAAAGAATGCAAAGTAGAGGACATAAGTGAAGAGAAAGCTGTAAATCCTCTACAGATTAAACCAGAAGCAGCAAATCCAGATAACAACACTGACGGGGAGAAAGAAAGTGTTGATGTCAAGAACAAAAAACCTGTCATGGTTGACGTTGAAGAATTTTACGTTAAATATCGGAATTTTTCCTATCTGCATTGTGAATGGAAAACTGAAGAAGAATTATATAAAGGTGATAAAAGAATATTTTCGAAAATCAAACGTTTTAAACAGAAACAGGCTCAACAATTGAATATTTTCGAATTGTTAGATGAAGAACCATTCAACCCAGATTATGTCGAAGTAGAAAGAATCTTAGATATGTCGGAAAATGTAGATCCGGCTAATAATACAACAGTGAAACATTATTTAGTAAAATGGAAAAGTTTGCAATATGAGGATAGTACATGGGAATTGGAAGAGGATATTGATGTAGATAAAATTAAGCAATATAAAATATTCAGTGAAATTCCCTCTAAGGAAAAGTGGAAGTTCAAAAAAAGACCTTGTGCTGATCAATGGGTACAACTAAAAGAGTCGCCTTTGTACAAAGGCGGAAACACATTAAGGCCTTACCAGCTGGAAGGACTTAACTGGCTATTATTTTCTTGGCATAATAATAGAAATTGCATATTAGCCGACGAAATGGGACTGGGCAAGACCATCCAAAGCTTAACATTTGTGAACTCCGTCTGGGAATATGGAATTAGAGGTCCCTTTTTAATTATAGCACCACTTTCGACAATACCAAACTGGCAGAGAGAATTTGAGGGATGGACAGAAATGAATGTAGTTGTTTATCATGGTTCACAGCAGAGTAAAAGTATGTTACAGGAATATGAATTTCACTATAAGAACGAAAACGGTGAACCAATAAAAGACATTACAAAATTTAATGTACTTATAACAACATTTGAAATAATAGTAACTGATTTTCAAGAATTGAAGTCTTTTAACTGGCGTATTTGTGTAATTGACGAGGCCCATAGGCTTAAAAATCGTAATTGTAAATTATTAGAAGGATTACGCCAACTTCATTTAGAACATCGTGTGTTGTTGTCTGGTACTCCATTGCAAAATAACGTCAATGAATTGTTTTCACTACTTAACTTTCTTGAACCATCCCAGTTTTCTAGCAGTGACGCGTTTTTGAATGAATTTGGGCAGCTAAAGACTGAATCTGAAGTTCTGAAATTGCAAGCACTTTTGAAACCCATGATGTTACGACGTTTGAAAGAAGATGTGGAAAAGACGTTAGCTCCCAAAGAAGAAACAATTATTGAAGTAGAGCTGACCAATATACAGAAGAAGTATTACAGAGCAATATTGGAAAGAAATTTTAGTTTCTTACAAAAAGGGACTGCATCTGCCGCTAACATTCCTAACTTAATGAATACTATGATGGAATTAAGAAAGTGTTGTATCCATCCATATTTACTAAACGGAGCTGAAGATCAAATACAATTCGACTACAAGCAAGCCAATGGCGAAGACAAGGAAGCTTATTATAAAGCACTTATTGATTCTTCTGGAAAAATGGTGTTGGTAGATAAATTGCTCCCTAAACTAAAATCAGGTGGTCACAGAGTTTTAATATTTAGTCAGATGGTTAGATGTTTGGATATTTTAGAAGATTATCTGGTATTTAGAAAGTACCCCTACGAAAGGATTGACGGTCGTATTAGAGGAAATTTGAGACAAGAAGCAATAGACAGGTTCTCTAAGCCAGATTCAGACAAGTTTGTCTTTTTGTTATGTACGAAAGCTGGAGGTCTTGGAATTAATTTAACAGCAGCAGACACAGTAATTATTTATGACAGTGATTGGAATCCACAAAACGATTTACAAGCACAGGCTCGTTGTCATCGTATTGGACAACAGAAGATGGTTAAAATTTATAGATTAATTTGTCGTAACTCGTACGAAAGGGAAATGTTTGATAAAGCATCACTAAAGTTAGGTCTTGACAAAGCAATATTGCAAAGTATGAATACAACACAAGGAAAAGAGACAGGTTTAAAGCAATTGTCAAAAAAAGAAATAGAGGACTTGCTTAAGAAAGGTGCATATGGAGCTGTGATGGATGAAGATAATGCTGGTGACAAATTTTGTGAAGAAGATATTGAAATGATATTAGCACGAAGAACACAAGTTATTCAGATGGAATCTGAGAAAGGTTCTACATTTTCCAAAGCTAGTTTTGCCGCAGCAGATCAGAGATCTGATATTGATATAAGAGATCCTGATTTTTGGAACAAATGGGCTAAAAAAGCAGAAATAGACCCCACGGAGAAAAAAGAAGACGAAGACTTAATTGTTACCGAGCCTAGAAAGCGCACAGTAATAAAAAGATATGGTCATGATGATGGACCAATGGAAATGTCTGACATGGAAGCTACACCTGATTCTGATGAAGACGAAGAAGGTAATTTCAGATTATCAGAAGCGCTTGGTGAAACATTTTTTGTTTTCTTATAATAATATTTATTTTTATAGGTATTAGTCTACGAAGTAAGAAAAAGAAAGATAAATTGGGTAAAAAAGGAAGAAAATATGCAAGTGATGATTATATACCACGACATGAAGGTGTTCCTATAGATGAAGAGGTTGTGTATGGGTCGTGGACACGTTCGGAATGCTTTAAAATAGAAAGAGGACTTTTAACTTTCGGGTGAGTAAACATCATAATGAAGCAGCTCGTTTTGATAACTCGTTAATTTTGATTGTATTTCAATAATCTGCTAAATACTGGTTCGAAGTGCTAAATACTGGTTTTCTGGTTCAAAGTATATTTAACATAAAGATTTATTAAATTTTCGAAAGACTAGATATGTACAAAATATAAAACTAATGTAGTTGAAATCGATTGCATCTCGATTCGAGCTCTTGTTTACATGATCACATAATTATGAAGATTATCTCTTGAGATTAAAAAAATCCGCAAACATTTTGTGATCGTTGATATTTCATAGGCTAATAATTCCCACCACTTCTATTTATGACCTTTGGCAAAAACGTGCAATTTAGTATATTACTAATAATAATTGTCATTACGGGTATTTACTTTTCATTACTTTAGAAATATCTGTCCCGTCACTTGTATAAATTAACAAGCATTTGCATTTTAACAATTTAGGCTATTAAATATAATAATATGTAGTGTGAAATTCCGTTCGCACGACCCACATGCACCAGTGAACCCTTCGGCCAAGTTGTCTAACTTTCCATTCGAAACATTTTTATATTTTTCCAGTCACTCCAATTTTTTGTTCTGCGGAGTTATTAGATTCAAATCATAAAAATACGCGCCCGATATTTAACTTTTATTGAAATAGATGAATCGTGTGGCGTGTTTTGTGTGCACTTTATTGATTTTGTTTGATTTTGCTAAAGTTGGTATACAATATAAACTGAATAGTTAAATCGAAGTGTATTGACTGGTTTAAATATTTCGTTTAATATTAACATTAGAATATTGTGATCACCCTTGCTTCATCATCTTAATGCTTTGTTCATACACTTCCCATTCATTTGCTTTTTCACACTCTTTTTAATTATATGGCTTTGCACAGAATCCACCATTTTCTTTCATTTCAGAAACAGCTTTTCTAGTATTTTCTTCCACATACAGATTTAATCATTGTTTTCACTACATGTGTATCATGTCTCTTCATTAATTCGTCTAGGCGATTCTCTCTTATCCTGTTTGTCAGCTGTTGGCATAACTTCGACTGGTATATACCACAACCTCTTAGAATATGGACGGAAAGGGCTCATATCCTATGTCTTATGATGAAAGGGTATCTGGAAGCCTTTTTTTCCTATCACTTCCGAACCCCTATCCTATCTTAAAGGCCGGCAATGCACCAGTGATAATATTTTACATAAGTATGTATGTATGTAAAGATTTTTATTTTTTTCTTTCCACTCTTTCACCCCATAAAATATTTAATAAATTGGTCACAAAGACTGACATATGTTGCATTTAATTATTTCCTAAAAAATATTTCTATTTTAGGTGGGCACGTTGGGAAGAAATAATTGATAAAAACCAATTCAGAAAAGGCTGGACACTCCCAGTCATCGAAGATTGTGCTCGAATAATTGTAAGTTAAGTCAATGTGTACAAAATAATTTAATATACCTAGATAAATGTGTGATGATTTGCCATGCTAATACTGAGAGCGTTTGAGACGTTTACTGAGTTGAATTTATCTTACTGACTTAATGTTATTTTGTTAGCCATCAAAAGATTTTAATGAAAATAGTAAGTAATATTTTATAATATATTAATTTACAGGTTTTATATTGCTTACGACATTACAAAGGCGATGAAAAGATAAGGAATTTTATTTGGGATCTGATAGAACCCTGTGAAAATGGTGAAGTAACAATATCTAGAAATCATAGTGGTTTGCATAATCCCGTGCCTCGCGGTAGAAATGCAAAAAAGAAAAATAGGCCTAAAGATTTACCCAGAGCGAATGACATGCAAAAATGGGAAGATTCCAGTCATTGGAGCTCCACTGAAAAATACGATTGTGAGACATACTTAGAAAATAGTTACAAGAAGCATTTATTTAGACATGCTAATAAGTGAGTATGATGTACTTAAGAATTATTTGCTGCTTTGTCTCAGCGGTTGAGCTCCCGGCTTCTGAATCAAGAGGTCGCGGGGTCGAATCCCGGCTAACACCAATGACTTTTCGAAATTATTTTCGCAAGTTAAGTGTCATAAATATCGATGACTGAAAACTTTGTGCCCGCTATGGCAATAGTTTCGCCACCTATTCTATTTGAGACGTAAACATAACGATGAGACCTAACCTAGAGCCTAACAGAGGCTGCCTAAACCTTTGGTTGTTCCTATTTAAGACCCAAAGAATAATAAAACATGATAAAGATCTGCCTATTATGGCGCTATCAACTACCGCATTAGTATCAACAATACTATGTAAAGAGAAATGATTTATTCTTAATCGATAAACTCCATAATTTTAACAATACATTTACCATTAAGAATAACATAAAAATTATTTTTTTAGCAGCCACACTGCGAGCAGAAGCTAATATTTATATAAATTTTGAAAGTAATTAGGATAGTTAAGAAGATGGCACAACATGTTTCAATGAAATTTGTTTTCTGTTTTAGAGTATTACTAAGAGTTCGGATGATGTATTACATTAAGCATGAAGTCATTGGTGATTATGCAACACAAATAGAAAGTGGACTCCATGCAAGGTAAAATTAATTTTATTGATACATACATAACTTCACGTCATATCTCGTGCGGGGTAGGCAGTGAGAACGGAGCGCCATAAGGCATGATTCTTACACATCACACTCGCTTCGTTGACATTCATAGCTCTTTTCATGCACGTGCGTCGATTTTTTAGGCTCCTAATATAATTTTATTTACTAACAATAAAAATATTTATGAATATCAGATTTATTTCTCAGACTTTCGCGAATCTCACTCATAGATTAAAACAACTTTTAGGATTATATCGCGTTTATTTATTACTTATTTTTATTTATTTCCCGGCGTTACGAACTCTTTACAGAGAAAATGATCTCTGTAAAGGAAATAAATAAAAAACTCTCTACAGAGAAAATGATCTCTAGAGTTCTAAACGCCGGGAAATAAATAAAAATAAGTATGTAATAAATAAACGCGATATAATCCTAAAAGTTGTTTTACTCTATGAAATAGATTTATAATTTCAGGTTTTTTTTACATTTATAAATATGTCTGCACTATAATTATTGTTACATGAACGGTTGCCCTTGTTAGAAGTGATTTGCAAGACTGTTATTATTTTAAAAACAGTACTGTCTATAGATTTTGTTTTTATTAAATAAAATAAGAAAAATAACACTATGCACACTATTTCTAGGGTTTTCTAATAATCTTATTTGTCTAATAATAATGTGATCACTTTTCAGTTCGTTGGGCATGCGGGTGCCACGTGGAGTGGACAGTACTCCGCCTCGTTTGTGGTGGGACAGCGAGTGTGACGTGTCGCTGCTCGTGGGCACATATATACACGGTTACGAAAACTATCTGGCGATGAGGTCAGATCCACAGCTGTGTTTTGTGGATAAATTAGGCCCACCTGACGACGCTGAATGTACTGACATCAAGTGAGTATTAACTAATTATAATTTACAGTCTCGGTGGCCCAGTGGCTTCTTATCCAGAGGCCGGGTTCGAATCTTGAAACTGGCTCACACCAATGACTTTTCGAAATTGTTTTCGCAAGTTATGTGTGATAAATATCGATGACTCAAAACTTTGCGCTCGGTATGGTAATAGGTTCGACACCTATTCCATTTGGGACGTTAACATAACGGCGAGACGAGGCTTAACAGCGGCTGCCTACACCTTCGGGTAAAAAAAGGCAGTTATGGAAATGGAAGTTATGTTATACTGTCCCATGAATCACATTTAATATTTATGAAATAACAAAACATAACTTCACGCCTTTTGTTACCCGAAGGTGTAGGCAGCGGCTGTTAAGCCTCGTCTCGCCGTTATGTTTACGTCCCAAATGGAATAGGTGGCGAACCTATTGCCATACCGGGCACAAAGTTTTCAGTCATCGATATTTATCACACTTAACTTCCGAAAACATTTTTCGAAAAGTCATTGGTGTGTGTCAGTATCTGGAATCGAACCCGGACCTCTGGATCAGAAGCCGTGTGCTCGACCACTGCGCCACCGAGACTGTTAATTTATGAACTAAGTTCTATAAAATGTGAATGAGATTCTGACCGACTCCGAAGGTTCTTATATTTAAAGGGTAATAAGTAACGTAATCATTATTAGTATCTTGTTCTCAAAAACCTCGCGATTTTGGAACCGAGTGAAGTGAACGAAGGAGCTGTTCGCAGGAGCGAGGAGCGCATGGGCGGCGCGGGCGGCGACGAGGAGTGCACTGACGACGTGTCGAGCGGCGCGGGCGCCACGTCCCCCGCCGCCTCCCCGCGCGCCTCGCCGCGCCCCGACGACGAGCCGCCCTCCGGCTCGCACCTGTGGCCCTCCATGCAGGACCTCAACACGCGCCTGCGCCGCCTCATCACCGCCTACCAGCGCAACTACAAACGCGAGGAGCTCAAGTTGCAGCAGAGGGCCAAGGTTGCTCGCACTCTGTTCTTAAATATTCTATTCTTACATTTTGGGACATGTTTACACACATACACACACACACACAATGAAAGAGAAGAAATCAATTGGAAATTAATTTGTGCTTAATCTAGATAGGAGGAAGTGATTTACCAGCAATGAATTCCAGGACCTAAATAGGTGCCCTACTAGATTTTACACTGTGTAACATACATATGTGAATCAATCGATAGATAAAATGTTTGTTATTCTCAACAAACCAACATTTTTTTTATATAATTGTAAAGAAGAAACATGGGATTAAATTTAGATTTTTTTTTAAAAAGATGGAGCGGAGAGAACGTGTGGATCAGCTTGCTAGAGATGAAGTGTCACAGTGGCGATGGACTCGTGCTGACGAAGAAGCATTCAGGCGTACAGTTGCTTCATATGGAGTTGAATTTGATCCTACAACAAAGAGCCTTCGCTGGAGTCGGTTTAGAACCTTAGCTCGATTGGACACCAAAAGCGACGACGCTTTGACAGATTACCTTAAAGCTTTTATGGCTATGTGTAAACGTCAATGTGGCTTGTCTGTGGGAGAAGCTGAATTACCCACAAGAGCAGATTTGAAAGCTGAACCAATTGGTGAAGACAGAGCCATTGCTACACTTGAAAGGTAATTTATAATATTATTATATGGGCCTTAATTAGTAATTACTATTGGATACAATATATTTCTATACACGAATTGGGTCCAACCGAAGGTGCAATTCTAGCCGCAGACGAGTTAGTAATTCATTCTCTGAGAGCTTTAGAGATTTATCCCAACTGCGATGCGTTCGTGCCGGCGGTGCGGTAAAACTCTGCACTGGTCAGCGCACTCTCCGTTTCGCTCTAGCATCGTGCAGTAAATTTCTAATTTTAACAATTTGCAAACCGAAGCATCGGTCGGACACTAAATAAGATATACTAGCAGTGCACGTAGACTCAGTTTCGCGTTAGTAATATTTTACGGCCTATGTCGCAATTGTGTTGTAGATCCAGAGATTATCCCTGACAATGTCACAAACTCAGAAATTTAATGCTACCTCTTTATAATATTAGTATAGAATAGATTTTCAACCAGAAAGTGTAAGGGGCAGGAGCCTCGAATTATTTTGTCTAATGGAATAATTCGTGGTAAGCTTTGTGTTATTACTGTGTACTGTAAAATTTAATTTAAAGCTGGCTTGCCGATCTGCACCCACCGAGACGACAAAGTACACATGTTTTAACGCGTTATTTTTTCCTTCATTGGTCATATCTACTTTTTTATCGATATAAATAACTGGAGTGTCTATTTGTGATATCATTTTTTTACCGTGTCCATCTGTTTGTTCCGGATAATCTCGGACATGGTTGGACCGATTTAAACGTGATTTTATTAGCGGGTAGCGGATGCAATAAAGAGTATCTGAGGCTAATGTTTTCTCCAGAATTTTAGAAAAATCTTATTTATTCACTTATTGCCTCTGAGGCAAAACAAAGTACTCCGGGTCAGCTAGTCATAAACAAATACTTTTCATAAAAATGTACTCATTATCTAAGGAAACATGTGAGCAATGATATGAGTCAAGAATTACAATATAATCGTTTTCACTATATTCTGTCAATTTCAATGTATATGATGCACAGTAGAGTACTACTAGAGAATCAATATATTAGGTCGGGGAAAAAGTCTTTTCGCATAACGTAGGTATAAACTTATTATAAAATTTCTTTGACTGTACTATTTGTGTCTGGCTGGTTTTGGTAACATTAAAAAGGTTACATTATAAAGAAAAGAAAAAAATAAAAAAAAGTTGCTTCCCGCTATTTTTCATTTGTTTTTCTCTCCGTAAAAATGAGTGAATCTAATGAAGAAATTCGATACATTTTAAAATTTTATTATAAAAAAGGCAAAAATGCAACTCAAGCAGTGAAAAAAATTTGTGATGTTTATGGACCTGATGCAGCGTCAGTAAGAGTAGCACAAATTTGGTTCAAACGTTTTCAGTCCGGAAATTTTGATGTTAAAGATGCACCTCGCTCTGGTCGCCCTGTTACGAATAAAATGGACGCCATTTTTGAAAGAGTGGAGCAAGATCGGCATATTAGTAGTTACGATGTAGCTGAAGAACTGGGAATTGACCACAAAACAGTTTTGACCCATTTGAAGAAAGCTGGTTATACAAAAAAGCTCGATATTTGGGTGCCACACGAGCTCACTCAAAGAAACTTAATGAACCGTGTACTCATTTGCGATTCATTATTGAGACGTAATGAAACCGAGCCGTTTTTGAAGAGATTGATAACTGGCGATGAAAAGTGGATCACGTACGACAAGAAGGTGCGAAAAAGGTCGTGGTCGAAAGTTGGCCAGGCTTCACAGACTGTGGCCAAACCTGGCCTAACACGAAATAAGGTGATGCTGTGTGTATGGTGGGATTGGAAGGGCATTGTTCATTATGAGCTTTTACCGTCCGGCAAAACCATCGATTCTGATCTTTACTGCCAGCAACTGATGAGATTAAAGGAAGCAGTCGAGAGAAAACGGCCGGAATTGATCAACAGGAAGGGTGTGGTCTTTCATCACGATAACGCTAGACCACACACATCTTTAGCCACTCAGCAAAAATTAAGAGAGTTCGACTGGGAGGTCCTAGTGCATCCACCATATAGCCCTGACCTTGCGCCTTCAGATTTTCACCTGTTTCGGTCTCTTCAGAATTCTTTAGGTTCTGTAAGGTTGACCTCAAGAGAGGACTGCCAAAACTATTTGTCCCGTTTTTTTGATCAGAAGTCCAAAGTTTCTACAGTAACGGGATAATGTCTCTGCCCACAAAATGGCAGAAAGTTATTCAACAAAACGGTACATATATATTGTAAATAAATGTAAATAAACTTTGAAAAAAATGTCTTGACTTTTCATACAAAAATACGAAAATACTTTTTCCCCAACCTATTATTAATACTTATTCTGTATTTATATATTTATTTTTTCCAATAATATCATCGATTTTCAATGCTGTTACATATAACACGATTAGATAGTTACTCACAGTTACACTGACAGTTAAAGGCTCAAAGGGACTTTTATCCAGAGCCGTAAAGAAAATTACAAAAAAAGAATCTGACAGTTAAGTGATGTTTATATTTGACTTGTATGTTGGCAGCTTGGTTAGTTATCAGATACCAAACAATATGTACCAGATGAATTTCTACCCTCACTTTTTCGTTTTATCAGTTAGCAACTTACCAATTCTCGTGAAATTTTACAATTATACATTAGAACTCCACTAGCACCTTATTTAAATCATGCTTAGTATCGTTGTAAAAGTTAACTTTTATATTTGTACGCAAATTGTTATCAATTTTGTATGTTGCAAAATTTCGTGAGATTGCATGCGTCGTGCATGAATTTCCTTCGGTGAGAGAGGTATCCCACACCGGTAGCCACCGTCTTCGAATTTTAATTTCCAGCAACGCAACTGTGACCTTCTTTGTATTGCGAATGTCCACGGCCGGGAATAGTCACTTATCAGCAGGTGACGCGCTTGCTCGTTTTTCTAATAGACAAAATATTTATATTAAAATAAATTGTTAATTTCAGTTTGAAAATACTTTTCTATTGGATTTGAAAAGAGTTTATTTTTCTATTTATTCTATTTTTTTATTGGTTTAATTGGTTTAAGGTTGGCCTTACTCTATTACCAAATCATCTTTAATTAGTCATTTATTCGTATTACCAGCACAACACAATGTATAGATTTTTGCTAGTTTGTAATTGAAATCTATCTTTACAGAATTGATCTACTACGAGTATTGCGGGAAGAGGTTGCCCCACATCCAGCATTAGATACTAGACTGGCTCTATGTGAACGATCTCCAGATACACCGCCGTGGTGGCAGCCAGCACGACATGACAAACTCTTGGTGTTAGGTGTATGCAAGTAAGATAATTCGCTTCAGCTAAGTTAAAACTTTAAAAGTTGAATTTGCACTACTTTTATATATAAAAAAAAGATTTGAAATTTAGTTGCGTTAATTGCGTTAAAGCGTGAACTGAGCGTTGGATAGATTTCTAGACGTCAAGAACTGGAGCAAAAACGTCCAGCTCGCTATACACATCTGTTTGTTTATACTAACACTCACTTTTGGAAGCTAGGATCAGGAGTGGTTTATTCTACTTTTATGCTTACTCTGACGATGAAAAAAAATGAGAAAAGTAGGTTGCAAGGCTGGTAGTTCCAGTCGCTGATTAAAGGCATGCCGTAATGAATGGATAAGGCAAGACTGACTAAGCAGATATGTCGACCCACGGTTGTCGTAAAAGGCGACTAAGGATTGATCTTTGATCCGATAGTGCTACTTATTGTATCTGGCGATAGGTTTCGGTCAATTTACTAATTTTTAATTACTATCCACTTGGCAAAGTCATACCACCAAGCGACTTCGACATACTCTGACGAGATAGTGGAGGCGATGTACGAGGATATTGCGAAAACAATACATTGTACCGCCAAGGCTCACTACAACGTTGTTATGGGGGACTTCAATGCCAAAGTGGGAGTACAAGAACGCGGCGAAACGAAAATCGGTCCATATGGTTTGGGGTGCCGGAATCACAGGGGCCAGATGTTGGTCAACTTCCTGGAGTCTGAAGGGCTCTTCTTGATGAACTCATTCTTCAAGAAGAGTCTCCACAGGAGGTGGACTTGGCGAAGCCCCGATTTTGTGACAAGGAACGAAATAGATTTTATCATTACGGATAGTGGGCATATATTTAGAGATGTCTCTGTGATCAACAGGTTCAATACTGGAAGTGATCACCGACTTCTTCGAGGCTCTTTAAACATTAACTTAAAAGCTGAAAGGACCCGGAAGATAAGGTCTATTATCCGACCTACGCCGCTTCAAATAGCCGAAACCGAAAAGTTCCAAATGGAATTTAAAAATCGTTGATCAAAACAACTTTTAGGATTATATCGCGTTTATTTATATATATATATAATCCTAAAAGTTGTTTTGATCAATGAGTGAGATTCGCGAAAATCTTAGAAATAAATATTTAAAAATCGATTCGACCTGCTGGAAACCACAGGCAACGTGGACGAAAAAGTCCACACTGTGGTCAACGCGCTGAGGAAAGTGTCTCACAGGCTGTTCCCGAGATCGCAGAAAAAGGAGTCCAAGCTCTCTGCTGAGATACTCGAGCTGATGAGGCAAAGCCGAGAAACTCCATCCGATCAGCTGTCTTCGTCAGAATGGAAAAGCCTAAACCAGCGTATTAGAAAGCTGATGCGGCGCGACCTTCGTCGATCGAATACTCGAGCAATCGAGAACGCGATCGACCGCAACAAAGGGTCGAAAGTGTTCGCTCAGCAGCTTGGAAGGTCCCATCTGAGGAAGCTGAAAACTGCGGATGGACGTGTCGTCACCTCTAAGCCCGAGATTCTCGCAGAGATCGAATCTTTTTATGGGCCCCTTTATTCCACACGGATGACCAAGCCAACTGGACACAGCGATTATGACCACAGAGCCCCGCTAACGCGTCACTATAGTGAGGACATTCCCGACGTCACAGAAAGCGAGATTAGTGCGGCTCTCGGGCAACTCCAGAACAACAAGACACCCGGTGATGACGGAATTACTACAGAGCTTCTAAAATCGGGATATCTCTGAAAGATAAACTCAGGAATGAGTATATCCGCCAGAGAACTGGAGTAACCGACATAGCTCGTAGAATAAGCTCGCTGCAGTGGCAATGGGCTGGTTATTACTGCCGAAGGACCGAAATTAGATGGAGTAAGAAGGTCATAGAGTGGAGACCGCGTCTTGGCAAACGTAGTGTAGGACGCCCACCAGCCCGATAGTTAGACGACCTCGGAAAGGCTGCTGGAAAAGACTGGATGCGGAAGGCAGAGAATCGGATGTTGTGGCGCACATTGGGAGAGGCCTATGTCCAGCAGTGGACTGCAATAGGCTGATGATGATGATGATATTGAACCAACCACTTCCATTTGTTATACCATCAGGCACATGGATATCTGTGTTCCCCGATAATTATAACGTAGTTATCTTTAAAAGTAGAGTGAACAGAGCAGAGGCATAAGTGCCTCTTCACTCTACCGTTCACAGTCTGCACCGGACAGTGCGCTTTATAGCCTCGTCGTCTGTTACCATCAAGTAAACCGAGGTCATGCGCTATCCATTAAAATTTATAATTAAAAGATGCAGTGTAAGAGTGCAAAGATATAGGAGTCGAGGACGGCTTCGACACACTTTCTATCACTCACTTTCAAATTGAACGCGTCTTTGCTGAAAGTAATGGCAGGAGCCTTAAAATCAACGTGCGTCTATGACAAGGGATATGAAAATCCAAAAGTGAGGTGTGTAAGAATGGTGGATTTTGGCGCTTTATGCGTTCGGTCGGCCTAATCCTTGTGAAATTAAGTAGGTTCTTAAGGAGTCTAGTACATTTTTTTAAAATATAATATTCTTGATCATGATGGGCTATTTTACGAGTAACAACTGTTTGTAGGATTGTTTTATCTAATTCTGTAATTTAAAAAAATAAAATATATCGATCTCATTTTTTACAGACACGGACTAGGGGATACATACAACAAACTATTTTGCGATCCAAAAATGCCATTCGCAGATTGCGCCAGTAAGTGGTACGCTGTTCATAAAACCCCAGCTAAAACTGATAGCCAGAAACAATCATCAGACTCGGAGGAAGGTACGGAGGAATCGGTCGACAATCGCATGTCTTTGCGACGCAGCAAGCGTACGTCCGCCGCCCCCGAGCGCACCGGCGACGACGATACGGACGCTCTCTCCGAACTGGAGACGCTCGCCAAGCTCGGCCGCGTCGAGGAGCACCTGCCGCCCGAGCGCTGGTTCAGCGAGCGCGCGCTGGAGACGCGCCTGCACCACATCGCGCACGCCGTGCAGAACCGCGAGTGGCCCGCCGCGCCCCCCGCGCCGCCCGCCGCCGCGCCGCCCGCCCCGCCCCCCGCGCCGCCCGCGCCGCCCGCCAAGCCCGAGCCCGACGAGCGCAAGTTCGCGCAGAAGCGCCACATCGCCATCGACGTGGAGACGGACCGCGCCAAGCTGCACGCCCTGCTGTCGTCGCCGCAGCACGCGCACGGCGCCGAGGTGCTGCCGCCGCCCGCGCACCAGCGCGTGGCCGCCTCGCCCGCGCCCGACGCGCCCTCCGCGCCCGCCGCCCCCGCCACCCCCGCCGCGCCCGTGGACCTGTCCGCGCCGCTCGACCTCAGCGAGGCGCACGACTTCAGCGTGGGCCGCCGCACGCCCGCCCCGGCCCCGCCCGCGCCCGCCAGCGCTTCGCGCGGACGCCTGGACGATACGCTCTCTAGGCTGATGAAGAGAAAGAATGTGGTGAGTTTTGTAATTAAGATCTTATTTTTTATATTATACATAATACATATATTATCCTCTGGTGAATGGTTACCAATATTAATAAAAAAATATATTTTTTACAGCCCGCTCCAGAGCATGTTGTGGGGAAAGAGAAAAAGAGAAAGAAGTTAGATGAGATAGTTTTAGGTCTTTCGGCAGCTAAATGCAAAAGTCCCACTCCATCAACGTCAGAAACAGCCCGCTCGCGAGGCCCAGCAGTATTGCCCGACGTGACTGTGACGCCAGCGCCGCCTCCTTCATCTACACCCTCTACTCCAACCCAAAAACCATTTTCAGTTACTGTAACAAATGTTCCATCACCTCAAGCTTCATCAAAAGAGTTGTCTTCATTCCTGCAACAGTCTCTGGAACAAACTAAAATGCCAAAACCACCGACGGTAGCTCCAATGAAATCATATTCTCATGAAGCTAAAGTTAATAAATGGTTGGCAGAACAAGCTAGTGTCGATACTCGCCGTCGGAATATGGCACCACGCCTTGCCCCAGAAGAACATGTTCCTGTAGTTCATCGAGTTACAGGGAAACGAATTGTGGGGCCTAAAGCTCCTCAGCTTAAGCATCTAGCTCAGTGGATAGCAGAAAATCCTATGTATGATATTGATTCAAAATGGACAGAGGGTATTAAAGAACACATAAAATTGCCTCAAGATGTACGTAGTCAAAGACCTCCAATGCAGTCCACAAGCAATATAGAGCGCAAAAAAGGTAGACCTCCGACACTTGACACCTCTTCTTCAAATCTTTTGTCTTCTAATTCTCACTTAACTCAAAGTTTAGCAGGTTTAAATCCAGCTCTTTTGGCTAGTCTGTCTAGTCTCAGTGCATTTGACCCTAAAACTTTAGCTGCTACACTTTCCAACTTAACCAGCTTTGATCCAAAATTACTTAATACTTTTGATCCAAAGTTATTATCCAGTTTAAATAGTTTTGATCCTAAGAATAATCCTTTACTGAATTCATTTAGTGGTATGCCCAATTTGCTTGGTAATATAGCTGGAGGCAATATTTTTGCTAATTTAGCGGGATTAGGTTTACCAGGATTTTCAGGATTAGATATGAATAACCTTACTAGTTCTGATAATAAGTCTAAATCCCGTAAATCTACTGAGTCTGGAAATGCTTCTAGCTCCAAATCGGCAAATTCACAATTTCCCTTTATGTTTCCCAATCCGAACATGCTATATCCACAACTTGGAATAAATAGCTTAAACCCGTTTGGCATGCATTCTGGAATGACTTCAGCATATGATGCTCTGGGCTTGTTAAGTAATAACATAGCTTCGAGCTCTGGGGCATCTACATTACAAAGTTCATCACATAACGCCGGACGCAGCTCAACAAAAACGACCACCCCACGATCATCAACCATAGTTACGAATTCTTCAACATCAAGACAAAAAGTTTCTGATCGTCAACAATCCAGTCAACTACCATCTATACATTTACCTCCTGACCCATATCTTTTAGAGTCTTTATCTAAACAATCTTTCAACTATGAGGCATTAATGAGACAAGATAAACGTTCGCGCGATACTGACATTCATGAAGCAGCTGCGACTGACCTATCAAAGGTTGATAAGAAAAAAATGCCATATGATTCATTAAGATCACAAGTTCCTCCAGAGTTTGCAGCTGTACAAGAAAAGCTTTTAAAGGGTGATAAGAAGGATATAGATATTAGTAAGATGTTATTGGAGCAAATGGCTTCTGGGGCGTTAAGTGCTAGCCTTGTTAGTTCTGCAGAATCTAGAAAGGCCAAAGATGAAAAAGATGCTGCCGAAAAATTAAGTAAAATTTCTGCAGAATATATGTCAAGAGCAGTAACTTCCGATGATGGAAATTCTGCTCTGTCTTTGACGCATAAACGAACTCATGATGAAATATCAAATGAACCCGAAAATTTAGCACTACAACCATCTGAGCTTAACCCCGCAAAAAAATCAAAAGAAAATCCTCCAAGCTCCGAAAGAAATTCAGCGGAGAAGGTTTCTAATCACCCTACACATACTGGAGAAATGGATCTTGAGGATCTAATAGCACCATTAACAGTAATTAAAACAGGCCTTAAAGGCGATTTCGATGCTACTACAGTCGCCAAAATGACAGAATTTGCGAGTACTGTAACTGCCACTGATAGAGATGAAAAATCGCAATCTAAGTTATTAAGTTCCTATCATGACAATACTATGCAAAGCCATGATAACACACTTAATGAAGACAACTCCTTAAAATTAGACAGTGATAGCAAGGATGCTAATGATGAGGCTCAAATTGGGGATAGTGAAGCCGGACGTAAATGTAATAAAAAGAAACTACGTAAATCTTCTGAAGATATGTCTACCGGCCCTAGACGAGAATTAAGGTCAAGCTCTGGACGACAATCAACTGATACAATGAACACAAATCACTAAATTTATTGTTGCGATGAGTTTGACGTTAGTATTAGCAACCATGTAAATCTAAAATTTATTGATGTTGGAAACTTTTCACAGTGGTCCACTAAAATTTCGGTCAACTTGAGTTAACGGAAGTTTAACAGACACCCGTTTTATGTTATGATAATTAAATATAAGAATAGTATTAATATGTTACAATTGAATGTTGGGACATTGTATTGAAAAAAAAGTATCGATACTATGTTCGTAAAATATCTATGTTTGACCTATGGTTCCCTTTTTTCTAAAACTTTTGTACTTTACGATTAAAAACTAATCTTTCCGTAAAAAAATAAATTATCGAAAAATGTTAACGTACCACCAATAACCGTAACCATATCACGATCACTGGGGTATCCTAGTACAAATACTAATTACTAAAAAGTATCGATACTTTTTCGTCTCCCTATTTGTATGATAAAACTACAGAAGACTGGATTCCACATCAGATCGACATCCGTATTCTAATATCGAATACAATTATTAAATACTATTATTATAGTAAGAAATATATTCTGGTAGATTTAAATCTGTTAAAATAATGATATGATATTTAGTGTAATTATATATTTTTATTTCTTTTTCACAGTGATCATCACTAAAACAAAATAGCTATGTGGCATAAATTATGGTTTTGACGATGATCTATTGACACTGTAGAGATCTCTGGCAAATATTGTAGTCCAGTTTCCTTATGACTACTATTTGTATTTATGGTAAGTTAAATAATGTAGGCTAAGTAATATAAAAATGTTCATGATTCGTGGAGATGTGTTATTTCTGATTTATTATTATGTATTCTCATTTTTAGTTTAATTTAGATATTTGGTAAGATTTTTAAGTCAAACACTGGATGTGATAAAATTATTTATTACATGTATACTTATTATTTTACACCACTATGAATGAATTGTATTATATGTGACAAATCATGAAATAAACATAGAATAAAATTTTCTTCATTATCTTATTGAAATTTTGCCTTCCATCCTTACATTAGAAACAAACTTGTGGGTTACATATTATGTTTTCAAAGAACCAGAATGTTTATCATAAATAGAGAGGTGTTTCGTAGATACAATTGAAATAAATAAAATGCATTTTCTTTATTACCTTTTTTATAAAATAGTATAAAATTACATACTATATATTTCATGTCACGTTAGAGTCAATTAAAATAGTTAAAATGGAGGTAAGTAGTCTTAAGAAAAAGAGTACATGCGCTTATTTTGATATCCAAAACAGAATATTTAGCATAACAATATATACTTACTTCCTATTAATTCTAAATATAAGTAATAATTACAATAAAATGAGCCAAGAACGTTTATCGATAGATAAAATTCTTCTGCGCAGCGCTAAACCGCCATTTTATGCGGCCTAATGACGTTACACCCGGCTTCAATTTTGTGTCAACATGCCACTTCCTTAAGTTTAGTCATTGTTATATCAAGTTTTCCAATTACAGCATTAAGCTTTCCAATTACAGCATCCCAATAAGCGGCATAATGCTTAACGTTGATGTTCCAATTAAAGCATCGCTACGCACAATCGGGCACTCGAAAAAGTAGTGCTTTCGCATGATGCTTGCCATGGATACCAACTCATTAACAGAAAATTAGTACCTAAGTGTTTTTTCTTTATGTTGGCATTGATCACAATATTTCAAAATAAATTTTCTCTAGTAATAATAATATTTTTTGGAAATAATCAAAGTTCACTCAACCTGTTATAAAAAATAATAATATAAATATGGTACAAGCATTGAATTTTTTATTCCACATTTTAATGTGAACACGTAACTTAGCGCACTCTACTGCCGCATTTTAACATCAATTCGCGTTCTAATTAGGCTTCGGCACAATTCGACATTGTGCGGCACTGAGTCACCTAATGCTCTGTATGTCATGTAGGTAATTGGAAAACGACGATAGACTAAATACATAGTCCATAAAATTAAAATACGATTTGTCTAGTGATGTGCTAACTCGAATAAATTCTAACTCAAGTTGACTCGAGTTAAAATCCACGAAGCTCGAGTTGCAGCTGGAGTTAGGGTAGTTTTGAAGTTAATTAAAAATTTTTTTTTTCTTCCGCCGATATTGAATAGCCTAAAGCTTAGAAGTTATTGTATCAAGCATTAATTGTCATAAGTACGTTATAGTTAAAATTATCTATAATAATTACATAGTATAAAATAAATTCGCTTTCCGCTGTCTGTCCCCTAACATGCGTAGATTTTCGAAATTACGCAACGGATTTTGATGCTATTTTGATTAAATAGCTGTTGTAAACGGAGTGGTTTTTATGTACAATTCATGTATAATGCATATAATAAAAAGCGATAATTTTCGAGATTTAGCACATTAATTGCTATTTGCTAAACCCTAAGTGGTAGATCAAAACATTATTATACACTTTCAGAAAGTCTAAAAGAAAGTCCGCGATGGCATATGTTTTATTAGGCATAACCCACAATGAGAATTTTTATTTATTTACTTTTTACGAGAAATAATGCCTTATTTACGAAGCGACTTAAAAACATTACAGCATTAGTTTTCATCCAATTCAGTATCTTAAATAGATTGTGCATGTAATATTGATGATCGTGGCCCTTTACAGCAGCATATAAATTACAGGAATATTTTCGAAAATATTACAGTACTAGTTAAACCGGCAAACGTTGTCTTGCCAAAAAAATCAAGTTTAAAAACAGATATTGATCGTAGGCAGCCCCGGATCTTCAGTTTTTTTTGGCGGGGCAAAAACTGAATAATGCTGCCCCCGCCCACTAATCCAACGGCATGAGTAACAGTAGAGTAGAGCGGCAAGCTCTACTCTACTGTTACTTATGCCGCGTATCCGGAAACCCAATCCCAAAAGGGAAAGCCTTTTCTTCCCATCCCGCTTCCGATCCCTTCCATATTCCAATTTAAGAGATAGCGACGCAAGTGCTGTGCTAGCTGTGTTCAGATGTCTATGGGCGGCGTTTGTAGCTTGCCACCGGGTGCTCCCGCCTGCTTGTTTACCGTATACCATAAAGAAAACTTCTTCTAAGGCTTGAACTATTTCTAGCAAATTATTTAATAGGGCATTCACAGCAACATGTTTTGCCGACCATGTCGTACTCCGTCCGTTCTCACCCACGCTCGGCCCATAGTCGATCCCGCCCAGCTGGGGATCACATCGGTGTCGTGCCGCCGGACCCAAGCCACAGCCCATGCCTCCACGCATATCTTTACGCTTCCAAGCTGCAATCGCGGACGTGGCAAGCATAGTGCGGCCGGTAAAACTGGCGGCGTTGGTGGTGACCAATCTAGACGATTTGGTAGCCAAGGAGGAAGTGGAAATGGCGATCGCGAAAGTTGGATGCTGCGAGGTCGCGACGTAAAGTGCCACCCTATCTGAACCGACCGCGGCGGCATGGGCGCGATGCGACTCGAGTGCCTTGTCGGAACGGCCCAGGCCGTCCTGACGAAGGGACGGATACTGGTCGCATCTACCTCTGGACGGGGTGGTTCGATCCCTGTTTCCTAACAGGGCCAACTCTACGCCGCCAGCTATGGACCCTCTAACCTCGGCAATTCCGCCGCCAGGGGAGGTCCAGACGCTTACGGAGGAACAATTCAATGGGGGTAACTCTCCGGCTCCGCGCCAAAAGCACAGCTTCTGGCCCTGCATGCGTATTAGCTCCTGCCCCCACCGAGAAGGGGGGAAGGTTTCGGAGCCTCTTCAGTTCGTGCCTTTCGACTGGGTAGTTTCCGAAACCCTGGAAGGAGGGACGGTTGTGCCTCCTTCCCAAGAACACACAGCCGACGGGTTCCGTCCCAGCATGCCGGCCCGTCGTCCTTCACGAGGTTGGCAAATTGTTGGAGAGCATCGTCGCCTTCCGCCTTAACGATCACCTTTACCAAGTGGGGCCGGATCTGTCGGACGGTCAATTCGGATTTCGGAAAGGGCGTTCGACCATTGACGCGTTGGCCCGTCTCAAGCGCCAGGTGCTGCGAACGTGGGAGACGGGGTGCTGGCGGTGTCATTCGACATCGCCAACGCCTTTAACTCCGTCCCCCATTCGACGATCTTAGAAACGCTCCGCTATCACGGGGTGCCTCTCTGCCTACGGCGGCTCCTGGCCGACTATCTGGAGGACCGTATCGTCCTTCTGGTGGACAAGACGGGCCGGCTACGGCGGTACAGCACGGAGTCCGGGGTTCCGCAGGGGTTATAAATAACATCTTCATTCTTAACCTAAACTAATCTTAACCCAACCTAGCCTAAACCTACAGCTTAACTTAACCTAACCTAATCATCCATAAAGTCGTGGCACTTTATGCATAATTTTCCGAGGGATTTTTGACGACAATGTAGAAGAGAACACTAAACACGATATTTACACCATTTCCCATATTTGCACTCATATACGAACACTTATTAAATAAAACGCCACGAATTTTATCCAATAATATCCATTAAAACACAAATATGAGAAAATAATGCAAATAACGGACATGTCTCTTCCACAGTCCCGCCAAAACTCAAAAAGGGTTGTTGTGCCGCACTTGACATAGATAGGTATAGTACAGTGCTGCCAACTCTACCAACTTTTCGGTAGATCTACCAACTTTTAGTGTCGTAGTCAAACCTACCACCTTGTACCAAAAATCTACCAACTTTTAAAGTTTTCAAAAATCCCAAATCAAACCTCCATGAAAATAATATTGAAACTATAATTTTTTTTTCATTTTTCGTAATCTTTCTCTTGCTTTTTTACCCTTTGATGGATCCATCGAATTTACTCGAAAATAGAGGGCGTTACAGGTTGATGTACAGGTCATATCATGGCGGCTTAATAAAAAAAAAAACAAAACAAACATCATGGCGGCGTTAGATGATCTAACGCCGCCAAGAATCAAAGTTATTGAATATTATTATTTAATCATTTCTGTGATCTGAAAAGATCTATTTTCTATTTTGAGATTAATTTTATTGGATGTTGTCAATGTTTAATTAAACCTAGTTTTACAACATTAATATTAGTTACTACTATCTGTAAGTGACTTATAAACTATGCTTTGGTTGAAGTCATAGACTCATAATTATTCGTTTTTCAATTATGACTATTTTCTATTGATATTTTGAATATTAGCGGTCTGTAATTCTGTTTTATCATTAGATTTCTAATAAAAATAGTTCAAATATGTCTCATCCAATCGAAAAGTAAATTAAGGATGCCAGATTCTTATTGGAGGGTCTCTAAAAGACTTGAAAAGTATGGGTGGTAGATCTACCAACTTTTCATAGTAGGGTTTGTTGGAAACTACCAACTTGTAGAACCCTATCTCCCACCTTGACGAATTTCGAGTTGGTAACGCTGGTATAGTATGTCACGAACTTTTTTGTAGGTATTTATAAGATCCACGATTAATAAGAACATTCTATGGTTCTAACTTTTATAGTTTAGGCAGCGTACGCAAAATAAGTAACTTTTAAAAAAATTAAGATAAAAAGGGTTGTTGTGCTTCACTTGACATAGATAGGTATAGTATGTGGCGGACTTTTTTGTAGGTATTTATAAGATCTACAATTAATTAGAACATTTTATGGTTCTATCTTTTGTAGTTTAGGCAGCGTACTGTTGTATCCCTTGCATGTATTAATTAATAATCCTAATATAAAATAATTCTAATAATTAATATTTCCTTTTTTTAAAAAGTGATTTCATTAAAGTCTTATAACAGTACGCAAAATAAGTAACTTTTCTGGTTGATTTTTATACCTTGTGTCCGAAAAACCCAAATATCTTACGGGACCCGAGTTTTTTTTCCAAACAAAATTTAGCCTGTGTTACTCATGGATAATGTAGCTTTGTAATGAAAAAGGAATTATTAAAATCGGTCCAGTACTTTTCAGTTTATTCGTTACATACAAGAATACAAATCTTTCCTCTTTATAATATTAGTATGGATTAACATAGCCAGACTGCAGTTACGTTGCGCAGTAATACCGGCCAAGATACGTTAAATAGCACAAATTGAACCTCATGATATCCAAAATTTAAATTAAGTTATATAAGAACTAAAATTTACAATTTCATTTTGTTAAAGGTAATAATTTGGAGAGGAAAGATAATTGTCAGGTTCATAACAAAAATAAGTAAATTTCAAATCTACATAAATGTGACGCTTTGTTCTTTGTTTGTTATGATTGAATGTCACTAACTCCGTTCCATGTCGGTTTAATTATGTATCTGAACTCGAGTTGGAGGTAATCAATTAATCAACTAGAGTTGACTCCAGTCAGGCCCAACTCGAGTTGACTGACCATCAGTAGCATTCGTAGTATTATATTTAAGCTCTTTGATCAGTAGTAAGTTTTGTCAACATTGTCAACCCAATGTCAACCTTTCACTTCGATTTACTAAATACTCTTTGAGTAATACATAAAACTGGTTTTATAAACCCACGTAGTACTCTTTTCTTAATTGGAGTAACATATGGAGTTCTGAGTTTGATGAAAATTGTTTCACTTTACATTAGTACTTATATACAGCAAGTTGCTGTACAATCCAGTCACTTCTAAGACTTTATTGACATTTTGATATCTGTAGCTAAACAGATGTTGGATAGTGTCAAAGTACAGCAGCTTATGAGTTTGTGCCGGGAGACTGAAGTGAGTATAACAATTATATTTTTTTATATTTAGTTAAAGTGCTTTAGCAACTAGATTTACAATGAGAGCTAAGTATAAATCTGTATCTTCGCTTTTTGTGTTGTATTACATTTTCTTTAGTATACATTTTCTTTCTATTATTATCATATCTAAGATAACACCGAAAAAGTGGTACTTTTAGAGCCAATTTTTTGAGTATTCTTTATAAGTAACAGTTTGTCGGCATCAAATTGGTACATTAATCTAGTGTATGTAATAAATTTGTACCTATTGTAATACGAGAGTGTTTAATATCAGGCTGTAATTACTGAACGCTTATCAAAGAATTTTATATTCCTAATTATAGGTACACTAAAAATATGAATAAACAGGTAATTGTTGAAATATTTTTTTTGAAGTTATTGGTAACATAAAAATATTACATAAAGGTAGATCTTTAAATGATAATCAAATATTCTAGGAAATCGACTTCAGGTCTACTAAGTATTAAACTTATTTAGGGATTAAAATAAAATATATATGTTTTAGTCTAGTTAAATAAAATATATATGTTTTAGTCTAGTTTATATATAACTAGAGAGTAATTAAAATTATTAAATAAATAGTAAAATAAAAATAGTAAATACATAATTTTAATTACCTACTTTGTGTGAAAGTAAAATATTTATTATAAGTGAATGGGTTATTAAATAATCAAAAGCAATTTAAAAGTCTCTATAAGAATAACAACAAAATATATAAATATTTATAAGACTAATATTATATGAGGTGAGGTAGAGATGCTTGAGGTGACGGCAAGACTTACCATTGTTGGTCCCACACTCTGAATTCGGTTAAGGTGTGGTAGTAGTGAGCGTCGGATATAACCTTCGCTGTCGGTGTAGGCGCTCACTATAAACAAATTAATGTTAGGAATGGGACCTGTATTAGGTACCTATGCAATTTGTTGGGGCTTAACATAGTCGATCGACTAACTACATCCTTAAAATTGCAGTGGTCTAGTCAATGAAATATGACATATTAGTACTCTATCTTTGATCGGAGTTTGAGGTTATGACGCTAGAATAAAGTTCTTGCAATGAGTATTCGAACTAATAGTAATTTTCTGTGTTTCAGAAAGATAAAATGCTGCGAGGGCTTCATAAAGTGGTAAGTTTTCAGTACAATAGTTGGTAATTGGTATTAAACAGGATTTTTTTTCTTACCAGAACAGACCTAGACATGGCCCATGAGCCAGCGACCGCCAGACCTTCGTTATTTTATAAAGCCTGAAAGTTTGTCAGCTCGTAGTCCCAGCAAATGTAAGAACGATACTTACTTACTTCGCTGGCTCAGCGACCCAAAGTGGATCTTGGGCTCCAACATCAAAGTTCGCCATTCTTCTCTATTCTGTGCCACATCTGACCAGATAGACACTCCCAGCTCTTTAAGGTCTTTGGCGACTTCGTCCTTCCAGCGATATCTTGGACGCCCCACTGGGCGGTGCCCGGAAGGTTGGCCATGATAGGCTTTCTTTATGGCTCGATCTTCTCCCATCCTTTCTATGTGTCCCAGCCAGCGAAGTCGGGAGGATTTTATCTCTCCAATAATATTTGGTTCGGACACCAGCTCTTCTATCTCCCGGTTGTATCTTAGCCTCCATGTACCGTCCTCTCTTCTTGTTGGTCCCAGAATCTTACGAAGAAGAAGAAAGTAAAAGAGAGTGTCGGTGTAAAAGTAAGAAAGGGCATGCTCCGATGGTTCGGATATGTAGAAATAATGGTTGATGCAAGACTGACTAAGCAGATATACAATGCAAAAGCGGATGGATGTAGGAGTCGAAGACGGCCAAGACACACATTCCATGACCAAATAGAACGTGTTCTGGAGGAAGGTGATGTTAGGAGCCTCAAAAACCGACGCGCGTGCATGAAAAGAACGAACTATGTAAGAACGATAGCCAATTATTATGTTTGGACCATAGTTACTTTGGCAGGTACGGGGTACGAAGGATGGGAATAAATTATTCCACTTTCGTTATTTTATAAAGGTTGAGCTTTTGATATTATCTTTAGAATAATATTAAAAACCACGATTGTAATTGCCGGACAGTTAGCATGGTGGTAACCCCTTGCCAGACAGCCTTAACGTTCACGAAATTATAGATGACCTACATACCGATCTACTTTCGTCAATGTATAAAGCTTCATACATATAACATAACTTCACGCCTTTTTCTACCTGAAAGTGTAGGCAGTGGCTGACCTCGACTCGCCGTTTTGTTTATGTCCCAAATGGAATAGGTGTCAAACCTATTGGCGTACCGGGTACAAAACTTCACTTTGACAAAAGTTGAATAACCTATATTATTTTTAACATAACATAACTTACATACATACACAACTTCACGCCAAATCCCTTGCGGGGTAGGCAGAGACAACAGAGCGCCATAAGGCACGATTCTTACACGCCTCACTCGCTTCGTTGACTTTCGAAACTCTTTTCATGCACGCGCGTCGGTTTTTGAGGCTCCTAACATCACCTTCCTCCAGAACACGTTCTATTTAGTCATGGAATGTGTGTCTTGGCCGTCCTCGACTCCTACATCCATCTGCATTGTATATCTGCTAGTCAGTCTTGCATCAACCATTCTTTCTACATGTGCGAACTATCGGAGCATGCCCTTTCTTACTTTTACACCGACACTCTTTTAAACCAACTTCCTTCCTTACAACCTTGTTTTGCGTAGTGCCCTCATTTCTACCGCGTTTATTCTACTTTCATGCACACTCTGCCATACCCAGCTCTCGCTTCCATAAGTTAGCGTTGGGATCAGGACTGCATTGTGGATTGCTAGCTGGGCTTTTCTGCTAATGTTTTTTGCGCCCAGGAATCTGCCCAACGCTCCATTTCCTATCGCCACTTGTCTTTCTACATCCGCGGTGTACCTTCCATCCCTGCTAAAAGCGCATCCAAGATATACAATTTCATTCACCTGTTCCAGCACTACATCATCAACCGTTATCCTTGGATCCGTTCTGGATTCCTCCCTTTCAAACACCATAACTTTCGTTTTCGTCGCATTCAACTGCAAGCCTTTAATCATGCAATCATCTTTCATAGTAGTGACTAGTGTTTGCAGGTCCGACGGCGATTCGGCTAGAAGCACGGCGTCATCTGCGTAAAGCAGGCAGCTCACAACTAGGTCACCCATTCGCATCCCTATCCATCGATCTCACTCTCTGGAGACAACTGTCCAGGTACAGGATGAACAGTCGAGCGGACAGCGCGCAACCCTGTCTGACACCGATATTGACGTCAAACCAGGGGGACAAGCCGCCGTCAACACGCACACACGCTGTGCAGCCCTCATAAGTGGACTGCACGGCGTAGCCCGGGAGTATGTCCCACAGATCCTTCCGTAACACCCTGTCAAACGCTTTTTCCAGATCCACAAAACCGCAGAAAACCTTCCGGTTAACAGCCAGTTGTTTCTCCACAATGTTGCGGAGAGAAAAAATCTGATCCATGCACCATCGTCCGCTTATAAAACCAGCCTGAACATAACTTCACTCCTTTTGTTACCCGAAGGTGTAGGCAGCGGCTGTTAAGGCACGTCTGGCGGTTATGTTTACATCCCAAATGGAACAGGTGGCAAACCTATTGCCATACCGGGCACAAAGTTCTTAATCATCAATATTTATTACACTTAACTTCCGAAAACAATTTCGAAAAGTCATTGGTGTGAGCCAGTGTCAGGATTCGAACCCGGACCTCTGGATCAGAAGCCGTGTGTGGCTCGACCACTGCACCACTTTTTTTTTATATTTTACCGTGTGTGGCTCGACCACTGCACATAAACTTTTTTTTATATATTTTACCGGGTAGCGACGAGGCCGTTGATGGCAAACCTTATTGTCCCGTTAGTTTCACATTCTATGTCATGGCTAACGGGGAACACCGACGCAGGTTGTTTGTTCTATTCACCAGCCGTGTGGATGATCAAGGAAGATGCAAAGCGCTTAGTTCGTACAGGTGGGATTTCATCAACGTACGGGTGTAGACGGTAAGTACGTCGGGTAGTTCGCCGATAGAAAGGGGATCAGGTTGTGTAACTCTTGCGCACACTCACCAGAGTGTAGCCTATAGAACACCGAGAGGCTGGACACCTTCGCCTGTGCTCGAGGCTTTGCAGATCATTGTCGAACGTCATAGGATCGCCAATTAGTCTTTTAGCCCGCCTCTCCGTTGAATTTTATAAATATTTTATATTTATAAATTATATTTTATATTTATTTAATTTTATAAATACATTCAGGGAATCTGGCAAAAACGTTTAATGTTGCCAGGACGCTAAAGGTCTGGCAATATGTGTTTTTAATAATATCTTGACGGTAAAATTCTAATACAAAGCTTTCTACTTTGACGAAAGAAGAATTACCTATAATTTTATGAATATATAAGTGGTGTTTGGCTAGGGGTTGCTACGACGCTTTGTGTTTGGTAATGGACAACGTGATTTCTAATAATATTCTGAAGGAAAATTACAAAAATGAATCCTTATACATTGACGAAGATCGGTATGTAGGTCATCTATAATTTCATGAACGTTAAGGCTGTCTGGCAAGGGGTTGCCACCATGCTAACTGTCCGGCAATTAAAATCGTGGTTTATAATATTATTCTGAAGATAATATCAAAAGCTCAACCTTTATAAAATAACGAAAGTAGAATAATTTATTTCCATCTTTGGTACCCCGTACCTGCCAAAGTAACTATGGTCCAAATATAATAATTGGCCATCATTCTTACATCTACTCTTACATACACTACGAGCTGACAAACTTTCAGGCTTTATAAAATAACGAAGGTCTGGCGGTCGCTGGCTCTTACTCTAACACAAACAATCACAACCGTGGTAGAGCCAAGCAGTTCGCTGCATAAATGGGCCGGCTCGACCGGTGAAATACCACGACCTCTCAGAAGATCGACGTAAAGTGGCTCATGGCGCGTTTCGTTCGGTGAGAGAGGTACCCGGAGGCCCACCCCCCCCTTCCTTGTCCCTTCCTATCCCCTATCCCTTTAAGGTCGGCAACGCAACAGTAACACTATGTGTGTTGCCGGTGTCCATGGGCGGCGTTGGTTGCTTACCATCGGGTGACACGCGTGCTCGTTTGCCCTCCTATCACATAAAAAAAAACCTACCTCTCCATTTAGGTATGCCAGTTAAAACAGGCCCCTAGTCAAATATCTATATATGTATATGAAAATCTGCATCTGCAAATATAAATCTGCTAGCTATCTTAGTTGTAATTATTCGCCCCCTTGGGATTTGTCGTATTATTACGAAGTTCTTATGGTCCTTCCAGCTCTATCTTCAAACCCTGGCGAGATTTTAAGATCTACTAGTCAAGAGAACTTATAATCGATGAGTCCAAGTCTTTTGTGTCATAATCATTGAATATTTTTGATAGGTACTGGCCCAGTGGTCAAGCACACGGCATCTAATTAAGAGGTCCGAGTTCATTACATAGTCCCTAAGCCCACATCAATAGATCCCCTCCGGGTTATCAGAAATGGGCTATTGTCTGGCAATACACACATGCGTACAAAATTTCAGCTAAATCACTAGAAATAAAATATTTAATTACGGAATTTGCGGTTAGACATGAATGATATTTAATAAGTCTGAAAAATGCAAATGCAAAGATTAGATGAGACAAAGCCGGCCGGTTCACTTTGAGCGATAAATCCCGCTTTTCTCTACTGTCCTATACAAAGAGTACAGTGGTATAGCCAAGCAGTCTGCTGCATGAATGGGCCGGCTCGACCGGTGAAATACCACGACCTCCCAGAAGATCGACGTAAAGTAGCTCGTGCCGCGTTACGTTTTCGGCGAGAGAGGTACCCGGAGGCCCACCCCCGCTTCCCCATTCCTTCATGAAGTAAATATCATTACTTCATTTTCCACATTTACACGAATCTCACGAATATTATGCAATATCCATTGATACACAAATTTTAGAAAATATTGCAAAGAACTGACATGAATCTTTTACATTTTGACGAGCCACGTGGTGCATTAGTAAAGCTACGGACTGCAGAATGGATGTTGGCGAGTTCGATTCCCACCCGAGTACAAATATTTGTGACAATTGTATTATAAGTATATATTTACAAAAGAAAAGTATATAATATGCATTATTATCCGTTATCTAGTATCCATAGCACAAGCATTTAGTTGCTTAATTTGGAACTAGAGGGCGCTGTGTGATTTGTGTCCAAGATATTATATAGATAATAACAGGTATAAATAAATCTATCAATTGCTTACAGAGTGGGTGTAGGGCGATGTTGTTAGAGCCCTACATCACATCTATACAATTGTCTCCTAACTACACCAAGGCCACAATGAGCACAAGCACCCAGGAGTTGCCAAGATTGCCAGTGCCACAACTTAAAGATACGTTAAACAAATATCTAGTTACAGTAAAACCGTTTCTGAGCGTTGAAGAGTTCAACAAAACTACGTCTTTGGTGAGAGATTTCGAGCAGGGTGTTGGCAAGAAATTACAAGTAAGTCAAATATTTATCGTGTAATTGGAGATAGAATCGCCAAAAACATAAATATTATAAGACATGAGTGATATTCAATGTTATTTTATTTAAATCACCATTAATTACTTAAGGTCTTCCAGTATTCCACCTATTAATTCCGCATATACTTTTTGGTATACATACCTTTATTAATGGATATAGGAATACGTAACTTCCCAAAATATATGGTTCTTGCATGTGATAGCTTAGAAATAATCCAAGTGTAATTGTTTAGGTATTATTGGAAAAAAGAGCAAAAGAACGAACGAACTGGCTTGAGGAATGGTGGGTGAACACAGCTTATTTAGAATATAGAGATCCTCTCGTGATATACTCCAGCCCGGGACTGGTGTTACCACCTGGAAACTTTAATACTCAAGACGATCAATTGAAATCAGCTGCTAAAATATTAATAGCCGCTTTGGACTACAAATCATTAGTGGACAAGTGAGTATATCTATAGTAAGGCCAACGAGACGAGATAAAAAAGATAAACAAAGTTTCAGGGGTTCAAAACATTTATCATTTCTCCATGATTAAAATCACAACTAATTAGTAACAATAAATATAGTGAGTAATATTATCGTTTACAAAGGCTTGTTGTATTGAACTATTCAATATAATAAAATACTTTTACATTTATATACTAGCCGACCCGGCGAAGAATGTTCATCGAAAGTAATTTTTACAGCGTTTACAATTAAAGTGCTAAACTTTTTCTTTACTACATTATACATAAAAACCATCCCGTTGATTCCCTCTATCTATTAAAAATACTGCATCAAAATCCGTTGCGTAGTTTCAATGATCTAAGCATATAAGGGGACAGACAGCAAAAGCGATTTTGTTTTACATTATGTAATACATTTTTTACATAAAACATTACATTAAATTACATACAAAACATTCGTACGTGGGTATGGTCTTAGGAATCAGGACATTCATCAGGAAAAAAATAGTAGATAATTAATTAAGATTTAAGTTAAATTAAGCTAATTATTCATCATTTCAGTGATAAAATCCCCCTTGAGACAATGGGTAAAAATCCTTTGGATATGGGACAGTATAAGAAGATATTTGGGACATGCAGGATACCGTGGGAGAAACGGGACAAGTTGTCTTTTAATAAGGACAGCCGTCACGTAACTGTGCTGCATAACAATCACGTTAGTATTATCTAAAAATAGTATTTCACTAGGCTATGTTTATTTTTTTTATAACTTCACGCGCTTTACTACTCGAAGGGGTAGGAAGCGGCTGTTATGCGTCCAGTCGTCAAACTTTTATGTCCCAAATGGAATAGATGGTGGAACCTATTTCCACATACCGGGCACAATGTTGTCAGTCCTCAATATTTATCACACATCCGAAAAGAATTCTGAAAAGACATTGCTTTGAACTAGGATTCGACCCTATTACTTCTTGATTCAGAACCGGGGAGCTCGACCAGTGGACCACCGAGACGACTATCTTTTCATTTGTTGACGCTTTAAAATGTTAAAACTGTCGTAGTATCGTAAACCTTGGTTCGTGCAAAATGTATATTAATGTCGATGTGGTTTAATTTACTTTAAAAGTACCGAAGTTACTTTAAAAGACGTCAACTAGAGGTTTTTCTATAATGTTAAGTATGTACAAGAAAGAACTGTTTGGTTTTTTAAATAACTTTAATGATTTATAAAAAAAAATAGGTACCTCTATCATTTAGAGTTCAGCCCGCGTTTGCAATTAAAGTGCTAAATCTCAAAAATTAGCACTTTTCTTACTACATATATTATTCATGAATTGAACATACAAACCACCCCTTTGACACTCCTATTGTGGTGTACAATAAAGTTTATTCTATCATTATGCCTCTAGATATTTCGCTTGGATATTTTGGGTGAAGATAATGTTCAGCTTAACGAAGATCAACTTGTACAACAATTCAAAACTATTATAGAGCAGTCTTCCACTCCCAATGCTCAAGGGATCGGCATTCTGACATCGGAATATCGTGACAACTGGGCTAATGCTTATCAACTGCTCTTAAAAGGTAAACAACGATTCCCTAGAAAAGGCAATTACCCGCAAATCTACTCGTGATTCCTTAAATTTTATAACTTCACGCCTTGCCTTATAATATAGATAATAGAAGGCGAAACCTATTCCTATACATCGGCCACAAAGTTTCTCAGTCATCGATATTTATGACATAACTTCGGAAAAGAAGAAAGCCCGGATTCGATCCCAAGGCTTGTACATTCAAAAAGTGGTAGCTAGACCAACGTACCACTGAGACTATAAATATATCAATAATAAAAACAATAACAAACAAAATAATAACAAAAATAAAAACGATCTCATACCTCTAAATTCTTTCTAATTCCTACTCGATATATGAAAGGAGTCTCTCAAAAGTGATTTTCTGAATAATATTGTTTTTCAGATGAATCTAATCGAAAGAATTTAGCCGATATAGAAAAGAGTATAATGGTGTTTTGTCTGGATGCTCCGTGCGGTTTGCGCAATTTAACAGCGGACGATTCGAGAAGAACTCTCGCCGGGGCCCAGACAATTCATGGCGGCGGATCAAAACTTAACGGTGCCAACAGATGGTACGATAAGACTATACAGGTAAACACACTTTGATATATGCTAAGTAGAACAACATAACATAACTTCACGCATTTTTTACCCGAAGGTGTAGGCAGTGACTGCTAAGCCTCGACTCGCCGTTATGTTTACGTCCCAAATGGAATAGGTGGCAAACCTATTGCCATACCGGGCACATAGTTTTCAGTCATCGATATTTTGATCACCATGACGTTATGTAACATATAAATTTTATTATTATACAAATTTTTTGCGCAACGTTACTCCAAATAGAAGATGTCGACCGATGTGATGACCATTGCCCTCGACTAATTTAGTTCATAGAATTTCTCTCGTTAAACTGTAGAATGATGATTTTAAATTGGTTGGGTCTTAACTGTGATGGTCGAGTATTCTGACCGCTACACCTTCAATGCACGAGCCTAATGCTATGTTTTCAGTAACGATATTAATATTATTGTTATTAATTTTAAATGGTTTTGAAAGGAGTATTTGGCACATGAGTGCACGATTCTTCTCATGATAGCCCCTACACTCAGAATCGGGCCCCTCGTGTGAACTTATTCTATGGCGGCACTTGCCTCAAGCGCTCGTGTGTAAGAATTAATTTTTTTTAAATCTTTGTTTTCACTACTTTTAAGTGTCGCTGTTGGACGAAAATAAAGCTTCGTTGACTTTGATATATAGGCTTCGTCAATAAATCGATGGGTCCTACGTATACGGGCCCAACTAACAATTAGACCGTTTTGACCTTGTCATGGTAAACGCATCTTATCAACATACTTAACGATGTGACTTATTAAAAAATAACATTTCTGCATGGAAAATAACATGAATTAAAATGTACAAGGTCCATTTAAACTTTGGAACCCTCTCCTGTAAAGTTGTCATTTTGCATTTTGGCCTTTTATACATAGGACCCGTCGAAATAGGCTATCTAATACTAAAATAATTGTTTAAATCGATCCAATATTTCTTGAGTTTAGCCCCTTCAACCAAACAAACTAAATTTAAAAACAAACCGTTTCTTAATACCTATTAAAATTTTCGCAAGGTTGAATGAATATTTTATTCAAATAAAATGACATAAATATAGGTTACAAGTTCAATTCGATAACTTACCAATTCTAATTAGGTGTTAGAACAGGAAATTGTGTTTAAATAATAGCTATTGCCTAAGCTAGCTGCATATGTTTACAACATATTTTCTATAAATAACTAACAATTCAGGAAATTATGGGTACCTAATGACGAGTTCATTTCAAATACTTTTATGTCTAGAAGTTTTCTAAATTAAATTGAATACGTATATGTGTTACCAAGTCACCTCACAAAATCATGACAGTATAAAACAAAGTCACTTTCCGCTCTCTGCCCCTTTATATGCTTATATCTTTAAATTTAAAACTACGCAACGGATTTTAATGAGGTTTTTTTTTTAAAGTTAGATGTTAGAGGTTTTTAAAGATCCAATTAAGTGTCTTAAATAAAATTTGCATGTAATGGATGATCCTGGCCCGTTGCAGCAGCATGCAATTTAAACGAATATTTTCGAAGATATTGAAGTATTTACATAGCGGGACAGCAGTTTAAGCCGATAAATAGCAGAAATTGAACCTCATGATATCCGAAATCTACTAATTTATTACTTTTGTTGCGGAACAAAGTTCGCCGGGTCAGCTAGTAAAATATAAGATTGTAACATATTATATTATTGTATTAATATACAATTGTAAAAAATGTAAACATACTTTTATTAGGTATTGTACATACATAAGTTCACGCGACATCCCTTGTGGCGTAAGCAAAGAAAACAGAGCGCCATAAGGCACGATTCTTACACGCCTCCCTATCTTCTTTGACTTTCATAATTCATATCATGCACGCACGGCGATTGTTAAGCCTCATAACATCGCCTTCCTCCTAAACTCGTTCTATTCGGTCGTGGCTATCCTTGACTCCTACATCCATCCGCTTTTGTATTGTATATCTGCTTAGTTAATCTTGCATTCTATCTACATGTCCGATCCTTACGAGCATGCCCTCATAAGAGCTTATGGGTTAGTTATTATAAGTTTTTATTACTATTTAAAATAATTTGAAATATAAATTTATAAAAAGTTATCAACTCCTTTAAATCACCTTATTTGAATAAAGTGTAATAATTTAAAAGAAAAAGTACTGGGTTATAGGCTCCTTGCGGCCGCATTTTGAATTAACGAGGTATATTTATTTCTTTCTTATCGTCGGGAAATAAATAGAAAATAAGTTCTAAATACACGCGATATAATCCATAAAAAGATGTTTCAATGTTATTAATGGAGGTATTTAAATTCAATGTACATTTCCAGTTCATTGTTGGCGCTGATGGTGTAAGAGGCATCACTTACGAACATTCACCAGCTGAAGGCCAGCCCATAGCCGTATTGATGGATCACCTTATGAAGTCTATGTATGATGTTATTTTTATTCCTTTTATTCTTGTAAATGGAGCGTTGGGGAGATTCCTGGGCGCGAAAAACATTAGCAGAAAAGCCCAGCTAGCAATCCACAATGCAGTCCTGATCCCAACGCTAACTTATGGAAGCGAGAGCTGGGTATGGCAGAGTGTGCATGAAAGTAGAATAAACGCGGTAGAAATGCGGGCACTACGCAAAATCTGCGGAGTGACTCTCGCTGACCGCGTAGAAAACAAGGTTGTAAGGAAGAAAGTTGGTTTGAAAGAGAGTGTCGGTGTAAAAGTAAGAAAGGGCATGCTCCGATGGTTCGGACATGTAGAAAGAATGGTTGATGCAAGACTGACTAAGCAGATATACAATGCAAAAGCGGATGGATGTAGGAGTCGAGGACGGCCAAGACACACATTCCATGACCAAATAGAACGTGTTCTATAGGAAGGTGCTGTTAAGAGCCTCAAAAACCGACGCGCGTGAATGAAAAGAGTTATGAAAGTCAACGAAGCGAGTGAGGCGTGTAAGAATCGTGCCCTATGGCGCTCTGTTCTCTCTGCCTACCCCGCAAGGGATTTGGCGTGAAGTTATGTATCACGAGGAGGGAGGGGAATGTAGTAAGCCTGCAGCAGGAGTGGGTGGGGTAGTTTTAAATCTCACTACGTATCACCAAGTGGGAAACAACGGTTAAAAAACGCTTAAAAGCGTGATTAATGGACGATCCCTTATAAAAGGTAAGCTACAAATGCGCAAATTTCACTTAAAACGATTTTTTTTAAATTTCGCGTCCTTTATAGGTTTAGGCAGCGCTAATTCTGTCCACTGATTGTTTTGTTTCCATGTCCGTATGGCGAGCTCACTGCGATTCGACACTATTCCTTTAACTTCGAAGTATTTTGTCTCGATGTTCCAAAGGATTTATTACTCTTAACTAATTCTAGTGATGTGGAGAGCAGTCCTGTCCCGGGGTCAAAAAAACTTATCAATCCAAAACGTCTAGACTTCGTGGTCTCGCCTAAGGTTGCAGAAATGATTGAAAGTGCTAAAATAAATGTGGACAAGTAAGTATTGAATAAAATTAATGTATTTCCGATATTTAAAATTGTCTGGTGTTAGATGTTCACGTATTTTGTGTCGTTTAAATATACATATTTGTGATAAATGTATACACTATATTTTATAAAGATTAGTATTTTTATCCGTTTTCTCAATATGTTTGCATCATAAATTCCAGATTAGACAGAAAAGTAGATTTTTGTTTTATGGCCACGTAGACGTATTAGCTTCCATTTTGCCAAAGATCAATCAACAGTTTGATGTTAGCTTTTATTATATTTAGTGGTGTCAAGTTTCTAATTAATAACTATGAGTTAAATAATATCATTTTTAACTGCGTTTTTCTTTTACAGCTTAGATGCTAGCCTTGATCTCAATTGTTTCCAGTACGACAAGTATGGTAAAAACTTCATTAAGTCACAGAAGCTAAGTCCAGACAGTTTTATACAGATGGCTATTCAGCTTGCATTCTTTAGGTAAGATACATTGAAATTATTTTGGGTTTATATTAGTTGTATCTATTTTGTACCTTTTGTACCCAAATTTGCGCTAAAGAAAGAGATGATTATACAGTATATTACACATACTCAATCTTACAAGAATAAATATTTCGTCACCAAAAAAGCAAATTTCAAAAATAACAGCAATGAAAACAAAGTGAACGGGCTACTTCGGTATATAACTTTTGATAATGGTCTTTTGTCTCTTATGGATAAGGATTCACAGATATTAGCTATCTCTCCATTTGCTCTTTTATAATATTTTTTTTAATATTTATTGCACTGTCAGCTTGTTTATCACCGATGCATTTTAAAAAAGAAAGTTTAAACCCTCGATTGTTGTATCGACTATGGATATCACTAGAAGTGTTAATTTATTCACAACTAGCTGACCCGGCGAACTTAGTTCCGCATAAAAAGTAATAAATAAGTAAAAAAGTTCCGCATAAAAAGTAATAAATAAGTAAATATTGGATTTTTCATTTTTTCTTTTGACCAAACCACACTGTTGACACCCTCAATCTGTTATATAAAAAAACTGCATTAAATCCGTTGCATAGTTTCAAAGATCTAAGCATATAAATGGACAGACTGCGGAAAGACAGGCTTTATTTTACACTATGTAATATGTTTAATATATTCTTAACTCTATTCTCTAGTTGGTGACATACCTACATATATTCGATGAGGTCCAGTTTTCAGATAGCTTGGTAATATATTGTTTGATTGCAGATTGCACAAAACTCCTGGCGCTCATTACGAGTCGGCAGCGACCAGGATGTACGCGGGCGGTCGTACCGAAACTATTCGGTCGTGTTCCATCGAGTCCGTTGAGTTTGCACAGACGATGTTGAACAATCAGAGCACACCTAAGGATAAGGTGGCCGCATTGAAAAGTGCAATCAACTCTCACAAGAAGTATACAGTAGAGGTATACATTACATACATTTAAAACTTTACAACTTATTTTTCATTTGACAATATTTACAAGTTTATTATGCACTTGTGTGCTTTTTTTTCAGTCTCGGTGGCCCAGTGGTCGAGCACACGGCTTCTGATCCAGAGGTCCGGGTTCGATTCCTGACACTGGCTCACACCAATGACTTTTCAAGATTGTTTTTCGGAAGTTATGTGTGATAAATATCGATGAATGATAACTTTGTGCCCGGTATGGCAATAGGTTCGCCACCTATTCCATTTGGGACGTAAACATAACGGCGAGACGAGGCTTAACAGCCGCTTCGGGTAACAAAAGGCGTGAAGTTATGTTATGTTATATTGTGTGCTTTTCGGATCTGTGGAATTTATATTGTGGTGAAATGGTAAAACTATTGAACATCATGCATTTGTGAAAGATTGCCTAGTTTTATAACAGCAGCATTAAAGCTAGGCGCTTGAAAACTAGATGGCGCTGTATTTATTAAATGCAAAAACTATATAATAACTACTTCGCAACATTGCCCCCACATAAAGTTAAAAGACCCCTTGCTTTTTCTCTCATTAAAATTTAATTCGGTCAACTTAACATGACTTCATGCCTTTTTCTACCCGAAGAAGTAGGCAGTGGCTGTTAAGCCTCAACTCGCCCGCGCCCTTAAGTTTACGTCCCAAATGGAATAGGTGGCGAACCTATTATCATATCGGGCACAAAGTTTTCAGTCATCAATATTTATAACATTAATTTCGAAAAGTTAAAGTCAATATTGGAAAAGTCGATCAACTTAGATATACGGAATTCCAGGGGTTCTTAATTTTCTATGTGGTACCCTGATTTATTATAATGCATTGTAATATAGAACATAATGTATTAGCCAATCTGGTAAGCCCTCATAGTCACAAAGATACCCGGCCCTAGGGGTTACTAGCTCGCTTTAACATTAAAACCACGTGTATGTTTGCAGGCACTGCAAGGGTTTGGAGTTGACAGACATCTTCTAGGTTTGAAAAAGACTGCATTGGAAAATTCCTTGCCCTTACACGACTTATATTCAGATGTAGCATTTACTAGGAGTGCAAATATGAGAATATCTACGAGCCAGGTAAGTTTATGTCGTTCATTGCTTACTGTCACATGAGCCGTCTGTTAGTTCGCCACAAACTGTTACAATTTTTTACATTATATTGGACGCATTTGTTGCATCGGACGTGGGATTACAAAATTTATTTGATTTACAAAAATTAGGGTATGAAAAATAAATATTGACCAATCCTCATACCCAAAATTTCAACAAAATCGGTCGAGCCATTTCGATGCAGTTCTTGGACTCGGCCAAATACCACGATCTGTCATAAAATTGACGGAAAGTGTGTTATGCTCCATTTCATCTGGTGACAGGTATCCAGGGGCCCACTTCGATCTTAAACACTGACAACGCAACTGTGGCCCTCTCGGTGTTGGATATGGCCAGGGTGGCACTCGATGCTTACCTCCAGATGTCCCTCTTCACAAATTAAGTACTGTTATGTATTATAATTGTTAATAATTAAACAAATTACAGGTGGCTTTGAAGTGCGACGCATTTATGTGCTACGGACCTCTAGTGACTGACGGTTACTCAACCTGTTACAACCCACGCGATGACAACATGAACTTTGCCACATCTTCATTTGTGAAAGGGAGACCGGAGACATCCAGCAAAAAATACAGAGCTGCTTTGGAACAATCCTTTCAAGATATGCAAGATGTTCTGCTATTAAACACACCATCCAAACTTTAAGTGTAAAAAAATCAGGCTATAATGGAGCCAGATGATGATTTATTTACATTTTATTTCTTTAACTATTAATTTCAGAGCTTCCATCTCATCTTGTAGAACTCGTCCAGAGCTGGCAAAAGACATGTAATATATGTATTTAAAACCTTAGGGGCCGTTCAAGTATTACGTAAGCACTATATGGGGTGGGGGCGGGGCTTTGCTTTGCTTATTTTTGATGACATGAGGGTGGGGGATCATTGCTTTTTTTAAATAATTGTAATAAATCTACTTACATAATACTTTAACGGCCCCTTAATAATGCTCTCAAACATTTGGCTGCAGTATAAGTCAGAAGCAATATTTGTATTATTATTTTTTGTTAAATTTCAATCAAGATATTTGTTTACCATAACGTGACATAAAAATAAGTGAACTGATAAGTTTAATTTTGTTTTTTTTATCACCATATTTATTATATGTTAATATATGTATACTCTTAAGACTGAACCAAACTGCCTTAAAATTTTATATGGAAGACTAAAACAAAAAAAAAAGTAAATGTATAATAATAATAAATAACAAACGTTTTTACTGTCTCCGATTGTTATTCTTACATAATTTATTTCAATTTGTTAAAAAAATATAACTTCTTTTTATCATATTAATATATGTATTTAGTGGAATTTAGGACTATATTAAGGATTATTATCTGTTAAGGGTAACAGCCTTTTGTTTTTATCTATAGCAATTTTATTTCAACTGTTGGCTCAAATTTTCTTTGTCATTAGTGTGAATCATTATATTGTTAGAAGGGTTTATCTCTCATCATTGTATATTATCTCTACACCATCCAGTAAAATGCAATTTTTCAATAGATATCAATATTTCTCCATTCATTCAAATGTCATGAAGAAGTTAGTATATTTATTGGATGCTGTTTATTTTGGTACCTAGCCCTGTATGTATATTGCGTGTATTTGTTATTAAGTTACCAGGTTATTGAAACTTTGTTTTTATTGTTCAAATTATTTTATATCGCTAATGGTGGTAGCTAAAACAACCATGGAATGATATATACAATCATCATTTACTTCAGAATTGGCAGGGTCAAGTCAAACCTTTTCCTTTTAGGGACCATTCAAATATTATGTAAGCACTATAGGATGTGCGGGGCTTTTCTTATGCTTAATTTAGATGACATGGGGGGTAGACGGGTTCAAATGATCATAGTTATCGTCATCAATAGTTATTTATTTTTTTAGTCATAGCAATAAAAATGTTTCAATAAAAAAAAAACAATATATCTATTATTTTAAAAATGTTTATGTAATTTTGGGGGGAGGAGGTGAGAGTTTTGTTTACTTTTGCTGGCAAGGGATGGGGGTAAATTATTGTAAAAAATCTGCTTACATAATACTTGAATGGGCTTTTCTGATGAGAATTAAAATAGATGCTCAGTCTAGCTGTACAAATTTTATTGAAACATAATTATTTAACACAATAATATATACCTATTTCCTATCTATATATATTATAAATAATTAGGGTTGCTGTGAAAACTACATTGTAACATTGGTTATCGATTCTAATATGGTGTGGGGTTTAAAAATAAATATATAAAAAAAAAAACATGTATTCCTAAATCAAATAATAGATCATGTATTCAATTGAATCATAAAATGTATTTAAATTTTACAATAAATATTTTATTTATATTTAAGACAATCCTTTGATTTACACATATCACCTAATTAAATGTAAACAAATTGATATGAAGTTTTGCACAATACACATTCTGCACAAAATCTACTAGTTAACACGAATAAAATGCAAGTTCAACGTTTTTCTTTTTTCAGTGTTAAATAATAACCAAAGTTTAGGAATCGGTTGTAATATAATAAATTAGTATTTAAATACCATTGCATAGTAGTCCATTCTAGTGCTTTACTAAAACTACATAGATCTTATGAAGGGTTAAGGAAGTGTATATTAAAAATATCTAAGTACACAGGTACAGTAGAAATATACAGAGAATAATACAATTAGCGAAAGATTAGAAATTATATCTCAAATTTGTAAAGAATTTAACTGGAAATATAATAATTTAAAAATATATATGAAAGTATTGTCTTTGAAATAATATGTTTGCTCTTCACACATATTGTTTTAATTATGAGTTATCAGTAAGCGGCAGTGTAAGGGTAAACAGCAGCAGAATTTTTTAACTTTGAACAATTCCAACTTTTCAACGACATTCATCCTGATTGCTGTTCAATAGTAATGACTGCGTTACATTATATTAAAAATGGTTAAATGACACAATAATGTTCTGAGCCATCAAGCAAATGTGTTATTAATCTGTAAAGTTAATTAAATACAAGTTATCAAGTGCAGAGGTGATTGCACCATCTAGATTGATAATATTTATAATTTGTATAAAAACAGCTAGTGTTATATTTCACTTATTGAAGTGGTATCTCATAGTATGGTATTGCTCAAATCTCAAAACTTTCTCTTACTTAGATTTAATCTTCTGCTTAGATTGTTATTATATTCTAGATGAGAAATAGTTTACAATATGGGTACCTCCACTTCCCCTCCACTACTCCCTAACGTCATGATTTTTATGTAGCATCCACGTGCAGTACGTGTTTATGTAGTTATGAGTAATGTACAAATGACGCCTCAATGTACTGGGATAGAGCAGTAGACTGAGGTTGTGTTAACATCTGAAATTTACATCTAGTTATACATAAATTAAAATTAAACTATTATTATCCTATACCATGGTGTTTTTGATAAGCAAGGTGCACAATATAAGAATAAAATTAATGTTCAGAGACAAGTGGAGAGATAAATAATTCCTGACCGCCCGTTCTGTAGTTTTTATGTACTTTATCATAATCTTTCATAATCTCTGCATTCAATTTTATGTGTATAAGAGATAAATCTAGCATTAATACACTACTTAAACACCATTCTAAACGAAGCTTCAATATCTTATAGATAGTAAATGAACATATTGACGACTTCGTTTCAATTCACAATTCTAACATTACAATTACCTATTTACGCGGAGTATAAACAAACAATAATATGTATACTAATTTAAATATACAAAAATACATTTATATTATTTTTTTGTATAGATCTTAAATATCGGAACAATCGACATCCGAATCGGAACGGCACTGTCGTCAGACACACACATAAAAAAATACCGAAGTCGTCTCGCCATTCCGATACACGCTCAACACAATATAACGTGGAATGTATACCAATATGTATATATATTATATAAATTATGTCAAAAACAAAACAGATTGAATGACGATTAAATGTATTAGTATGATTATCATAGGTCGGAGTGGGTAGAGTGATTGAAGAGTGTTGACTTCAAACGTAGGGTATAACATGGATATGCCTCCAAAACACCAGAACTACATATTTGTTCCGGAACTTTGAAATTAGCCTAAATCTGTGGTTAAGGGGTGAAAAACGTATTAAATATAGAAATCGTATCCGATGAGGACTAAAAATGATTAATTATGTTTTTATTTTATTTAAATTAGGGTAAAATGGCATGTCTATGTTATACTATCGCGATGCAAGTACATACACAGAATCAGTGTACCTACTCCGAGCCGTGAGCGGTGTCGCGCGTGTCGGCTAGCAGGCGCAGTGGTCGCGCGCGGCGGGCGGCGCGGCGAGCGGCCGGCCCGGCGCCGCCGGCTTGTGCTGCACGCCCGACTCGGCCGCGTTGAGGTCGAGCCGCCCGTCCTGGATGCTCTGGTATATCTTCTTAGCAGTCTCGAGGAACGCTTCCTCCACATTTTGTCCTCTGCAATGCATAACAAATATAATTAAACTCATCGCAATGTTACAAAAAGGTTTACTAAAATTATGATATTTCCCATTTTAAGATCATCGGTTAAATTGATGTTAGTGTCAATGTTGACAACAAATTTAAAATACAATTAACACTTTATGCGATATTACAAGTCTATTTAGTTTGGTCACTAATTTTGATATAATAATAGATAAAAATACATAAAAAGACAGATTAGACACATATTTCATATTAATATTTTTTTTAGTTGTCATTAGATTTTAATAAAATGTGGCATAATGATCTATTATTAAAGTTTTCTAACTATTTGACAGATTATCAGACATTATCAGATTTAAGTACAGCAATGGGCTCAATTGGCCTTTCAGAACACTTTTGAACAATAAGGACTAAAACACTTGCTTAAAATGTGATCATTCAGTAACTCACGTCTTAGCACTGGCTTCAACAAACATTAGTCCATTTTCATCAGCAAATTGTTTGGCTTCTTCATATGTAACATCCCTTTGAGCATCTAGGTCAGATTTGTTGCCAATTAAAAATATCACGGTGCTGGGGTTTGTCAAGTTACGCGTGTCGGTAAGCCAGCTACTTAAATGATTATAAGTAGATCTAGAAAAATATTTTTTTTTATTAATATAAAATTCATTTACAAAACCTCCGCTCCACAGATCTCAAATTTGAATCCAGGTTCACCTCAATGACTTGTTGAAAATCGCTAACAGCGCCTACTAATATCTAGCGTGTAATTACATATAAATGAGTAGTTACGTTTTATTAAGGAAAGCGTGCTGTGTGGCGCCGGCATAGAATACCGCCACCCCATCTCTTCCCGTGGGTGTCGTAAAAGGCGACTAAGGGAAAAGCTAGAAGAATGGGCAGCAGCATTCTCTCTCAAGAAAATACAGCCTACTGCGATCGCCAACCCGCCTGCCAAGCGTGGCAATTATGGCAAAAACCCCCCATGATTGAGCGGACCGGCAGTTGTGGCGCTCTATGGGGGAGGCCTATGTCCAGCAGTGGACCTCAAAAAGGCTAATGATGCAACAAACACCACCAAGACACCGCTCTTACAATGGGGTATGGCCTATCATACCCCATCCTCCCCTCTCCAATTACTCATCTCTCAAATCCTGAGATTGGAAGTGAGATGGGAAGGCGAGAGGAGAAGGGATTGGGCCTCCGGATACCTCTTTCACCAAGAGAAACATGATGCATGAGCCACTTCTGGTCGATATTATGAGAGGTCGTCGTATTTCACTGGTTGCACCGGCCTATTCACGCAGCAAACTGCCTGGCTCTACCACTATTAAAAAGGGCGTATAAGTGATTTTAACGTAAATTTTCTTTTTATGGCGTGTGGGATGTAAAATAAGTGATTGCTGATACTGACTCATTAATTTTCCTTGTCTGCTTAAATAATCTTGTTTCTATTAAAACTAACTGATAATAGTCACAACTACTTCATACAGGTGTCACTTTAGTAGTAGCCTACTAAAGTGACACCTGTATGAAGTAGTTTAGAATTGATCTATTAAAAAAAAAGACAGACACAGAGACGCAAAATAGATATAGTTAATCTTGGTCACAATAATGGCAACTAGCTATTCCTATAAGTTAATTTTGATAATTTAAGGAAACAAAACCGAACTGAACAATAAAACATTATATCATTATCATTAGTTACCTTCTCGTTATGTCGTAAACCATCAGTGCACCAGCAGCTCCTCTGTAATAAGAACGAGTTACAGCTCTGAATCTCTCCTGGCCTGCTGTATCCCAAATTTGTAATTTGATCTTTTGTCCAGCAACTTCAATAATGCGAGTACCAAACTCTACTCCAATTGTGTGAGGACAGTCTGCCATAACTAGCAAAGAAGAAATAAACTTGTTAGTATGTTTCGAAATATGTAATTGTAACGTGATTTACATGTTTGTATACATAGACAACAATAGACACCCAATAAAATTTCAAAACCTTTTGTTCTCATCATCATTAAAAACTATAATACAAGTGAGAAAAACAAACATACACCAGTATCCACACTATCAAATATTGTGTATACATAGATGTGATAAGAACATCATCTAGTGATTGGATAACATATATTAAATTTTATATACTCCGCCATTTAATTTCAAGCAATAATTATATAGTACCAAAAGTACTGAATAGATAATGGAAATACAGATTTTATTTTAGTTACAATTTATGAAAATTTGTAATAAATATTTTGTTTTAATTGTGTCAATAAATCTATGGTTGCCTCATGGTATACTTCACTTTTACATAGTTACAGAGTATTAGAGACAATAATGACTCCTTTGTGTTTGATCTGTAAAAATATATTTCTATTCTATTAATATCTACTCACTATCTCCCACAATTTTGACACATGATTTTAGCAAATTCATCTCTTATTGACATAAGTAGGTAGCAAGAGTAACAGGGTAAAATTCAAAATAATGAGAATTGACTTCACAATATGACAGGCATAATTTCTTTGACTTCACAATTTGTAGAAATTAATTTGAAAATTAAAGAATGAAGATATATTTTATATTAGCTTTTCCTAACAAGTTTGAAGATTTCGTAGTTAATTTGTTGTGTACATTAACAGTGGTAGAGCCAAGCAGTACGCTGCATGAATGGGACGGCTCAACCAGTGAAATACCACAACCTCTCAGAAGACCGACGTAGAGTGGTTCATGCCGCGTTTCGTTCAGTGAGAGAGGTACCCGGAGGCCCACCTCCCTTTCCTATCCTATCCCTTAAAGGTCGGCAATACAACAGTAACAATATATGTGTTGCTGGTGTCCATGGGCGGCGTTAGTTGCTTACCATCAGGTGACACGCCTGCTCGTTTGCCCTCCAATCCCATAAAAAAAACAATCTAAAATCATATACATTGAACAGACAATGAAGAAATTAGAACTCATAACCAACACATTTATGGGATTAATAATAACAATGGTGAATGATTTCAAAATATAATCTTTCTTTGTTTAAAAAAGTAAATATACTTACATTTTTTATCTGTGAACTGATGTAGTAGACATGATTTTCCAACACCCATATCTCCAATAATAATATACTTAAATATATAGGAGTAGTTGTACGGTCCTGAAGTCATGATGATCCTGAAAATGAACATACAAGGGTTTTAATCAATATTTAGTTTGGTTCAGTTATAATGTAATAGCTTGGTTTTCAGTATTTCATGACAAGATTCTTCACTTCACTTCTTCACCTGATGGTAACTAACAAACAATCAGTAAATAATGTTGTCATATTTATCTTATCCAATTATATAAATAAACCAAATTTTAATAAGTGTTGCAATATGTATTATAAATTCATTATATTGGATGATTAATATTTTAAGAAGAATTATAGTAACATAGAACATTTATAGTATTCAAAATCATAATCACTTTTAATGCTTTTGTATCTTTTAGATATGTATGTATTCTCAGTATAAATAACTGCTAAAGTGATGACTATTAGCGCAACATGCATTTTAGTAATTTCAAAGTTAGCAACTTCTAGGAGTTTTCATGTGATAGGATTTAAAATAATTAAAATAACCTTTGATATTACAAATCATCTTAACAGTTGAAGTATGAAACGAAGTCGGTTATAAAATTAATATAAATTAATAAACATATTATAAAATCCATGTAAATCATTCTCATAATTTAATCAAGTCTTCCAAAGTAAAAAATAGGGTGAAGTTACAGTTAGTCATTAGTTTTGGCATGCCTTGGGTTGGTAAAATTAAGTATTAACATGGCAATGTTGTATTAAGTAAACATTTCAGGAAATTTGTATTATTAGTAGATTACATTCCAAAAAAAATCACAATACTAAAGTATGTATGAGTCATCAGTGTTAGAAAATCAGATTGAGATAAAAAGGAGATATATTGTTAGAAACTAAGATAAACTCCATAGACATTTAAATTACTATCGAAAAACGTAAAGAAGTGCTCATCAAAATGTACATTCGAAATATGATATGCTGTAAATCTTGTACATCAATATTGATTGGATGCACTAAATTTGTATACCTTTGTTTACATGCGTAGTTTGAGAGCATTGTATTTTTAAGTCAGATAAATACCAATAAGAAAAAGATAGAAGTATCTTACCTTTTAAAGCTTAATTTGGATAGTTAAACACACTTTCTATATCTATTTCAACAATGCAAAACAAAGACTTCCTCTTCGCCACTTTTCGCCAAATAAATCAAGTAAGTACCTACGTATGACGTAAATTGAAGTACCTACGTATTCTAATCGAGTTAATTCGATTGTAATCAAATGTAGTTTTGTATAGTTGAAAAAGTCCAAATAGGCTGTCAACAGATTACTAAATTAAACCCAACTAGTACCCAAAAATTATTATTATTCTTTTTTTACGTTAGTGAAAGCTGATTTATCTACTAGATAAAAGTATTTTTTTCGTCGATAGTATTGATAATTTACGGAAAATAAGCAATAAAAAATAGTTTAGTCTTTTGTATATGCTTTATTAATACGAGATGTAGGAGGTACTCATTAAATAAATTATTAAAAACAATCATCAATCAAGCACATGTACTCCTAGATGTATTGTCAACCCTATGTGCCAAATTGCCAATCTGCAAGGAGTATATAAATATGTATGTGGCATAATGTATATTTTATTAAATAACTAGCTGACCCGGCGAACTTTGTTCCGCATCAAAAGTAATAATCACACAATCTATATAAGACACTTAATAGCATGATAATTAATGCTGTAATGTTTAAAATCGCTTCGTCAAAAAGCCATTATTTCTCGTAAAAAGTAAAAAAATAAAAATGGTCGTTGAGGGTTATCCCTAAGAGATAGACATATGCCCTCGCGGACTTTTTTGTAGACCTTTTGAAGGTGTTTAATAATGTAGAACATTGTTTTGATCTATCACTTAGGGTTCAGCCAGCGTTTTCAATTAAAGTGCTAAATAATTTCTTTTCAACATCATATATGAATTATAGATCAAAGCCACCCCGTTGACACTCTCTAACTATTAAAAAACCGCATCAAAATCCGTTGCGTAGTTTTAAAGATATAACCATATAAGGGGACAGACAGCGGAATGTGACTTTAGTTTTATACCATGTAATGATTTATCCGACATTACCGCTTATTAATATAATACGTAACGATCGAAATAACTAGGTCAAAAAGAATGTGATGGTGTAATAATTTTTAATAATTATTTGTATTTCACTTGGGTAATAGACTTGAAATTGAGTCATTAATTTGAGTCACCAAACCCAAATTGGTTCAATCTGATGGAGTCAATAAAATTAATCAGACCAGTTAAATTTTATTAATTGAGTGACAATAATTTGCCTCGTTTTAATTCCTAAGAGTAATCCAATTGCAACTATTGATTCACGATGATCTGAATGGGAGAATTGAGCAATGTGCAAATTTATTACCTAGGACTAATAGTAACGTGATAGACCCAAATGTTATAATTCACTGTTAACAGCTATTAGTTATCAATCTCCTAAATCAAAACAATAAATAACCGACAGTAATTACGCTATTAATAAGAACTTGTAGCAAGCACTCCCCAAGTTATTGCACACTGATCAATTTGCATCTTGCATACAATTACGTAGTAGCCAAACTAATTAAACAGAATGATAAACTGTATTCACTTGGACATGGTACTTTGTTTCCTACTTCATTGCATGGTATAGTAATTAGTAATTATAATATAAACTATAAATGTGGAGCATAGATAAATAGAGGTTATGAATACTTAATCCATAGAGTACTCTAAATTCTATGGTAATCAGCTGACTACCTGTCTTGTTTGACAATGACGGTTCTGCGGGTTCTGTGATGTGATGACAGCTCTATCGGGTGAGTGACTTTATTCTTTTCTTCTAGAAAACAATATTTAAAAAAACATTTTCTTTTCCACGATAATCTTGTTCAACTACATAAGTATGGCTGGAAAAGATACTAATAATAGTAACCAAAATGGCGTTGCTGGTGAAAATGAAATAGAACCTACGGAAGAGAATCAAGACGAAAATGTCGCTGAAGGTATGTTATCAATTATGTAGTACTAACAGCCAAATCGCATCTTTTGTAATAAATTGGAATTATGTGAAATCAGGTGAACTTTTAATGAAATTGGTTTTCTATTTATTTTTGCTGACGATTTAATGTATTTGTTTTATCAGAGAGATCAATTGTTGATAAAAAATATTAAATGAACAGAGAAACAGTAGCTCAGTTACCTTAACCAAACAAACCAACATTGGTTTTTATTGGTTTGGATATTAAAAATTTAAATATCCACTGACCAATATTTTAAATCTTTTAATTATTATTTACTTTAAAGAATTAATTTCTTTGCTGGCTGTTAGTATCTATTGATTGATTTGGAAAATATATTCATTATGTTGATGTCTATAAATGTTATAGATGCATGTAACTTTATATGATTTTATTGTTATTTAAATTACAGAATATTATATGTTGGATTCTAAACTTGATGAATTAAATAATGCATTAGACTACTTGGAGCAAAAGAATGATGATATTCATGAGAGATTGAAGGAGCTTCTACAGTCAAGTATTGATATCAGGCAAGAGTTGCGTAATGGGAATGCACAGTCATCGGATCAAAATAAAATTTAAATGTACATATAATATTCAACAATTTTATTTACCCCTGTATATTTTCTTCTGATTATGTCTGTGACCTTCAAATTTAACTTATTATAGAACTTGTACTAAATACAAATATATTGTTACATTAGAATGTTGTTCTTTTATTTATTCACATTAACACTACTCTTATACTTTACTGGCAAAATGGGAATGGTGACCTCTTTACTGTTAGGTCTAAATAATTTAACATAATATAGAGCGAACAGTGGTGACTGCCTTTGCCTAAACCTAAATTACAAAATAAAATATCTTACTTAAAACATGCCCTCCAAAGACTCATACCGCAACTGTTTCCAACAAAAAAAAAAAAAAGTGACAACGCAAAAAAGGGAAAATTCCCGTCTAAAACTATACTAAGCACGCTGCAGTGTGTCAAGTTCAATCAAGCAAAGGAACTGGCTAGCCAGCGGCCCGAGTGTAATACTACTAAATACATATATATATACTAGCTGACCCGGCAAACTTCGTCTTGCCAAAAAATAAAGCTTAAAAAATAGGGGTTGATTGTAGGGGGTTGAAAATTTAGGGTTGTATGTATTTTTGTATCCCGTTTTATAAAAAAAAAGAAACAGAAAAATGTCGAAAAATTAAAAAAAAATATTGAGGGGTGGGTTACCCTTGTGATTTAGGGGGATGAAAAATAGATAAAAACCTATTCGCAGACCTAACGAATATGTATACCAAATTTCATTAAAATCGGTCTAGCCGTTTTGGAGGAGTTCGAGGACAAACACTGTGACAGAAGAATTTTGCCTTGAAAATTCGCAAAACGGACACAACCGTCAACGACGTCTGTCCGCGTTCGGGTCGCGCACTCAGCGATGAGCCACTTCTTCCCCACCGCACCTACCCCGCTCCCCCCACGCCCCGTTCGCCTGGCACCGCTGCCGGTATTTATCACCGAAACGGTATTTATCGCCGAAATTGCTATGACTCTGCATTTTAAATCTGTGATATCTTCGAAAATATTTATTTAATTTACATGCTGTAAAAAGCCATATTGATCTTTATTAAATGCACAATGTATTTAAGATACTTAATTGGATAAGGATTAATACTGTATTGCTTAAAATCGCTTCGTAAATAAGCCATTATTTCTCGTACAAAGTAAAGGATAAAAAATGGTTATTGTGGGTTATTCCTAAGAGATAAACATATACCATCACGGATTTTTATTATTTATTATTATATTATTTATTATTGGATTATTATTTTTATTATTATTTAAGTTGTACAATACTGTAGTAAATTGTTTTGATCTATCTTGTAGGATTCAGTCAGCGTTTGCAATGTAAGCGCAAAAAATGTGTTTTTTTTACGACCTCACATTAGCCTCAAAAAAAACCTCAAAAATTGTAGCCTATGTGTTATTCTGATGTATAAGCTATATTGTGGTAAAGTTTCATTCAAATCCATTCAGTAGTTTTTACGTGAAAGAGTAACAAACATCCATACATACAAACTTTCGCCTTTATAATATTAATAGGATATATAAAAATAAAACCACTGTATAGAACCACATAACGTAACTTTTTACCCCTCTGAACTCAAAACTTCTCTATTTAAACATCAATTTTTAAAAACTCAACACTTAACTTTACACCTTTTTTTTCTACCCGAAGGTGTAGGAAGTGGCTGTTAAACCTGGAAAAATGGAATAGGTGGTGACACCCTATTGCCATACCGGGCACCAAGTTTACAGTCATCAATATTTATCACACATAATATTTCGAAATTAATTTCGAATAAGTCATTAGCGGATTCGAACACGCGACCTCTTGATTTAGAAGCAGTGTGCTCGACCACTGCACCATCGATACTTTACATCTTAAATATTATCTTTTAATAATCCGTTGAGTTGCTCATGTCACGGTGTGCATTATTGAACTCTGAAACAGCTTGGCCTATTCTCATGAAATTTTGTTGGTATATCTGACAATCGGATAATATATATTTTTCATCCCCCTAGCCCCCTTTTTTCACACCTCTATTTTTCATCTGGTTATCAAAAATGTTCTTTTTTGGCAAGACAATGTTAGAGGGATCAGCTAATATTGTAGATATTCAATGTACAGTTTTGACTCTCCTACGGTTTTATTATATGTATTCTTATGTAAGGAAAGATTGTTTGATTGTAATCAATAAACTCCGAAAATGATCAATGGTTTTTAATAATTGAATAAGAAAATAATAAGAATATTATTTAGTTTCTGTGCGAAGAAAATCTATTTCTATGAGCAAATAAATTTTAACTGTGGTATATTGGGCGAACAACACACGGCAGCGATTTACTATATATTAATTATAAATACAAAACACAAAAATAACATAATAGATTTGCTATAGTAATAATAATATCTATTTAAAAGTTGACAACTAAGCTATATTTTTTTAAATAAAACATCACAAAATCATAAAATTCTTGCACCATTCTCTACTGCTTTATTTAATGATGATCAGCTTTAACAAAACGCAGTCCGCAATAACCGCAGGAGTGATTGCCTGGTTTATCCTGAAATAAAAATGAAATTATTTTAAGGCTATTTTAATTCTGAACATCAATAGTCTACTAACTACTTTTTGGGTGTTTTCTATAGTAACATTATAAGCCTTTTCTGACTCACGTTTATCTGGGAACTACTGGTTAATATAAGAAAAAACCATTGTCATCACATCAACCAATAAGAAGAGGATGGTATCAATGAAAAATGTTGCAAAGATAGGAGATCTGTTTTTGAGAGCCAATGTTTTACCAAATTAATATAAACACGAGGATGTCCTTCAGGTCCACTGCCTCCATCACACCATACTATTCTTGAGGCAACTTGCTTTGGTGGTACTTCTGCAATTAAATTAACAGCCCAATTTTTGTTTACTTGCTTTGGTGCATTCATAAATCGTACCATTCTGTAGTCCTTTGAGTCCCATTTCTGCAAAATAATTATGAATAATTTCATTTTAATTTATAACAGCATATTAATTTGAAATTGTGTATAGTCTGATTATATATATTACTGACTCATTCTGTATAGATGAGGTTAAGATTTGGAGGATGTTAAGACGACATTAGAATTAGTATTTATAAGCATGAATTGGGAATATACTATTTATTCAATAGAAAAACACCTTACAGAAATATGGTCAAATAATAGACTATTTTTTATGTACATACATACAATACATACCTACTATAATGCACACCTACATATTTTTTGTGCAGTATTTCCATAAGGATCACATGCTCTTTCTTTAGAATCAATGCCAGAAGGTTCATAGATATATATTACATTCAAATAAAAAAGTCAATATACTAAAAATGATAAACAGAACTTAATTTAGTTAAGGTAAACCTGTTACATAAGAAACATTTGTTTTTTCTGTATAAATATTCTCAGGTTCCTGATTACTAGAAATTTGAGTTTGTTTTTTTATTGGTATATATAGGGACTACTAAGAATATAATAACTAATTGCAGTGGTTACCAGAGACAGTAGTCCAAAGTCAACCCTTTTTTTATTTCAGGAGTCTGAATTCTTCCATACCTACTACAACTACGCCAAATCTCTTGGTTCTCAATTTATACAATATGTTATAAATGGTTTTCAACATTTTAACATCGAACAGAATCGATTTTAAAGGTAAAAATTAAAAATTACTTGGCCTGTATGAGTAACCACATCCTCCACTTTTGAAGCCATACAACGACGAGTTATGTGTTGGATATTATTCAACACCATGTATTCCCTTAAAGGTAATCGACACAAAGAATTATTCATGATTGCGAGTATTTTATGAATGATATTCGGTTGTGAATTGTTATTCTAAATTTAATGTCAGAAAAAGTGGGTTTTTGATTTTTTTTGTTCGCTCAATTTTTTATTAATTGTTTAGTTATGGACAGGCTAAAGCTTTGAAGACATACTGCTTGTCTGACGGTTAAATTTTTATGACGTAACAAACTTAAAACTAACTTAAGCTAACCCAAACTAACTCAATCTAAGCTAACCTAATCATCAATAAAGTCGTGGCACTTTATGCATTATGTTCCGCACTAGTCTCACGAGGAGACTATCAGACTACGACTGGCCCAAATACTCCCAATTAAAAGGATGCCATTTCACTACTCTTGGACTCCCACTCACAGCTCGGCTCTTAAATTAGAGGCTAGAGCTAGATTTATATCTATTAAGTACAAAGGAATCTCTTGAAAATTGTAGGTTTTGATTAGGGCGAAATATAAATCATATAAGAGTTCCTCGGCTTCACATTTTGATGTTATATTAGTAATTAAAAATAATTTAAAAACTAGTTAGTTATTGGTCTATTAAATTAATTTTCGCATAAATTCCGCAAGGTGGCAGAATTATTAACGATTATAATCTTGAAATTGTATATGACGCTTTGCTGTCTTACTTTAGATTATCAGATATTAGGCTTGTCGACAACCAAACTCCTACAGATCGGCTTGATCCGTTTCAGAAAAATGTTGCATCTCTATCGCATATACGGGTATATCTCAGAGCATCCATGAGTGCTCTGAGGAACAACTGTGCGTTTTAACTGGCATTTCTTGCCACGCACTGTTCCTGTGGAACCAGTCGCTGGCAACGGTATTTCTGGGCCGACCTAGGAATCTTCAAGAAACGAGCGTATTACTATGTTAAAGCCAGCAACTATGATGTGATGCCCCTGGTATTGCAGATGCCCATGGGCGGCGGTATTCACTTTCCGTCAAGTGACCCGGAAGCACGTTTCCCCCTTTCTACCATAAAAATATACTAGTAGTTTTTTTCTATTAATACATGCATATATGTATTATAAGAAAAAAATAGTGTGCTTGTTAAAATAAATTCGTGGCATACTATCGATGCTACTCAATCAAAAGTGTACATATCGTATATTGCAGTATTACGCGGCAGAATAATGCATTTTTTAGAGGACGAATTTTATTCTTGAGAAATGTGGGAGGATCACCAGATCCCAAGGTTTAGAGGTTGCCACCACTGTCCCCCGGCCGCCATCTTAAAAAATGGAGTGTGAACACCTTTACCGCGATATCTCGAAAACTATTCCCGAAGACATGAATTGTAGCAAATAGCTTTGTCTAAAATATGTCCATACAATTCTTTTCCCAAACTTAAAATTGAAGAAGTTATAAGAAAAAACGTGAGAACATTTATATAAAAAAATCTTTTAGATACAAACCTTATTTTTATACATATCACAAAAAAACTTCTAAAGAGATGACATCTGAATAAAATAACTGATTCGAGTTTTATAGTTTATTGTTATAATATAGGTACAACATTAGTTAATAAATAAAACTGTATTTTATTCTACATTTTCAATTTACAAATATAAATTAAAAGAAAAAAGCATACCTCGACACAAATTACATATTCGTATTAATAAGTATTGGTTAACTAGTATCTGTCTGTACATTAAAACAATTAATTAATATTTTCATGTATGAGTCTAACTAAAGCCTACAGTAAATAGCAGTGCATATAGCTATACTAATAGCATTACAAACGTTTAAACTAGAGAGTTATTGTGGCCAAAATAATTTTTAAGCAAATGACACGACAAAATCATTGGGTGATAATTCACTTTCAGCTACAAGATTATTTAAAGACTTTGTCTATTCAGCTTAACAACCAGAGAAGTCATGCCAACAAATGAGGTTTAGTTCCTGCCATGAATTTGGTTACTTTAACTCTAATCTCTTTTCATTTTTTATTAGTACGTTAATTTTTTATTGAATTTCCTATAAATATCTTTCGTGACATCAATACCTCATCAATAATAATGATCTACTAATGTTATAAAAACAATATCTTACTCAATTAGACGATTTAAAACTAGATACGTTTTCTTTGAATGACCATTGTTACTTTATTTTGGAGCTATTGTTATTTTCTATGAGGCTTAATACGACTTTAAAAAATCTTAGATAAGATTTTCAAAAAAATACAATACATATTTCAAAATTACTTTGATTAAACTAATGACCATAGGGAGGGACCAAGGGAAGAAAAAAATACAAATACACAAGGTAATTTAATTTCTATATGTAAAACTCTGTGACCCATGAGATTAAAAAAAAATAAAGAAGCTAAAAAGGTTAGATTAGATCTTCAAAACAATATGGCGGCGAACGCACATGTAGGTTAATGGATTTGGTCGAGTTTTGGTTTTAAGCTTGTTGTTTTATAGTAAATCGGTCTATATATTTCTTTGTGTAATTTAGAAAGTCTTCCAGTTGAAAAAGAATTATTTTTATAATGACCCTTTGAAAATAAACAAATATATTTAAAGACCTGCCTACATTGCGGTACATAAATCAGATTCTGATGTAGGTACGATTAAAATTTTGATTCATGGTAGCATGGTAATGTAATAATCAATTGAAGTACTACTAAACAAATAGCTTAGGCGTATATGTTAACATCCTTAATGAAATCCTCCTTCTCTGTTGATTTTATAAGTGCAATCTCCTGTGTGTTAAGTAACTCAATTGTATTTTTGTCAAAACTGTTCCTGAAAAAAATAATTTGAATTAAATATTATCATACATATTTCAGCACTTAAATAGTTGTATTTTACAGCTCCGGTATTTTATTACTTAGTGTAGATAAAATGCATTTAGGAAATGTTGATTTGCCTTATTACCTGTAGGACGATGATTTTAAATTGGTTGGGTCTTAACTGTGATAGTCGAGTATTCTGGTTGCTACACCTTTTATTCATGAGCCTACTGCTATGTTTTCAATAGTGGTATTAAAATTTACGTTATTAATTTTGGCATATAAGTTTCTTGCCCGATTCTCCTCATGATAGCCCCTACAGTCGGAGTCGGGCCGCTCGTGGCGATTGCGTCTGTGTTTTCTTGTCCAACGGAGGCACTTTCCTCAAGCGCTCGTGTTTAAGAATTTCATTTTAAATAATAAATTAAATTTTTGTACATGGGGCCGTTCAAGTATTACGTAAGCAGATTTATGACAATTATTTACCCTCCCACCCCCCTTGTCAGCAAAAGTAAGCAAAGCTCTTACCCCCTCCCCCTATAATTACGTAATCATTTAAAAAAAAAAATTCAAGAGACCATCTACACGATTGGTCTAAGGTTTTTTTGTAAAATGCAATGCTACTGATGACATAATCATCATCTGGACCCCCCTACCCCTCATGTCATCAAAAATAAGCAAACCAATGACCCCCCCACCCCCCTGCAGTATTTATGTAATACTTGAACGGCCCCATGGACTATTTTTAAGTGTCTGTGAAGACCTACGAAAATAAACCTACTTTGACTTTGTATACAATATTTCCTATCAACATACCTGCCGATAGCTCCATGCGTACTATTTTCCCCGGAAAGGCTGTCGGAATCGTCGTTTATTGATGTTTGTGAATCTAAGAAAAATTGATATAATATATTAAAATAGGATTTCAAACGTAAATCCTCATATTCGTTTAAAAACAAATAAGTGTAAATAGGTGGAGTATAATAGTCCACATAACTGCATCGTAATTGCACGCCCAATATAACTATCATAAAATATTTACCTACGTTGTCAATATAGAGTAAATTTACGTAGGGTAATATAGCTCGTTCTAATATTAGGCACAATTACACTTTATAATACCAGGAACGGGTTTACCTGATTTGAATGTACCGGAAGTGGTGAGTCTGTGTGTCGTGAGATATTCAGCTGATAAATATGGTGGCAAGTCATCATTGGCATCCCCGGAACCACCTTCGGCTCCCAAGGTCTCCACTACAGAGAGCCACTGACCATTGTGACAGCGGAATCTTTCCACCTGGGACAAACATCATGTAAATGTCAATACTAATACTGACAACCTCCTTTGAAATACATTAACAATATTATGACAAATATCATAATAATATTATTAATGTGTATTGTAAAATCGCTTTTTTTGATTGTCGTAGTGTTTTATGGAGATAGAATAGATTTTCGTATCCTAGAAATTGCACTTATTAGAGACAAAATTTTCAAATAAATATTTTGGGCATGAATTGGTTACAAGCGAGTTTTACTTTAGACACGGTCATACCTTAATTCTTGCTGCCCATTCATTTTGCATTTGGGAGATAATATCGAGACACGCGTCGCACATTTTTCTTATCTCCGCGTTCTTATCTTGCATCAAGTCGATAAGGTAGGCTGGAGCTTCTGCAATTAGGTACAGAACGTTTGAAATGCGTTCTAAGTGGCGATGTGCGAGAGTGGCGATGTGTGTGAGTGGCGTTGTGTGTGAGTGGCGATGTGTGTGAGTGGCGTTGTGTGTGAGTGGCGATGTGTGTGAGTGGCGATGTGTGTGAGTGCGATATGTGTGGGAGTGACGATGTGTATGAGTGGCGATGTGTGTGAGTGCGATGTGTGATAGTGGCGATGTGCGACAGTGGCGATATGTGTGAGTGCGATGAGCGAGAGTGGCGATTTGCGTGAGTGGCGATGTGCGTGAGTGGCGATGTGTGATAGTGGCGATGTGCGACAGTGGCGATATGTGTGAGTGCGATGAGCGAGAGTGGCGATTTGCGTGAGTGGCGATGTGCGTGAGTGGCGATGTGTGATAGTGGCGATGTGCGACAGTGGCGATATGTGTGAGTGCGATGAGCGAGAGTGGCGATTTGCGTGAGTGGCGATGTGCGTGAGTGGCGATGTGTGATAGTGGCGATGTGCGACAGTGGCGATATGTGTGAGTGCGATGAGCGAGAGTGGCGATTTGCGTGAGTGGCGATGTGCGTGAGTGGCGATGTGTGATAGTGGCGATGTGTGAGTGTGGACGCTTGTGGCGGTTACCGGTGGTGGTGACGAGGTGGTGCGCGGTGCGCGGGTGCGCCAGCAGCTGGCGGAAGGCGTACACGGTGCTGAGCACGTGGTCGTCGTCGGCCTGGCGCAGGCGCAGCAGCGCCACGAGCCGCTCGGCCGCGCCGGCGCGCAGCAGCAGCGCGGCGGCGCGCTCGTCGGCGCCCAGCGCGCCCGCCATGCGCACGCCCGCGCCCACCAGCTCGGCGTCGCGCGCGCTCTCTGCGGGCCGCGTGCACGTACACGCACATGTTACACAACGTCCTACTCTATCCACCACACCTGTTATAACCGCTTGAACGTTTCGGTTACTTTAGTTCCCGAAAGTGCATGTTTCGGGAACTTCGACCTCCACGCAACTTTATTAATCGTAGCGTAGTAAAAGTGTCTGTTTTTGTGTTACTGACATCTTTATGGAACAGGCCATAAAACATATCCGGCAAGGATACTCGAAACCCTCGGTCAAGTTATAAAGTAACAAGAAACGAAAGAAGCAAGACGCTATTGTTAATATTTCGCCTGAGAATATGTGCGCGCGTAATTAAATTGATTTATAACGGCAGATCAAACTCGACTGAGCCAAGCTAACGAAACAACCAAATTATTACCTGGATCTAAAATGTTTATAATACACGGTATTAAATTGTATCGTTCGACAACAGCGTATATATCGATATTATTGTTTGGATTCAATATGTTACTGAGCGTTCCAAGACATTCGACTGTGAATTCTTCGCTTGCGTCGCCATTTGTCACCGCCCCTGCGATGTCTCCGACAAATTCCTATAAGACAAAATGAACGTCTTTAATAAGAATAGCTAACATAAGTTCGCAAAGTCTTAGGTCAATGAACACGTGACTTTGCATGATTTCCTCATCAATCAAGGGCTCAATCATTTATTAGTTTATTACACAAAAACCTAAAATGATTTTTTTGACAACATAACACAGTACTCACATATCAATTCAGGTTACGAATTTACGATACATACCACAATTGTATTTTGTTAACCTCCATTTCAAGGTCATGAAAACTATAAATTTCTTACTGTAAACCTATTTTTAACTCTGTCGACATTCGAGCTTTAAGTTTTAAGCTAAACTTGCATGTTAAAGGTATATGGTAATGAATGATAGTGTGTGTAACGTGTTATTTATTACAACTAATGTACTTTTTTTAAAATATCATCAGTCACTTCTGCTCTGTATAAAACTATACGTATGCGAAATTTCATACTCCTCCGTTCGCACAATTTTCGTAAAAAAGAAAGGTTTTCGCTTCCCGTATATAAATTCCTGTGATTCCAAAAATCAGGAACTTTAATGTTAGTAATAATTTTAAGCACTAGTTTGGTCTGTAACTGTGTAATATAAACAAAATGAGAATCATCCTTACACGCTACATCAATAAATCTATCAATCAATCCACGCATGCTCGTTTGCCTTCCTATCCCATAAAAAAACAACATTCTTTTCTTTGATCTTTATAACGCTTGCCATGTGGGCTTCTCGACTTTCATGTCTAAATCATCGGACTATGCTTTTTTTTCCTCCATGTCAATACTGTATTTATCATTTCACTTTGTGAACGAAATCCTTGAATGCGTGCAGTTATTTTTAAACTAAGTTTTTTGGTAGAGCCACGCAGTTTGCTGCAAGAATGGGCCGGCTCTACCGGTGAAATACCACGACCTCTCAGAATATCGACCTAAAGTGGCTTGTGCTGAAGTTCACAGGTGCTTAACATAAGGCGACACGCCTGCTCGTTTGCCCCCCTTTGCCGTAAAAAAATCTCGGTAATGAGTAAGTATTTTGTTGATACTCACCACAAACAGCGCCTTGTTCTGTGTATGATGTGAGAGATTTCGCACCAGTTTCATGAGCATGGCGTTTCTATGTCGAAATGCGCGTGCCAGTAACTCACGCAAACGACCCTCAGAAGCCATTTGGTTGGCGGCGCGCTCACACCACGCCAGGTTGATACATAAGGCTAATAGTACATCGGTGGCTCCCGCGCCGCTACCACTGCCTATGGACTCTCCGCCAACATTCAACAGCAACATGTCTGTCAACTGAAAATTACACGGCATATTGTTATATCAAAAACAATTGTTTAAATTTTAAAATTCTTAAAATGTGTCGAAAAGTAACAAAAAAATGCGCCTGCTTACTACCAAACACAATGTGTTTTAATACGCATTTATTAGCTTCACCTGTACACGTATATGAGTATGTGTGTTATAAATTGTTTCAGCTTGATTTTCTCCTGCTTTGTACGATCCGATTTTATTTAAACTTTGCCCAGCTGGCACAGACCGATGACAATGCAATAATTTGATAAAAAAAACCGATTATCGTGATTAGACTTGGTTACATTCTTTCAGAGTAGCTCTATTTCTCTTGCTCTTGTGCGAACTTTCAGAATTCGCATATGAGTAAGACAGACAGAGCTAGTCGGCCGCTCAGCTGCATACTATAGTTATAATTACGTTTTGTTCAGTATACATTCAACGATAAATATTATATTTTAGTTAGAAAATTTATATTTTGAGGACATGTATTATTTTAAAAAAGCAGCTAATACTGGGAAACCATAAAAGCTGAAAATAAGGCGTAAAATTAAATACATCAGCTAATAATTATAAATTACTTACAAGTTTTACACAATCGGACTGTGTGTACATTAATTTCACTCTGTCGTCCATACTCAAATGGTACAAAATTTTCATAGCCAAACTTATGTGCTTATCGTCACCTGTAACAAAAAGTATTTCTGTCTTAAAATGTTGATATTCTCTATATATATAGCTAGTAGTTCCTTCAATTGTTAACTTTACAATTCGTTATTGTCGTCTCAAAAATATATTAGTCCTCTATACATTATCCTTGTTGAAGTGCATAGATTTTTTATAAGACACGGCAATCGCTAAGCAAAAAGTGCAATAATGCCGCCAGGGATTGAGAAAAAGGAACTACATGTCTGATGGAGTCGCGAGCCACAGCCTGTACCTACTAAAATTATTAGTTATGCATAGGTACCTATGTATGCACTTACTTGTGAATTGAATAAACTTTGGCAGTAAGCCGATTTTAACCATTTTGTTACGCAGTTTTGTATCAAATGTTAAATTAAATAGCAATTTCAAGGTAACGTTGACTAGATCGGCATTTGAAGAATCCAACAGTGGCGCTAATTTCTCTATTATTCCTCGGGATGCCATATTGTTTTTGTTTTCGACGAAAATCGACAGCTTTTGTAAGAATGAGACAATTAGAATAAGAAGGTCGATATTTGAGTGTCTTTCCATTGCACCAATTAGTAAACCTACAATATCTTTCTTATGCATTTTTTCTTCCACTTTTACGTTGTCAGCAATATTGAGCAACATGTAGAAAGCCACTCTCAACAATTGCTCCTGTCTCTTGGATAGTGTTTTTAATTTTCTTTTCAACTGTTCTTCATCACTTTTAGACAAAAAGTCATCAGATGCACTGCAGAGGTCTTCATGATAACTGGATACTAGCGATCTACTCTTTTGCATAGTTGCGTCAGCAACAGCCCATGTTCCTGATTTGGGTCGACGTTTCGGTTCTGGGATTCGACTTTTTGGTAATTCACTCTAAAACCCAAATGTTAAAAAAAACTATATCAAATACGAAATAACTACTCAGTAAAGTTAGATTAAAATAGGGAATATCAAAGCTTAATATTATTAAAGCAAAACAAAATGTGAAGTTTACCTAATTTTTTTGATTCAAATAATGGACATTTCAGAGTAAATGTTATATGAACAGCTAGGCTACTATTAGTTTGTTAATAGAAGTCATTATGGGTGCTTTTCTTCAGATCTGTTACTAAAGATTGTCCAACAAAAACAATAAAACAACTGCCAAGGCTATTTCGTAACATTGACTGCTACGCCCACGCATTTGGCGCTAGGGTCGTAGGCCATAGGATGGTCAACAATATCATATTGTTCTTACTTTTGCTTGCTGGTTGGCTTTTTTTTTTCAAAATTTGTATTGATAATTTGTAAGGGCATTAAAATATATAATAAACTGCATATAGTAAACTGAATATATATGTATACCAGACTGATAGATATAATAATAATAATAAAGTAATACCTTATCAGGTGTTAGAACAGGTTTTTTTCCTTCAACCTTTTCTTTCCATTGATCATATCTTTTGAGTTCATAATCTATTACATCCATACAGAGTGATCCAATTTTGTACTGAATTATGACAGGATGGAATTCATTGTAGGTGGAGAAACAAAAGAATGTATACACTATATTTGTACTCAGCTCTATGCTTCTTTTCCACTCTTCTCGTAAAACTCTTGAAAGTGCACTGAGTAATGCCTCTGCAAATTTTGAAGAAATATAAGTAATAGCCTTAGGCTACTGGTAGACATAGAATAAATTATAAGTTTATTGATTATCTGATACAGTTAAAGTGCTATAGTTGGTACTTAGTTAAATATTTATCAAGTAATGACTGTGTGATTAAAGGTTATACAGCAGTTGTTAAAATTATCCTTTCAAAATTGAAATCTCTAAATAGTCCTCTTGGTGCATTTGTAAAAAATACAATAGAAGTAGAAGAAGCATAGAACTCCTAGTAAACATAGTTAAATTTTTCACTCGTTTCTCATACTTAATATGACAAAATTATTTCTTAGTACTTTATCCAAAATAGATATACAATAAATTAATGTATAAAGAAAGCTTCTGATACTTTAATTATATGTTATTACCAGCTAAAAGCCAGTTAAAAATGTACCTAGACATTTTTAACACATCTATGTTAGAGTCATTGCTTTTACATTTAAAATAAATAGCTATCAAATAAACAAATGACAAAGAATAGACCTGAAGTTAACAGCCATATATTTTTAATATTTCAGGCTTTTATTCTGTGAGGAGTTAGTAGCAGCAATTTATCCATAAACAACAAAATAACTTTATCACATTAGAACAGAAAATTAATTCTGTTAAAAGGCATGATTACCAGCTGTTAGGGGTGTGAAGTTACAGGTAGATCCAGATCTCCAATTTACAAGTGACATATACATAATTAAGATTATTCAAGTTAACTGTTTGCCATATGGTTTTCTAATGTACATACCATTACGTGCCAACTCCATTAAATTATCAGGATTTCTGGCAAGTTGTAATATGAGTGCAGAGCCTTTAATTTTCTCAGGAATATCATCATAAAGCAGTTCCACATAATCATCAATACAATTTAATACAGCTACTGGTACACTCTCCACAGGACTCATAGTGTGATAAGACTCCTTGGTATCGCAAGTCTACACTTATCTACAAAATAAATTTACTATAATCAATGTAATCAGTAATAAATTAACAAGCAGTCTTTGCCAAGTAAAAAATGGTAAGCTAGACAATAATCAATATATAATACACATTGGAAAAAAAATAATACAGTGCAGAAAGAAGATTAAGTATATATAATAGGTTCTTGTTGTTTTCGTAATACGATACTACCGTATTGTTAGAAAGCAAATTGTCAAGGTGAAAAAACACCTTCATCTTCCCGCAACGTTAATAAATGAAAAAAGAGAGCCTAGGATATTTTAATCTATAGTCAAGCTAGTATTCGAATTTAAAACTACAATTGATATAAAATCAAAATTACAAAACTACCAGATTTGCAAAATTTAAATAGGTGTACTAATAATAATGGAGTACCTAAAGGTATATTGAATACAAAATATATTACCTCAGGAGTCACAAAATATACAGTTTAATTTAGTAGGCATGAGTGATGTACTGATAACAATAGTACTTGAAACAGTTTATAATAGATAGAATAGAAAGAAGGAAAATTTATCACCGAAAAATCAATACAAAACACACTGTTTGTTTCCACACTGACAAAAGGTGATAACTGACAACTAGTGACAAGACAACAGCAACACAGACGTATGACATTGACAATTAATAGTTAGTTATTATTAATTCACTCAATGTGAGTAGGCAAAGGTCGTTGACCATACAGCCATTTCTTATGTTATTTTATTCCATAACATATAAAAATCTGGAATCACACCATTCAAAAAACTAATGAAAATTTTCAGTCACGCGCGTCCATTGACAATTAATAGGTACTTGACATTTATGTGTAAATGACAATGAAGTAGGAAACCTATATATTACATTGACTTGTAGGTTTCCTTCTTCATTGTTTTATTGGGAACTGACCAATGGGCGTGGCTTAAAAAACATGGCTACGTATTGTGTGCAAGTAAAGAGTTACTGATATGGTTACATTAGATTATTGTGAATTTTATTTATTTATGTTTACTATCGAGGGAATATTTAACTGGGTCGGATCAAATCCAGCTCAGAAGAATATTAAAGATGCCGAGAGAATAATAGCAGCGGGTCATTTACTAAAATGTGGTAAAAATATTGAAAGTATAAACAGTGATGTTGTGACTTTTTCGGCATTGTGTTTACAAACATCTCATCTGAAAGAAAAACCTCACGAAATTGAGGGATCGGTTTCAAAATCTGGAAAAATTTTAAGCCTAAAATGCTCATGCAAGGCTGGCAAAGGAACACAATGTAAACATGTAGTAGCTGCTTTATTATATTGTTACCGGCAAGTAATTTTCTAACCTCAATTTTCACAGAGAAAAAGAAATTAATTATTTAATGACATTAATTTTTATTTTAGGAAAGGAAATCAACTAGATGTCTTATCTGCGATTGATAAAAATTGTGGATGGAAAAATAAGCAAGAAAAAATTGTTAAAGAATACAATTCAACCAGGTTTAGGTACAGCATGGAAACTGATTTCTAAATTTTCATGGGATTTACTACCACAACCTTTCACAGCGCAATAAACTCTACTTTTATTTTTTAACGAGGGTTTAATTTAATGAGTTCCATTTTAGAATAATGATTTTTTTATTTTTTTTATTAATTTTTAATAATTATTTCATATACTTGTATACTAAAGTGCACACTAAAACTAGTATTTTTTTTCACCACCAGACGTGATCGAAATGGTCAGTTCCCAATACAAGTCAATGGTAATTGATGAGATGAGTACAGAGCGACTTATAAAAGAGTAGAGAATAATTGAGGGCGCCACCATCGAGCAGATGGTAACACTGTTAGTTACGATTAACTTATGTGTCTCCACCAGAATAACATCGTTATTATTTCTTATAACTATTAAAGCAGTAGTTCCCAAACTTATTTTTCTCGTAGACCACTTTCAAAATGTTACTAGTTTCGATGGACCCCCTGCTGCTACAATTCTACCACATTCTTAAAGTCGCCAAAAAATAAAAATGTGTCACTTCTGAGTTCTGTCCCTATATTCCGATAGGTAAAATAAAAACGAAAAATGGTACATTTTATAACACTTTCTTTATTAAAAGAATAGAATTACAAGAAAAAATTAATAAGGTAAGTCATAATTTTAATTAATGGGCAGGATGTATTTGGTGGAGTGTCAGCAAACGATCAATGTTTGGCTTTATTTTTGTGAGCAATAACCGCAAATCCCCCCGCTCTGTGATGTTTAATTTGCTCCTTTTTTTTTGTTAAGAGATGTGTAATGGCACTAAAACTCCTTTCTACAAGGTATGACGAGGGAAAAGCTTTTAAAAATTTCCTTGCGATTTCCCACAGTCCAGGATATTTTTCGGGTATTTCTGCTTGCAGCCAAAATGTTTGGTAGCCTTTTCTAAATTTCACCTTCAGCTCCTCATTGGTGCTTTGCTCGAGCAGCTCCTCTTGTAATACAACATTGGCCACTTCCGTTTCATTAAATGGATTTATGATCCATGGTGCTATATCCATTGTCAGCATATCTTCAAACCTGGTTTTGAAGTCATCATGCAGGGCACTTAAATGTTGACTGTAGGTATGGATATCCGCATCAATACATTCTACCTGCGACATGTTTGGAAATTGAGAGAATTCGCGCCGACTAATGTTTTGCGTCATTAATTTCCCAAGAAAAGCCGAAATTATCCCCTTTGTTTTTATTAAATTCAGGCTGTCCCCTTGTAACTGCAAGTTAATATCATTAAATTTTTTAAACAAATCTGTCAAATACGCAATGTCTGCTTTGAATTTGATCAAGTTTTCTTTTAAATCTGGATCTCTGCTTTCTAAGAACTCTAATACGGAATCGAAAACAGAGTAACATCTCGTTAAGCATGCACCTTTCGACAACCAGCGTACTTCAGTATGTAAGAGCAGTCGTTGGAAGTCTTCATCATTTTCGTCGCACAATTGAGCAAATAAACGCGTATTCAATGCATTGCTTCTGATTTTGTTGACAGCTTTTATTACAAAATGAAGAGATTGGTTCAACCTGTCACATAAATGTTTTGCCAGAAGATGTTGGCGGTGGATTACGCAATGAATAGCTGTAAGCCCTGGTATAATTCTTTTGAGATGAGTTATAAACCCACGATATCGCCCGACCATTGCAGGAGCTCCGTCTGTTGCCACTGAAATAATGTTTGTAACTGGAATCGATTTTTCCGTAAAAAAATTACTCAGGACATTAAATATTGATTCGCCTTTAGTGTCAGTCTCCAAAGTTCTGGCAAATAGCTATTCTTCGTGAATTTCTTCCTCCTTAATAAATCGGACATATGCCAATAATAATGCTTCATTACCGGGTAACGTTGACTCGTCCAGTTGTATAGAAAAATGAGTTTTTTGCAGATGATTGCACAAAAAACTTTCGATATCAAAATTCATTTCATCAATGCCTCTTTGTACAGTATTGTTACTTAATGGAATTCTTTTTAGTACGTCAAATGGAGATTTGTGCAAAACAGTTTTTAAAACTTCTTCAACAGCGGGTAAAATTAATTGTTCTCCTATAGTGTGCGGTTTTCCACATTTTGCTATAAGTAATGAGATATTGTAAGATGCCCGCAAGCCATCATCGTTACTTTGAGATGTTGAAGCGCACATACTGTGCATGGTGTGTCTCTTTTCATATTTTTCCTTCAATGTTTGAAAATATTTTAAATCTTTACCTATTTTATCAGTATGACACCTTTTTAGATGATCTTCGAGCTTTGATGGTTTCATAGAGTCATTGCTCAAAACTTTGTTGCATAATAGACACATGGGCAATTGTTTGTCTGCCTCTGATGGAAAAAAAACATATTTTAAATAATCGACACTATATTGTCGACATTTTTTTTTTGCTGTAGCCATGTTTCGTGTCAGTTAACTTACCTGTAAAAAAATGTTTTAGTAACCAAGTTTTTTTCTGAATATAGGTACATATCACACTGCAGCCTTTGTCAGCACGCGGAAATAGAATTACGGCTTGTGAAGGGACCAACTAATAAACCGCTAAGACAAATACAGACGTTTTCACAAAACGGTATCAATTTTAAAGTACCTAATTTACCACTAATTTTAATAGTACAAATAAAAAATACTCAGTATCGAATGCTGATCAAATTTGTGTAGGAAAAAATAAAAGTCGAAATCCCAAAATTGTCCATAAAAACGATAACTAACATCAAATCAATGAGTTCACGCGCTCCTTGTATTTGCGTTGCGTCTGCGGCTTCATTGTTAAAACGTGACAAACTGGCATCGAAGCTCAAGCCCCGCCCTTTTCCCGTCGCCCGCTCGCTCCGCGCACCGCTCGCTCTTTCCGAAAAGGAATAGTTTTAATAAAATAGTAACTTATAAAGTTAGTAGTTATTTGCAAGAAAAATTACCTACAAAATTAATTGCTCTGCAATATTGCTTATTCGGCCTTTTTAGAGAGGCAGTGCTTCTCTGGTGAAAAAACAATTGAATAAAACGTGCTGTGTTTGTCTTCAAATCGAAAGAGGACAATTAAAATATCCGTAAGTTACTAACTCACCTATCTATACAAGCAGTTGTGATCAACCGACTAGTACACATAAACAAAATACATAATTACTATAGCAAAAAAAGGTAAGTACTTACTTTTCTTCGGCACTAGTAAACACTGATATAAATTTTCTCACACCTTTTTTTATGTATTAATAGTGGTGATCAAGTTCATGTCTGAACAAGCATTAAGCATTGGCGGGCGGATAGCGCTTTGCAAGTCTGTACACGAAATTGTACGTAATATCATACGCAAGTTTAGACAAGTAACAGTCGCTTGCCTTATTAAAATATTATCTGCTTAGTTAGGTACTTAAAATAATGTAGGTAGGCCCTTATAAAAACTATGCTTGCTCTTTACTATCAAAAGCAGATAAATTTTCGTGGACCCCCATTAGCATCTTATGGACCCCCATTTTTGTTCACGCCTACGTAGACCCCCAGCAAGCCTCCCGTGGACCCCTGGGGGTCCACCTGGACCACTTTGGGAATCACTGTACTAGAGGAAAGTGTCACTATTTTACACAATTACACAACGAATATTCTTCACATCATTGTTAAGTACGTCTTGGGTCTCGCTAAACGGGTACAACTTACAAGTAAGCTAATCTATTAGAAAAAAGTTAACTATCTTGATACTTGATTTTTTTACGCAATGTTCTTAACAAAACATAACTTCACTTCTTTTTCTACCCGAAAGTGTAGGCAGTGACTGATAAGCCTCGACTAGCCGTTATGTATACATCCTAAATGGAATAGGTGGCGGACCTATTGCCAAACCAGGCACAAAATTCCATCAATATGTATTTCATGTCACACTCATCTCCCACATGACTCTCGAAATTAATTTCTAAAAGTCATTGGTTTGAGTCAGGATTATTTATATTATTAATAACATCATTTAATATTATATCTAGGTGATAGATATATAAATATAGATGAGCAGTGAATTATCAATCGTGAAGAGAGTGGTTATATCGCATCAGCTGGGATGCAAAGCAAACAAGAAGTGAAGTGAATTATCAACCTGCTGCTCTGCTAACAGGTTCATTGGTTTTTAAACATGTTGATTTTTTTTCTGACATTTCTAAAAAAACACACTCGAGTTTAGCCTTTCATTATGTCTTGTATATGTATGTTTAATTATGGCTGAATGGTTACATTTTTTTTCTAAATTTTGTAAGGAAGTTTTGTAAAAGCGGATGGATGTAGGAGTCGAGGACGACCTAGACACACATTCCATGACCAAATAGAACGTGTTCTGAAGGAAGGTGATGTTAGAAGCCTCAAAAATCTACGCGCGTGCATACGCTCGTCGACTTTTAATATTTTTTTGGAATTACTCGTTCCTCCTGGTCTCGCTCTATTTGATCGTGAAAAGTGTGTCGTAACGTGGCCATCCTGTGCTCTGACATCCATTCGTTTTTGCATTGTATATCTGGTTAATCATTCTTGAATTATTCATTCTTTCTACATGTCCGAACCATGAGCGTGCTCTTTCTTACTTTTACACCGACATTCTCTTTTAATCCAACTTCCTTTCTTACAACATTGTTTTCGACGCGGTCAGCGAGAGTCACTCCGGATATTTTGCGCAGTGCTCTCATTTCGACCGCGTTTAATTCACTTCCATGCACACTCTGCCATACCAAACTCTCAATAAGTTAGCATTGGGATCGTGTTATGAAATGTTCGCTGGGCTTTTCTGCTAACTTTCTTTGCGCCCAGGAATCTACCTATCGCTCCATTCACGCTGCTCCTTCCTTCTTATGGCCATCTCCGTCACAATATATATTTTTATTTATTTATATATGGGATAGGAGGGCAAATGAGCAAGTGGGTCACCCGATGGTAAGCAACTACTCACCGCCCATGAACACTGGAGTGCGTGGCCTTTCTTTAATGGAGTAGGAGGGGAAAGGGGATCGGGCCTTCGGATACCTCTTTCACCACACGAAACGTGCCACGAGCCTCTTCACGCCGATATTCTGGGAGGCCGTTGTATTTCATCTGCCGAGCCAGCCATTCATACAGCGAACTGCAATTATTAATTTATAATTTAAATTTAAAGAGATAAGAATTATGACATTTTATTCGCAATATATTTATATTCATAAATATAAAACTAAATTTAAGAAAAACTGTGATAAAGATACCAATAACTGAGATAAACTAAATCATTCATATTCAATTCATAAAAATATACAACTATATTGTAACTTATTGCCTTCAAACTTCATCATTCCATAGCCTAAACTCAATCGCTCCATAGTGTTTGTTTGTGTCCATCTATCAAAGTTCTCTGTGATGGCTGGCACTTGGCACTTTTGGCTCGACTTAAAGAAAGGTCCTAGCAACCAGGTCGTTAAATTATATAAAATAAAAAGCACTTTTGGCAGAGCAGTGACTAATTTCTGGATAATCTAGTAATTTCAATAAATTCGTTAAATATTAAATTTTTATCATAATTTCAATATATATAATTCAAATAATTTCGCGCTGTTCAGTTCTCTTTTTTAGTTTATGATTAACGTTATGTGCTATCGGTTTTCGCCACAAATCAGGTAGTAAATAATGAATGTTCCGTGACACTACAAAATTGTGTATTTCCTTTCATTGAGATAAGAATAACGATAATGAGATAATTTGAAGGACTTTTGTCCTTTGGATCCACCTCATCTCAAGGTATTTATTGTATTTCACTTCTTAAAAACTTATTTCTGTTTAGGATATCATTATGTTGTACAAAGTACTTTCACTAATGTTTACTTTTTCTGGTAAATAAATAATAATGTTATATTAGTAATTACACAATTTTTCGAAATGACAACTAGTTTCTAGAATTACGGTTACTCTTGGGCTGTGGGGAACATATATTTATCTTTTTTAATTTGATACCTTTTGGTATTCAATAACAAAATTGTAGCTCATCATACTTTTTCTTTAAGCTAGCATCCTTAATTCTATTTAATTTTGAAATGATTGAAAATGGAGTCTAAATAAAGATTTTCTATTGTTATAGTTTTTTTTTTGTTATTGGGAATTGAATGGACTATCAGTCATAATAAAGTGTTTCATACTAAATATGCTAAGCAAATTCCAAGCAAAATGCACTTTAAGCAATGCTTTTCATTAAAAAAATGTTGTTGTTTGGTGGCAGTTCAAGAGTTCCACATCTGTATCATTCGAGTTTTTCACACCGACACCCTTTCTGATGAAATCATGTTTTATTTCCTCCCACATTATATTTTATTACTCTTTTATAACCAACATTATACCTTTTTATTACATGTGTATTGCATATACCATGCAATGCAATATCATAATTGCTTCTCAGTTATTGGTGCAACTTTTAATATTTATCTTATAAGGCCTTCCATATTGTATTCATTTTTGTGCCATGTTGTTAGCTATAGTCGGATTTTTAATGAAACAACAACCACTGATGTTTACAGTGTTGTTTGCTTTTGATGAAAAAAAAAAAGTATTGTAGCAAAGCGAATAAATGAAAAAACTCTTGAATTAATAAAATTGCCACGATTGTTTAGCTTGGGAATAATTAGTCTATCATAGTTCAGAAACTTGTAAGATTGTCCCATTTTCAATACATCACGTAATTGAAACTATAAATGTATAAAATATAACAATTATAGGTACGTAATAAAAATGAAAAAGACATTGTTCATTACATATATTTTGATATATTCATCTTCGGATGAAAAATTTTCACCATCATGACATTTTTAAGACTTACATTTTTATACAGTTTTTAAAAATTCTGATAAAGTAAATTATTTGTTACATTAAGTTTTAGAAACTTTGTTATAAAGTATTTAAAAATGTTGTTGGTGAGTCAAATTATTTATTAAATTGAGTAGTTTAAGTTTTAGAGTGTTTAGTATAAATTGAGATGATTAACTATTTCACTCATTGTTCATTCATCTGATTGAATAAGAACTGAATGCATCACTATTACTTTAAATGTGGCAACATTATTTCCAAAGTTACCACAACTACTGTCAGCTAGCTTTGTCTAATTTAAAATACGACTATACATGTTCTTGTTTCATCCATCCCTTTCAAGGCGCAAAATTCTATGAATTATAATCTGTTATAACCCTTTGTTCCATTTATATACAGAGTTTGGATATTGTTACCATGTAATAATAATATTCGTGAAATTTCTAGGCGATAAAAACAATATAGAAGAATGTATGACAAAATGAATTAAAAACATTCACAATGACTGACAGTATTCCAGCACTTACAGCTCCAATCTCTCTGTCTACATATCATCAACTAAGCCTTACAGGTAACTGCTTTTTATTTACTGCTAATATTGGAAAAATGTGACCCCTATGGCAATTATCTATGATACTAAGCTTTTACTAAGGTTTAGATTTTGTTAAATATTAGGTCATAGTATTCTATGTAAAACATTGCTCTGTTAGAATTGTATTCCAATTTTTATATATTTAAAAGCTATAGTTTCAGATACTAATCGTAAAATTTATCATAAACCTAGTAAAAGCTCTTGTTGTTTTTAATATAATTTAGATTTAAAATATTTGTTGTTTTTAATATGATTTAAATTATGAGGATCTCAAAATTTTTTCTTATAAACATGACTTTGGCACATGGGTTACCAGTATAATACATAATTCTGAAATTTTTAAGCTAAGAATGAAACAAATATTTTAATATGTGTATTTAATTTTCTATATTTTTTATTTTCCAACAGTTGAATCTGCAAATATAAAAAATTCTGGACTGTTCAAACCAAATCCGTACCTGCAAGTGGTTATAGATGACAAGCTCTCAAGAAGAACAGACTATATCAAGAATACTTTGCATCCAAAATGGAAGGAAGATCTTACAGTGCTTGTTACGCCACAATCACAGTTGTTATTTCGCCTAGCTGATTATCATAGCTTTAGAAAGGATAATATTATAGGAGAAAAAAGAGTTCACCTATTAAAACTTCTATTATATTTCAATGGAAAATGTGATAATGTAGAACTGACTATAGGTAAATACACAACAGTTATTAATAAATGTTTTCCTTAATCCATATATATTAATTTACCATACTGTAAGCTATTAAACATATAACAGGTGTAACATAACTTCATGCCATGTCCTTTGCAGAAAAGGTGATAGGGAGAGAGAGGAGAAAGTCTATAAAATATATTTAGCACTTCTTTTTTTAATTAAAAAATAACTTGACTGATATTTGATTAATAATAATTGTTTCCACAGACTTGATGAAAACGGTGTCCCAAGAAAATGCAAGTAATGTAAATAGTGAGGTAAAAACTGCTGAGCTAGTGGTGCTTTTGGATGGATTACGTGTTGATCCATCAGTTCTTACTCAGTCTCATGAACTACTTGGTGAATCAAACAGTAGTACTACACCTCTCAATGAAGGTGTCCGGGCGCGGTTAAGATTAAGGAATCCAGAAACAATGCGATCTGTAGTTCGTTCACACACACTGAGAGTAAGTTGCTTCCTCATAAGCTATTGATTGCATATAATTTTTTATTTAACGTTTTGTAAGTGTATTGGAATCAAAACGTACATTTCTAGGTACATAAAGTTTATTGTTGGCGACAACGGCCATGGCGACGCACTCTATTATCCCCACCTACTATATGTAATATATATATTTTCGTCCTATATGAATTTCGTTAAATTTTTAACAAATATCATTTTTAATAGCCACCACCAGGCCCGCCGCCATTCAGCAACGGGTCAGTTCATGGTGCAGAATTCAGAATACCAGGACCTCAAGTTGGTGCTAGTACTTCCACAGCATTGTCAAATGTGATCAGGCTTCCTGGTCCACCAGTGGCGGGCGGTAATTCGACGACTGGCATAGAAGGAACTGCAGGCTCCTCACTTGCCGAAAGTGAGGGTTCGACTGCAGCTGCCACTGGCACTTCACATGCTACTCCAGCTGAGGAGCCCTTACCTGCTGGCTGGGAAATGAGATATGACGTCTACGGCAGAAGGTAATGTTGTTTTTTTTATTATTTGTTTTTGTGAAATCGAAAATTCATGTGTCTTCACACTAAATGTAATTTGGGGTGGTCAGTGATAACCGGGCTCTACACTACGCGATCTTTATATCTAACATCCATTTTACATTTATACATATTTACCACTCAAAAATTGTGTATGCGTCTTTGTATGTTGTGATATTACGCTTTATCAAGAAACTGATCGTCGCGAATCAACTACACTCATTGTGTGGGTTGTTTAAACAGAACATAAGATACTTTTATCCCATTACGATTCTTGGAAGAGAAGCCAACACTTTGACTATTGAAAAACCTAAAGGAGTGTATTTGTTTTGAATCGAATTGATGAGTAGTAAGATGAGGATTAGACAACATTTCTCTATCCCAGCCATTTGCACTGTCTATATGATTAATCAGTTATCTTTCTTATCAAACAATAAATTGGGTGTTTTCTATCAAAAAAAAACTTCATATAATCCACTAATTATTGTTACTGAGAAAATTGTGGCTCTTTGTAGAGTTTAAAAGGTTGCCTAACCCTGATGAAAATTGATAAAAAAAAAATATCATTACAAGAAAAAAGGGATAACCGATACTCTGTTATGACATTTGGATAACATAACATTCTAAAAACATTAGTATGTATACAGATACTACGTGGACCACAACACTAGGTCTACGTCATGGGAGCGTCCTCAGCCCTTGCCACCAGGGTGGGAGGTGCGCCGTGATGCTCGCGGTCGCGTCTATTATGTGGACCACAACACCCGCACGACCACGTGGCAGCGTCCCGACACTGAGCGCCTGGCGAGATTCCAGCACTGGCGGGGCGAGAGGAGGCACGTAGTCGCGCAAGGCAACCAACGGTTCCTGTATCCCCACCCTCACCCCCCACACCCGCCGCAACCGCCACACCACTCCGACTCGGAGAATGAGCCGCCAGCGCCTACCACCTGCACACCAGCCACGCCAGCTCCTCCACCCGCTGGTAAGTTTAGTTTCTTCCTTCACCTGAAGGTGTAGGTTAGTAGTATGTATGTACTAGCAGATAGGTTTTTGATGATGATCCTTTAGAAAAACCGTTTTCTATAACATAGCAAGTTTAACTATAATTATCCGTGTATTAGTTGTTCGTCTAAATGAAAACTACGTATTGGTACAGAGGCTAGAGATGTTCAGCTTTTTCAATTTTATCAAACTCAATATTGATTAAAAAGAGAGAAGTATGTTAAGATGGTTTGGTCATGTTGCAAGAATGAATGAAAGCCGACTGACTAAAAAAGTATTTGAAGCGAATGTGAGTGGCAGGGTCGGGATCGGGAGACCAAGACGGGGCTACCACGACCAAATAAATTGTCTGTTTAAGAAAGGCAAAATGCGTAGTACCCGGAACTGGCGCCAATGCATGATAAGATGTATGACTGTGGTTGAAGCGAAAGAGGTGTGTCAGGATCGTAGCTTGTGGAAAGCCAAAATCTCTGCCTACCCCTATGGGATACAGGCGTGAGTTTATGTATGTATGCAATATTGATTACTAGCTTGCTGTAGGACATGTTCCTACCTACGTGGACTGCATTATTTTATCAACCGAAATATTCATCACAATTAGTATATGTTTTTGCTATTATTCTGTATGTGTCTACATTATATTCGGTACACGATTCACGTTATCGTATATAATATGTAAGTTACACAATCTTATCTAGGTAATACCAATTGCTTACGTAGACGCCAGAGATACACACAGGTGCAAATATATTAATCAGTTTCGAGTTTTGTTTAATTTACCAATCTTTATAATTATATCTATACATTTAATATGTGCAGCGATTTTTGGATCCCTTTTTAAGAAAATTGAGCGGATGGAGGAGTGCAAAATTTAGAAAACTTATAGTTTATACAGAGAAGAAGTGACGAATGCTAATTGCTATTTTTATAATAACGCGTAAAGATGCATAAACAATACATTACACATTCTACCAACATTGATTTACGTGTATTATTTGGAATTTTTAGTACGGGAGGTAGCTTTGCAAATGAAAAAGTCACAGTATGTCAGACACGAGTTGTTGATCATATACTGCGTGAGCTGTCACAAATGTTGTGGAAAGAAAATAGTATGCTGACTAATATTTTCAGGGATAGTTTTATACGAACCAATCTGTAAAAACTTCGTCAGACGCCTAGGTAACCGGAAAGACAATCAGTTGATGTAACATTTATGTAAAAATGTTAGAGCATTGATACTCGCTGTTTACTTTGAGCAATTGGCACTGCCCACTAGTACTGCCATGGAATATTACGCCTACTAACACGTTTTCCAGAAATTGTTGACATAATTCTGAGCTGCAAAAAAATGTCAGCTTCGTCGTTGAGCGGAGAATACGCTTCAGCTGCTCGCATAAACTTATATTTTTAAAGTTCATGCGAGCAGCTGTTTTCACCTAAATTAAAATGATGACACGATAGATGAAACTGGGTGAACGACACACGCTGGTGCGCCAGCTAAGGGCCCATTCAAGTATTACGTAAGCAGATTTATTACAATTATTTACCCCCCACCCCCCTTGTCACAGAAAAAGTAAGGAAAGCTCCTACCGATAGGTAGACACCATCTACAACAAGATTGATCCGTGGGCTTTTTTGGAAACTGAAATAACTACTGATGACGTTATCATCATCTGGACCCCCCTACCCCCCATGTCATCCAAAATAAGCAAAGCAAAGACCCCCCGACCCCCTAGAGTGCTTACCTTATACTTGAACGGCCCCTAAGCTTTGATTCGATTATTAGTCTGATCCGAGATCTACTGAAAAAGATTATACTCAATCGGCATATAATCACTATCTAAAATGCTACGTTACCTCCCGGACCATCTATGGTGTAGGCAGCGGTTGTTAAGCCTCGTCTCGTCGTTATGTTTACGTCCGAAATGGAATAAGTGGCGAACCTATTGCCATACCGGGCACAAAGTTAAAATATTTTTCACACGTAACTTCCGAAAAGAACTTCGAAAAGTCATTGATGTGAGCCAGTGTGAGGATTCGAACCCGCGCCCTCTAGATTCAGAAGCGGGATGCTCGACAACTTGACCACCGAGACTACACATCACATCACAATGTAAATTACATACTTTAAGCATGATTACGTTTCAGTCCCGTGACATATAGAAGACAGACAAACAATTTGTTTGAATAATAGGCAAATTAACATTAATTTGGCATTTAATCTGTAATTATAGAAGTATAGTCTTGGATAATTGTTCAAATTACTTTACTTTACTTACTCAAATAACTTAAATTAATTATTGTGGAATGTCGACCACCGGGGGACTAACTAGTCAAACTGAATTACTCTACTCATGACACAGTTGCCGCTGTAGTAATGGCGTGAAGATTCGTGTTGACTTACTTAAAGATACGTGTATTACTTATTATGTGTTGGTTTTCCCTTTTTTCTTTTTTTTACTGCCATTTAGCTAAATAGACGCGACGGCGACGGTTTAGCTCAAGGACTGGTAATAGTGGTAATTGGGACGTCTCTAGCCTAAATCCGGATACACTTAAATAAGTTACTTGTTTTATGTGTGAAAAATTATCGCTGATTGGCAAATTATACCGTATGTAGAGAAACAGCCTTATTCCATGGAAATGGATCCGAGGAAAAAAGTAAGACCGTTCTCTACTGCTTCCAATGAATAAGTGAAATAGTACAAGAAAATATTAAACATATCACCCAAGTAGTATTGGAAAGTTAGCGGACATACATTATATATTTCCATGCGTTGATATACAAAGTCATCATCATATTACATGGCATTCGTGGTGTGTACACAGCGATCATGCAGACAATGTCACTCAAGGGAAATACATCTAATTAAGTGGCGACCTAGTCTAATTATTTTCTGCCTTTAATCCGCACTAATAATTTGTCCAATCAGTGGAAATATTTGCTCGTGTAAGTTGTATTAACAGCGATAATATAATTTTTATTTTCTATACAAAATTTCATATCGTTATCACGCTATCTTCCTTTTACTTGTGATATTAATACATTATCACGACACACTTACCATCACCAAATAAAACGAGTTGTTGAGGAAGGTGATGTAAGGAGCCTTAAAAATCGACGAGCGTGTATGACAACAATTATGAAAGTCAAAGAAGCGAGTGAGGCGTGTAAGAGTTGTGCCTTATGGCGTTCTGTTCCATCTGTCTACGCCGCAAGGGTCTTGGCGTGTATTTATGTCCTATTAATTTCCAGTCTAAATATCTAACACATGATCTATGTATTACTTTGTTTGAAATTTAAATTTCTTAACAATTCCGCCTTGGAAATCAAAGTAATTTTTTTTCTAATTTGTATCGATTTTCGACGCAAAAGCGCTCCAGTACACCTAAAAAATGGTCTGCCCTTGTAAGAGGCCTTAGAAAGTTGTTGTTATTATATAAACGTTCGTAGTGACGTAGAACCCATTTGTTGTGACCTTCGTGTATTATTTACGGTCTTGTATTTATAGATCTTATTGCGCGTCACTATATCTTCTTTAAATGAAACGTTTTGACCAAATTAGATAAACTGTTATCGTACAAATGATTATCAAAGCCTATCAATCAGTAGTCAGATTTATCGTCGATATTCTATCGATCGGTCGGTAATTGACCCGGCGAACTTTGTCGTACCGTCATAGTTTATTCTTTTATTATTAAAAAGGTCAGTGAGAAAATCTTCAAAGATTGGATACGCTGCAGGAGCGCCTACAGCGTCATCTGCTGATATATAGATAATCATATTTAGACTATATATATATACCCTTAATTAATAATTAGGATGCAGTATCTACTACTCGTATTCTAACAATCATTAGTCATTAGATATGTAGTATAAAACAAAGTCACTTTCCGCTGTCTGTCCCCTTATATGCTTATATCTTTAAAACTATGCAACAGATTTTGATGCGTCTTTTTTAATAGTTAAAGGGTATCAACGGGGTGGTTTTCATCTATAATTCATATATGATGTGGGAAAGGAAAAATGATAATTTTCGAGATTTAGCACTTTAATTGCAAACGCTGGCTGAACCCTAAGTGATGGATAAAAAAATCTTTTACATTATTAAACACCTTCAGAAGGTCTACAAAAAAGTCCGCAAGAGCATACGTCTATCTCTTAGGGATAACCCAAAATGATCATATTTATTTTTTTGCTTCTTACGAGAAATAATGGCTTATTTACTAAGCGATTTTAAAGATTACAGCATTACATTTTATCCAATTATGTGACTTAAATAGCAGCATGCAATTTAAATGAATATTTGCGAAGATATTGCAGTATTAACATAGCGACTTAACATTTATATAGCTGGCTATATAGCCAGTCAGTTAGTACTGTATAATCGTATGTTTACCATCAACAAAATAGATGTTTTATGTTCGATGTTGATTATAATAAACAAAACAGTCGGTGAATGAATTCCGGTGATCGGAGTAAGCCGATCATCGGAATTTGTTCGCGGTTTGAGCTTGATAATGTTTATATTTGAATTACAATTACATCGGGTGTATGGGTGTACAGAAATATTTGCAACTCGGGTGAATCGACAGGTACAAAGATTAGAAGTACTGTTACAAAAGCGTTTCGTCACAAATGTAATTTCAGATAGCTGCACAAGTGTCGCCGCCGGGAGTACCGGGTCGTCAGGCGGGGCCGCAGACGAGGCGCTGGGCGCGCTGCCGTCCGGCTGGGAGCGCCGAGTACAGCCCGACGGGAGGGTCTACTATGTGAATCACAAGAATCGAACTACACAATGGGAGGATCCCAGAACACAGGTATGTCTGGAATCCATCAATCGGCAACGTTATTTTTTTTTCACAGACACGACAGATTTTTATTTTTCACACTTCTCTGTCAGTTGCTTATCCTGCACTGACTGCCTTCTTAATGTTGTCGGATTTTACACAAGGCAGGTCTCTTCTATGTTTTGTTACATATTTTTCCCTTCCCCATCCTTTCCCATCCGGCTCCCTTAAAGGTTCGTAACGCAACTGTGACACTATATGTGTTTTAGGTGTATGTAGGCGGCGCTGGTTCCATACCATCAGGTGACATGCAAGCTCGTTTGCCCTCCTAACCCATAAAAAAAAAATGGTGTGTGTGCGATTCACACACGACGGAAGTGAAACTTCAGTAAATCGATATATGTATATATAATATAATCCACGATCAGTATAAAATAAAAATCAAATTTTTTGAACACACTTAAAACAGGATTAAAAAATATTAACATTTACCATTTATATGTGACTGATACATTAACATTTATATTTGAACATCTATTTTGATTGTTCAATAATTGTTTATTACGTGCACGCAACTCGCAACTACGTTCTGTTGAACTTTTTTCATTTTAGTTTTATTTTTCTTTTTTTGCGTCGATATTGACGACACATTTCGGCATTCGTTTTCGGCAATAAAATTTATTATTTAGCACAACAAGATATAAAAGTACCCACAAACACGCAGTTAAATAATAATACACATATACTTAAACATATTCTTTTGATGTGAACTCTAGTTTATTTTAAGAATGTTTTAAAAAGAAAAATATTTTAAATTTGGAATGTCACGTTTCATTTATTTATATTGATGTGTTATTTTTCTCTGTACTAATTGCATATATATCTCCAATACAAGCATTTTTTGTATTATTTACATAAAACGAACTAAAGTAATACTGGCTCATGGCTGCCACAAATATTTAAAAACAACTCGTTCAATCGTTATCACTATTGATAATTATTAATTTAGTACATAGATGTCGCTAAACCTTAAATAAAGTTGAGGAAGTCGTTCAAATAATCGGTAATCTGTGTAGTAAGTAGACGGACATAGATGGCAATATTATATTAATTAGTTAATTTACCTGTCGTATTTCCGTTGCATCCGGTTTGAAATCACAACGATTCTAAAGAAGTTTCACTTCAAAAATATAAAATAACTTCATGTCTTCGTCACCCGAAGGTGGAGGCGGCGGCTGCTAAGCCTCGTTTCGGCGTCGCGTGTAGTGTAGCCATACCGGGCACATAGCTTTCAGTCATCGATATTTACTGTCGGGACAGGGCCAGGAGGTGAGCGCGCTGGAGGAGGCGCTGCCGGCGGGCTGGGAGGTGCGCTTCACGGAGGAGGGCGTGCGCTACTTCGTGGACCACAACTCGCGCAGCACCACGTTCCAGGACCCGCGGCCCGGCGCGCCGCCCGGCGCCGCCGCGCCCTACGCCGTGCCGCGCGCCTACGAGCGCTCCTTCCGCTGGAAGCTCAGCCAGTTCCGCTACCTGTGCCAGAGCAACGCGCTGCCCAGCCACATCAAGATCACGCTGGCGCGCCAGTCGCTCTTCGAGGACTCCTATCACCAGGTGACCGCCCCGCTCTCGGCGCGTTTTATCGGTGCTCCCGTTACTGATCGACCTATTTTCCTTTACAGATCATGAGGTTGCCCGCTTACGAGTTACGTAGACGACTGTACATCATATTCCGTGGCGAGGAAGGACTGGATTATGGCGGAGTCAGCAGGGAATGGTTCTTCTTGTTGTCGCACGAAGTGTTGAACCCGATGTACTGTTTGTTCGAGTATGCCAACAAAAACAACTACAGTCTGCAGATCAACCCGGCCAGCTACGTCAATCCGGACCACCTTCTCTACTTCAAATTCATCGGTAGATTTATCGCGATGGCTCTATATCATGGTAGATTTATTTATTCTGGTTTCACGATGCCCTTCTACAAGAGAATGTTGAATAAGAAGCTCACCATGAAGGATATAGAATCCATCGACCCCGAATTTTACAACTCCTTGGTTTGGATCAAAGACAACAATATAGACGAGTGCGGCCTAGAGATGTGGTATAGTGTGGACTTCGAGGTGCTCGGACAAGTTATACATCACGAACTTAAACCGGCCGGTGACAAGGAAAGGGTCACTGAGGTAATTTATGATGCATTTAGTTCATCATCATCATAGCGTGCATAGCTCATCATGTAGTGTAACTTTCTTATTAACACGTGTTCGTAATGTTCGTTAAATATACAATATTGTCTTTATGCCTCAAAGAGAATTCTTTAAAGTTATCTTGGATTATTTTCTCATTTTAGGCCAATAAGGAGCATTACCTACATCTAGTGACCCAATGGCGGATGACACGGGGAATAGAAGAACAGACATCTGCATTTTTGGATGGATTTAACGAGGTAAGTATTATTTTATGTTTCATGTCATATATTCTATATAACTGTATAAAATGTACTTATACCCGTTATATGTAAATATAAATAGTAATAACGGAATGACTCATGGTGTTATTTCGAAATGTGGACAACAGTACTTTGTAAACCGCAAATGGTTCGCGATTGTTGTGATCACGTCAATTTAACTATTATTGGGTATAAAGTCACGCCTTTTACAATTACAACGTCCAGCAGTGGACATCAAAAAGCTGATGATGATGATAACGCCTGACGTTAACTTCCAAAAACAGTATTTCTACTTTGGTAGACCAACTCAGCTCGCTGCATGAATTGACCAGCTCGACCACTCCTGTCGACCTGTCAGAATTCGGTGAGAATGGTATCTGGAAGTGGTATGGTTGCGTTGGAAGCACTAGTGGCTTACGATCGGGGGATCCGTTTGCTCGTTTATTTCTCATAGAAAAAAAAAAACAATTTCTAAAAACAATATAATAGGTTTGAACAAGTTATCTAAATGTAATGGAATGTTTACAGGTGGTACCGCTGGAGTGGCTGAAATATTTCGACGAGCGGGAACTGGAGTTGATGTTATGCGGCATGCAGGAGGTGGACGTCGACGACTGGCAAAGGAACACCATATATAGACATTACACGCGCACCAGCAAGCAGGTCATCTGGTTTTGGCAGGTTGGTTTACCCTTTACACATGAACTAGTATGTATAGACGACCTTGTAGGATTTCACTAGTTCCTTAATTCTCTGTCAGGGAAGAAAGCAGCCAGGTTTATTATTTCCCCAGTGTTTTTTTTATGTGATAGGAAGGCAAACGAGCAGGCGTGTCACCTGATGGTAAGCAACTAACGCCGCCCATAGCCATCAGTAACACATATAGTGTTACTGTTGCGTTACCTTTAATGGATAGGGAAGGACGGGGAAGGTGGGCCTCCGGGTACCTTTCTCACCGAACGAAGCGCGACATGAGCCACTTTACGTCGATCTTCTGGGAGGTCGTCGGTCGAGCCGGCCCATTCATGCAGCGAACTGCTTGGCTCTACCACTGTTTACAAATAACTGTAACGTAACCTAGGCGTGTGGTAGAGAATAGTGCCTCCCCATCTTAAATCCTGGATGTAAAGGGTAAGGAGCGACTTTGGTATTTTTCGGTTATACTAATATGACTGGGAGATGTAGGTAATTATAAATATCAATTATTAACAAAATGGTTTTGGATGTAGGGCAGTATTTGTTATCAAAATTTTGTACTAGAAAAGTAATTAATAGTCTCGGTGGTCCAGTGGACGAGCACCCGCTTCTGAATCCAGAGGTCGCGGGCTCGAATCCTCACATTGGCTTACACCATTGACTTTCCGAAATTAATTTCGTAAGTTATGTGTGATAAATATAGATGACTGAAAACTTTGTGCCCGGTGTGGCACTAGGTTCGCCATTTATTCCATTTGGGACGTAAACATAACGGCGAGACGAGGCTTAACAGCCGCTGCCTACACCTTCGGGTAATAAGAGGTGTGAAGTTATGTTATGTAAAACTAATTAGACATGCCGATACATAATTGCCTTTTCGTACATATTATGTTGGCATTAAGGGCATAAACTTAATATTATCTTTAGATATACCGCGATTAAATATGCGATAATATATTAATACGTGACAGTTCTCACAAAATAAAGAGAAATCGAAATCACGTATTTTAATACTCAATTCTGTGAAATTGTTTTTATAATTTAAATCAACACCTACCAAAATGTTCCACTTTGAACAGAAGAAAAATCGGTTTAATAATGAGACTTAAAAAGGCCAGCGATCGAAACTCCACACACTCAAAACCAATGACCTATGCTAAATGCATTAGAGGCCGTCCATTAATTACGTGATCTTCTTCAAGCATGTCATAAGTCCCTTAGCTCCTTAGTGATATGTAGTAAGATTTAATACTAAATACTCCCACACCTAACGTGTGTTTTATGTACCTATAAATAATCTTAAAAATTTTGGAGTAATCTTTAATTATTATATTTTCATCTTATTTAATATTATTATATCTTAATTGAAAGAAATAATAAATACACGCACGTGATATCTTACTATACCCTTCCTTTCCTTGTGATATTGCCTGACTTTTGTCAACGTAGGGCTTGAAAGGGGGGGTGTTTCCAAGCCTCACGTGATTAATGTATGGCCCCTTAGGATAACAGTGAGACACAGTAGACAACATTTTTAATGGTATATAATTGTAATTTTTTCAATGCAGTTTGTTCGTCAAATGGACAACGAAAAACGAGCAAGACTACTTCAGTTTGTAACGGGTACTTGTCGAGTTCCTGTGGGTGGATTTGCTGAACTTATGGGATCGAATGGGCCGCAGAGATTTTGTATAGAAAAGGTAAGTTGAACTAATTTAAAGATTGCCCGAATGTTAAGATTTAAATAATTGAAAGACTGCTCTAATCCAATTTTACCATACCAAGTCGGGGGTGAATTGGCACTGATTATGTCTTCTGTAGCTTTTCTTTTTTGTGCAACTGCATGGCAGCTTACGTAAAATATTTCACTTATGCATATTGTTTAGAATTAATTAATTAATTTTTAGCTTACTTAACTTCAATTGTAAATGTATAACCAATTTATAACCTATGTAATTTTTTGCATTGGCAGGTTGGAAAAGATACCTGGCTACCACGGTCGCATACTTGCTTTAACCGACTCGATTTACCTCCATACAAGAGCTATGAGCAACTGTGTGAAAAACTCAACTATGCTATAGAAGAAACTGAAGGTTTTGGTCAGGAATAATTTGTTATATAATATATATATATATTGTTAGAATCACTAAAATGTAGTTATTGTAAATTATTATAAACATGTATGCACCACCTCGTTATGAGGATTATATCACCAATGGAATTGGTGCTGTCATAAAAAAAGACCAACCAAATAATTGTATGAATATATTTGTAATAAAATAAATATAATAAACCTATGTAGATATTGTTAGTGTAATAATATGTTGTCGATTATTTAAGATATATTTGTTTGAACTACATTTAAAACATAGTTCTTCTAAAAGTTCATTAAATAATTTTGAAACGGACTCTTGTTTTTCATATGTAGCAAATTGCCTGTTCCATTTTTAAATATTCTTTACAGATTTGATTATTATGATTTTGGCTAGGAACAACTTTATTGTTTTCTTCGTTATGTCCAATGTACAGTAATGACCATGTTATGATCTTATAACATCTCGTCTTGATCGACCGATTTTAATGAAATTATTTTACTTACTAGTATAATATAATGTCGCCTTATGGCGCTCTGTTCTCTCTGCCTACCCCGCAAAGGATTTGGCGTATTTATAATAAAATATAATATACAAAGTATAATTTTTGTGTATGCTTTGTTATTTATTATATACTAGCTGACCCGGCGAACTTTGTTTTGCATCAAAGTAACAAAAAATTTAAATTAAAGTAAATTTTAGATTCATTATTATACAGTACCTGGATGACCGAGCTTTGCTCGGTATTTTCTTTTTTTTTATAAATTGTGTTTTTTGAAAATTATATTTAAGTACGAATTACATACTAATAAAATAATGAAATATCAATAATATTTTTCGATCTTACCGACAGAATAATAAATATATACTAATATATACTATGTACTAACATATTATATTAGAAACATATACTTAATTTTTTGCAGTGATAAACTGTAATAAAAGCAAAGCAAACACACATTGACTTCGTGTTGGTTAACAACGCCATCTGCTGGAATAGCTTTAGTGTTGTTGTCGTTAAAGCAAGTTAGTTGCTCACAATTTAAAATAATAGTATTCGCCAATAGATGTCAGGAATTCCAATAAAAAAGTAAGTTGATGTTTAAGTTGATTATCGATAAAACACGATAAAATGAAATTTTCTAAAAATGATTCCTAGCTAGATCGATTTATCGCCCCCGAAACCCCCTATATACTAAATTTCATGAAAATCGTTGGAGCCGATTCCGAGATTCCAATTATATATATATATATATATACAAGAATTGCTCGTTTAAAGATATAAGATACTAGATAATACAAGCGGACTGACAGCAGAAAGCGACTTTGTTTTATATTAAGTAATTATTATACTTTGTAATCTATTTATTATACTATAAGTAGTCCACCCAAAAACTTTTTAATTTTACAGGCAAGATTTTCATTATTATTGTATTATTAAAAATGCTCAACCACAAACCCCTATGTGATGCAAAGTTCGCCGGCCAAAATAGTTTGATTTGATTGTTTCCTTGCAAATATAAAGCTACTTTGCTCAGAATAACGAGGGTCATATTTGTTTTATTTTTAAATTAGGGTCCCGCGTAAAAACCTATTTAGTTCTGGAACAGTCGAACAAATAATAATATCTTGGACACAATACACACAGCGCCCCCTAGTTCCAAGCTAAGCAACTAAATGCTTGTGTTATGGATACTAGATAACAGATATTAATACACATATACTTTTCTTTTGTAAATACATACTTTACATAGAAAAACACCCAGACGCCACACAAATATTCATGTTTGTCACAAATATTTGAGCTCGGGTGGGAATCGAACCCCCGACCTCAATGCTGCAGCCGGTAGTTTTACTAATGCGCTACGATGCGAAATTGTGGGAAGTCAAAGGGCATACCCCTACTAACTTGAGGTATGCTGACTAGTATGGCTCTTCTTACATTAACGAAAGAAGACATGGAACTTCTCCTGACACTTTTAGAGAAACACGCAACAGTTTCGAACTCGCGGTGAATAGAGATAAGACCAATATCATGATAATGGACCGAGCTGAACTTAACCATCCTAACTACTTGTAAATTGGTAACTGTTGTTCAATCATACCTTTTTTTTAATAATCTGCTATCAGTCGTCTAACTTTCATCAGATGTGCTCTGAAAATGACGTGTAACAGATCAGCAGTCAGGCTGTGGCTGCTGATTCATTCCTCGACAAGAGAACATGGCTCGCTTTAAGCGTTTGACTCCAGCCTGCTGTAACAAGTTGCACAGTTTTCTGGTTTAGGTAGTTGTGAACTTCAATATTGCGAGTAAATCAAGTTGCAACTCTCTCATCCCTCAGTCAGCCGGAAGCAAAAGAAAAACATGGCTATGGATAACCGAGGCGATGTACGAGGATATTGCAAAAGCAATACATGGTACCGCCAAGGCTCACTACAACCTTGTAATGGGGGACTTAAATGCCAAAGTCGGAATACAAGAACGCGACGAAACGAAAATCGGTCCATATGGCTTGGGGTGCCAGATGCTGGTCAACTTGAAGAATACATTCTTTAGGAAGAGAAGCTGAACGAGATAGATTTTTTTATTACGGATAGTTAGCATATATTTAGAGATCTCTCTGTGATTAACAGGTTCAATACTGGAAGCGATCACTGACTTCTTCGGGGCTCTATAAATATTAACTTGAAAGCTAAAAGGACCCGGAAGATAAGGTCTATTCCTATCCTACTCCTTTAAAGGGTGCCAACGCAACTGTTATACTATATGTGTTGCAGGTGTCCATGCGCAGCGCTGGTACCATCAGGTGACACACGGAGTGTAAACGAGCAGCGTTTACACTCCTATCACATAAAAAAAGTTGCGAATGAGGAAGTGAGGTTGACGGAGAACTTCGAGACGAATAACAAACTCTTCTGAAGGGAAGTTGGAAAGTCTCGGGGTTCTTCGTCAACATCTAGAATGGACAAAATTATGTCTTTCTTGCAATCTCCAACGATGTATTGGGTCGGTGGAGTTAGTACCTTGGGGAAATGTACGAGTATGCACCAGATGTGGGCGCCACGAGTGAGTCCATTACTATGAAGAGATTGAATGGCCAGCTGGAATTGATAGGATGTCTGTTGCAATGATCAAACACAGTGGAACCTGTATTCGGGACGCTTTCCTGACCTTGAGCAATCTATGCCGGAGGTCGGGTAAGGTTCCCATGGACTGGAGGCGTGCTGTCATCGTGCCCTTGTATAAAGTTAAGGGATCACATATGCAATGCGCCAGTTACATGGTTATGTTTGATCAGCTTAGCAGCGAAAGTGTACCTATGGGAAAATTATTGATATCTGATGAGTGTTGTGGGAGCCTCAAGGTGGTTTTAGAAGAGGAAGAGGGTGCATGAATCAGATTTTTTCACTCCGCAACATCGTGGAAAAGCAACTGGCTGCTAGCCAAGTTCTGGATAACGCGTTTGATAGGGTGTTACAAAAGGATCTGAGAGACATACTCTCGGGCTACGGGGTAGATGGCGCACTGCTGCACAGCGAGTGTGCGTGTTGACGGTTGGTTTGATTTCAATATCGCTGTCAGACAGAGTTGCGTGCTGTCCGCTCGACTGTTCGTCCAGTACTCGGACAGTTGTCTCCAGAGAGTGAGATCGACGAATGGAGGGACGAATGGGTGACCTAGTTGTGAGTTGCCTGCTTTACGCAGATGACGCCATTCATTTAGCCGTATCGCCGTCGGATCCGCAAACACTAGTCACTATTATAAAAGATTTTTTTTTTATGAAAGGCTTCCAATTGAATGTGACAAAATCAAAAGTTATAGCGTAGGTATAAGATTAAATTAAAGTCTCGGTGGCCCAGTGGTCGAGCACACGGCTTCTAATCCAGAGGTCCGGGTTCGGTACTTGGCACTGGCTCACACCAATAACTTTTCGAAATTGCTTTAGGAATTTTCGGAAGTTATGTGTGATAAATATCGATGACTGAAAACTTTGTGCCCGGTATGGCAATAGGTTCGCCACCTATTCCATGTGGGACGTAAACATAACGGCGTGAAGTTATGTATGTTATGTAGGTATAAGAAAGGGAGGAATTCAGAACTGATACAAGGATAATGGTCGATGTTGTAGTGCTGGAACAGGTGAATGAAATTGTATATTTAGGATGCGCTTTTATCAGTGGTAGAAGTTAAGCAGTTCGCTGCAGGAATGGGCCGGCTCGACTGCAGAAATACCACGACATCTCAGAATTTCGACGTAAAGTGGCTCCAGCCGCGTTTCGCTCGGTGAGAGCACGGTGGTACCTGGGGGCCTACCCTCTTCCCAATCCTACACCCTTAAAGGTCGGCAACGCAACTGTAACATTATGTCAATTACGTGTTGCAAGTGTTCACGGGCGTCCCTTACCATCAGGTGACACACCTGTTCGTTTGCTCTCCTATCTCATAAAAAAGCAGGGATGGAAGGTACACCGCGGATGTAGAAAGAAGAGTGGCTTTAAGAAATAGCGTAACTAGAGCGTTTGGCAGATTCCTGGGCGCAAAGAATGTTAGCAGAATAGCCTAGATAGCAATCCACAATTCGGTACTGATCTCATGGTAACTTATATACAAGGTAAGCGAGAGTTGGGTACGGCAGAGTGTGCATGAAAGCAGGATAAACGCGGTAGAAATGAGGGCACTGTGCGAAATGTCCAGAGTAACTCGCTGACCCCGTCGAAAACAATGTTGTAAGGAAGGAAGTTGGACTGAAAGAGAGTGTTGGTGTAAAAGTAATAAAAGGCATGCTTCGATGGTTCTGACATGTAGAAAGACTGGATTGTCATCTTGAGTGACAATGTCAATTTACATCATAATAAATTTAGGCTTCAAAGACACGGTTTCCGGGTCATAAATAAAAATACAACTGTAGGTAGTATACGAAAAATAATAAATAAAATCTTATTCTTTAAAGTAGGTAGGTAATTATTTAATATGACCAGACATTTTAAAATTAGACAGGATATTCGGCCATTTCATTTGAAGCTTTTACCGAGTGAGGAGCCAGAATAACCTAAACCTTCAACTAAACTTTTGATTTTATTGGTGAGTGGTTTAACCAATTTATTTCACCCTAATAGCTAAGATATTATTGCCTGCAGTGCCGTGAGCTTGATGTGCCTAATTTATTAAAATTATTTCATGTAGTTTACTTTAAAAGAGTATAATCACATATCTCATCTTAAAGTTTATCATGTTCAGATTCTCCTAATAGCAGCATATTGTTTTTATATATTTATATTACAGTAATTTCCTATATAAATTATTCTGTACAATTAAGATAATTTTACAAATCAAGTAGTGGTAACCTACCTACATTATTAATTATGTTGCTTAATAGTTTGTTAATCTAACTCTTTTCCAAATTTATATTCATGTTTATATATTGTAGGGCATGTAGGGTTATATGCTTGATCCACCCTGGGCATTTTCCAAATTACTGGCATGTAACACCACTGTCTACCCATTCTGAGAAATGGGGGTCGGTGGTGGCACTGATTGTCGATGCCAGTGAATGGGGATGCTCAGGGGCCGTTACTGGCTGTTTTCCAGATCAGCTGCCCTCGACTTTCATCTCTACCTTCATCTCTACTTTCACCTCTACTATCATCTCAACCTTTTCCTGTCGACCAACTGACAGTGTTAAGGCAGCCTGCCAACATCTGGGAGGAGACTTCAGTGGAGCACCGGGACACCCCTGCAGTGAGCCTTCGTGGGTCACTCGGCATCAGGTCGTACCTGCTCCCCTCTTATGATTTGGTAGCCACAAATTGAGGAGCAACCTGACATTTGAATAAAATAAAACTTAATTGTAATTGTCGAGCGAATTTTATTTTATGAACCCTCGACCGCGTTACAGGATGTAGGTATCGAGTACGTCCAGTCGGTCCAAGACACATATTCCATGACCAAATAGAACGTGTTCTGGCAGAAGGTGATGTTAGGAGCCTTAAAAATCGACGCGCATACATGAAAAGAGTTATGAAAGACAAGGAAGCGAGTGAGGCGTGTAAGAATCGTGTCTTATGGCGCTCTGTTCTCTCTGCCTACCCCGCAAGGGATTTGGCGTGAAGTTATGTATGTGTAAAGTAGGAGTAACATAAACCAGGAGTAATAACAATGAAAATTAAAATTGTTATGAACAGTTTATTAAAATAAATACAATATTACCTTTATCTTATGATAAGCGAAATGTGCAAACTTGAAAAACATAATAATATGCATTTATGATAACTTTAAATTGGCGAAATTTTCGGCAATCTTAATAGCTTCATGCAAGCTAGCCGGGTTATTGCCTGATGCTTGAGCAGATTCTGCTTTGCCCCCACCTTTGCCCTCCATAACAGAAACAACAGACTGTACCCATTCAGATGCTAATAAACCTTTCTCACTTGCTGCTTTAGGCACTGCAGCAAGACAGAATATCTTGCGGGTTTCTTCGTCTACAGAAAAGAACATAGCTGCTGTGGATGGACAAAGTTGCTTAACTTGTTTTAATGCATTGTCTAAAGCCTTTGTATTATTAAAAGCTTTCAATTCTGATACAATAAAACTGCTATCTTTTTTTTGTTCGCAAATTTCCTTAGCCTTCTCAGAAACCTGATTTATAGTAACAGCTTTAGCAGCTCTTTCTTTATCATCAAGTTGCTTTTTCAATTTCTTAAGCAGTGTCCTCAACTCCTCCTTCTTCCAATAAGATATTTGGGCTTGAGAAATATCATTAGTCAAATCAACAATTTTTCTGACAATTTCTTTCTGGTTAATGTTGTCACTAGCATTCTTAATAAGGTTAGCAATATTATTGGCCTCATTTTCTAAGGCACTTAGTTTACTCAAGGCTTTTATTGCTTCTGGTCCTGTCAAAGCTACAATTCTTCTAATTCCCTTTGCAATACCCTCTTCACTGACAATAACATAATCTCCAATATGACCTGTTTGATGCAAATGAGACCCACCACAAAACTCTACAGATGTTTCAAAGCCAGTTGGTCCATCAGGATTTTTCTCTAACTCTTCCACTGGTATACCAACAGATACAACACGCACTGGATCTGGGTAATGTTCATCAAACATAGCTCTAAGTCCATTGATTTTTTTGGCAACAGACAAACTTGCATGTTTAGCATAAACAGTTTTATTCTTATTAATGATATCCTTTATTTGATCCTCAGCCTCTTTTATTTGTTGTACAGACATTGGACCCTTATTAGTAAAATCAAATCTTAGACGATCTGGCATGACAAGAGACCCTCTTTGATCAGAATCATTTCCAAGAATTTTTCTTAATACATTATTAAGGACATGTGTTCCTGTATGATTATTCATGACAAGTCTTCGCCTTTCAGTATCAATATGAAGGGATACTTTGTCTCCAACCTTCAATGTCCCCTCAACTTTGCCAGTGTGCAATATATATCCACCTTTAACTTGTACATTTTTAACCATAAATTCAACACTTTCATCATTACTTTTCACCATATACCCTTCATCAAATATCTGTCCTCCCTGTTCTGCATAAAAGTTTGTTTTGTCTAATATAACACCACAATCTTGACCTGAATGTACTTCATTTACAAATTGCTTATCTCTACGCAAAGCAAGAATGGTTCCTGAACAAGGAGCAAAGTTGTAAATTGCATCCTTTTCAATTGATGTAGCCACATAATTATATTTGGGGGAGTCATCAGTTGCTGGTACTCCAGTATCTTGCAAATGAGTTATAGCATAAATATCTAAAGCCAATAAATCCTCTTGGCCAGCCACTTTTCCTTGAGAAATCAGCTGTGACTCCTTTTTTGCTTTTTCATAGCCTTCCATGTCAATGCTAAGACCTTTCTCCTCACACATTAAATGAGTAAGATCAATTGGAAAGCCATAGGTATCATAAAGACGCCAGGCAACATCACCAGGTATGACATTTCCATTCAATTTTTCAATAGTTCTGTTAAGTAGATTTCTACCACGAGATAAGGTTTTCAAAAATTGTAATTCTTCCTCATTGATAAGTTGTACAAGTGCTTCAGGGTCCTTTTTGATCTCAGGAAAAACATCGCCAAGCAAGTCAACAACTGTATAAACTAGAGAACCAAAAAATCCTGGTTTAGCATTTAACTTTTCTGATGCATATCGTACAGCACGTCTTAAAATTCTGCGTAGTACATATCCTCTACCTGTGTTGTCAGGGCAGCCACCATCAGATAAAGCGATGGTCAGTGTTCTTGCATGATCAGCTAATACTCTATATGCCATATCAATGCCATCCACATCATCAGATCCCACCTTACCAGCATAAGGTCTAGCACCAGTACCAACCTCAATAGCCTTAAATATGGGCATAAAGAAATCTGTATCATAATTGGCACTTTTATTTTGAATAACAGAAACTAATCTCTCAAGACCCAAGCCACAATCAATATGCTTTTTTGGCAATAACTTTAACGATCCATCTGTTTCCCTATTGTATTGAATAAATACTAAATTCCAAATTTCGAGGACATCTGGGTCATCCATATTTACCAGGTGTGCAGCTTCACGGCCTCCAATTCTATCATAATGCAGTTCAGAACATGGACCACAAGGCCCAGTTTCACCCATTTCCCAAAAATTGTCTTTCATACTACCAGGTAAGATATGAGATTCAGGAACACCTAGCTTCAACCAGATATCTCTACATTCCAAATCAGGTTCAAGCCCTGAAGCTGAGTCACCACCAAAATAAGTTACATATAATCTATCACCAGAGAGTTTATAAACCTCTGTTAAAAGTTCCCATGCCCATGAACATATTTCTTTTTTGAAATAATCACCAAATGACCAGTTACCCATCATTTCAAAGAATGTGTGATGATACACATCTTTTCCAACATCATCTAAATCATTGTGTTTACCTCCAGCCCGAATGCATTTCTGAGTATTAACAACACGCACATACTGAGCCATATCTGAGTTAGGATCAACAGTCCCCAAAAAGATGGGTTTAAATTGATTCATTCCAGCATTGGCAAATAGAAGAGTAGGATCATCCAAAGGTATTGTAGAGGATGAATGTACATATCTATGCCCTTTTTTGTTAATGAAAAAATCAATAAAAGTTTGTCTTATTTCCTTTCCTGACATGGATGTATCCATTTTTCTGGATCTGAAAATAAAACAGAAATTATTCTATTATGATATTTACACTATAAATGTCCTTACTTAATTTCCAATCATGATCACAATGCAGATAAAGAAAATACTATTTTACTGCAATATTTGGTTTACACATTCACATTGGTTACATAATTCATTGTAGGTCCACAATGCAATAATTAATTTAGACAAGTGGGAAATTATTTTTGAAAATCCTTACATATTTTGTTCCACTATAAAGAATAATTTCCACCATATATTTTATTTAATCCCCTTTTTATTTTTGATTATTAATTATTAAATTTAGAATACAGACCTGTGATTATCTCATGCTTTATGGTAAATTTAGCATAAGAAAGTTTTTAATGAACCTTATCCTTCCAAGCTCTAATGAGTTAACCATAGACGACTAAAGAAAATAAATACAATTTAATGTGTCTGCTTGTTTTGATTAAAATAACTTTTTTTTACTCAGTGCATAATGGATGTAGGTATAAAAGGTATATGAATAACAATATATACATATTTTAGGATAAAAAAATAAATAAACACTTTATTTTATTCAAACAGAACTGATCTGTACATATCATATTTTGGTATGTACCCATTTTCTAATGTGAGTGAGTAATATATTAAAATCGAAGTGTAGTTTGATGTAATAAATTTTAATAAAAAAAGTAATTTGTAGTGAACATTAATATAGTTAAAATGTAATAATGTATTTGAACAAACAATTTAAGTAGCCTAACATATGTTACAAAATTATGACCTAAGTTGCATCATGAATATCATGATTCTGAAGTAGACAGTGCATTTCCGTAATTTTATTCCTATGTCAATTGGAGCAGATTAACATGAGGCTAAATTACACTAAATACAAAAAGTGTCTATAGAAAAAAAATGATAAATTCCATATGGTCGATTCTGATGGCATGGGCTCTATAGCATTTAATATAAAATTCAATCTTACTTACAGATCGTAAATATCCTTTTCAATAGGATTATGACACCAAAGTCTTCGTATGTGGCCGGTTTATATAAACCTGAATTAAAAACAGTCAACTTGCTATCAATAATGCAAAATAATAAGTCACCAGTAGACGTGGGCGTTATTTCACGTCACTAGATACAATAACCTGTGACGCGATATGTAACTGAATCACTAGTTTCGAACCAACATAAAAGTAGTGATTTTTGTAAATGCGTTATTCGGGCGAATCGAAAATTTCCGAGTAAGCGAGAGTGGGTGACCCGTGGTATACAACAGAAACAAAACAGCTGAATAACAGTATAGTATACGTTTAATTATCATACGTAGGACTATAGTCATAGATAATACTTTCGAGTGACGCGATGATGCCTGATAATTTCAACGGCTCGTCCCGTGCGAGAGAATATTTCGCAAGACAGGGACAAGACACATTTAACAATTAATAGCTGCCGCACACAATTGAAGATACACAAAGTTGCCCAATTGACGTATTTAAATGTTAATTTAGATCCAAAAAGATTTTTATGTAAATAACCAAACAAACAAAATATCTATACGATGTAAATAAAAGTGAAAAAACAAATGACAGTGAAAACGTTGAAAAAGTGTGAAACTATGATTTTAATAAAATTTATAATGCAGGCAGACAGTTTATTTACATTTTTGATATATTTACAATAAACTTGTAAACATATCAAAAATGTAAATAAACTGTAAATATTAATAATCATTGTATATACAATCAAATTAACTTTTAAATACGCCTGCATTATAAATTTTATTAAAATCATAGTTTCATAACAAACACTAATCAATCATAAATATATTTAATGCAGTCAGTCCTAAGCCTGAATAAAGTATGAATGGGAGTTAATTTATTGATTTAACTGTATAGCTACAACACAACACAACATTTAATTTATTTTCGTTTCGTGTGTATCTGTATAGTTGGTGGACGTATATATGCAAACAATCACGGCAGCTGAATAAAAATAGCTAGTTACAAAAATCACTAGTTTTAAAACAGGTGACGCCGACCAAGTCACTCGTTTCGTTACGTTTCTTGAAAATGACGTAACGACCCACACCTAGTCACCAGTTCCTGTGAACAATGTACCTGCTGCTACGGAAAGTGTCTAGCATTCAGATTTCAGACCAAAGCAATAATTCTCCCCTACACTTTTATTCCAACCCAATCCACATTGATTGAGCCACATTCCACTAGGGATGATCGATATTCATCGATGTTGGATAAACATCGATGTTTGACTATATAACATCGATGTTTTAACATCGATGCGTTGACTTCGATATCATCGTAACATCGATGTTAGCTGCATAAAATATCGAAACGTCAATTATTCTTTTGGGCGCGGTCTAGCGTGCAGTAGGTGTACTACCTTCAAGTAGAAATATTCCATAATTATCCCTAAAAATACAGGGGAATTGACGGGCCTCGTGGCGCATTGGTAAAACTACCGCATTGAGGTCGGGGATTCGATTCCCATCCGAGCATAAATATTTGTGAAAAACATGGATATTTGTGTGGCGTCTGGGTGTTTTTCTATGTATTATAAGTATGTATTTACAAAAGAATAGTATATGTGTATTAATATCCGTTAACTAGTATCCATAACACAAGCATTTAGTTGCTTAGCTTGGAACTAGAGGGCGCTGTGTGTATTGTGTCCAAGATATTATTATTTATTTATTAATGTTAATTTTTTAACATTTTTATTATTTCTAGAGCATTTATCGAACAATTTAAACTATTCATAAATATTGTCGACAGTTTTATTTGTTTCCAAAAACATCGATGTTTTAAAAATATCGATGTCTTTCGACCGATATTTATTGTATATCGATACATTTGATTCAATGTTAGCATCGATCTCAACATCGATGTTTTCCTAACATCGATCATCCATACATTCCACATATGTACACGTAGTGATGATCAACTCAAATTACCAATTCGAGTTAACTCGAGCTGGGACTGGCTCGAGTCAACTCGAGTTGATTACCTCCAACCGGAGTTGAAATACTTAGCTAAACCGACACGGAACGTAGTAAGTGGGACCTTTATTTGAGCCGTGATTATTTATGATTAAATTCGTTCATAGCAAACAAAGCGTCATATTTATAAAGAATTACATACATACATAACTTCACGCCAAATCCCTTGCGGGGTAGGCAGAGGAAACAGAGCGCCATAGGGCACGATTCTTACACGCCTCACTCGCTTCGTTGACATTCATAACTCTTTTCATGCAGGCGCGTCGGTTTTTAAGGCTCTTAACATCACCTTCCTCCAGAACACGTTCTATTTGGTCATGGAATGTGTGTCTTGGCCGTCCTCAACTCCTACATCCATCCGCTTTTGCATTGTATATCTGCTTAGTCAGTCTTGCATCAACCATTCTTTCTACATGTCCGAACCATCGGAGCACGCCCTTTCTTACTTTTACACCGACACTCTCTTTCAAACCAACTTCCTTCCTTACGACCTTGTTTTCTACGCGGTCAGCGAGAGTTACTCCGCAGATTTTGCGTAGTGCCCTCACTTCTACCGCGTTTATTCTACTTTCATGCACACTCTGCCATACCCAGCTCTCGCTTCCATAAGTTAGCGTTGGGATCAGGACTGCATTGTGGATTGCTAGCTGGGCTTTTCTGCTAATGTTTTTTGCGCCCAGGAATCTGCCCAACGCTCCATTTACGCTATTTCCTATCGCTACTCGTCTTTCTACATCCGCGGTGTACCTTCCATCTCTGCTAAAAGCGCATCCAAGATATACAATTTCATTCACCTGTTCCAGCACTACATCATCAACCATTATCTTTGCATCTGTTCTGGATTCCTCCCTTTTAAACACCATAACTTTCGTTTTCGTCGCATTCAACTGCAAGCCTTTAATCATGCAATCGTCTTTCATAGTAGTGACTAGTGTTTGCAGGTCCGACGGCGATTCGGCTAGAAGCACGGCGTTATCTGCGTAAAGCAGGCAGCTCACAACTAGGTCACCCATTCGCATCCCTAGATCCATCGATCTCACTCTCTGGAGACAACTGTCCAGGTACAGGATGACCAGTCGAGCGGACAGCACGCAACCCTGTCTGACGCCGATATTGATGACAAACCAGGGGGACAAGCCGCCGTCAACACGCACACACGCTGTGCAGCCCTCATAAGTGGACTGCAAAGCGCGCAGCAGTGCCCCGCTCACTCCATAGCCCGGGAGTATGCCCCACAGATCCTTTCGTAACACTCTGTCAAACGCTTTTTCCAGATCCACAAAACCACAGAAAACCTTCCGGTTAACAGCCAGTTGTTTCTCCACGATGTTGCGGAGAGAAAAAATCTGATCCATGCACCCTCGTCCGCTTCTAAAACCACCCTGAGCCTCCCACAACACTCCATCAGATATCACCCTCATTCTCCTTTCAATAATTTTCCCATTCATTTTTGCTGCTAAACTGATCAAACTGATGGCCCTGTAACTGGAACACTGCATACGTGATCCCTTACCTTTATACAAGGGCACAATGATAGCGCGCCTCCAGTCCATGGGAACCCTACCCGACCTCCAGCACAGATTGCTCAAGGTCAGGAAAGCGTCCCGGACACAGGTTCCACCGTGTTTGATCATTCAATCAGACATCATATCAATTCCAGCTGCCTTACCAATTTCATACTTCGTATCGACCATTCAATCTCTTCCATAGTAATGTCCTCGTCAGATGTTGGCACAGCGGTGTCAGCCGTAGGCTCACTCGCGGCGCCCAAATCAAAATACTCACTCCACCTGCCTAATACATCGCTTGGGTTTGCAAGAATGTCACCAGTCTTAGACATAATTTTGTCCATTCTGGATGTTGACGAAGAACCCCGAGACTTTCTAACTTCCCTCCAGAAGAGTTTGTTATTCGCTTTGAAGTTCTCCGTCAACCTCACTTCCTCATTTGCAACTAGTCTTTCACGCTTCTCTTTCACTAAGGCTTTGGTAACATTCCTGCAGCGGCGGTAGCTCTCATACTTTTTCTCTGTCATACTATCATTCTGATTCAAACTTGAGACATAATCCAACCATGCTTATTTCTTTCGACGCTGGATTTCACATCCGCGTTCCACCAGGCATCACCGCTCAGAATCTTATGCCTCTTTGCACTACCACATACTTCTTTTGCACTATCTACTATACTATCTTTCATTCTTTCCCAGCATTCTTCAACACCTAGGTCAGAAAGACTCGTCTCACTGAGTCTTTTACTGACTAGGTCTACTACATACTCCGTACACTTCCATCTTCTAATTTCTCGCATTTTATCCTTTCAAGCTCTCCGAAATGGGTACGCACTCGCCAGTGTCTCCACTTCTTGAAAAGGCCCACGAAACGGCTTACCACCAGGTAGTGGTCCGTATCAAGAGTGGGGCCTCTGTAGGCTCTTGTATCCCTTAGAGTATTTCGGAGACGACTATCTACCAAAATGAAATCAATCATACTCTTTTGTTCATTCCATCTCCATGTATAGGTGTGAATATCTTTATGACGGAATAATGTGTTAGACACAAGGAGGTTCCGTTCCAGGCATACGTCCAATATCGGCTTACCAGCATCATTCACTCTCTTGTCACTATTCGGACCAAGGACAGCCTCCAGGCCATCTCTCTTGGTTCCGACCCATCCATTAAGATCACCACACAGAATTATCCTTTCATTTCCCTCAACCAGATCCAGAATATCCCTCATAGTTTCCCAAAACTCCTCGAGTTCGCGGGGATCCGCGGAGCTGACGGGAGCATAAGCTGCGACCAGGAAAACTCGCGTGATCCCCAGTTTTATACGACCCCAAAGATGTCTCGGGCCTACCAAGTCATAATCTTTCACTCCGGAAGCAAATCGGGAGGAGAGAACGACTCCAACACCCCCACTGGCACGGACGTCCGGGTCCACTTCGGACCATAGGGCTACCATGCCACCGGGGAGGTCCTCGGTCTCACTCCCCTTCCGCTTTGTCTCCGTCAAACATAAGGCATCCAGGCATCTCTCATTTATTACATCCATCATCTCATTCATCTTTCTTGTCATACTACCTGTGACATTCCACGTCACTCCCCTCCCCTCGTCCCGCCAGGATTGGCGCTGCGTGAAGGGTGGCGGCCCCCTTCGCCACATGCGCATGCAACCGCACCGACGGAGGCTAATCGGTGCCCGTCGCTTCCGGGGCACGCCCTAGCAGCCCGTCCGGCTGAGTTTACTTCGGTCAAGATTGCGTCTCACTGGGACGGCAGGGGTCGCGACGTGCACGCTCTTGTCATGACCCCCCATATATATAAAGAATTAAAATTAACTTATTTTTGTTTTGTTTCTGTCAATTATCTTTCATCTCCAACTTATTTCCTATAGCAAAATTAAATTATAAATTTTAATTCTTAAACAATATGACTGCACAGAAAGTCTCTCAGGGTAGGCAGAAAGAACAGAGCGCCACAAGACACGATTCTTACACGCCTCACTCGCTTTTTAGTCTGCATTAACTCTCTTGTTAAACACGCTTGTAGATTTTTAAATCTTCTGACATCACCTTCCTCCAGGACTCTAGTTCTATTTGGTCAGGGAGAGTGTATCGTAGCAGTCCTCGACTCCTGCATTCACCCGCTATTGCATTGCGTATCTGTTTAATGAATCTTCGTCTAATTGTTGTCGAAGTCTAATAGTCTTAACCATCGGATATATAAAAATATTTTTGTTCATTAATAGATAGTCTTAAATACAACATAGATAAGACAATTAATGGTTAATTCAATGACTTATAAAGCTTTAGACTGTTCAATATCGGCGTACGAAAAATTTTTTTATAATAACTTTAAAATTAGCAGTCTTACAGCAGCATTTACAGTCTCAGTGGCACAGTGGGCGAGCGCACGGCCTCTGATCCAGAGGTCCGGGGTTCGATTCCAGACACTGGCTCACACCAATGACTTTTCGAAATTTTTTTCGGAAGTTATGTGTGATAAATATCGATGACTGACAAACTTTGTGCCCGGTATGGCAATAGGTTCGCCACCTATTCCATTTGGGACGTAAACATAACGGCGAGACGAGGCTTAACAGCCGCTGCCTACACCTACGGGTAACAAAAGGCGTGAAGTTATGTTATGTTATGTTAAAATTAGCCTAACACGAATTGCAACTCGGGTTACGTGTTTTTTTTTTTTTTTTTTTTTTTTTTGTCGCTGGGAAAAAATGCATTGTGCATACGCCTCCCACCGGGGGGTGAGAGGGTTATGTGGGGCTCCCGGGAGATGGTAGTTCGGATACCCACTAAAACAACCCAGCGCCTTTCCCGCTTCGTCACTTTAGGGGGAAACTGGGACACGGCCGAGCCTTTCAGCCAGTCCCCCCCGACGATTTGCCCGCCCTTATGGCAGGCTCCGCGCGCCGCTGGTGAGGGGCTCGGAAACAGCCGGAGATCGCCGGCCATCGCCTTCCGACGACGGTGTAGTTTAGTGCAATGCGGGTGAGGGCGCCCCCGCGCCAGTCACCCGCCCTACACCGGGAAGGAGTTGTTGTCGGCGATCAAATTGTCGCCTCCTTCCCCCCCTTCTTCTCCTGCGGAGCGGTGACACGAGAGGATCGTTCTCCCGCGCTCGCTCTGCCGCCTCCTTCTCTGCGATCACCTCCTCGCAGAAGGAGGCAAACTGCAACCATGTCTCACCTTCGGCCACCATGGCAGCCACCACGCTGGGGAGTGACAGGTCCGGCCCTACCACCGCGATTAGACTGCGGCGCGGCCCATCCCACGACGAGCACACCTGGAGGGTGTGCTCGGGCGTATCTTCCGCCGCACCACAGTGTGGGCACAACGGCGTCTCCTCTCTGCCGATCCGGTACAGGTACGATCCGAAGCATCCGTGTCCGGACAGCACCTGCGCCATTCGGAAGGAGAGGAAACCGTGCGACCTTTCTAGCCACTCCCGCAAGACCGGCCCAACCGCATCAAGCGTACGGCGGCCGAAGGTGGCGGTAGCGAGATCCTCCGCCCAATGGTGGATTATCGCGGTCCGTGCTTCGCACCGGACGGCCTCTTTTTCCGCAGGAGAGGGGAGCTCTCCATGTGCCTTTCGCCCCGCCGTCCACTCGTATACCCTGGCCAGCACCCACGCCTCGAGCTCCCAAGGGGGAGTACCGGCCAGGGACGTGTATTTTAACTCGAGTCAACTCCAGTTAGCATCCCGAGTTGGCACATCACTATGTACACGCCACATGCACAGTCCACGCCATAGACTAATTATAATTAGGTGTGACCGTTATTTAACGTAATCGGTTTCAGTAACTAGTTACGAGGTTTATAATCGTGTACGTAGTTTCGTAGACACAAATGTAACGATTATTTTAAGTACGTAGTTCCTCTTACGCAGTGGCCGGTGCACGCGTAACCGCCTAATACTGTAACTACTCTAACTACGTATTCTATGGTAACCACAGTAAAACATGAGAGCATGCTAGTATCGAGCATGCTCTTTAGCAGCACGTGTATACTGTTCATGAGCATGCTCATTATCAGCATGTGTAACAGTACCATAAGGTAGGTATAGTGATGTGCCAACTCGGATATATACTAACTCGAGTTGACGCCAGTTAAAGTCCATGTAACCTCAGTTGCAACTCGAGTTACTATTGCAGTTAATTTTTTAAAAAAAATCGTCCGCCGATATTGAATAGTCTAAAGTTTGGAAGTTCTTGTATCAAGCATTAATTGTCATAAAATAGCTGTGTTGTAGTTAAAATTATCTATAATAATTATATTGTTTTAAACAAATTAGCTTCGAAATTACGCAACGGATTTTGATGAGGTTTTCTTATTAGATATAGGTTGTAAACGGGTTCGTTTTTATAATGAATAATGTAGCAAATGCATATATTACGTAGCGAAAATTGATAATTTTCGAGATTTTGCATATTAACTGTAATTTATATATATAGTTGTAATTTATATATAATTTATATTTATAGCAAATGCATATATTACGTAGCGAAAATTGATAATTTTCGAGATTTTGCATATTAACTGTAATTTGCTGAAGCCTAAGTGATAGATCAAAACAATGTTCTACATTATATACTTTCAGGAAGTCTACAAGAAAGTCTGCGCTCTATATCTATCTCTTCGGCATAACCCACAATGACCATTTTTATTGTTTTACATTTTACGAGAAATAACTGCTTATTTACAAAGCAATTTTAAACATTACAGCATTAATTTTCATCCAGTTCAGTATCTTTTGTGCATGTAATATTGATGATCATGGTCCTTTATAGCATATAATTTTTTTTATGGGATGTGGGCGCAAACGAGCAGGCGTATCACCTGATGGTAAGCAACCAACGCCACCCATGGACACCAGCAACACGTATAGTGCTACTGTTGCGTTACCGACCTTTAAGGGATAGGGAAGGATGGGGAAGGAAGGTGGGCCTCCGGGTACCTCTCTCATCGAACGAAACGCGGCATGAGCGGTCGTGGTATTTCACCGGTCGAGCTGGCCCATTTATACATCTAACTGCAGATATTGCAGTATTAAAATAGCCGGACAGCAGTTAAGTCGCGCTGTAGTACCGGCCAAGACGCGTGCAGATAAAGAGCACAAATTGTGAAACTCATGGTATCTAGAATTTACTCATTTAATACTTTTGATGCGGAACAAAGTTCGCCTGGTCAGCTAGTTATCTCTAAATTAACAAAAAAATATTTCTATAAATCCGATGTTTAACAAGAGAGTTACGAAAGTCAAAGAAAGAAGTAAGGCGTGTAAAAATCGTTACTTGTGGCGCTCTATTCTCTTCACCTATCCTGCTAGAGACTTTGCGTGAAGTTGTGTTATATAAGACATTAAATTTACAATTTCATTTTGTTACAGGAAATAAATTGGAGATGAAAAATAATTGACAGAAACAGAACAAAGATAAGTTAATTTCAAATGTAGATTTAATAAATTGCTATGAATTAATGTAGTCATAAATAATCACAGCTCAAATAAAGGACTCACTAACTCCTTTCCATATCAATTTAATTATGTATTTGAACTCGAGTTGGAGGTGATTAACTCGAGTTGACTGGAGTCAGGCCCAACTGGAGTTAACTCGAGTTGACCATCACTAACAGTACCCTTACGAAACCACTGGGAGGTTAGAGGTTATTTATATGAAATTTATGAGAACTTGTTGTTGATATAATTGTTAATATTTGATTTATTATTATATGTAATATTAAATTAAAAATTGAACAATATATTATTATTTTCAATGGCTGTGCATGTTCCTATAAGTTGTTTTTTTAAACATCACGGAATAAGTAAAGGAATTACAAAGTTTTGTGGTCAATTAATACGAAGGACCCAAAGTAGTGGTATTGTAAGTGTAGAACCATATGAAAAGAATGCATTAGAAGTTACTACTGAGGATTTATCCATGGTTGCACCTTTCCTACCAAATACTTTCAATTTAGCAGCCTATGTAAATAACTCTGAAACATTAAAAAAATTAGTTGATCTCAATGTTAATTTAAATAAAATAGAGAAAAAGCCATATGTTATTGATAAGATATTAAAATTAGATTTTGATAGGGATATGAAGAGTCATATTTTATTTATTAGCGACATTGTAGGAGTGGAAGAAATTGGTGACTATATAACAAAAAATCCTATGATTTTATGTGAATCTTTACAAGATATTGAAGTAAGAATAAATTATCTTAAATATAAAGCATTCACAAATGAGCAGATTAAGAGAATTGTAACAGTGAATCCTTTCTGGCTGATGTTTAGGTAAGGCTCACATTACTAGACTTATCATATTTTTTCCATATTTCATTGTTTGTTATATAATGACATTGCTAATGAATTTCTAAATAAATACTGGGCCTTAGTTTGATTGGAGTCCAAATCACATTTTACTGACAAAGAAGGAATTTTAATTTTACTACTTTTCTCGGTGAGCGAATCGCAGCAAGAGCCACTTTACATCATTAATATGAGAGCTGCAGAACTGCGCGGCTTAACTAACCAGTTTCATGGGTTTTAATAGAAGATTGATTTTAGATTGTCAGATATTAGTTTACCGTAGTTTTATTGCCTATTTTTTACCTGTAAACTTGAAGAAGGAAACCCAGGCATCAATTCTGGAGAGAAAGTTAAGCCATAGTCACGAAGTTATAAACTGTCAGTTCTGGTGTGTGGTCGTTTAAAATCTTAAAATCATGGAATTTTTCAATAATATTTTCTAATGTCCTTTCTTATATATAATTTTCAGTACTGTTAGAATTGATAGAAGGCTTGGATACTTTCAAAAGAGTTTAAATTTGAAGGGAGATGAAGTAAGAGTCTTGGCAAGTAAAAGACCACAATTAATAACATATAACTTACACCATGTTAGAACCAACTTGTTTGTTATTAAGGAGGAGATGGGTTTTGAGGATAGTGAAGTTAAAAGTATGGTGTTGGAAAAACCAAAACTCCTGACAATTGGTAAGTGCTTTATTGACTTTATGAATTATTATTATTATTTTTTAATTTATGAATAACTTCCTGTGGAGAAGTTTAGCCTCATATTCTTTCTGCCTGCAAGGGACTTAGTGTTGGTGTGAAGGTGTGTATATTTTCTAGGTAATTGGAGATTATCGATCTGATCAATTAAACTACACTGCTGATATACTTAGTCTGGCCATAAATACTGTTACAACTAAAAATAAAAAAATATTACATTTGAATTTGGAATCTGTCATTTTTATACGATTGTTCATTGTGTTTTCTCGTTTTGGCGCCAATACATTGTACAATATTTTGCGATATTAAAATGGAGTGGGGTGATAAAGAGAACCGAATCGCTGTGATTGCATTACACAAAGTAGGTATGGAGCCAAATGCAATTTTTAAAACTCTCCATACACTTGGTATTAGTCAAATGTTTGTGTACTGGGCTATTAATAGGTACACTGAGACCTCGTCTATTTGTGACAGAAAAAGACCTGGCCGTCCACGTAGTGTTCGTACGAAAAAGGTGGTCAAAGCAGTAAGGGAAAGAATTCGAAGAAATCCTGTCTGCAAGCAAAAGATTTTATCTCGGGAGATGAAGATAGCACCTAGAACAATGTCGCGTATTTTAAAAGATGACTTAGGACTTGCAGCCTATAAGAGGCGCACTGGTTATTTAATAACTGATAATTTAAAAAAGAATAGGGTGTTAAAATCTAAACAACTACTGAAGTGGTACGCAAAGGGAGGTCATAGAAAAATATTGTTTACGGATGAAAAAGATTTTTACAATTGAGCAACATTTTAACAAACAAAATGACCGTATTTATGCTCAAAGCTCTAAGGAAGCTTCCCAATTAGTTGACAGAGTGCAACGTGGGCATTATCCAACTTCAGTGATGGTTTGGTGGGGTGTTAGCTATGAAGGAGTGACTGACCCATATTTTTGTGAAAAGGGTATCAAAACATCGGCACAAGTGTATCAAGATACCATTCTTGAAAAGGTAGTCAAGCCCCTTAACAACACCATGTTCAAGTAAAGAAGTATGGTCCTTCCAGCAAGACTCGGCACCGGGTTGGAAGCGAACGTTTCGGACTTCATTAGAGCTGAAGACTGGCCGTCGTCTAGTCCCGATCTTAATCCACTGGATTATGATTTGTGGTCAAGTTTTAGAGAGTACGGCTTGCTCTAAACGTCATAATAATCTAAATTATTATGACGTTTATTGTTTTAGGGATTATGTGGTCAGTTTTAGAGAGTACGTCTCTAAAACTGACCACATAATCCCTAAAACAATCCATACGATTGGCAGTGAAGAATTTTCCCATGGAAAATTGGCAGCCAATGGAGACCACTTCGAATAAGCATTTTATATTTTATACCGTTTTATATTTATGTATTAAAGTAACACACTGTAAAAGTAATAAAAGTTATTTGCAATTAAAAAAAAATTTTTTCTTTGTTACAATATTTATGGCATGATTAAATAATTTATATTCTTAGATGTAGTTGGTTATGTAAGTGACCTCTCACTATAAGCTGTATTCCACAAAGCAGCAGACCTGCAATACTTATTTGCATGATATAGTTTCGTTTATATTTTACTCATCAAGTGAGATTTTTATAGAAAAATAAGAGATAGTAATTCTGTAATAAACCTCTCAGAACTCTCGCAACATAACCAGACAAAGCAGTAATAATGGAGGTTTGGTGTATATAACATCCAGCATAAATTATTTTTAATGAAATTATTTTAATTTGATATTGATTTACCTATAAAATGGGAAATTTACCTAAAAAAATTAAATAAATATGTATTTATATTTTGAATTTTTGGGCTTTTGTAAGTGACCAGACATCATGTTTGTTTTAACTATTACCTAGTTGTGATTTTTCGTATTTTAGTTGGTATTCCACAATGTATAGTGTGTGTAATTTAAAAAAGGTTCATAACTGTACAGTGCGCTTTACCCATCTACTGTCCTGTTGTCATTTACCATCACATGCAGTGAGGTGTGAGCTCGAGCACTGGCCTTTTAATTATGAATAAAAATAAATTTATTAATTTATGATATATATATATATTTATTATTTCAGATCAAAGGCACCTAAACCAAAGATTTAATTACATACACAATGTCATGCAGATATCTCACACAACTATTAAGCGGCAGCCGGGAATATTACTTTGCAGGCAGCATAAAGTAAAACAGCGTCATTTGTTTTTACAAAAACTAGGTCGTGCTCAGTATGATCCAATGAAAGAAAATTTCATTCCAATAAATGCACTTGTTGAAGACACAGATGTGGAGTTTTGTAAAACATATGCTAAATGTAATATCAATGATTTTAATTTATTTCTGAAAACTCAATGAATTATCCAGCTTTGCCTAACACCATTTTATTTTGAAAGGCATTAAGGGAATGGTATAAAAGAGCATCGATGATACCTGCAACTGTAAATACTCCACCTATAATCGCACAGATATTTGTAGCCAAATGACCAAGTGACCTGCAAGAAAAAAAAAGTTGATTTATATAGAAGTATTTTTAGAGCATGTACAATACAAAATTGTTACAAAAAAATACCTTTCTTTTTCTGTGTATTTAACCATTAGAGGCGAAAGTTCATAACTGAAAAACGCACCAGGCATTCCTGATTCTGCATTAATATTAGAAACAGATTTTTGATGTCTTGTTACAGAAAATTGATTACTGTGTAAAACTGTATTATCCAATTTGACATACATTGTTGGTACAATTTTCAAGTAATATTGGAACATTACAGCACCTGTAAAAAATAGTCAAAAAAAAGCGCGTTAAAAATTAATTACAAATACATTTATTTTCAATTGTTAATAATTTAATTCAAAATGTCTGGTCAGACACGAATCCAACTCAACTACCTACTCTAATCTGCAATTTTAAATAAGACACAGTTAAAAAATAAGCGGTCTAAATGAGGGCACTGCGCAAAATTTGCAGAGCGACTTTTGCTTACCGCGTCAAAAACAAGGTGGTAAGGAAGGAGGTTGGATTGAGATTGTCGGTATAAAAGTAAGATCCCCATGCTCCGATGATACGAAAGAAAGAATAGAAGATGCAAGATTGACTAAGCAGATATACTGCGCAAAAGCGGATAGATCTAATCTTCTACGTTGAGGATGGCTACGAAATACTTTTCAGGACCAAACAGAACGATTCCTAGCGGAAGGTGATGTCTGGAGCCTTAAAAATCCTCGAGCGGGTATGACAAGCCTTCGCAACGCATTGGAACGCTACAATGCACACAAAATTTCATCAAACAGTGATTATTATCACGCAAAGAAGAATATTGTTATCCTTGCATGTATTCCTTTATTATGTGTGCAATAAAGAGTGTATAAATAAATATTTTGAAAAAAGTTTCATATTTAAAAAAACCTGTCTTTTTCCTGATGTATAAACTGTATCAAACTGCATACGGTGGGATTTTGAATTTGATTAAAATTGTTTTAGAAGTTTGGGAGTCAATCGCAGACATGTTTTTAATAAGTTTTATTTTTAGTCTCGGTCGCCCAGTGGTCGAGCACACTGCTTCTGATCCAGATCCGGGTTCGATTCCTGACACTGGCTCTCACCAATGACTTTTCGAAATTGTTTTCGGAAGTTACGTGTGATAAATATCGATGACTAAAATCCTTGTGTCCGGTATGGCAATAGGTTCGCCAGCTATTCCATTTGGGACGTAAACATAACGGGGAAACGAGGCTTAACAGCCGCTGGACAGGAAGTATGAAAAATGGTAAGATTTGATATGTCTGCTAAAATGATCAAACACGGTGGAACCTGTGTCCGAAACGCTTTCCTGACCTTGAGCAGCTGGAAGTCGGGTAAGCTTCCCATTCCCCACAATTTCTTTATTCCATGTTATTATTAAAAACATTCGCATATTTTTTTGCGAATGCGAATATCCTAAAATATGCGAATGCGAATATTCGTTACATCACTAGTAGGTATGTACTTATGTTAGTTGCGTACACAGGTAAAATGCTGTATTATATTAAAGTACCTGGATGACCGAGCTATGGTCGGTATTTTCTTTTTTTTTTTCATAAATTGTGTTTTTTGAAAATTTATATTAATTACGAATTACATACTAATAAATTAATGAAATATGAATAATATTTTTCGATCTTATCGACAGAATAATAAAAAAATATTAACTGTGAAACACGATACGATACGACACGATAAACACGATAAAATGATATTTTCTAAAAATGATTCCTAGCTAGATCGATTTATCGCCCCCAAAACCCCCTATAAACCAAATTTCATGAAAATCGTTGGAGCCGATTCCGAGATTCCAATTATATATATATATATACAAGAATTGCTCGTTTAAAGATATAAGATTTTAGAAATAATAGTCAAATATCAACTATAAATTCGGAGATACATAAATTATGTAGACACACGAACCTCTCCAAAAATGTAAAAATTGGTAACATTTAATTTAGCAGAAATTGATTAAAAACTAAACCTCTAAATGACGTAAGTTACTCAACTTTCTCTAAATAGACCTAAAATTTGTACAGTCATATGTCTGAACCATAGAATAATAACGCATAGAAACTGAGTTCACGCGCAGCAAGTGAGGCAAGTTTTACTAGGCAATTTGTGGCCTAGTAACGAACGACCCGCGGCAGTGCTCAAGGTCACGTTGCGGCGATAGGTAACTTTACCCAAATTTTATTTGAAAATGACGGGTTGTGTTCTAAAATAGTGTCACAATACAACGGAAAGACTTCACAAAGATTCGAACATAACATTTCAAGTGTAAATATTGCGTTTTAACTTGTATTTTACTGGAGTTCAAAATACATTCATATTCTTTCAAAAATAGATTAAATTTAAAATACATTCCAAAAAGTTAGTTGGGGGTCATTAAAACTAAAAATGCTTAATGAATTTGACAGTCAAATTTGGTCAACTGATAATGTTATTTTATCGCAATAACATATGAGTATATTACTAATTGATATATCTATTCATCATTCGGTAAGACTATAAACGTAATGTACCCAAAAGGTACGAAGCCGAGGTAAGTATGTTCCAATTACCCCATTTTTGGGGTAATATGACTTCACTACTAACATTATTTTGACGCATTTGTGTGTATCGTAGCGTGTAACGACACATAGTTCACGCACACGCCAATTGATTTTGTGCCTCACTTTTGCCGTTTTGTTAACGCATAGAAGGATAGTCTCATACCCACAGAAATAGATCAAGATAGAACGGCTGCGATGTCATATTTCCATTCATTTCGAGCGTGTCACTTTTTTGAAAAACCACGCCCACAGCGTGACGTCATTTTCATTGTGAGCGGGGCGACTAGTTAAGAGACACACTCATTAGATTATCGATGTTAATATCTGCAACGTAACACACGTTGCAGATATTAACATCGATAATCTAATATTTTTATATTATATAATTTATTATTTTTATATTGTATCAACTTTATTGATTTTGTGTAACGATTATCATAGAAAGTAAAACATGTTAAATACTTTAATCCGACATATTAATACCTGAAACATATTTTTCCAACAGCATATAAAATTTAATTATAAATATTTTACTGTCCTTGAAACTATACATATTTATTAAATATTTGCCTTTTTGTAAGGGTTGGCCTCACAGTCCTGGTTAAATAACGAAGCCGAACGTCGACATATACCTCGGTTACTGCCCGTTTGAGAAGAACGAGATGATTTTCCATCGGCGATTGGTCAAATTGGTGAAAACTTATACTGTCAAATAAACTGCTGCCAATGTAATTACGAAGCACTTTGGTTGAAATTTGTGGTGTTAGAATAAAGTAGAGACAAAGCAAGACATGAGCTGATACTCGAATTATTATTGAATTAATTTATCGATAAGTCCTAAGACTCAACGATACATGGAGTGCCCATCTCTAACATTCGAAGACCAATCACAGCGATTAACAGACACAGCGATCAACTGGCAGGTGTATTGTGTATTTCGTTCGATTCGACGTACATTACGCGTATAATTTATGCGCGCAATGTTTTTGTATACGAGCGTTGAATGCGGACAGCAATGGATATTTATCATAACGAAAAAATATACAACTTGTGATCGTAATTATTGAACATAGTAAAAGTAAAACAATAATTTATAATCTCAAAAAACTACTTTCTACTGATTTTCTATTCTTAATGATCATACGAAATATTTCCTTTTTTCATATTTGCTTCACTATAAATTTGTTTTAAGCGACATTTTTGCAACTTTACAGGAGAGCCATTTAAAGTTTGAAATTTTGAAAAACTTAAAAACTTCTTGAGCTATTTGAACGGGGTAAACTTTGTTGAAATTCAATTAAAAATATCTAGATGCTGATGCTAATATTAAATTAAACCGACCTGTAATGACAAAAATACGTGTCGCTTAATTCAAAATGCCCTAAGCCCTTATTTTTCAGGGAATGGAAAAATGATTTAAGTGATTTTAAAACTACAATTAGCTTCAGGAAAAAACAAATAAGCGACAATGCTTTATGTTTTCAGAGTAAGTCTATAAGAATGAAATGACATGACCCGGAATTAATAGTAGAAAGCTATTTATGTCAACCATCACTTTAGACTAAAATGAGTAGGCGGCTTATTAAATTATGTAACATATAAAATTGAAAATATAACGTTTTGTGTTCCATTTATTACCATATAAGGCTATAAACGGCTGTTAAAACAACCTGGATATAGCGCAATTGCCGAAAATCTCGCGTTATTTTATTAAAATTATAAATTACTAACGCAACATCAGTTAAAGTGTTTGTTTAGTATAATAATTATAAATTAGAACAGTCTCAATTAGAACTTTATTATACTTATGCCTTTTTTTCATCTAAATGTTCTTTCAATTTTTTACAATCCTCTGGCTTCTGTTCTTCAAAATACATTGGTATAAGCGACGTTTCATGTCTTATTTGGGTGAAGACTAAATGGTTTAAGCGAGATTACACGGTATAATTGGTGGAAGTGCAAATGATTCAAATCCGTACCTAGTAAATTTTAGAAACAGGAAAAATGTTTTAAGTCTTATTGACTTATTTACCTGGGAAAGGCTAATTGGTCTATCTCTCAGTTTTTAATATGAGTGTATGGCTCAAGTAACTAATTTAAAAAAAATGCAAAATCTATGTCGCTTAAAACACTACTACTATGGAAACTTCCCAAAAACAGGGATGTTTTAAGCGCCAAAAAAGTGCTCCGATTTAAATGAAACTTGTATCAGTCGACGCAGAAAAATTTGCTGATTCCAAATGTGTATATAACTCAATATCGCCCAAAATGTCGCTTAAAGCAAATAGCCTTTCACCCCTCGATATGTTTTTACATTTTCGATCATAGAGGTCGCAATACGCCAATTTATTAAATCGCGCTATGGTTTCACTACTATAGGGTTTATATATGATCGATATTCCAAATAAATTATAGTACTTCTAGTTGCCACTAGATGTCTGTGTACTATTAAAATTCAAGCTTAACAAATTGAAAAGCTAGCTTTATCTATACTTCGGTTTTTAATTATTTCTAATTATAATGTATTTATCCCCGCGAGGGGGCGTTAAACGCTTTTGCAAGAGACATTAGAAGTTTCACTTCAAAATTAAGCACGAAACAATTTAAAATACATAAGCAATAAATTAATTTATTATAAGAAGCAATTAGCGTAAAAGATATGCCCAATAATCTATTTATATGTAGAGCTTGTGCTATAGTAGCTATGTAATTTGATAGTGAAAATTGAATAAACACTCAATATGTATGTACCTAGTTGTTGAGAACATACAAATTTGAAATTCGAGATGACACTTCACTATTGATATTTTTAGTTAAATTATCCTTTTAGTAATATTTTTTACTAAATTAATAAAATACTTTATTGAACATAAAATAAATAGTGAGTTGATTGTAGGGTAAGATCCGGACAAAATTAAAAATATATGTATGTTAAAAATGCATTTCGATACCCTAATTTGCAAATCTTCTGACTCCACTTTTTTTCGAATAGTTCATTTTGACACCGGTGTCAAAATCTATATGATCTAGATTCTATCGGGATCAAAATTTTCATTTTACGGTTAATGCAGTTTCTTATTAAAATATAACAGTTTACCGTAGCTTATAGACAGAGACTGCTGTGGGATTTCTTTCGGTTCCGGGTTTTCGGCTTGAATTTAGAAGCTGTTTACTGGAAGAAGCATTACACTGAAATTTGCTACAAGTATAGAAACTTAGCTCTGTACATTTCAATGAAATGTACAGAGTTTCTATACTTGTATATTTCTTCTTCTTTCTGTTTGAAATGAAATGTACAGATAAAATGTACAGAGCTAAGTTTCTATACTTGTATATTTCTTCTTCTTTCTGTTTCTATACTATTACTTGTTTATTCTATACTTCTATAACTTCAAATGACATATGAATGAAATGATTTCATTCATAAGTCATTTGAAGTTAATTGTCAAATCAAATACTTGCATCTTTTATTTCTGTCTAGTATTTCGAAAAAAAAAGATTACGGATATATAATTAAAGATGCCCGTACCCGGAGGATTATATCAGAGTCAGGGGCCATCATGTTTCGATAAAATGAAAATGGGCTTTATGATTGGGTTTTGCGTTGGGATGGCTAGTGGCGGTTTATTTGGAGGATTTACAGCTTTGAGGTTAGCTTAAAATTAAATATTGTTAATTTGCAAAATTGAAGGATAATTCATTATAGGCTGGTGATAATATTCAATATTAAGATACAAGAATCCAAATTTTCTATTTTTATTTTAGATATGGAGCTCGAGGTAGAGAATTAGTACATTCCGTGGGCAAAGTAATGCTGCAAGGTGGAGGAACCTTTGGAACTTTTATGGCTATTGGGACTGGAATACGCTGCTGATAGAATGGTTCCCAAACGACTCAATTTGTACATATTTTTAGTTATATAAACCTTAAGAATATAGTTTACAACTGATTTATTTTATTTAGATTAAATAAATAATATTAATTAGTTGTAGAAATATTTACGTAAAAGTAAATCTACAGAAATAGAACTCCCAAAGGATGAGTTATATTCTAATTATAATATTTTGTAATGCCAATGCCAATATTTTGTATTTTATTCCTGGGATGAAATAACTGTAGAATTTTGGGATGATATAATAATTAAATATGTAAACACTCAACAATTAAAATCTTAACTATAGAATACCATATAAGAAGTTTATATGTATAATTCCATAAACAGACAGTAGTAACTAATGTTGGTGGGTTAAATTAGTATGACGAGAGCTCTGATTTTATTGGATTGGCTTCCACCCTTCGTTAACTATAGATCAAAATACTTTTACACAAACACACACTTCCCCTCTTGCCTACATATATTAAACATGGGTCACATCAGCAGCACACTTGTGTTTATTATCTAGGTATTCAAGTTATTAAACAGAATTTAACAGTTATAATTAAAATATGAAGATTTAATTGACATTTGGCTCAAATATTTGTCTTTATGCTCTACTTTGGGTAATGATTATAAGTCAGACTAAAATACCATAAAGAAGAGACTAAAAACCCAGAAAAAGTGAATCTTTATGGTTAATATTTAGCTGTTGATAGATACCTGTGGATATTTATTACCGGTGGATTTGATCAATCTGAATAAAATGACACTGCCATAACAGTAGTGTCTGCAGAGTGCAATTACTTATAATTGATATTACCTTCTTTTGCAACACCCTTAATGCCATCCAAAGGTGCTGTGTCAGCGCCATCAATTCCAGTACCGAAAGATAGGTGATTAATATAATGTGTTGTATTAAATACTGATGATGAGTATGGCTGTACATCATGGACATGCACATGATTGATTGTAAAACTTTTTCCAGGCGCAATATGAAAACTTCCACCAACCTAAAAAAGACAAGTATCATGACTATTTGTATATCAGTGTTTTCTATTGGGCTAACATTTATATGTATTACAAGAATGGGCTGAACATTAGACACCTCAGGCATGAGGAATTGGTTCATCATCAAAATGGTTTTGACTAAACTAAATTTTGATACCGATAGAATCCAGATAATGTCTAGCTTCTGCCGGTATCAAAATGCCATTTTCGAAAAAAAGTGGAGTTATTAGGTTTGCGAATTAGGGTATTGATATGTACTTTGATATAATTAGACAGTGTTTGAATTTATAAAGATTAATCTGAAAATTGTTGTCACTAATGACCAGAACTAAACTGAATATATTGTGTGGGCAGGTGTGCATAAAGCTCTCACTGAATCAGGTGTGTTACCGGATGGTAAGCAACAAACGCCGCCCATGGACACCAGCAACACATATAGTGTTACTGTTGCGTTGCCAACCTTTAAGGGATAGAGGATAGGAAAGGATGGGGAACGGGGTGGGCCTCCGGGTACCTCTCTCACCGAACGAAACGCGGCATGAGCCACTTTACGTCAGTCTTCTGAGAGGTCGTGGTATTTCACCGGTCGAGCCGGCCCATTCATGCAGTGAACTGCTTGGCTCTACCACTGTTTAATAAAAAAATCCCTGCAAAATTTAATAGTGAAAGAATGAGTCCATGTCAGCTTACCCTGTTAACTTCCATGTAGCCATATATTTGACATCCCTCTTTTAAAGCGTTGCTAGATTTCTCAATGGAATCATCATTTTTACATTGTTCTATAGTTCTTAAATCAGGCATGGCCCACCTTCGTAATCTGTATGCCTCTTTAACATCCTCACACGTATTACAACATCTATAACAATAAGAAATGTATTTAGGCTTATTAATAATCCTACAGACACCCTTATTTATTTTTCTGATGGTAACGGTGCTTAGACTTTCCTTAGGTTTAGGTACGGTACATTTATTATTCTCCTAGCAGGCGACTACCAGTACAACTCATATGATAAAACAAAAACAATATGAACTTTTACATTACATACATCATTTAGTTCTGGTAATCTACTGTTATCCAGCTAATTAATAATTGAGAGTTAAAAGATGGAGCTAGAGAAAAATAATGTTTTTTAACTATGAAAAATCTGAGTGTGCATGAAAGTAGAATAAACGCGGTAAGAATGAGGGCACTGCGCAAAATCTGCGGAGTGACTCTCGCTGACCGCGTAGAAAACAAGGTTGTAATGAAGTAAGTTGGTTTGAAAGAGAGTGTCGGTGTAAAAGTAAGAAAGGGCATGCTCCGATGGTTCGGACATGTAGAAAGAATGGTTGATGCAAGACTGACTAAACAGATATACAATACAAAAGCGGATGGATGTAGGAGTCGAGGACGGCCAAGAGACACATTCCATGACCAAATAGAACGTGTTCTGGAGGAAGGTGATGTTAGGAGCCTAAAAAACCGACGCGCGTGGTGCATGAAAAGAGTTATGAAAGTCAACGAAGCGAGTGAGGTGTGTAAGAATCGTGCCTTATGGCGCTCTGTTCTCTCTGCCTACCCCGCAAGGGATTTGGCGTGAAGTTATGTATGAAAAATCTCTAGTACTAGTCAGTATAATCATCAATGATTATCATCACACATCGCTACCGAAAAGTGTTAGGTGTGCACCCGCAATCAAAGAACACACTCTCTTCTCTATCAATATTATACATACATACATACATAACTTCACGCCAAATCCCTTGCGGGGTAGGCAGAGAGAACAGAGCGCCATAGGGCACGATTCTTACACACCTCACTCGCTTCGTTGACTTTCATAACTCTTTTCATGCACGCGCGTCGGTTTTTGAGGCTCTTAACATCGCCTTCCTCCAGAACACGTTCTATTTGGTCTTGGAATGTGTGTCTTGGCCGTCCTCGACTCCTACATCCGTCCGCTTTTGCATTGTATATCTGCTTAGTCAGTCTTGCGTCAACCATTTTTTCTACATGTTATTGTTATTATTTTATTATTCTATCAATATTATCATCTGCAGAAATATTACTTAACATGCTATATGTTGTAATTTATAATCATATTTAAGGAAGATTATAACAATATTCAAGGAGGGTGATATCAGGCAGATCAAAACTTTTGATAATGTGGATAGTTCCAAAGGATGACATGGTGTGCTGACGCCACAGAGTAGGATAATGATGAAATGTTATTGAACTTAAATAGTTTATTAACATAACAAAGCTTCACGCCTTAATCTATCCGAAGGTGTAGGCAGCGGTTGTTAAGCGTCAAATCGCCATTGTGATTACGTCCCAAATGGTGGCGCACCTATTATACACTGGGCACAAAGTTGTCAGTAATCAATATTCATCACACAACTTCCAAAGTCATTAGTGTGAGCCCGGATTCGACCTACTACTTCTTGATTCAGAAGGGGAGCTTTATTATCTAGAAATAAATTATATCTTATTTAATACTAGCTGACCCGGCGAACTTTGTTCCGCATCAAAAGTAATAAATGAGTAAATTTTATATCATGAGGTTCAATTTGCACTATTTATCGGCACGCGTCTTAGCCGTTATTACTGCGCCACGTAACTGCTGTCCCGCTATGTTAATAATGCAATATCTTCGAAAATATTCGTTTAAATTACATGTTATAAAGGGCCAGGATCGTCTATATTACTTGCAGAATCTATTTAAGATACTTTATTGGATGAAAATTAATGTTTAAATCGCTTCGTAAATATGCCATTAATTCTCAAAAAAAGTAAAAAAATAAAAATGGTTATTGTGGGTCATCCCTAAGAGATATACATAATATCTCCTATACATAAATGTTTGTATTGATTTAACCTAATCAAATATGGAAGTTCAAATAACCAAGCTAGCTATACAGACAACACACAATAGTATTATTGATAAATAGACTTGTCATAATTTAAAAAAAACATTGAAATAATATTTACTTACAAACTATGTGGAACTATGTATTAAGCTTATGCTTAATCTATTGGTGTAAATTTACTATACTGAATCAAGAAGTCCTGGTTGGAATCCAGGCACATTAAAGAATTCTTAGAAGTTATAGCAATAGGTAGCAACCTATTCCAAAGTGCGTACATATTAGGCGAGTGTAAGTGTAAATACTACCCTTTAGGTAGAAAATAGATATGTAGTTACAAAAAATGTTCTTGATGTATCTTAAACTGTTTTCTATCATTATTCAATGATATTCAATAAATAAAATTTGTCTTACTGGGATTCATTAAATGCAGCTCCATAGCAGCTTCCACATGTTATTATTGCTACATCAGATATATTCTGTTTTACCTGAAATATAGAAAACCTCAATAGCCTTCCTAATTAGTATAACAAAAATAATAATAATTAGTTCAACAGAGTCTTGTAGTTCGCTGAATGAATGGGCCGGCTCGACCGGTGAAATATCAAGACCTTTTGGAATATCGGCGTGAAGTGGGTGGTGCCGTGTTTGGTTCGGTGAGAGAGGTACCTATTCGGAGGCCCGATCCCTTCTCCCATTCCTTTCCCTTCCTAGTCCCTTAAAGGAGGGCAACACACCACAGTGTTCATGTGTGGCGAGAAGTAACTTTCCATCAGGTGACCCACTTGCTTGTTTGCCTTCCTCTACCATAAGAAAAGCCATAGTAAAAATATTAAACATAAATTTAAGCTTTTCCTGTAATATAAAAAACCTGTGGTAATGATTCACAGTATTTAAATTAACATATAGAGGTCTAAATGACATAATAAATTATCACAAAGAGTACAAGTAGTTTATTCACAGTAGATTTAATTTAAATTTAATTATTTACAATATTTAAAAATAAAAAAATATTTGTATTTCGTAATAAAATTCAAAAAACTTTTAGTTACTTACAGTTGTAGAAGTAGTGATATCTTCCTTTTTAGGATCCTCTAATGGATTTCCATCTAAATCTAAACGTCTTTTGTGAATATTGTGCTCCATTTGCAAATGCTGTTCACCTGATGAATCCATTGCATCAAGTACTAAGTCTGAAAAATACTCTTAGTTAACACTATCTTTTCTGACATAAAATAATAATATAACTTCACACCTTCAGGTAACAAAAAGTTACCCGAAGGTGTAGGCAGCGGCTGCTAAGCCTCGTGTCGCCAATATGATTATGTCTCAAATGGAATAGGTGGCGAACCTATTACCATACCAGGCACAAAGATTTCAGTCATCGATATTTATCACACATAACTTCCGAAAATCAAAGTCATTGGTGTGAGCCAGAGTCAGGAATCAAACCCGGACCACTGGATCAGAAGCCGTGTGCTCGACCAATGGGCCACCGAGACGGTCTCTATCTTTTCTAAATTTGTAAATAACATTAAAAAGTACAATGACAGTACTGCTAAAAAAATATGCTGATAATTACAACGGGAAGTCATACAGTATAGACACCATTTTAATCTATTCGTTAAAGTATAGGAATGATTAAAAAATTTAAAAATAATAATCCTACTGTTATCACTTGTTGCTAATATGGGTCAGGTATTTCATATAATTTAGGATTTATAGTCCACATAATTTTCATGGTTAATACTTTAACTGCATACTTACAATTACATGAGATAGATGGTATAATAATGTCTAAATTAATTCTTAATTTATGACCTCTTGAGGTGTCCACAAAAAGTTCCTCCGAAATGTTAGGCGACATGTAGTTAGATAATTCGGAGAGGAACAATAGTAACATGATAATTCCGCCACCTACAGATACTGCAATAGATGAAGAAAATGTTAAAATATGAAATTATTACTCTCCTGAACCTTGTAGCAGAGGAGACCTCAAACAAATATATTTCAGTGTACAAAAAAATAACGTAATACTTTAAAAAGTTTCTATATGAAGTCTGACATTGCTTATCATTAATGCATAATATGTGTGTTTACATAAGTAAACAAGCAAAAGCCATGGATAGAATAAATATTATGGAGCAAAAAATAATAAATTAGTTTACTTGCTGCGCCGGTAGTAGTTTTTATTCTAAAATCCTCCAATGTCTTGGCATATGCATCTAGATGTTTAAATTTATCAATTAATGGTGAAGACATTATTATATTACGAAGTTTGTGAAAATTATAACAATTTCCTAACTTTTGAGTGGAATTTAAACAATAACATAACCTAAAAGTTTAGGTATTTTTTATTTTTATTTTTAGTGCATATGAGACAGGCTAAAATTCTCCTCATGAACTTTCTCTTGAAGGGATGGGTTTTTTTACTGTGGTCAGCAATATTGATAATACTTAATTTCAATTGATGTAGGTAACTAGTATATTTGCAATGCTAATAATAGTTATTGGTAAATTGATCAGGATCAGAATCATCAATAGCCTGTCCAGTTAAAATACGTCTCTCAAATATTTTGGCCAATCACAAAACGACCAGTGTTTCCTTCCTTTCGTTTATGATTTACTCGAATTGAGTTTTTGCTATTAATAATATTGAATGATGTAGGTCAATAGGCACAGCCACCAATTCCATACTAACTCCATCCTTCCTTTCCATCCAACTTTGAAATACTATGACCTCTCATGGTAAATGAACCACAACATTCACAAGAGACGTTAAGGTTTAGAGGGAAATCCATTAGAGGACCCTAAAAAGGAAGATATCACTCCTCGTTTTCCAATAACAGCACTATAGCGCATTATGCGGCATAATGCTGATGTTCCAACTATAGCATCGCTACGCACAATCGGGCACTCTTGTAAGTAATGCTTTCGCATGATGCGTGCCAGGGAGACCAACATTACCAACTCATTGACAGAAAATTATTCACTTCACTTCACTTCACTTCTTATTATTGGCTTCGCATACTAGCTAATGCGACTTAGCTACTCTCTTTATTTTCTACTTCGAACGCTTCAGACAGAAGAATTTGAACGGTTAGGAGGAGAATATGGCCAGTTAAGATGACCGCAGGATTTCTTCAACCAGCGTAGTAAATGAAATCAGAATCCTCCTTCATTGGCGCGTATTTATAATGACTGGTTGTTATTTATATTCTGCCAGGCTTAGTTGCATTGATGTCATAAACCAGAGGAAACAGATGAAGAAAGGATTTAAATAAACTAAATTTCGATTGAGTATTTTATGACCCATATGATTTAAACATTCAACTACTTTCTACCTACAACAAAAAAGAAACAAACACTATTACCAGTTACTACTAGAACACTTATAAAAAACGAAAATATGAATTTTAAACTAGCAATTATAATGTTATAATTATTTACTGCTACAGTTTACAAGAAAATTTTTTTTTTTTTAACGAATTTACATAAGATGAACCGTACTGTATGTGAAGATATGAGAGAGAGTAGGCATTTGAGAGATGTAGGACGAGGAATTTCGGAGGGAAGGACATCATAGAGGGATTGTCGCAATCTCGGACATGAGAAAAAAAGGTGATTGACATTTCCTTCATCCAGTCCGCATTCGCAAAGAGATGAATTCCTGATCCTGAGCTTAGAAAGAAATACAGGGGTACAGGGATGACCAAGTCTAAGGCGGCAAATAGTGGAAACTGTACGTTTGTCCGCTTTACATGACTTAAAAAACCATGGAGATGACGGAATGTCCGATTGGACATCGGCGTAATACTTACCTTTGATTAATTTTGATGCATTCCAGGCAACAGTCCATGATTTATTCTGCAGCGACTTAGCAAGTAGACAAAGGTCCTGAGAATAGGTTTGAAAATGTTCTAGAGTGCCATTCTGTATTGCTAATCTAGCACAAGAGCCTTCATTGACGTTACCAGGGATTCCGGAGTGACCCGGGATCCACGCAAGTACAACTTTTATATTGAGTTGATGGCACTCCAGAAGATTTTGTCTGATTTTAAGAATTAAGGGAGAAAGAGATCTCGAACGGAAAGGATTGGAGAGAACAGATTGAAGAAAACTTTTAGAATCTGAAAATATTATGGAATTATTAAGGTTATGCGATTTGATGAAAATAATAGCTTCCAGTACTGCCAGAGCTTCGCCAGTAAAAACAGTAGTAGAAGAAGGACATTTATAATTAAGAGTAATTTTAGAAGAGGGAATCCATACAGATACACCAACACAACTATCCGGCGATAATTTTGAGGCATCAGTGTAAAATTGATGCCACCCATTAAAGTGACGGTAAAAATTATCATGAAAGGCGCTGTGGGCACCAGGGGTATGTTTGACTATTCCAAAATTAAGAATGATGTTGGAATTAAGGGTTAATGCGTCATAGGGAGTAAGATATATTGGATTCATCGAAAACTGGTTTATAGGGTTGGGAAGTTGAATGAGAGTTCTAAGACTATGGAGAAGGCAAGGTAATTTATTTTCAGAATTGCCAAAGAGTTCTAATAGATAATATAATTTTGGAATAAGGGGGTGATTTTTGTTCTGAATTAATTTAAAAAGGAAACGATCAGAGAGAAATTGCCTACGAAGATCCAGGGGAGGCTCACCACAATCAACCTGCATAGCATTGATGGGTGAGGATTTCATTGCTCCCAGGATGATTCGTAGACATTTGGATTGGAGTTTAAGAAGATTAACGAGATTAGTTTTATTACAGAAGTTAAGAAGAAAAGAACCATAGTCCAGTTGACTGCGTATTATGGCATTGTACAGAAGTTTTTGAGTGTACGGATGCGATCCCCACCAAACACCTGAAAGGCAGCGAAGGATATTTATGCTCTTTTCACATTTTTGGACTAAAGACGAAAAGTGAGGGGAACCAGACATTCTAGAATCCAATAATATACCAAGGAATTTAACGACATTTGATTGTGGAATGATCTCGTCCTGAACTGAAATAGTTATACGGGGAATAATTCTTTTTTTGGTGAAAACTACAACTGAGCTTTTCGATGGTTCACTAGAGGAAAAGGGATGATCGAAATCGTCTCGAGAGGGTATAAAGATTGGAGCTGTTGGCAAGGAAGCCAAGGAGGGAACAGATGGAGGGGCAAGTTTATCTAAAAAGGCCTCAATCCAAGATGAAGGGTCATTGGCTGATATATTTTGGATGTTATAGGAACCTCTAAAACGTCTTATTTGATCCCAAATAAGTGAGGAAAGGGTTGTAGGCGATAAAGATCTACAGAAATTAATTTAGCTGCAGAATGTTTGTATCTAAGAAAGTTTTCTGGGGACATAACCCGATTGTAAGCTCTCTCCGCCTCTCTTCTCTCCGCTACAGCCGCAGTACAATCAGAGTCCCACCACGGGGGGGAGACTTTGAAATCTCTTGCAACCTTTTTAAGAGGGACATGAAGAGAGGCAGAAAAAACAATACTTTCAGTATATGCATTGTAGCAGGTAAAAGGGGACTCTTTTATATTACGAGGAAGTGAATCTAGCTGTCTGTCAAGGGTTGAAGAGTAGGACTCCCAGTCAGCACTAGAGAGCCTATATCTAGGAAGAGGGGATGAATTTGTAGGCGGAGATACACGATAGTGAGGAGATAAGGATAGAACGATAGGAAAATGATCACTTCCGTAAGTAAGGGGAAGAAGTTTCCAGGTCATATTTAGGAAAAGAGAAGGAGAACAAAGAGAAAGATCCACAGCACTTTTTGGATCTTGAGAAGGGAGAACCCTGCGGGTAGGTAGAACCATCATTGAGGAGGCATAATTGAGATTCGTCAATGACATCCATTATGGAATGGCCAAAGAGATCCGAATGGCTATGACCCCATATAGTATTATGAGCATTGAAATCCCCCATGACTACCATAGGGGAGGGAATACAAGAAAGGAGGTGAAGAAGATCAGGGATTAAAGCGGAATTAGGATGTGGAATATAGATGGAAACATAAGATATTCCAAGAGTATTGACAGCAACGATGTTGAAACCTGGGGGGTGAAATGGAAGGAATATTTGATTGAAAGGAAGGGAGCGTTTTATGAATAAAGCACTACCTGCATAGCCATCCACATTATCATCCCGAAGGCAGGAGAAACCTGGAATACGGAAACGAGATCCAAGCCTCAACCATGTCTCCGAGACGGCAATGATAGATGGGAAAGAATGTTGATTAAATGGGTCAGTTCATGCTTTTTATTTCGCACGCTCCGACAGTTCCACTGTAGAAGGATCACTGGATCCATGTTGAGAGGTTAGGGATACTAGATGAGTGAGTTTGGAGGCAACATGGGACGGTAGGTTTTGAGGATTTGAAGAAATAAAATCGATTAATAAAGATAAAAGAGTTTCTAAAATATTTTCTCTTTGAGGAAGAAGTTGGTGGTTGTTTAAAGCACAACCGTTTGGCATAGATGATGGAGGTTGTGAGGTAATTTGCCTATGAGCAACTCTATCATATGCTTTACCCATTGGGATTCTAGAGTGAGTAGAAGCGGATGATGACAGTTAAAATCGGGATTTTTGAGGAGTTGAATGAACAGGCCTAGGAATTTGATGAGCTTTGGAGAGGGAAGGAAATGTAGGTGAATCTTTAGCTACCTCAGAAAAAGGGCGAGATACTGCAGAAAATTGTGATGAGGCTTCTTCATATGAAACTGAGTTTTGGGCCATTACAAGTTTTATTGATGTCTGTCTTTCACGCTCTGGACAGGCATTGCTCGTGGCGAAATGCCGACCAGAACAAAAAAGGCAAGAGGATTTGGATTCGGTGACTTCACAGTTTTCCCCAAGATGTTCTTGAGCACAGCGGAAGCACCTAGGTTTAGACCTACACTGGGCCTTAGTGTGACCGTATCTGGAGCAAGAATGACACTGGATGGTCGGATAAATGTATATTTCTACAGGGAGAGACGTATAATACAAAAACACCCGAGATGGTAGGGATTGGCCTTGAAAGGTGACCACCACTGACTGAGTAGGCACCCATGTAACTTGACCTTCATCTATTTTTTTCCTGTTTAATCTACGCGCTTTTAAAACTTTGCCACAGCCAGTAGGTAGGTTGACATCTTTCGCAAATTCTTCCATGGAAAGATCTGTGGGGACTTGCCTCACCAATACCATTCTGGTCACATTGAAAGTAGGGACGGTAGCTACATATTTGCTCTGTAATAATATGGGAGAGGTAGTAAAATTATTAGCATCTTCAGCAGATTTAAACTGTACTGAAATTTTATTTCGTCCGACTCTTTTGATGCCATCAGTACAAACATTTTTCACTTTGTGGGTTGTAAGAAACTGGCCAAACTTAATAGGACGGATAGACGTGGCCGTTGCTGCATCAGAAGAAGAACGAGAAACATGTACGATAAAAGGACCTTTGTCTAATTTAGTATAGTTATTAATAGCTCCTACAGTATAGGACGGGTCAGAGTAAACAGTTTGTATCGAAGGGGTAGCTGAATCAGGGGATATAATTTGTTTTTTAATCGGATTATTGTTATTTGGCTCAAGTCGTCGTTTCATAGCAGTGCACGATGTACTCGCGCCAATCACCATCAATGTGGGATCCGGAGGATCAGGAGGATCAGGAGGCGGCGGCCGAGCCAGCGCATCATCCCAAATATCCGATTGCATATCTGAGAATAATCTCAAATACGCATGGACGTAATGTCAAAAATATGAAAAATAAAAACTTACCGCTAACCGCTACTAAAAAACACAAATATTACTATAACAACTTAAAATACACTATAATAATCAAATCGGACATAAAAAACTAAGCAAATAAGCATTTTACGCTAAATAAATAGCTAATACGCGAATTCAGGTTTGGTCGTCAACACTTCCAAAAGCAGAATAGAAAATTATTAAAGGTACTGTTACACATGCTAATAAAGAGCATGCTCATGAACTGTCAACACGTGCTACCAATGAGCATGCTAGTTTTAAATAAATTACTAGCATACTCATTAGGTAAACCTTTTTACAAGCGCTTAAATCACCCCCCTTCAACCCGCGCCTCAGAAAGCAAGCTCATTAATCAAATGGCTGTCGATTTTCGAGTATGCTCGAAACTAGCATGCTCATTACTAGCAAGGTCTGCACACACATGCTGCATGAGAGCATGCTAGTGCTCGATACTAGCATGCTCTCATGCTAATAATGACCATGTGTAACAGTAGTGAGTGTTTTTTGTTTTATTTTGGCATTAATCACAATGTTTATACATTTTCTTTAGTAATTCTCGGTGGTCCAGTGGTCGAACACATGGCTTCTGATCCAGAGTTCCGGGTTCGAATCCTGACACTGGCTCACACCAATGACTTTTCGAAAGTTATGAGAGAGAATTCGAGAGTTATGAGCCTCGTGGCGCATTGGTAAAAAACTACCGGCTGCAGCAACGAGGTCGGGGGTTCGATTCCCACCCGAGCACAAATATTTGTGACAAACATGAATATTTGTGTGACGTCTGGGTGTTTTTCTATGTATTATAAGTATGTATTTACAAAAGAAAAGTATATATGTATTATTATCCGTTGTCTAGTATCCATAACACAAGCATTTAGTTGCTTAGCTTGGAACTAGAGGGCGCTGTGTGATTTGTGTCGAAGATATTATTATTATTATGAGTGATGAGTGAGAACCTTGTGCCCGGTATGGCAATAGGTTCGCCACCTATTCCATTTGGGACGTAATCATAATGGCGAGACGAGGCTTAACAGCCGCTGCCTCCACCTTCGGGTAACCACGGCGTGAAGTTAAGTTATGTATGTAACTAGCTGACCCGGCAAACGCTGTCTTGCCAAAAATATTATTTAAAAAATAGGGGTTGATCGTAAGGGGTTGAAAATTTAGGGTTGTATGTATTTTGGCATCCCGTTTTATAAGAAACAGAAAAATTAAAGAAAAAATATTGAGCGGTGGGCTACCCTTGTGATTTAGGCGGATGAAAAATAGATGTCCTATTCTCAGACTTACCTGATATGCACACAAAATTTTATGAGAATCGGTCAAACCGTTTCGGAGGAGTATGGGAACGAAAATTGTGACACGAGAATTTTATATATATGATGATAATAACATTTGTTAAACAAATTATACCTTGACAAATATAAACTACAATGACACGCATTGTTTTTTGGACATAATAAAAGTCAGATCAGAGGGCTGGTCTATTCTTCGCACAGAGGATTAGCATTGCCATTCAGCGTGGCAATGCGGCCAGTCTTCTCGGCACGCTGCCAGTAGACCGAGATGCGGGGAAATTTGATTTCAGGTAGTTTTTTAATTGTATATATTATAAAAGTTAATTCAACTGTGTTACAAAAAAAGCAATATTATACATAGTAGCATTGTGCGGCACTGAATCGCACAATGCTCTGTAATTGGAAGCTTCTACAACTGTAAAAATATTTTGAGTTTTATTTTGAATTTTATTACTAAATCTATACTTTTAAAAAAAAATCTCTTTGCTCTGTAACTTTTCTTCATGTGTGTACCGCAACTTTTTGAATCGTTGAAAAATTTTGGCTCGTAGGAAAAAAGTTATTGATTACTGAGCTGACCCGAAAAACTTTGTTCCGCATCAGAAAATAAGTATATTTGTATATATTTAAATAAGTACAATAAATAAGTAAATTTGGGATTTATGACTTTTCCTTTACCATAACATACATGAATTATACTCTCCTCTCTTAAAGATCTTTGCATATTAGGGGACAGACAGCTCAAAGCGACAATAATATACATATAAGTACTATGTAATGATTAGGTAATTTTACCATTCTGATTCTGAACCGATACAGGAGAAAGATGGGAAAATATCAAATTTTATTTTTAATCATAATATAAACAACCGCACTGTTTTTCAGCTTGGAGGGAATTTAAGTAAGCTTACTTTAACTTCCCTTGAAAGGTTTGATTACTGAAGTTTTTAAGGCAAATGGAAAAATACCTTAATTAATACTAAAATTGATAATAATTTTATATTACAAGGTCCGAAAAAAAGCTTTTTTAATGGGATAGGAGGGCAAACGATGTCACCTGATGGTAAGCAACCAACGCCGCCCATGGACACGTGGCATGATCCACTTTACGTCGGTCTTCTGAGAGGTCGTGGTATTTCACCGGTCGATCCGGCCCATTCATGCAGCGAACTGCTTGGCTCTACCACTGTTGAAATAACTTATAAAGAATTTTTTTTTTCATTTAAAAATTACGAGTATTATTGTAACTTAGATAATTGTAACGGTAACTGTAACACTGTGTTGCAGGTGTCAACGGGAGGCGTTAGTTGCTTACTAGCTGCTGGTAAGCAACTTACTTGCTAGTAACGAGTTCCATGAACACCTGCAATAATGCTGATGGTAATCAAGTGACACACCCAGGCGTTTGCCCATTTATTGAAGACAGATAAAAATTTGATGAACCTCAATGGAAAACTATGGTTCAACGCCGCCTGAAGTAACTGTTGTCTGTATTGTATGATGTGTTATTTAGAATAATATTATATATTTGAACATAGACAAGGAAGTCCTGCCTATGTGCTTTTTTTCAAATTTGTTCGAACTCCCCGTTTCTAATCCAGAAGGGTTCGAACCCAGGCTCTCACCGTTAATTTCTTGGAATATTTTTCGGAAGTTATGTGTGATAAATATCGATCACTGACAACTTTGTGTCCGGTGTATGGGTATTAGGTTCGTTACCTGTTCCATTTGGGACGTAAAATATAGATTCGGTGAGTTGAGACCGGAGTAAAAGCCGCTGCCTACACCCGTGGATAGAAAAAGACGTGAAGTTATGTGTTTTGAAAAGCGAAGAAACATTCGCACACCCCTACAAACATTGCATTAAATATAGCTAATGTTCGGGGATCACGTAGCTTTATAATCGAAAAGGATTTTTTTTAATCAGCCTAGATGTTTTTAAATTAATTAATGACAAACAAACATACAGTAAACATTTTCCTATTTATTAGCTATCGGTATTAGCTTTGGTAATAATAATACTTGCTCCATAAATAGTTATTTTGCTATAAGTCTTTCAATGTGTATAGCACATGACAAGATAACTGATAGAAAGTAAAGTTGGTTGTAGTAGTGCCACTATTTGTAGGTCACCGTTGCACATTTAATTTAATTCCACCTGTTGGTAGTATTATTTACAACTTAATTTAGTTTCACATTGGTAGCAAAGGCATTATTAACACAGGAAATAATCAGAAACAAAATATATGTAAAATTAAAAATTTATTGTCCATGTCGGTTAGAACTTAAATAAACTCTAACAACAGTTTCTAAGTTGTTTTCGCTAACGGCAACTGGTATTTGGCATACATGAGATGTTGTTCGGAACTATGTTTATATTTTCCACTTTACATTAATGAATCTTACTTACTTAGGTTAAAGTAAATTACAATATTGTGTAGAGATTATTCTCGGTACCTACGCAGTCGCCCCGCCACAATCATAATAATTATTGTAATTATTATTAACATTATTGAGTATTATTTACATGTGTACAGTCTTTTAATTTATCTTAAAGAGATCACTTCTTAACATTGAAGCCTTCACCCGTAGGATCTAGAATCCATGGGTAGTTGTTAGGACATTCCATGCAAGTGAAAAGACGTAGAGTCTCTCCTGGTATTTCCCGAGTAGTTAGAGGGCAGGCGTTTGGCAACGAACAGAAAGGTTGTCCTTTAACGTCACACTTGTCTTGTTTCCATTCTTGGAAGTCCCTGAGCGATGACAGTTCTGTAGGATTCTGCATCCATTGGATAACTTGAATGAGAGAAGTGAAATAGACGTCGTTCTTTTCTAACATTTCTTCAATGAATTTGATTAATTCTTCTCTGAATTCCTTTTTGGATTTAAGCCATGAAGCGTGGAAGTGAAGACCGAGAGGAGCACGGTTGGTGCCATAGTGACGGTTGAAGTTGTGACGCAAGAGACGAGCGAACTGTTCGCCGGTTTGAATGTTGGAACAAGAATCAACCACATGACAACCAGGAAGTGATTCATCGAAAGTTGGGTCGTCTCTTCTATCCAGCTCATTCATGACCATTTCCCAAACGGGGTGGCTTCTGGACGGGCAGTTGTGTGCGTTACCGTTACATTTGTGAGGCATACGGAAATAGAGCGTGTAAGGCCAGATGGGTACGCGGCTGAGAGGAGCAGTGATGGAGGCATCGTAAACGAAGTACTGATCTGCCATCATTTCGAATTGTTTGTTTCCACCCACACGCAGATACGGGGCACGGACGCCAATGATCGAAGAGTCAGTGATGTTAGCAAACCGCTCAACAATTAAACGAGCTCCAGCCATTTCAGCTAACCAGTCATCATAGCTTCCACTGGTCCAGTATTGAGGATCATCTTTGTGAGTGATAGAGAATACAGAAATTTCATGACCTTTGCGGTGCAATTCTTGGACGCCTGCGTAGTTTGTATATTTGTGTGAAACAAAGAATGTACCACGAATCTGGCAGCCGTTAGGGTTATGACGATTTCCATTGAATATTTGTTCATATAAGTCAATGTTGTCGACGTTGACAGCTCCGTTGAATGTAATGGTGATCATCTGAGGGACTTGATTTGGTTCAATACCTCCTGGGATACGAGTTCCATCGGCAGAGCAGAAGCAATCTGGCAGCGCACATTGGTTGGGGTCGCAGTCAGGTGCTCTATTGGGATCAACGTCGACAGCTGTAAAGTTTGAAAGTGATGTTAAGTAAAACTGTCATTTCCAATAACATTTTAAATACGACGCAATGTGAACCAATACATACTACAAGCGTTCTCATCGGACTCATCCGCACAATCAGGCTTGCCGTTGCAGAAAAGTTCTTTTTCAATGCAGTCTCCACTTCCGCAGGCTAATTTTCCCTCGGGGCAGATGGGCTCGTCCGTTTTTAAAATGGGCAGTATTTTTCTTGGCTCTGTAATATTCAAAAACTATAGTAAAACGAAGCTATTATTGGGAGACTCAACTCCCAGCTTTAAGTTAATTCCGATATGTTTATGTAGATGTATAAGTGCCTAAGTTCTTTGTGGTTTTTTTTGTAACAGTGTTTGGGGTTCAATGAGAAGGAAAAAGAAAATTAAGGCATGAAAGAATGATTTCGTTATCAGAAGTTATAAAGAAGGATACAAGAGAGAATAGTCGATATTTATCGATACCCTAATTTGCAAACTTACTAACTCCACTTTTTTCGAAAATGGCATTTTCGTTCCGGCAGAAACTAGATATTATCTAGTTTCTGTTAATTGCAAAATTTTGATTTTCGAAAAAAAGTGGAGTTAGTAGGTTTGCAAATTAAGGTATCGATATGCTGAATAATATATGTTTATGTTAAATTAGAATTATTTGACGAAATTTTATCGATAGGTAGGTACTTACATACAATTAGAAAGATATTTAACTGACAATAAAGAGGATGAAAGGATATTGTTTGAAAGATCAAAGTTACCCAAATTGAATTCAATGTTTAGTTTTATTAATAAAAAGCTGAAAGTAAAAATAAAAGCACTAAAAATTGTGATCAAAATAAATAAATAGTGTTTTTAATAATTAGCTAATTCAAAGTTTAGCTAGCTTTTTATTCGTAAAATAAAACAATGAATTCTTGCATCAAAGGCCAAGAAAATTTAGAATGGCAATGACGTCGGTAATCATACTTATAGCCTATTATTTAGGTTAAAGCAAGATTTGTGTATAATACATAAGTGCTGGTATGAATTAGTGTTATTTATACTATAATATTTAAAATAAAGTTTAGTAATACTTAAGCCGCTGGTATTTAGAAAATATTTCCTTATGTTCATAGTTGACGATATAAATAATGTTACAGATTATCATGGTAATGAAGCTGAAGCTGATGTTAGTTTTTGAAGTGTTAGTTGTTGAAGGAACAATAGAATTGTGAATGTGTCAAGAAATAGCTAGGAAAGAGTGTGTCATGTGTCCTTGGATTTATGTTGTGAACTTTTTCTGTGAGTGCACAATAGTGGCTTATTTTCTCAGGTCATTGGTGAAATCTATTATGTTTCTATTAAGTTTTACCGAGCGGAACACAAAGCAGAATGCGTTTGGAATTGTATGCGCTTTTCTTTGACGCGTAAAACCTTCATAGTGTTTTGAACAATTTCAGTGTACCTATGAAATTTCCATAATTCTTGATTTCGTGTACATTTGTGTATCATAAAATTTGTTAATGCATAATAATATTCGGTCGATACTCTGTGGGCAGTTCCCTCTGTCGGGGGCCTCATGCAATACACCTTATTTATTTTAACTACAGTGCGACGCGGCCCCTTCACCCAAGCCTGTTTGCTCGCTACTCCCTATGTAGCTTCAGTTTGCCACTTACTCTCGAGTTTGCCACAGTTGCTCACTTTACCCTTCCAGTCGCAGGTTTGTTTATCGAGATCGAATGCCAGTCCAGACGGGCAAGTGATCTGTTTAAGACCTGACCTAGTGCACCTGTGTCGATAAGAAATATCATATTAAAGTAAATAGCTACAAGAAGGAAGTGGGCATTCGGAAGGCTAACAGGTCTATTTAACCCAGCAAAGACGCGGAACCAGATCCACTACGAGACAGACGGAAGTTTAGCCCTCCGCATAACCACTTCCTCATTACATCTGAACTTACTTTCTATTTCTTTGCAATTCTTAACATGTGTTTTCCAGTCACAAGTTTGGCGGTCGATATCGAATGCGAGCCCGCCGGGGCAGCGCACTGACGCGAGTCGAGTGACGCCATTCTCACCACCCTTGTCGCACCTGTACACAGCGGAACTGTGAGCTTTATCTGCACTTTACACCTTACATTATACAATATATGCATTTTATGTCATTCTTCCCATTTCATATAACTTCTGATATTTGACCTGTACCTCAGTAATAAGTCGCCGGTATCCTGATTGTGCGCCTGATACCTACCTATAGGTGAGTGTGAAGACGTAGATTCCAATATACCTACTTAAATTGAATGAACGATTTTGAATAGTTGCATTTCTAAAAACTGGTTCCAAATTATACTCCTCATGAGCTGATTGTTAACAGTCTCGGTGGCGCAGTGGTCGAGCACACGGCTTCTGATCCAGAGGTCCGGGTTCGATTTCTGATACTAGCTCACAGCAATGACTTTTCGAAATTGTTTTCGGAAGTTATGTGTGATCAATATCGATGACTGAAAACCGACTGAAAAAATTTGGGACGTAAACATAACGGCGAGACAAGGTTTAGCAGCCGCTGCCTACACCTTCGGGTAACAAAAGGCGTGAAGTTATGTTATATGTTTTATGAGCTGGTTGAAAATATGGTTTGATAAGAAGAGAAGTTAAACTAGAAGTTTAGCTTACACATGGCATCTCTAAGTAATAAATATTAATTTAGTTGTGGAGTAAATACAAAATAAATTTACTTTTAATATTCACGGCACGGTAATGCCGGTTCTCGTCCCAGACTAGAATATAAAGTTGTACACTGCATTCACGCATAACCAAGCAGTGTCCATAAATACAACGAACGACAAAACAACGGTCCTCAACCATATTCTCAACTAAAATTAATACCTGACCAATGTGTTGGACTTTTTTCTTGTAAATACTAAAGAAAACATACAACAAAACAACAAAGAAATTGTTCTTGATTAAATTACGTATCGCAAAAAAACTATGATCAAGAAAAAGAAAAGAAAAAAAAACCCTACAAAAGATCACGTAATGTTGGTTTGCAATAATGACACTGATTTATCTAGGTGATGTCATTGTTTTGGTACTCAAAATGTCGACATTAGGCACAACCTTCATGTCATATACATTGTTAGACAACTTATAAAACCTTGTCATGTCTAAGCGTAGCAAAGTTTTAAATATAAGTAGATCGCGAAACAGTTTGTATGAAACTGGTTTTCTCCAAGCTTTTGATATGAACATGACAAGTTTATGACGACAGACTAACAAACAACATTGCGAGTTTGCGACTCAATCGTGTTGCGAAATTATTGCTACACATCTCGTTTATATATATTTTGTAGTTGTTTCATCGAGTCAAATATGTAAAAAAGTTACCTCACAACATCACGGCAATCACCTTCGGTGCTTAGACGGAAATATTCATCAGCTGGACGACCCTCGCACAGTTGTTCTGGGGTTGCATCGTCACCACCTTCATCCTCTTGTCGCTTGACCCGCGTCTGACCGCTCACTGCAAATAACGACATTTATATAATCTGCTATTTATCTTAATGATATGTCATTAATTATAAAGATAATTACACGAACGCGCGATGCAAAATCGTAAACAAACTTTCTAATATAACATTTTATATAGTTTATAGAATAACTAACAGTAAATATTCTATTTCGTTTATGTGTACAAGGAGAGGTTTTTATTATGAGAAATATACCAGTTGTACATTCTTATTAGGTAATACCACTTAACGTAAGCTGTGATTACGAAACTATGGCTAATGGAATGCTGTACTGCCTGCTGCAGTTTCATTGCATTGCTGAATGTAGTCATGTATGGATGTGTTTATGTCTTACGCAGAAATTGCGCTAAACATTTAACGCAATCGAAGTCATTCTCATTCCTCGAATTGTATGAAGTTTATTGCCGTTTTCAAATAACAAGATGAAAAAAAAAAAATAATAAAAATGAATGCCCAATGTAATAAAAAAATGTCTTTCGAATTAGATTTATTTGTTATTTTTATGGGTATTCTATATATAGAACTATTGAAGTGAACTGCTATTCCAAGTCGGCATTGAAAGTTCGAAACGTCGAAAAGAAATCGAGGTCAAGCGAAGTAACGAGCCACGTAGCTACTTGCCGGTGTTCTTTCTTTGTTACTCCAAGTTGAACTTTGATTTAAGAGAACGTTCTCGTGCATTATAATAATTTTAATATTATATAACTCAATAAATTATTGTTGGTATTGTAACATTATTTAACTATAAACTAAAAAAAGATGAATTTAATTCGAATGATTACGAAAGAGCGACTTGTTACAACAGCTAAATGACTAAAAATAATTATTTTAGAAATATGAAATAATTATGAAAAAAAAATAACTTAAGATTTTATTGGAAATTATTTGAATTTTTTTTTACATAATATTTTTGCAATATATACACATTAGTTTAAAGAAGCTAATTATATATACTTATTTATTTTTAATTTAATTTACAATTTAATATTGTGAAATATTATTCATTTTCGATTTAAAGCTGACAGACTGGTGTCAATATGTAAAAAAATCAGGGTTGACCATTATTTATATTGGCTAGATTTTTTTTGATTCCAGAGAATTATGGATAATATTTATTATCGTATATTGATTAACTCACCGAGAGAGCTGAACAATAACACACAGAGGCACAGACACGTGTGTCGAGCCATGTTGCTCGGCGAGGACTGGTGGCTGCGACGTTCGCCGTCAAGAAAGTGCAAGAGGTCTCCGGTGGGCGGTGCCCCTCTTCACCTATTTATATAACCTGCCCACAAAGTTAACACCAGGCGTGCTCAGACGCATCAGCCGTCCTGTAGGTTCTATTACTTTAACCATAGGACGTTATGGTTTCTTGGTATTAGATATGATCGACATAGATTCGATATATATATCGAATTTTCGTATTCAGTATTAGGGGGTTTTAGAATTTCAAACTAGACCGATTTGAAATGACGTTGTATAATATAGAGACAGATATGAAGAGATATGTATATCTCGGTGACCATACAGGGTTTTCTAGATTCCCTTATAAAGTGGATAAGAAGTGTTAGCTTTATAATGAATATTTATTAATTTTAATATCATCTCGATGTCCAAGTAGTTGAGTTTGACTATTAGTTTTACCTACAATCTGTTGAATACTCGATTGAATTGGCATATTGTTGCTGCCTACACCTTTATGTATTGAAAATGTTATGGTAAATTTTTAAATCAATATACGCTTGCCAGTGAATTATATCGTGGAGCTGTTTGTTAGTTAAGTATAATTTTATTAATCGTTTCTCAGTATTTACTGGATGATGTAATGAGCTTTTGGAATTCATTAGCTCATGACAAAGGCTCCGTATTGCATGTCTTCATATTTCACGGGTTTAATAGTAACGACGAAATATCTCCAAAGACAAATTTTAAAGTGCTTACAAGTGTTACAACTCCTTGATAGCAGTGGAAATTACTAGGAGGATTACGGGTACGTTTGAACTATGTCTAGGAGTTGGATCTTTTCAGGTTCATTTGGTGAAAATAGGCTTAGTGTATTTTGTATTTTTTTATCATACCTTATGATTTAATCTACATCGCGAATGTTATATCAACAGTTATAATAATTCAAGGTTAAAATAATTTATTAAATATTACCCTTAAAATTACAGCCTTAAGCTAAAAATATAATTTTCGTTATGAATGCTCGCTTCTTCGTTGCATTTTCACTATCACAAACATATTTATTCTGTCTGAAACTAGATGGCATTGTATGAATTGTATTCATATATATATTTTTAGGGGGTCATGTCAAGAGCGTGCGCGTCGCGATCCCTGCCGTCCCAGTGGGACGCAATCTTGACCAAAGCAAACTCAGCCGGACGGGCTGCTAGGGCGTGCCCCGCAAGCGACGGGCACCGATTAGCCCCCGTCGGTGCGGCTGCATGCGCATGCGGCGAAGGGGGCCGCCACCCTTCACGCAGCGCCAATCCTGGCGGGACGAGGAGAGGGGAGTGCCGTATAGGCACGTGGAATGTTAGAGGTAGCATGGCAAGAAAGATGAATGAGATGATGGATGTATTAAATGAGAGATGCCTGGATGCCTTATGTTTGACGGAGACAAAGCGGAGGGGGAGGGAGACCGAGGACCTCCCCGGTGGCATGGTAGCCCTATGGTCCGGAGTGGACCCGGACGTCCGTGCCAGTGGGGGTGTTGGAGTCGTTCTCTCCTCCCGCTTTGCTTCCGGAGTGAAAGATCATGAGTTGGTAGGCCCAAGACATCTTTGGGTTCGAATAAAACTGGGGATCACGCGAGTTTTCCTGGTCGCAGCTTATGCTCCCGTTAGCTCCGCGGATCCCCGCGAACTCGAGGAGTTTTGGGAAACTGTTAGGGATATTCTGGATCTAGCTGAGGAAAATGAAAGGATAATTCTGTGTGGTGATCTTAATGGGTGGGTCGGAACCAAGCGAGACGGCCTGGAGGCTGTCCTTGGTCCGAATGGTGACAAGAGAGTGAATGATGCTGGTAAGCCGATATTGGACGTATGCCTGGAACGGAACCTCCTTGTGTCTAACACATTATTCCGTCATAAAGATATTCACACGTATACGTGGAGACGGAATGAGCAAAAGAGTATGATAGATTTGATTTTGATAGATAGTCGTCTCCGAAATACTCTAAGGGATACAAGAGCCTACAGAGGCCCCACTCTTGATACGGACCACTACCTGGTGGTAAGCCGATTCGTGGGCCTTTTCAAGAAGTGGAGACACTGGCGAGTGCGTACCCATTTCGGAGAGCTTGAAAGGATAAAATGTGAGAAATTAGAAGATGAAAGTGTACGGAGTATGTATGTAGGCCTAGTCAGTAAAGGACTCAATGAGACGAGTCTTTCTGACCTAGGTGTTGAAGAATGCTGGGAAAGAATGAAAGAAAGTATAGTGAATAGTGCAAAAGAAGTATGTGGTAGTGCAAAGAGGCATAAGATTCTGAGAGGTGACGCCTGGTGGGACGCGGATGTGAAATCCAGCGTCGAAAGAAAGAAAAAAGCATGGTTGGATTATGTCTCAAGTTTGAACCAGAATGATAGTATGACAGAGAAAAAGTATGAGAGCTACCGCCGCTGCAGGAATGTTACCAAAGCCTTAGTGAAAGAGAAGCGTGAAAGACTTGTTGCGAATGAGGAAGTGAGGTTGACGGAGAACTTCGAGGCGAATAACAAACTCTTCTGGAGGGAAGTTAGAAAGTCTCGGGGTTCTTCGTCAACATCCAGAATGGACAAAATTATGTCTAAGTTTGGTGACATTCTTGCAAACCCAAGCGATGTATTGGGCAGGTGGAGTGAGTATTTTGGGGAAATGTACGAGTATGTTCCGGATGTGGGCGCCGCGGGTGAGCCTACGGCTGACACCGCTGCGCCAACATCTGATGAGGACATTACTATGGAAGAGATTGAATGGTCGATACGAAGTATGAAAAATGGTAAGGCAGCTGGAATTGATATGATGTCTGCTGAAATGATCAAACACGGTGGATCCTGTGTCCGGGACGCTTTCCTGACCTTGAGCAATCTGTGCTGGAGGTCGGGTAAGGTTCCCATGGACTGGAGGCGCGCTGTCATCGTGCCCTTGTATAAAGGTAAGGGATCACGTATGCAGTGCGCCAGTTACAGGGCCATCAGTTTGATCAGTTTAGCAGCAAAAGTGTATGGGAAAATTATTGAAAGGAGAATGAGGGTGATATCTGATGGAGTGTTGTGGGAGGCTCAGGGTGGTTTCAGAAGCGGACGAGGGTGCATGGATCAGATTTTTTCTCTCCGCAACATCGTGGAGAAACAACTGGCTGTTAACCGGAAGGTTTTCTGCGGTTTTGTGGATCTGGAAAAAGCGTTTGACAGAGTGTTACGAAAGGATCTGTGGGATATACTCCCGGGCTACGGGGTGAGCGGAGCACTGCTGCTCGCTGTGCAGTCCACTTATGAGGGCTGCACAGCGTGTGTGCGTGTTGACGGCGGCTTGTCCCCCTGGTTTGACGTCAATATCGGCGTCAGACAGGGTTGCGTGCTGTCCGCTCGACTGTTCATCCTGTACCTGGACAGTTGTCTTCAGAGAATGAGATCGATGGATGTAGGGATGCGAATGGGTGACCTAGTTGTGAGCTGCCTGCTTTACGCAGATGACGCCGTGCTTCTAGCCGAATCGCCGTCGGACCTGCAAACACTAGTCACTACTATGAAAGATGATTGCATGATTAAAGGCTTGCAGTTGAATGCGACGAAAACGAAAGTAATGGTGTTTGAAAGGGAGGAATCCAGAACAGATGCAAGGATAATGGTTGATGATGTAGTGCTGGAACAGGTGAATGAAATTGTATATCTTGGATGCGCTTTTAGCAGAGATGGAAGGTACACCGCGGATGTAGAAAGACGAGTGGCGATAGGAAATAGCGTAAACGGAGTGTTGGGCAGATTCCTGGGCGCAAAAAATATTAGCAGAAAGGCCCAGTTAGCAATCCACAATGCAGTCCTGATCCCAACACTAACTTATGGAAGCGAGAGCTGGGTATGGCAGAGTGTGCATGAAAGTAGAATAAACGCGGTAGAAATGAGGGCTCTACGCAAAATCTGCGGAGTGACTCTCGCTGACCGCGTAGAAAACAAGGTTGTAAGGAAGGAAGTTGGTTTGAAAGAGAGTGTCGGTGTAAAAGTAAGAAAGGGCATGCTCCGATAGTTCGGACATGTAGAAAGAATGGTTGACGCAAGACTGACTAAGCAGATATACAATGCAAAAGCGGACGGATGTAGGAGTCGAGGACGGCCAAGACACACATTCCAAGACCAAATAGAACGTGTTCTAGAGGAAGGTGATGTTAAGAGCCTCAAAAACCGACGCGCGTGCATGAAAAGAGTTATGAAAGTCAACGAAGCGAGTGAGGTGTGTAAGAATCGTGCCCTATGGCGCTCTGTTCTCTCTGCCTACCCCGCAAGGGATTTGGCGTGAAGTTATGTATGTTATGTATGTATTGTTTGTGTATGTAAATTTGTTTATATAGTCTCGGTGGTCCAGTGGTCGAGCACCCCGCTTCTGAATCTAGATATCGCGGGTTCGAATCCTCACATTGGCTCACACCAATGACTTTTCGAAATTGATTTCGTAAGTTATGTGTGATAAATATCGATGACTATAACTTTGCACCCGGTGTGGCAATAGGTTCGTCACTTTTGGGACGAAACATAACGGCGAGACAAGGCTTAATAGCCGCTGTCTACACCTTCGGGTAGAAAAAGGCATGAAGTTATGTTATATTTGCATACTCAGAGAAGGCTCTTGTTTTATGTATTTCTACATTCAAAGATACATAGGGCATAGAATCCATGCTTCCACAGGCCACAAGGTACTATTTAATATTGATTGGACACACATTATGAAGTTACTAGTGCCAAATAACACGTTGGTAACTTAATATGCTTATAGGTAAATTGAAATTTGTTTTTTTTTCACAATTTATTTTATTAGCAAAGCTTAAAATACTTGAGCGTTTTTTTTTATTAGTACTAAAGAAGTGACACGAACATACTTAACTATAAATGGTAACCCTCAGACTATGTAATGCTTGTGTAAACACGACAAAGCGTAATCAATATGAATTGTGTACTTTTACTTAGAACAAAGGAAAACTTAGCGGTATTAGGTATGATTGTTTCCAGGTAACCTTAGAAAATCCTATCGCACTACATGGCAGTCTGGTAGACCACATCATAATGATAACCAGTCGAGCTGGCGTGGCAACTGCAGAATTGTGAATTAGTTTATTTTTGGTGTTATAATTACCTATTGTTTTCACAAAATTTTTACAATTGAGAGAGATAGATACTGGGACAACAGCAATGTTCGGATTCCTTTTCAGTTTAGATAGACACAGAGATAAACGAGCCAGGTGTAATTCGTACAGTCCTGTAAATGTATAAGTAAAATATTTTTAGATTCCGGGTTCATGGGACCTAAAATATCGCCCTGTAGGCAACCCTCCCGATTGCGAGTATCCAAAGAATGCAAACTAAACGTTTGTATCTTTTTAGTGCGTTTGTGTAAAAGTTTTTTTTTTCACAGCTTCGAGGCACAGTAGCCTTGAGTAGTTACTTATATTTCAGCTTGATACCTCCGCGATTTTCTGAGAAAAAGCATCATGACCGACAGAATGACGATAGATATGCTGTTTTTTTTTCTTTCTTAAAATATCCACAGAAATATTGACTACCTACTCCAATTTTTCAGCTTGACCGTAGTCTACAACTCGGGTTCACAAATATCTTTTAGCTAACCAGAATTAACGTCTTTTATTTGCTATAGGATGCAATAAAATAGAAATGCATAGTGACAGACGGCTATACACTTTCGTCTGTACTAGTTATGTAAGTAATGTTAGAATTTTCGCATTTAAGAATGCAAATATTTGTTTAATTTATGCGAAAGTAACTCTGTCTGTCTGTCTGTTACGCTTTCCCGCTTAAACCTCTCAACCGATTTTGATGAAATTTGGCACAGACAATCTTTAGACTCTGAGAAAGGACATAGGCTAAGGGATAAAGATGTTGAAATAGAGGTTGAAAGTTTGTATGGAATTTCTTAATCTTAAAAGATAAAACCATGAAACTTGATAAGCGTTTTTGCAATTTCGACCTGTGAGGGTATGAAATAGGGGTTGAGGGTTTGAAACGAAGTTCGCTGGCTCAGCTAGTTAATTATATATAGGTACAACATTATGTTTTTTGTAAGTTTAATTTTGTTTAACACGCATAACTGCTTTCTTTTCTTTTTAAAAAAAATATTTATAATCTGCTGCTATGAACTTAACTTTAAAAATAATAGATAATTAATATTTTTCTGGAAGTACAAATCTTAGAGTCACATAATTTTAATAAAAGTTGTTTGATATTATCAATTTAATCAGACCTCTCAAGTAATCTTTTTGAAATTTATTTATTTTATTTACTGAACGTTAATATTTTCATTAGATTAATGAGATTAAAGTTTACAGCAACTTGGGGCTAATCCTTAATATAATACATAAGATTTCCACCTATATATTGACTCATCACGATATCTCTGGAACCATAAGGCGTAGCGACTTGAAATTTGGTAGGATTATTCCTTTCGCTGAGTAGAGGTCAGCTAAGAACGGATTTTACGAAATTCCACCCACAAGGGGGGTTGCGGGGGTGTTAACAATGGAAAATTCCCATTTTTAACCTATAGCTGCTATCGACTTCAAATTTGTCGAAGATATTGCAGTATTAACATAGCGGGGCAGCAGTTATTACTTTTGATGCGAAACAGAGTTCGCCGGGTCAGCTAGTCCTTAATATAATACATATCTTTTTATACAAATGTAGGTGGTTAAAATAATAAACAAAATATGAATCTTATTTATAATTTGTAATTATAGATGAGATTTATATTTTGTATAGATTAATAATATATCGATTTTGTTATTGTTAAAAACATTCGCAAAACATTCGAATTGTTGCTCGAGAATGCGAATAAAAAGAAACATGCTAATATCCGTGACTACGAATATTCGTTACATCACTAGTCTGTAATGAAACCCGCTATAAATAATGGAGGCTATTTTGTTCTACTTGAAAACTTTGTGACTTATGACAATAGGTTCGCCACCTATTCCATTTGGGACGTAAACATGACGGCGCGTCGAGGCTTAGCTACTGCCTACAGTTTTGGGTACAAAAAGGCGTGATGTAAGTAGACTCGGTGGCGCAGTGGGCGAGCGCACGGCCTCTGATCCAGAGGTCCGGGGTTCGATTCCAGACACTGGCTCACACCCATGACTTTTCGAAATTGTTTTCGGAAGTTATGTGTGATAAATACCGATGACTGACAAACTTTGTGCCCGGTATGGCAATAGGTTCGCCACCTATTCCATTTGGGACGTAAACATAACGGCGAGACGAGGCTTAGCAGCCGCTGCCTACACCTTCGGGTAACAAAAGGCGTGAAGTTATGTTATGTTATGTTAAGGCGTGATGTTATGCTCACGTTTATTTGGTTCTATGTTCCATAAATAAACAAAATTTAATATAGGGTATAAAACATCAGTCATTGGGTTATTTGACCATGTACCTATTAAAAATTATCACGGTGAGACCCACATCAAATTATAGTCCAATCAATTGGATTCGCAGATTTTTTTTTAATTAATTAACAATTTTAATCATTATGCATTTTTTTTCTATTGCTATGAATGGTAAATAAATGATAGGTAGGTAAGTAGTTGCCGTGTACTCGAATTAAAATTCGATCTTTTAAAATCAGAAGAGTTTTTAACAGTGATATTAACAGTGAGTTTATTTTCAAAGTCAAAATAACTTTATTTTAACTAAACTAAAACTTAACAAGTACAGATAATATATTAATCTTATATCTTTAAACGAGCAATTCTTGTATATATATATGTATATATATATGTATATTAATTGGAACTCGGAATCGGCTCCAACGATTTTCATGAAATTTAGTATATAGGGGGTTTCGGGGGCGATAAATCGATCTAGCTAGGAATCATTTTTAGAAAATTTCATTTTATCGTGTTTTATCGATAATCAACTTAAACATCAACTTACTTTTTGGAATTCCTGACATCTATTGGCGAATGCTATAATTATTTTAAATTGTGAGCAACTAACTTGCTTTAACGACAACAACACTAAAGCTATTCCAGCAGATGGCGTTGTTTATAAAAAAAAAGAAAATACCGAGCAAAGCTCGGTCATCCAGATATTGAAATTTAAATACAAACACGAGCGCTTGTGGAAAGTGCCTCCGTGGAACAAAAAAAGACAATCGCCGCTTCGAACGCAATCGCCACGAGCGGCCCGATTCCGAGTGTCATGAGAAGAAACGGGCAAGAAACTCATGTGCCAAATACTCTTTTCAAACCATTTTAAATCAATACAATATTATTATCACTACTGAAAACAAAGCAGTAGATTAGTAAATAAAAGGTGTAGCAACCAGAATACTCGACAATCACAATTAAGACCCAATCAAATTAAAATCAGCTCCCTACATGCTAATTAAGAAATTCTATGCGATCATAGTAGTCGAGCACAACTGACGCGACATCTTTTAATTAGAGTGGTAACGTTGTGCAACAATTGTGGCGAATATTAAAATTTAAGGATCATATATTGAACACAATACAATGGCAAATTTAAAATTTAGAAGCTATCAGCAATTATAACAGAACGCCTCCACTCAAGTTCACCAAGTGAACAGTAGTAGAGCCAAGCAGTTCGCTGCATGAATGTGCCGGTGATATACCACGACCTCTCAGAAGTTCGACGTAAAATGGCTCATGCCGCGTTTCGATCGGTGAGCGAGGTACCCGGAGGACCACCCCTCTCCTTTCCCATCCTACTCCCTTAAAGGTCGGCAACGCGACTGTAACACTATGTGTTGCAGGCGTCCATGGGCAGCCTTGGTCACTTAACATCAGGTGACACGCATGCTCGTTTGCCCTGTTATCCCATAAAAAAAGGAGTTATGAAACACTTGGCCATATGGAATATGGATAGGTTCATAAATACATTTATTTATTAGTTAATTTAGAAGTGTCTATAAAAAACCTTTAGATTGTTTGTAATAAAAGAGCGATGAGCAGGAAGTATTGCTGTATAAAGTTTTAAAAATAATTATTTGAATTCTAACAGACAGTGCGTCATGGAGATACTGTAAATTCTTTAATTTATGACTAATGAATGACCATAAACAATATTGTTAATTACTAGTTCTTAACTGCAGTATCTCTCGTCTCAAGAAGTCGCGGTTTCGAATCCTGGCTCCACACCAATGAATTATCGAAATTAATTTTGAAAGTTATGTGTGAGAAATATCGATCGACTGAAAAAATTGTGCCCGGTATGGCAATAGGTTCGCCACCTATTCCATTTGGGACGTAAACATAACGGGGAGTCAAGGCTTAACAGCCACTGCCTACACCTTCGGGTATAAAAGGGCGTGAAGTTGTGTTTTAAGTTTAGTAAAATAATATTAAATTGGAATTTGTTTTTCACTTATTTATACAGTACAGCCTAAATTTACTAAATTATTACACATATTTGTTATACTACTAACTGGTTCTGATTAAATAAAAAACATCTTCCTAGGCTTTCGCGTTTATAATACTAAGCTCTCGCCGATAAAAAAATACCGACACACATTCACGACAAGTTCCTTGCGGTGTAGGCAGAGAGAGAGCATCATAAGGCACGATTCTTACACAGCTAATTCATTTTTTCATCTTTAGTAACTAGTGTCATACACGCTCGTCGGTTTTAGATACTCCTTGATAAAATCCAAATAAATAATCTAAATCTTATATCTGAGCAATATGCACGATAATAATGATGGGCAGCATCTTAAGAGTGGGTATAACGGGGCCTCTTATATCACTAACAAGTTGTTCTACCAGTTACGAATATATGTTTCCACGGTGTGTGAACTAAAACTATGTAATGGTTTTGATTGGTCGCCGCTAAAGACGTGGAGACCGATCGATCATGATCACCCTAAGATACATATATCTTGGACATATCTTGGACACAATACACACACAGCGCCTTCTAGTTCCAAGCTAAGCAACTAAATGCTTGTGTTATGGATACTAGATAACGGATATTAATACATATATACTTTTCTTTTGTAAATACATACTTATAATACATAGAAAAACACCCAGACACCACACAAATATTCATGTTTGTCACAAATATTTGTGCTCGGGTGGGAATCGAACCCCCGACCTCATTGCTGCAACAGGTAGTTTCACCAATGCGCCACGAGGCCCGTCAATAACATAGATAAATAGCTTCTTTAAAGTCACCAAGTTATTTGAATAATCCAAAGAAATATCATACCAAGTATCTGTAATTGTTTTTTTTATTGGATATGAAGGCCAGCGAGCAGGCGTGTCACGGTGTGTCCTAGATGGTTGGTGGTTGGAGCCATCCAGTTCGCTGCATTGGCTTGCTCGATCGCTGAAATACCACGACCTCTCATTACAGTGGCTCATGCTGCATTTCGTTCGGTGAGAGAGGTACTCGGAGGCCCACCCCCCTTTCTCAGTTCTCTCCTACTCCCGTCGGCAACGGAACGGTAACACTGTAAGTGTCGTATCCATCCATACTATGGTATCCATGGGCGACACAGGTTGCTTACCATCAAGTGACGGGCTTGCTCGTTTGCCCTCCTATTCCATAAAAAAGAACTTGTTGATAACCTGTAACACACATACTGTTACAGATACAGTTGCGTTGCTGGCCTTTAAAATGGCATTGGGAATAGGTATAGGTCCGGAGTTGGATGGCAAGAGGAACCTATACATAGACACTAGTCTCATCGAGCGAAAAACATGATTTACTTTACGTAGATATTCTGCGAGGTCGTGGTATTTCACCGGTCGAGATAGAAACATTTGAGTCATTTCTTTCTATTGACACCATAAATTATTCAATAATCACTATAAAGTGACTTTCTCAAAGCAACAAGTACTCAAACTTTTGTAATCTGTTGAATAAATATAAAAATAGTGAAATTATTCCCAGACATTTTCTTTATAATGGAAAGCATATAAAAAATTATATAGTATTTAAAAAGAAATTCAAGAGACAATCTAACATTTATGTTGATTGTGAGAGTCAAATTATTGGTTTATTTTTTCCTAAGCTTTCGCGAACAATACCTACACATAGGATTGAAATACTCACACCAATGGATTTAGCGAAAATGGAAACTGCACCGCATCCGAAACGTAAAAATAAATAAATAAAATAAATTAAATAAATGCGGTAACATCCATGGATGGGATAAAAATACTACAAACTCATTGGCTTTTTTTGGTTGATTGATATATTAAATAGTCATCGCTATAATTAGTTTATAAATATAATAAAGATTAACTGATGTAACAAGAAGTAGATAGGAGGGCAAACGACCACGCGTGTCACCTGATGGTAAGTGACCAGCACCGAATACTTGTAACACATATAGTGTTACAGTTGCGTTGCTGACCTTTAAGGGATTAGGATGGGGAAGGGAGGTGGGCCTCCGGGTACCTCTCTCACCGAACGAAACGCGGCATGAGCATGCAGTGAACTGCTTAGCTCTACCACTGTTAAAAATATGAATGTACATACATACATAAATTCACGCCAAATCTCTTGCAGGGTAGGCAGAATGAACGGAGCGCCATAGGGCACGATTCTTACATACCTCACTCGCTTCGTTGACTTTCAAAACTCTTTTCATGCACGCGCGTTGATTTTTGAGGCACCTAACATTACCTTCCTCCAGAACACGTTCTATTTGGTCATGGAATGCGTGTCTCGGCCGTCCTCGACTCCTACATCCATCCGCTTTTGCATTGTATATCTGCTTAGTCAATCTTGCATCATCCATCCTTTCTACATGTCCGAACCATCGGAGCATGAACTTTCTTACCTTTACACCAACACTCTCTTTCAATCCGACTTCCTTCCTTATAACTTTGTTTTCGACGCGGTCAGCGAGGGTCACTCCGCAGATTTTGAGCAATGCCCTCATTTCGACCGCGTTTATCCTACTTTTATGCACACTCTGCCATACCCAGCTCTCGCTTCCATAAGTTAGCGTTGGGATCAGTATTGCATTATAGATTGCTAGCTGGGCTTTTCTGCTAATATTTTTTGCGCCCAGGAATGTATGTATTTTAGAAATTTAAAATACATTTGTGTTCATTTCTACGACGACTAAGTCGCGGGCAAAGTAAGTAGGAAACATGATTAATAAATGAGGGGTGTGTGTTATTATATAATTTCATTTATTAATCATCGACATTATAATATATATGTCAAATATGACAGATTTTTTTTAATTTAACTAACATTTTACTTAACTTTTTCCTTACCTAATCATATCAAGTTTCTTTCTAAGAAACCAAGTGTTCTGGGGTCAAAACATACAAAATAAACATTTGTAAACGTCAAAATATTTAAATTGCAATATCAATTTAAAACGATCTGCCGTGCGCTCTTCTATCTTTGTTGAATTATTAATTAAGAACGCATTCGATCAAGGTTTTAAAATAAAAACTTAAAATTAAAATCGGTCGAGGTATTTGGGCGCTAAATTGGTTGAAGTTACAGATATGGGGATATTAATTGTACAGTATCCCTTTACTGAGGTTGGCGTTTAAAAATTAGCTTAATTGAGAAATATGTATTCATGCCGTCTTTTAGATAATAATACCGTATATTTAATTGCCGTATATTTAATATATAGAATAATTGAGCAATCATGACTTAAGCTCGGGTATAGAGAGATCCGTACGTTTATTACTTTTTTTAATTCACCTTATCTATTGCCTTAATCTTAGTGAAATGTTTATTTTGTATCTTACACCAGAAATAACACCTGATAGAATGCACTTTATATTTTAATTATTAATACCATTTTTATACTTCATTGTACATCACAAGAAAATTACAGAAATACATATATAAATTTACAATAATAAATTAATATGCAAAGGCGAGCTAACTCACAGTTGAGTTTTGCACTAGTTTTTATTTTTTTAAAGAATGACGTGTGTTAAATATACTCTACATATATACTCTAATTTAAGCCCGTTTTCCCGATTTTTGGAAGCTTGTACTCAAACTCGCCAAATTTTAACCTCCAAAAATGGAATAGGCAGAAAACCTTTTGCACAATTTTATCAGTCTCAAATTAATATATATATACTTATGAAAAATAAATAATAGTTTAAAAAAACTATAAAACACGCTTTTTATTGAAAACCGAACTAAAAAATAGAAAAATAAAAAAAAAAAACTTTATTTTAAAAAAAGCGTGGGGTGCTTTTTAAGATATTATCGAAATGATAATCACTCTACTCATATCTGTCAATAAAATATTTATAACTATTGACACCATGCACCCCACGCTTTTTTTAAAATAAAGTATTTTTTTTTTATTTTTCTATTTTTTAGTTCGGTTTTCAATAAAAAGCGTGTTTTTTAGTTTTTTTAAACTATTATTTATTTTAAATTTTTTAGTTCGGTTTTGTATGACAGCGCGTTTCTTAGTTTCGAATTTGAGGAATAGCGCCATCTGTGACTTATATAAGGAACTCGTTTCAAGTTGATAACGTAAACTTTCCGCTGATTGCAACTAGATGGTGCGATTTGTGAACTTTCATAGTTCACAAATCGCACCATCTATCGTTCAAAAAAGCGTGGGGTGCATGGTGTCAATAGTTATAAATATTTTATTGACAGATATGAGTAGAGTGATTATCATTTCGATAATATCTTAAAAAGCACCCCACGCTTTTTTTAATTTATATTCATTGAAATTTTTAACACTATTTTCTTAATGTAAATTCATTAAAATTTATTTTCTATTTTTTAGTTCGGTTTTCTAGTCTAGAACTTTCATAGTTCACAAATCGCACCATCTAGTGGCAATCAGCGGAAACTAAAAAAGAAGTCGGTTACAAACAAACCTACAAACCTACAAACCTACAAACATACAAACATACAAACATACAAACATACATACAGGTGAAGCTAATAAAAAGCTAATAAAAATGTGTCATTGTTCCAGAGACTTCTTGATTTCTGTGTCCTGGAGGTTAAACCCCCCCTGGGTTTAACCTCCAGGACACAGAAAAATATTAGAATTTCGTTGTATCTGGTTCGATTTGAATTGATTAAAACAACTTTTAGGATTATATCGCGTTTATTTCTTACGTAGTAGTAAGTAAGAAATAAAGGCGATATAATCCTAAAAGTTGTTTTAATCAATGAGTGAGATTCGCGAAAGTCTTAGAAATAAATCGATTTGAATTATTCAAAGAGTTTATTTAGTACACGGTCAGTAATGAATATTATTCATATGGTTCCTCGATCCCCTACGGTTAAATACGGGTATCTAAAAACTACTACCTCTAATAATCGTCACTAGTATCGATGTCAGTCAACCTTGAAAATCGAATATATATTTTTTTTTCTATAAAATGATTTTTTTTCATAAAACAGCATAGTTTGCATACTTGCAAAGCGAGACTCACTTTCGATAACATATCTAACCTGTTTTATATAAATTTATGTCAATGTCAAATAAAGGTGAAAAGAAGACCCCAAATATATAATTTATACAATACAAGTCAATAATGTATCTATTTGATACAACTATTAATATACATGTGTGAGGTTAAATTAGGGAATTATGTTACCAGGTCTTTTGGATCCGGCATATGGCTGCATTTTGTACTAGGAATCATTTAAAATTTTATTTATAAGCATATAAATATATTCTCTATTTAAAACATTCGTATAATAATTACGTAAAAGTTTATACGAAAATGTCAATATATTCAAAGGTCATATTAATTTAAATAAAGTGTACGTACTTTTTTAAGATGGTATGTCTGTCAAAAGTCAAGGACGTCAAATAGTTTGGAGTCGTTTGAAAATGGAATATTAAATATGTTACTGGGAAATATTAGCGTATAACTGGATATCGATCTCTTTACTATTTTTTAAAAGCTTTTATTTAGCTTGCACTGTATGTATGTATGTAAGTATGTATGTTCGGTGGAATCTTGCAACTCAATTTTGAAGTAGATATCTTCAACCGATTGAGCTGAAATTTTGTATACACGTTTACTTTGGATGACAATGCATGATATAATGTGTGACATTATTCTATATCCAATATGGCGGACCACCCAAGATGGAGGAATGGATACTTTGAATGCATTTGTGCAATATGGGTATCAAATGAAAGAGCTTATTGAGTGTAACTCAAAAAATAATATGACGTCATTCTAAATCCAATATGGTGGAATATCCAAGATGGAGGAAAACATAGTTTAAGCTTCTGTACAATATGGATATCAAATGAAAGGGCTCATTGAGAGTAACTGAAAAAAGAATGTGACGTCATTCTAAATCCAATATGGCGGATCATCCAAGATAGAGGAACTGTTTTTTTAATGCATTTCTACAATATGGGTATCTAAAGAAAGGACTTGTTAATAGTAACTCAAAAAATAATATGACGTCATTATAAATCCAATATGGTGGAATATCCAAGATGGAGGAAAACATATTTTAAGCTTCTGTACAATATGGGTATCAAATGAAAGGGCTCATTGAGAGTAACTGAAAAAATAATGTGACGTCATTCTAAATCCAATATAACGGATCATCCAAAATAGAGGAACAGTTTTTTTAATGCATTTCTACAATATGGGTATCAAATGAAAGGGCTTGTTGAGAATAACTCGAAAAATAATGTGACGTCATTCTAAATACAATACGGTGGACCATCCAAGATGACGGCATACATATTTTTGATGCATTTTTACAATATGGCTATGAATTAAAAATGATCATTGCGATTAAATGGAAAAGAAAGCTCTAAGCTGAAATTGAATAAGATGATCGCCTTATTGAAGAGCTGGACTGTTTGAAATTAAGCGGTAAACTAACTTGCAATAATGATGCGTTGAATGAAATGACACTAACCTAGCCAGTTAAAACTAAAAATAAGAAAATAAATTAAAAGCAAAAATCCTTTTTAAAGAAGCTTTTATTTAAGCGCTCTAAAAATAAGGAAATAATATTTCCTTAAAAATTTCAAGTATCAACTTAGAGCCTCAGTATGTACAAGTTATATAATAATAAAAGCTTGTCGCGAGGTTTGACTCACTATCAGTAGGTAATTAAATTGCAATAGATAATATAGTAAAGTTAGTAGATTAATTTACATGAGTGTTTTGCCCATTTCTTCTCATGACAACCGTACACTCAGAATCGTCCGTGCGTTTTTGTTCCAATGAGGCAATTTTCTCAAGCGCTCGTGTTTTAATATGTTAAGCTTTAAATATAATAATAAGTTAAATATCTGTTTTTACGGACTATATTTAACTGTGTGTGAAGACCCAAGAAAATAAAGCTATTTTGATTTGATTTGACATTATAAAATTAGTACAGTTTGTTTACAACTCGCGCGACAAGCTTTTATTATTATATAAATTGTACATACTGAGGCTCTAAATTGATAGTTGAAATTTTTAAGGAAATATTATTTTCTTATTTTTAGAGCGCTTAAATAAAAGCTTCTTTAAAAAGGATTTTTGCTTTTAATTTATTTTTACTATATTTAATATCACGTGACTATAGAAATATAGCACCGTACAACAATATATTCAGTTCTTGGTAAACTTGTTTTGAACTTTTAATCTAAGAACACCAGGATTATCCTATTTCACTGTATTTTTTATATGTATATTATACCTACTAATTGACCCCGCGAACTTTGTTTCGCGTAAAAAGTAAGGAAACAAATATGGCCATTGTGGCTTATCTCTAAAATATGGACAAACACTGGACTTTTCTGTTTACCTTCTTCTGATGTATGTTAATTATTAGTAGTAAATTATTTTGATATATCACTTAAGGTTCAGCCAGCGTTTGCTATTAAAGTCCTAAATCTCGAAAGTGATCATTTTTTGTTTAATATGGATAAATAAAAACCACCCCGTTAACACCGTCTGTCTATTAAAAAAAACACATAATTAATTATCCGTTGTGAAGTTTCAAAGATACAAGGGGACAGATAGCGGAAAGACTACATTTTAACTTTTATAGCAAGCGTGGACTATTTTATATTAGAATGCGAAAATATAATTTACCAGTATATATGTGATTCTGTAACTGTTTTATACAATGCAGGACCCTGTCGCTTATTTATCTGCATTGTGCTCATGTAAAATAAATAATTAATACAGAATTATGAAATTGAAATGATAGCTTACCTACATTTTTTTTTATTTCGATATCAACACTTACATGATAAATGGTGAAAGTACTTATATTTGTGTGTTATCTAATAACTCTGTAACACGCCAACAAATCGCTGTGAATTATTCCTACATACGAAATATAAGTGACGAATTTACATATTTACAGAATATTTTTGATCCGGAAATATTTTTATGATTGTGTTACATCACTATTGTGATATTTCTCTATCACTACGTAGGTACATAGCCAAAATCCGAAATAACAACTTTTTTCATGTTCTTTTTTTAAATCATCTGAGACAAATTAGGCAGGAATTTCAAAATTTTCAAGTAAGTAAAAATAAATCTTAGGCTAATTTAAATCATAAAAATATGGGAATAACGACCGGACAATTAGTTACTTCTTCGATAAAATTGCAGTCGAATGTTTTTGAATCAAAAATGGCCTTGTGGCAATATCCGGGTGTCTTGATTATATAATTGCTCGAGGAACGGACGGCGTGGTCACACAGATCGCGGCATGGTTAACTACGATCTACTTACAGCGATGAGCGAACTGATATGTCACGTGGCGGTAAGGGGCAATTGGCAGTCAAGTCACATAAGTATGTACACGTACCTACATTACACTATTTTTGACTAAAGAAAACATGTTCTTTTTTTTCTTTTTTTTTATTAGACGATGGTTATAACATTGTTCCCGTTAACTACCATTGACTTATCATTTGTTGGTGAATCGTTACAATAGTTTTTTTTTGCGTTTGACTTTGACACACTTATATAGGTATTAAAATTTAAACAATGACATATACATAATTATAATTGCTGTCCGACTCAATTTAATTTTATTATCGTCTATTTCAGTGTAATATTAACAATTATGAAATCAAGATTATCAAAATAATTAAATTATTATACATACCATAAACTTAATTTAAGCTTAATTAAGCTTATAGTACAAACATATATACGGAAAATCGATGTGCAAAATTGAAATTCTGTAAATATGATACTTCATCCCTTATTATTATATATCATGATGCTGTATAATAATAAATAAAAAACCAAATTATAATTAAGGAAGCAGACGACAGCTGCAAAAACTTGTTTTTTATTTCGATTACAATCGCAAAAACAATGCATTGTTACTTGCCTAGCGTATAAATCACTTATTTAAGTTTGACATATGCACTAAGTAACATAACACACATAACATAACTTCACGCCGTTGTTACCCGAAGGTGTAGGCAGCGGCTGTTAAGCCTCGTCTCGCCGTTATGTTTACGTCCCAAATGGAATAGGTGGAGAACCTGTTGCCATACCGGGCACAAAATTTTCAGTCATCGTTGTTTATCACACTTAACCTTCCAAAAATAATTTCTAAAAGTCATTGGTGTGAGCCAGTGTCAGGATTCAAACCCGGCCCTCTGGAACAGAAGCCGTGTGCTCGACCACTGGACCACCGAGACTAATCAAAATGCACTAAGTGGTGAAACTAAATTATATATAACTCTGTAAATAAATTGTAAATATGGTATTATAAACTATACAATTACAATATATTGTTAATATACAAAAATTATTATGAATTTCAAAGAAAATTGCACATTAAACATTTTCACTTCTTGCTCTTGTGGGATTTCATCAAATTCGGATCGCCTCCTTCCAACCTCTATACCCAATTCTCTCTTTATATATTTCAGCTGTCCTTATACAGAGGTTTTAAATTCAAATATCTAACTGTTTCTTTGTTATTTCTAACTTTACACCTAAACATTCGTTTTCGTCAGTTATAGCAATATAAAATAGTATAATGCAATACTAAAAAACATTTCAATATATGCAAGATAACATGAATACTACGATCGCCGTCGAGTGTGACGGAATAGACTCTTTTGGCATATTTTAAGTTGCGTAAGTAATGTAGATGATTAACTAAAACATATCACCATTGAGTCTGGATGTAACTCTTTTTTATCTTGTTAATACTTTTCCGATTCCTGGTAGAAGAAGACATTCCCAAGGAGTGGCGGCCGGTTGTAAAACCACAGCTAAATCTTTTGAAAACATCGATAGTTAGAAAGGATGACACGTAGCGCTGACCCTTCTTAGAGCGGGATGAGGGCAGGAAAATGACGAGATAAACTTTTAAAGTTCGACAATAGTGAAATTCGGACTGACACTGTTAAAAAAAGAATTAGCATGATTTTTGTTGTAATGGCTAGAAAAGATAAATAGATTTTCTATCAGCATGCCAATTTATCTTTACTTAAATATCTAAACATCTTAACAAACTATTGTATTTATAATATTAGTAAGAATTTAGATGTATTATTTAAATATAATTTTATTTTACGGTTCAAATACACCTATTTGAAACGTAACGATTCTGGTGGAACTTATTGCCATACAACAGGCACAAAGTAGTAGTGATTGGTATATAATTTTACTTTATCATTGCGAAATTATATAAAATTTATTGAATAGATTAAAATTATTGATTGATATATGCTGAGCCTTTCTTGAATTGACACAGGCTACTTGCAATTCCAGCAATACGATTCTCGTGGTTTGATTGAACTTTTAGGTCATTTTAAATAAAATAAAAAATATGAATTTGCATGCGCCGATGTGATAAATGCAACCGCAGCAAGTCATTTCGATGAAATGTAAAATGAAAGCCGTCATTTAATTAAATTAAAAACAAATGTAAATAATAATATGAAAAAATTTAAAACTATTCTTTTCATAAATTATGTCATTAGTTGTCCATCGTTGTTAGGTAATTGTTCTCAATCCTAAGTTACTATCGTAAATAATATTAATTCCAAGTTGGTATTAAATTGTAGTGATTTCAATGTCATTGTAATTATTAATTAAATATACATTCGATAACTCAGTAAAGGCTTTCCGGAAACTCCCAGATTGCAGAGTCCGAAACAAACATCTCGTTTCAAGGTAGATAAATTACAACAAAATTAATTGAAACTTTAAAATCAAATGGTTTCTTGATTAATATAAATTAATTCAATTAGCTTTCTTAGACAACTCAGTTATTTAGCCATAGGACTACTGTTTAAAAGGTTCCGTGTTCAAATCTGCGCACACGGCAATGTTTGATCGAGAAATTTTTTTTTTTTTAATGATATTGAAAAGCATTTTTAACAAAATAGCCAATAGATTTTTTTTGTGGAATAAGGGGGCAAACGAGCAGGCGTGTCGCCCGATGGCAAGTGATAAACGCCGCCCATGAATACCTGAACTCAGATAGTTTTACAGTTGCGTTGCCGGCCCTTACAATAGGATATGGAAGGGGTCGAAAGTAGATCCTGAAGGGAAGAGGGGAAGGGTTTGGTCCTCAGGACTCCTCTCTGACCGAGCCAAATGCGGTCTGAGCCACATTACGTCGATATTCTCCGAGATCGTGGTATTTCACCCGTCGAGCCCGCACATTTAGGCAGTGAATGGCGTGCTGCTATTACCGTCGCCTGTTAAAAATTTCTAATTAAGTAGTCCAGTTTAACATTTTAACGTTTAAAAATTACTTTTAAAAAACTATTATGCTATTAACAAATGTTACTCATTATTGAAGTCGGTGCAACACAATAGAGTACGTTACCTAGACTGGCACCGACTCCAAAAATAAGTAACATTTGTAAATATTATAATAGTTAAAGATGACTTTATTTAAGTATTACGTTTTGTATATTGTATTAAGTATAAAAATAAGTAAGTTATGTTATATATCGCTTTTTAGTCATAGGTGTTTTCATATACTTATAGATTGTGTGGTGTACGCACAGAAATAGATCAAGATCTTGATCTTGATCTATTTCTGTGGGTGTACGTTTCTAGAAGTCGGTTTAACTTTTTATTTAAAAATTTTTCACGAGTTTTAGTGATTTAATGAGTTGTGAACTTCAATGGAAGTTGGTTCATTTACATGGCTTTCAGTTTAGTAAATATATTTTCACTAATTACAAGTCCGTTTGTTAAATGGTTGATATTTTTAGGGAGCTATAATTGTCATAAATATGTACTTACATAAAAGAGTATGATAATACTTGCTTACAGTGGTAGAGCCAAGCAGTTCGCTGCATGAATGGGCTGGCTCGACCGGTGAAATACCACGACCTCTCAGAAGGAAGACTGACGTAAAGTGGCTCATGCTGCGTTTCGTTCGGTGAGAGAGGTACCCGAAGGCCCATCCCCCCTTCCCCGTCCTATCCCCTATCCCTTAAAGGTCGGCAACGCAACAGTAACACTATATGTGTTGCTGGTGTCCATTGGCGGCGTTGGTTGCTTACCATCAGGTGACACGCCTGCTCGTTTGCCCTCCTATCCCATAAAAAAAAGTATTTATAATTTTGTAATTATCATCGGTAGACCCAATAACACTACAGCCCGAATGCAGGCCAATCGTAGTCTGGAAACTATTGCAGAAAAAAAAAAACGTTTTGCAGAATTGTGTCCTAAATCCTGACCGTACAAGAGTTCTGTAGCCTCTTCATCAGCACAGCAGTATCAGACGTTGATTCAAGCATTCCTCCCAAGCAACACGTTAGTCCTTTACAGTTACACTAAACAGTTTCCATCGACTAACTGCAGTACTGTCTCCCAACTCCTAACCGTTAAGGTGTTCTGTGGCTTCTTCATCAGCATAGCAGCATCAGGTGTATGTTCCAGCATACTTCACAAGCAACACGCTAGCCCTACATACTACTAAGTAGTATCTATCGACCAATTGCAGCGCTGTCTTGAAACTCCTAACCGTCGAGGTGTTTTGTGGCTTCTTATTAGCACAGCAGCATCAAATGTTGGCACCACAAAGAATATCCCTAAGACATCACTATTACGTAATAAAAACACCATACTCGCGTACAACTTTTGGTGGATGCCTTCGATTTCTCTTAGTTCCCATCATCAGATCCTGACCTGGTGAAAATGGGACGTAATTATTTATATACCATAATTGACGAAAATATCGGTGAACATACATAAATTAAAAAGAGAACCTCCTCCTTTTTTCGAAGTCGTTTAAAAATGCAATTAAACATCGATATCTTCGTTTGGTATTATGAACACATCATTTATAGATATTTGATAGATCCCCGACGATTGCTAGAGCTGTAGTTGCAACAAATCCTGTATTAAAAGCAAATATATCATATATGTATTCATTTACACTTTTGTGCGGTATGCTGTCCGTTGCATAAGATTGAAGATCTAACATTCAAACTGCCAATTGCCTTAACGATACTCGGTCATTACGTATGCCTGACCTGGTTGATACAGCTAGACCTACTTCCAATCTAAGAAATACATCATTTAAATATACATTACTACTAGACGTAGGATATTATACATTTATAATATTCTACAACTTTGTATACCATAGGTACATATATTTTGTCAAACCTTTAACTTCGCAAAGGTTCGTGATGTGATGTTACTCTTAATTCGGAAAGTTGCTATAGATACAGGAGACATAATTTGTTATCTTATGAATAATTAATATTTTACGCAATTTTAAACCTTTTCAACAAAAGTCCAATAAATAAAAAAAACACACCGAAAGTTTACCCATTAATTTTTCTTTCTTTTTGGACGAATCAGCGATCGCGTATGTTTATTTGTTTTTTTTGTTTCATTTTTATTGCCCTTTGCCTATCGTGGCTATGGACTCGAAAACTTAAAATATCAATACCACTTTATTGTACGTCAGACTAGGCCGTATGGTCTACAGGTTTTTGCCTGTCATATACATTTAGAATAAATCAATAAAAAAAACTTAGAATGTAATATTCAAAGGTTTTTTTTAAATCTTAGAATATTACTTCGTTTTATTTATAGTTTGAAGTCAGTGAAAACAATGTTGTTTTGAGAAAGTAATCGTGTCTTCTGATAAATAAGGTGTACCGGTATGAAATGAGCGTTAAGATACAAATGTGTTGGTAGGTTATTTGTTGTGAATAAGCCTTAATTTGTTTTCTGTTTGGTTGCCATGACAACTGTCAAACATTCAATTAACCTAACAGTTAGTAAACAAACATCATCATATTTTTATTGTGTTAAAAATGCCAAACTTTGTGCCGGAAAGTGATGATTTGCGGAAAGCATAAATTTTTTGTTTCCGTTTGCAAAAAAATGCTGTAGAATAACATCGAATGCTTGTCGAAGCATATGGTGATCATGCTCTATCAGAAGCAACATGCAAGAGGTGGTTTCAACCATTCAAATGTAATGATTTTGATGTGAGAAATGAAGAACGTAGAAGACCTCCAAAAAAATTCGAAGACGCCAAACTGCAAGCCATATTGGATGAAGATGATACTTTGAGTCAGAAGCAAATGGCAGCGATGTTAAATGCACAACAAAAAATTTCAGACCGTTTGAAAGCTATGGGAAAAATTCAAAAGTGTGCAAAATGGGTGCCACATGAATTGAATGAAAGACAAATGGAAAACCGGATAAACGCTTCAAAGACACGAAAGAAAATCAGTTTTGCATCGAATTGTCACTGGCGATGAAAAATTGGTTTATTTTAAGAATCCTAAACGGAGAAAATCATGGGTTAATCCGGGACAACCATCAGCAACGACTGCAAAACCAGATCGTTTCGGGAAGAAGGCAATGCTCTGTGTTCGGTGGGATCAGAACGGTGTGGTGTATAATGAACTCCTAAAACCTGGTGAAACTGTTAATACTAGTCGGTACAAACAACAAATGATCGATTTGAACAACGCATTGATCTAAAACGACAAGAATGGGCCAGAAGACACGGCAAAGTAATTTTGTTACACGACAATGCACCTGCACACAAAGCAAAATCGGTTGAAGATACAATCAAAGTACTTGGCTGGGAGTTGCTACCCCACCCGCCGTATTCACCAGACTTGGCTCCTTCCGATTACCATTTATTTTCATCGATGGGACACGCATTGGCTGAGCAGCGGTTCGATTCCTACGCGGATGTGGAAAATTGGGTGTCTGATTGGTTTGCTTCAAAAGAAGAACATTTCTATTGGCATGGTATACACAAATTACCAAAAAGGTGGACAAAATGTGTAGAAAGTGATGGACAATATTTTGAATATTTTTTTTATCTAATCAAAATTAATATTTTATTTTCCCAAAAAAAACGCTCATTCCATACCGGTACATCTATGTACATCGGTACGAAGTTATTAGTGTTTGATTGGTTTGTAGAATTGAGTAAACAAATTGTATAAATTGAGCTTGGAGCGTGTAAAGTCGCTGTTCATTTTGTAAAGTCGAACTTCAATTCAAGTATTCAAATGTGCGACATATAAGTAACATGTCGCTTTTAAGGACACGTGTCCTCAGAAGCCAAGGACAGTGTATTATGTTACTAACATAAAGATTAATTAAATTCTAACAATATTATGATAATGATATTGATATTATGTAATAAGTAGTGCTGATATGTTACGGGAATATCATCAAACATTTGGACAAGATGAATTAATATTTTTACCATTTTAATTAAGTAATTAATTTGTTGGGTTGATTGATAAATTGTTTATACAGTTAATACGATACAATAAATTTCATATTATTTACACATATGATGTCGAGGCGAGTCGTGTCAGCTTGCACAGCGCACTAGCGCACCTTCATGCATACAACGATGCCAGTAGGCGCGCACAAGTCAAGGATTCTTCAAGATATTTCCTTTCACTTGTGACAATGCCGATATAGCTATATACATATTGCTATATATATTTATAGATTATACGCTTGTAGCTTTGTCTAGGTAGTTTCTTTAGTTATAACATGTCACCTCCATGGTTTTTCCTGATATGATTAATTAAAAATGCTTCTGGACTTTGCAGAAATATGTGTAACAGAAATTGTTTACTTTAAAATGTGCAATTTATTTACGAGATACTAGATATTAATAGATTAATAAATGCAATATATGATTTAGAAAACTACTTCAATTACGAATCAAAATTACCTACTACGAGAAATGTGATAGTGCTAGAATTAAGATTAGATTGGTCTGTCTTCCATTTTATAGACGCGATATTTTGTAAATAATCTGTGTAAAGTGTAATATATAAAACTGTCGTGCTTATGGTCCATGTTCTCCGAAACGGCTATCTTATTTTATTTATTTTTGGAGTTTACTCCTTAAGAATCGATTTACATATATAGGCCCGGGGTATGAAAATTATGGGGACCAAAATCGTACTAGAGAGTATAGCATGTCACACGAAATGCGTTATGCGCTATAGTCACAGAGCATATAAATAAGAGTCGGCACTCCATACAATGTCCTGAGCTCTTTATAGAAACACTCTTTATAGCGATACGCCATTCTCTATTACAAAGAAATGTGTTCATATTTGTAGACAGTAAATATTTATTATTTTATTTTATAATCGTTCTTGAGGAGTAAACTCCAGTCGTGCGTCGGAGCGGACACACACACTTTTTTTTCTTGGTACCAATATTATTAACTATGAAAGTTATATCAGTTTCTTTTGCCAGAAGTAGAATAATTCGTAAATAATACTCTAGAACCTAGGACCTTTAGTTTACGCAAAAGTTAACAGGAAATGTGAATAAATTTATTAACAAAGCGTAACTAATAAGTTGGGCAATATCATGTAAACAAAAAGGAATGTGGCTAAGTAGGTACCTGAATTATATACGCACATTAAATTTAACTGCGTGTGAATTAATTTTATGTTTATTTTCGACATTAACCAATATTACAGTAGCATACAAATCATATTAAAAGTATCTTTCAGTCCCTTAATATCTAAAAATGTGAATATCATTACCTTATCTCATCGTATGAAATGTATTTGGACCCATGTAATAATTAACAATTTAAGCTTACTGCCATAAATTGGACACAGTTTGTTACGGTCTAATTTTTTTTTGTAGAATTTTAAAACAAATACGGTTTTAACTGAATATTTTTGACTGATAACTCTTGATCATAAAGTCATTCGAAACTAAACTAATACACCGCAAAAACTACTGCTAGTTGTACTGCTACGCAACACAAGCAACTATTCTTTGAAGTCCAAAAATATTGTAAGCTTCGTTAATTATCTGTGAGTTTTTTACACGTAGAAAAACATTTTGTACGTATCAATAGGAACAAACAATTCCAAGAAGTATTTATCATCGGTGCCTACATAAAAATCAAGGCGGCCAAGGTTGCAGATGATTCAGGACCAAATTAACAAACTTGTGCGCGATCTCCACTGCGACTGATGCAATTAGTTTCGTGAATAACTTATGCATTGAATCTCCGAAACCATTTAACAGATATTCATGCGGTCTCCACAGTTCGGTCTAGTTTTCCTGGTATGATGCAGTTTTGTTTTGAAAAAATTATGCTGAAATATATCTTTTAAAATGTGAATTACAAATTCAGTTGGAAGTTATTCAGCCATTTTTTTTATCCAAGATCTAACACCTTGGAGAAGAAATTTAAGACAGGCGGAGCTTCGAATAATAACTAACATACAATCAAAATGTCCATTTCAATAATGTTTTTAAATGTCTGTGCGGAAATAAACATACCTATGCGTGCTGTGCGTACAAAGGGACACTACGAAGTTTGTTGGAATAGTTACTAATAAAGATACAAAAATATTTGAATTTTTCTATTTCGCATCACGGTTCGTCCATGTCATTGTCATTTTAACGGCTCATCGGTTTGAAAATTATGTTAAAAAGTGATATTAATATGCGTTTTGCTTAAACTCAAGGAGCAGTTACATAATTTTCATGGATAAATATAATGCTTTTTTATTATTTTTTTTATAACATCGGCCTGTTTACGAAATGAGAAATAAGAATCTACAATAATATCTATGTATTATTAGTTAAGCCTCTTAAGAAGTGTTAAAAATCAATAACACGGGTGCAAATAGAGTGTCGACTTTCACTGCTTTCACACCCGTACTTCTGCGAGCCACCACGCCGTATATCAACACCGAAGTCTGTCACAACTCTCTATTTTATTAGATGCTGGTAACAATACTATTGTTTTTTTTCATTGTCCTTATTTCCTAATACGATAAATGCCGCCGATTGCACAACCGATTGGAAAGTCAGCGAAGGAGCTGAGGATACATACGAGTTCGTTTGTAGATGAAGGTGGTGATGTGCAATTCTTATACCCACCCACAGATGACAGGAGAGATTGATGTGTTGGTGGCGCCCGCCATCTATTGTTCGGCGCCAGGCTTGTCACGCGCGCATACCGCGCTGATGTGTCAAAATTGATGATATTTTGACACTACCATGTGGCAATATTAAAAAAAATATACACACCACGACATTTGAAAAAATATACAGATTAAAAAAAAATATTAGCAGTATAACTTAGCTTTTTGTCTAAAGTTTATTACCTAGTACCAGACATGTGAGGTCACACTAAGTCTACTTATTATTTATAGTAAAAACGTGCGTTTAGTTGTGTTTTACTTATATTATTCAACATGAAGAGAATATTAATAAAGAAACTAGATATAGATTTAATATCGATACCTCTAATGTATCGTGTTCAGCTTTACAAGTAGGTGCTTGTCTACCGACTATTTAATGTGAGTTGCATCTAACGGCGTATATCAGATGGTCAATAGCCTTTTCGGATAAGTTTAACTTATCATAATATCGGACGTCTTCACTGATGGTATTATTGATCTGTCGATGTTTAAAATGGTGCTCGGGTACCAAAACAAATATAAAAACTTTCCACAAGAGGCTAATGACTTCGCATTACCCGAGCGGGCAGACGAAATTTCAAGCTGTATCTTTATTTATTCATCTAAATAACACTGATGTATCTTTAAGTCGTATGCAAATAAAAATTATGCGTTGTTTTTGCATCAAGTTTTCCTCAAGCTTTTCGATCGCAAAAACGTGATTCTGTCAAACACATCGACCATATTCATTTGATTAGGGAACCTGATATTTTTAAACATATAAATTCCATGTAATAGGTATGTATTACATTATGTGTGTTAGTTTAGTATATATGTTTATTTATGTTAACTCGAATTGTTATACTATCGAACAGTCTCGGTGGCGCAGCGCACGGCCTCTGATCCAGAGGTCCGGGTTTCGATTCCAGACACTGGCTCACACCAACGACTTTTCGAAATTGTTTTCGGAAGTTATGTGTGATAAATACCGATGACTGACAAACTTTGTGCCCGGTATGGCAATAGGTTCGCCACCTATTCCATTTGGGACGTAAACATAACGGCGAGACGAGGCTTAACAGCCGCTGCCTACACCTTCGGGTAACAAAAGGCGTGAAGTTATGTTATACTTTTCATCGTAACTTCCTACACGTGGTTTTAGGGCACCATCTGGTACTTTGTTAACATTTAATGATATAATTAGTCACCTTTATAATTAACAAATTTATTTACGTTACTTCCACTTATTTGCAATGTAATTGTGTCAGAATAACTGAATTAGTTGTGCCTCTAAAAGCTACTAGTTTCAGTGGTAGAGAAAAGCACTTCGTTGCATGAATGGGCCGGCACGACCGGTGAAATACCACAACCTCTCAGAATATGGACTAAAAGTGGCTCTGGAACACTATCTGCGTTTAATTGTCCATGGGCAGCGTTTGTCACTAGCCATCTGGTGACATCGCCTGTTCATTTGCCCCTATCCCATAAAAAAGTATAGTGACGATGTAATAATACAACAATTTGTTGTTATCGAACAGATTCAATGATGGAGTCAAGACGTGGATAGTAGAGCTTAATAATGTCTGGCAAATTTGAGCTTAAATGCTTAAATTACTATGGCATAACAGTGGAGTCACAACAAGGGAGACATGATCGACTGTGATTCATTTTGGCGTTTCGAAATGGGTGTTTTAGAACTCTCGAATAAAGGACAGTTCTCTATATGTTATCATAATATTTTCAAATATCCTCTTCATTTGTTAAAGTTCACATCATTACACATTATAAAACAAAGACGCTTTCCGCTATCTCTTTATATCTTTGAAACGACGCAACGGATTTTGATGCGGGTTTTTTAATGGATACAGGGTTTCAACGGGGCAGTTTATATATATATATATATATATATATATATATATATATATATAATTTATGTATACTGTAGCAAACAAAAAGTGATAATTTTCGAGATTTAGCACTTTAATTGCAAACTCTGGCTGAATCCTAAGTGATAGATCAAAACGATGTACTACATTATTGTACACCTTTAAAAGGTCTACAAAATAGTCTGCGATAGCGTATGGCTTTTAAGGATAACCCACAATGACCATTTATATTTCTGAGGCAAAACAAAGTTCGCTCGGTCAACTAGTATTTAACTATACTAATATTATAAAGAGGAAAGACTTGTATTTTTGTATGTAACGAATAAACTCAAAACGTACTGGATCGATTTTAATAATTCTTTTTTCTTGAGAAAGCTACATTATCACTGAGTAACATAGGCTATATGTAATCATCGTCGTCATCGACATTTTGTTTGTACGCGAGTAACACCGTGAGGCGGGAAGCTACATACAATGTAGCAGTACGAAGTTCGCGCGGTCTGCTAGTGTAAAATGTTTTGACATCTCACTGTTATAAAATATGTGATATAAATTGAGTATAATTGAATTGAGAAAGTACTAGATAAATAGTCCTCTGTGGTGACTATAAAACTAAATTGTCTTCATAAAGATTAATTAGCGTTTGATTAAATTAAATTAGTGTTAAATAAAAACATAAGATTCCTTAACGCTCTAGTTAGCGGTGTCAAAAAAAGGCTTACATAACAACATCGTTAAAGTATATAACTTTAAATGATAATTAATTAATGTTCATAATATCTTCATTAGAGAAATCATGTGCCATAAAACATATCAATAGGAGGTCAGCTGACCAGGTTTGTTTTAGGCAATGTTTAATCTTGACCTTCTAGAGGCAATTAAAACTTTTTTTTTAAACATATTTTTTTTATATAATTTAACGACCTGGTCGCTAGGACCTTTAAGTCGAGTCTTATTTTATCATCTTATTTTAACATCATCATTCTTAACCTAAACTAATCATAACCTAACCTAGCCTAACCCTAAAGCTTAACCTAACCTAACCTAATCATCCATAAAGTCGTGGCACTTTATGCATGATGTTCCGAGGGACTCCCTCGGAGGGAGTCCTGACGACAATGTAGAAGAGCACACTAAACACGATACCTACACCATTTCCCACATTTGCACTCATATACGAACACTTATTAAATAAAACGCCACGAATTTTATTCAATAATATCCATTGAAACACAAATCTGAGAAAGTAATGCAAATAGCGGACATGTATCTTCCACAGTCCCGCCAAAACTCTTAAACATATGTAGTATGTTTTCTTTATAGAAAGTTCTTGCGGAAAAAATCAGATGCCGTCAAGCACTCCGGATTGTTTTTAAAGGAAGACGAATACCTACTCTATATTTACTGTCATGTTTTTTTTTTATATTTTAGTCACCATCTTACATTATAAAACATACATAGAGCTTATATAGATATCCAGGATGCTTAATCAAATATAATTACCATGTCACTGACCGCCTCGTCCATAAGCAATTATTGGTTTTTGTTTGATTAGTAATATAACCTCATACATGTGTATACATACACATTCAACTGTGTGGGATTTATTACCACTTACGGGTCAAGAATAATTTTAAAAAGTCTATCGGTATGTATATAGTTAATATATACTACTGAAGTTGAGATTCGATGAGTTCGTCTATGAGATTGACTAATTAAACAAAATCAGACAATTTATGAATAATATAAGAATATGATGCACGCTTTTTGCAAGATTTTTTTAAATGTCAGTTTTTCTATGTGTGATTCTTGTAAGATTCAGTATTTAGTAATCACTGTTCTACTAGTGGAATTTACAAGTTTTATGCTCGTCCTAGTGAACAATAAGCTTTGGTGTCTACGGCGTGGCTCAGTTCATTCCGGGACGGTTCTTGGATACTTTCACATAATATCACGTAATATCTATTTTTTCTTCCCTAAGTACAAGAGACTTGGCGTGAAGTTGTGCTGTCGTATATATTTTGTTAAATTTATCGGAGACAAGTGTGTACAATTATATTCCACAGATATCAAGTAAATATAAATATTTACAACAGCTTCAATTGTTAGTTGTTTACAATAGAATATTTGGAGGATTCTTTCGATCTATGATATCTATTTGTTAAAAAAGCGTAAAGTCGGTCATTCTCTTTAACTATTGATTGTATTAAGGTCTTATATAGGACATACTACTATTAGATATGCTAGGAAACTAAATGAAATAAACTGCGATAATTTTTAAAATTTTATATTTTTATAAATTTATAAAAACAGACTTACATTACAAAAATCACATAAACTATTATAGAGAACTATTAAATATTCATGTGAGTCTATATTACATACAGTAGTGGTAGGGTACTTAGTCTACGGACGGGATTATGACCCGGTACATTATAGAATTGGTTGGAGAACATATTCACAGCCTTACAATATGTACTTAATAAATGTTTAGTTTCACTCCAACTGCAAATATGTTGCCCAAAACAATCACACTTTCCAATCTTTACATCAACTACTTAGAGCACGAAAAGCGTGAGATCATGGCTCTTGTTAATAGTGGCCGTCACCAGAGGGGTCGTTGAGCCATGGGTAGTTGACTGGGCATCGCAGACATGTCTGTAGATTGATGGTCTCTCCGGGAACTTCCTTAGAGGTGAGCTTACAAGAGTGGGGCACCCAACATGCGGGGATGCCTTCGACGGCACACTTCTCTCTCCAAGGCTCGAAGTTCTTAGCTTCACTTACTGTACGCGGGTTTTGTATCCATTGTATTACTTGAGTCATAGTGACGAAGTATACGTCATTGTGGCTCTCTAGAATTTCATCGACCCAGTACAAGAAAGCCTCTAAGAATTCAGGATTATTCTTCAACCACGCGGCGTGGAAGTAGAGACCCAAGGGGGCACGATTTTGTTCGTAGTGTCTGTCGAAATTGTGATTGAGGAAGTTATAGAATTGGTCACCTGTGAGGATGTTTGAACAAGAGTCAACCATAGCGCAACCGGGCAAGTACTCATCGTTATTGGGGTCTTCACGACGGTCCAGTTCATTCATGACCATCTCCCATACGGCGTGACTCCTGGTGGGGCAACTCTGTAAATTGCCGTGGCAACGGTGGGGCATTCTGAAGTACATTGTGTAAGGCCATAGTGGTGGATTGGACAAAGGAGCTGTGATGGTGCTGTCATATAAAAATGCCTGTTCCTCCATCATAGTGAACTGGTTGTTACCGCCCACACGCAAATATGGAGCACGTACACCGACCACGCTGTTGTCAGTGATGTTAGAGTACTTCTCGACAATGATCCTCATGCCAGCCATCTCCTTACCCCAGTCATCAACAGTTGCGTTGCTCCAGAAACGTTCGTCGTCATTATGCCTGAACATATAAACAATAACAATTTAACCTAGATTGAGAAATTCAGAGCACCACGTTTACTAGGCATAATTCCCTGCGTTATATTGACATACATATATTTGGCTTAGAATACCGCCACCCCCTCTCTTCCCGTGGGTGTCGTAAAAGGCGACTAAGGGAAAGGTTAGAAGAATGGGCAGCAGCATTCTCTCTCAACTAAATGACAAAAACCCCCCATGAGTGAACGGACCGGCAGTTGTGGCGCTCTATGGGGGAGGCCTATGTCCAGCAGTGGACCTCAAAAGGCTATTGATGATGATTGATGATATTTGGAAGTTTTAAGCAGCGATTGTGTAGTTTTTATAACATAATTTTTGTATTTATAATATAGAAAACAAATAATTTTACGGTCGAGCTGAGACAGTCTTGGTTATTTTTGTCTATGTCTATCAACAATTAAATCACGGCCATGTCTAAGTGTTGACCTTTTACCAACCGGGAATAATTAATGTAAGAGAATAATGATAGGAAACATTAAAATTAATTACTTACGTAATTGAGTGTACAGCAATTTCATGACCCTTCCTGTGTGTTTCCTGAACTGCGGAGTAATTGGTATACTTATGCGACACAAAGAATGTTGCCTTGATGTCGCAACCGTTGGGGTTCTTACGTTTGCCATTGAATATCTCTTTGTATAGTTCAATGTTGTTATTGTTTATGGCATCATCGAATGTGATGGTGATCATCTGTGGTACATCTCTGGCGGGCAAATCACCGGGGATAACGGTGCCGTCTTCTGAACAGAAACAGTCTGGCAACACGCACTTGGTCGCGTCACAAGGTGGTGCCCTGTTAGGGTCATTGTCGATATCTAGGACAAATAGAAATATTGCGTTACAAAATCTGCATGATGAAATCAAAAGCATAAATTTAAATATCTATCTAGAACGAAACCACAGTATGATAATTAGATTGGATTATTGTTATTTCAGCAAATATTTTAAATTACGAAATATTTTTCGTAAATTTGATTATTTTAGTTTTACTTCGGAGTAAGTAAAAGCATTGTAAGATAACATTCATAAATGACTCACTGATCCCGTGAACTTTTAACATAAAAAAGTACATTAAGTTATTACTATTGTACTAGTTGGGTATTCGAAACCAGATTTCCAATTGGTGTACTAATGAGGAATGAATTTGGTCGTTTTTTTTTTGCATTATTTTTACTGCAGCGTAATGGTAGATAGGGTTTTTTTTTTTTAAAAGATTTGTAGTTTTTGAGATTGGCCCGTATAACCAAACAGTCTTTTCGGCTTTATAATATCATCACGGATATATGAATATTTGAATACAGAACAGGCGGTGTTGTATGGACAAATCTAAGAATCTTGGGCGGGGCAACAGCCGGAACCAGTCTGGGTACTTTCGCTTGGTCATATCACTTCACACAACTGACACATGTTGGATTTCACTTTTGATTCAGCCATATTGAATTGGTATAAATATATCCTTATATCGAAATTTTATTTTTATTTATTTGATTCAGCCATATTGAATTGGTATAAATATATCCTTATATCGAAATTTTATTTTATTGTTTTCGTTTAAAACATATATGCCTAACACAATAGGTATTGAAATGACGAAAAAATAAAGTGTTATAATTCTTTAAATTGAAACAAATTTTATCTATGAAAAGTTTAGTAAAAAACAGGCGACAATTGTGAGACAAACTCAACTGACATGAGCACAAAATAGAGTTTTATTAGTTGTAGTAGTTGTAATAGTGAGTCTAAGTCTAAAATTTGTTATTAAAATATTTCTGCCTATTATTCTTTGTAACACGAACGCTGTCTTTTCAATGTATTTAGCAAAAATAGTTTACTTTAATATTACCCAAATACATTCCATCCTAACCCGGCGAACTTCGTATCATTTGAGGAGCAATAAATGAATAAATAAAAAGATTTATCTGAAATAAACTTAACCTAAGTTACTCCTTATCACGTCAGCTACCAGTCTATAAAAGTCGCGTCAAAAAGCAGTCCAGCCATTTCAGAATTTCAGAGAGATTAGCCGGTACAAACAGACGGTAATAAAAAGCGGTTATTTCAATATTAGAAACAGTCACTCCAATTTTATTTACATTTATAGATATAGCTTGCTATATATTCGTACGGAATTTAGCAGTTTTCGATTAAGGTTGCTAGAATTATTCATATAATTCGTCGCAGCGAATTTGCATAACCACTTTATTTATATTTATTTCAAAATGCTGTGACAAAATTTTCTGTGTAGAGCTTCTACAGCACAGGGTCGCTTCGACAACGGTGAACGTAATTCAATATCCTTGTCAGGTACATAATTACAATTCAATGTGACTCCAAGTCATACAGCAAAGCAGGGAATTTTATTGTATGGACCGAGTTACTTGATGCATACCGACTAGGTGTATAATATTGGAGGCCATCTACCTAGGTATATGTATCGTACACTTTCTAAATAATTATGAGCCAGATATAATTATAACTGAAAACCTTCAACTGTTGGCTTCTTTTATTTATTGGGTACTTCTTTAACTTGTGCGAAATAACATTGAGTTTTTTGTTTTTTTTTTAGGCCAAGTGACTGGCATTTCAGGCAGGTCTCTCGTCACGCCTCACAAATAAGTAAATATTTATTATTACTTGCTATTTTTATGTGGCCAATTGTTTATTTTGCTATTTGGCTTACATTTGCTTTTAAATTTATGACCTGGCTGAATATAAAATTATATTTAGAAAGGATTATTTTTTTTATATATATCAAGGACCGCGTATTCAATGAGCTATATTTAATCATTATTCATAATAAATTGATTTATTGATTGAATAAGAAAACTTATGTTTACTATATTTATCCATACTATATATTTTATGATAGGGAGATACTTATTATAAAACTATAGTAGACTGATGTAAAACTACAAAAATCTTAATAACTTTAGTGTAAAGAGAGGTAAATTTATACATCTAGTTTCGGTTCTAAGAGTGACTTTTTAGAACTGAATGTTAGTTAAGTCTTAAAACTTTCGGAGAACTTACCGCATGAATTTTCATCGGAACCATCGGCACAATCCTTTTCACCGTTACAGAAGAGTCCACGTTCAATGCAGGTGGTATCACCACAGGCGAGGAAGCCATCCTGGCAGAGAGGCTCGTCGGTGTATAGTAAAGGTTTCGCTTTGCGCTCCTTATTCTTCACCTTGCAGTTTTTAACGGCATCTTTCCAGTCACATGTCTGTTTCTCTATGTCGAAGAATAGACCGGCTGGGCAACGGATGGCTTGTATACCCTGTCACAAGGAAATTATATAATACATAAAACGGAAGTATTCATTGTGTACGAGAAATATGTCCAATTAATAAAAGTATATAAAAAATAAACAAATCACCATATTTCCAATTGTTGATTGGATTCCGAGGAGTTTTTGAAGGTTTTAGACAAATAATAAACGCTTCGTGTTGATTTATTTTCCACTGACTTATGGTCAACGACTAGTTAATATCAATGTTATATAAATAGTCGGCAATAGATTGTTTGACTTACATAAAATATACTACTCTTTGTCGTTGACACCTAGCATTCACATAAAATATAACTTCACGCCTTTGTTACCCGAAGGTGTAGGCAGCGGCTGTTAAGCCTTGTCTCGCCGTTATGTTTACGTCCCAAATGGAATAGGTGGCAAAACTATTACCATACCGAGCACAAAGTTTTCAGTCATCGATATTTATTACACTTAACTTCAGAAAACAATTTCGAAAAGTTATTGGTGTGAGCCAGTGTCAGGATTCGAACCCGGACCTCTGGATCAGAAGCCGTGGACACCGTGCAGAACACTTAGCATTTAATTGCGCAATAACCTGCATTCATCAAGACATCAAGCTAATTCATAGGATTCTGTAGTACTCGATTACGCGAAAAGATAACGAATAAAAATAATCTGATTAAAGCCTATTCAATTTGTGTGTATTTTGAAATGTGTCATTCATTATTTTTATCAATATTTCATATAAGAATTATGCACAGCTATGGTATGGTGATTGACTATCTACAAAAACAATTTTAGGATTTGATTAAGGATTGGTAAGGTATGGTATTTGACTTTCTACAAAAAGAATTTTAACCATATTATGGGCCAACAATTTGTTTAGAAGAGCACCAGTGACCATTCAAAGTGACGACTACTAAGTGTAAGTTTGTTTTGGCACTTTTTTGTATGAAATATCGCAACACACCCTTTAATGTTTATGTGTTCCTTTTCGTATTTCGTAACAACTCGTAACAATTCCAATTTAGTACGATTTAAACCATAAAATGTTGATAATATAGCTGTTATCACATTCTCAGGGTTTTATAAAAGCCACAGTATCCTACCCCAGGTTGTGTGTGGTGATACAATACATAAATACTGGGTCACGATTTTGTTTATAGGTATATAAATATGTAAAGAAATGATTACGAAATCATTGTGTCCACAAAATATACTTTCTTTGGGCGAAACCGTTACAGTTGTACCATTACGAGTTGCCACTAATCGGCCGGGGCGCGGCGCCAGCGCACTCGGGCAACTTCTTACGTTACCTTGGATGGCGTAACAGTAATATCAACCCACAAATACGCAACGTTCTGTTGTTTATATTGAGGACAAATTTCTAACGTCTATTGCATGCCTCAAATTTTTGATCCAATTATATACTAGCTACAATTTCATTAAAATTAAAATGCGGATATTATTGTCAGTTGGTATTTCAGGAGCATTACTGACGAATATTTCAATGTCAACTTGTGTGAAACTGGATTGTAATCCGTATAATTATTGGTGAATGCGCGTATAAAAATATTTCACCTTATCAAATATGGTTACTCACCGAGGCGGTGCACTGGATGACGTCGCGACAGTTGTCGCCCTCGCCGGCCACGAGACGGAACCATTCGCCGGCGTCCTTGTCCTTGCATAGCTCTTGTTCCAAGCTGTCGTCTTTCTTAGGTGCGTCACGGTCTTCGGCCTGCCGCCGCCATCGGTGCATCCTATCTGCACCAACCACCGCTGCACAAAAAAAAAACAAGACTTTAATAACATGCTAGAAAGTTGATTGGACGGATGTAAGAATAAATTTATACAAGACGACACCTGTGTTATAAAACTTTTAACTATTTGTCGATTTTTACGTTAGAATCGAAATGTCACTTCAAAGCGTGTGACATTCAAAATGCCAAAGGTGCGGGGTGAGCAGTCGTGACATTTGACTGGCTCGGAAATGTCAGCGCTTGGGTAAGCGACAAGGACGACTCTTTTTATGTCTTCTGTCTATACATAATCATCTATTATGCATGGCATTTGATTTGTGTGCCGATTATGGTGACGAAATTATTATAGTTCAGGACTGTTGCGGAATAGTAGATCTCCTTGAGTCAATATTATTATTTATCAGGATATTTAACTGCACGCTCATTAAGAAATAATGGTTATTAAAAGTTTTAATTATGAATTTGATTATAAATTTTTAATGTTTATTAACTTCCGCGAAGAGATAGTTCTAGATGTTAAGAAAACTGCCGTAATGTTGGTTAGAATTCTATATTTAATATGCACAATCTGCTTAGGTAATGTTGGCTAGGCTTATGAGAAATTACATTAAGAGTGTAAGTGGCTGCGTGTCGGTCGGTACGTAACACGAGGAAACTGACTTCTCGCAATATTATCCAACTGTCTCACTCGCACCCACTATTGCATACGAACCGCAAATCATGAGTTCGCTTTAAAGCAATATTTAAATGAAGATATTCTTTCTATAATATCTCAATAACGATACCTAAAATATATGATTGACAAAATTGTGCTCGATATCACAAGTTCGTTGTTGTCTACATGTTCGAGTATAACAGCCGTGAAGTTATGAAAAAAAGTAGTTAAAAGTCCATATTATAAAGTAGGAGACCGGAGACTAGTATGTTTATTTGTTCGGATTAACCGGAGAATAGTATGTTTAGTTGTTCGGATTAACCTGCGACAAGTAGGTTTAGTTGTTCAGATTAATCTTCGGATGCACTGCAGAGACTAACACAATTTAAGTTTAACACATGCCATGTAGTGTTCTTATCACTTTATCTAATGTATAACTAATGTCTTTGATTAATAATACGATAATTTTGCTTAGAAAATATTAATTTCTGTGTATATATAAAGGAATATATATACACATATGTAACAACCGCACGAATATTACAAAAGAATTTACGTTCAGAAAACAAGCAAAAGTGGGTTACATGTTGCGAACGCAATCGATATGTATTGATTAATACACGACACGCCAACATACACTTTTATATGTACATAATTATAAATATGATAATTGTTCAGTTAAAATTTAACACTTTGCACAATATCAAAACAAACACGAAGTCATCAAGCAAGGAGAGTGTATGTTATGTTAAAATACAAAATTCAATTATTCAAACGAGATCAAATAATCAGCTTGCATTATTATTCTTTGGAAGTATATAAATTTAGAATACTTACGTAAAAAAATAATACAATTGCTATTTGTATGATAATTCGGCTGAATAAGGAAGATACAATTATGGAAATATTCTATTAAAATTAACCAAATCTCATGACATTTTTCAAGCTAAAATAAATTCAGCAATTAGTTTTCTGAGCGTGTATATAGTTTATCCTTCAGAGATACCCCAAACATTGCCCGCTCCATAGCTAGCTGAGCGACTTTAAATTTGTGGACTAGCCCCACCGTGAGTGTCCACGTTCGGCACCGGTAAGACGCACTGGTCAAAGACCTTGGTCTTCAGACATTGCGGTATAGGCGAGCTGAAGACTCGACGCAATTTGCCGAATGCAGCCCAACCCAGCCGAATCCTCCTTTCGGCCTCCTTCTCGAAGTTTCGTCTACCTAACTGAATTTGGCCTAGGTAGACGTATTTGCTTACGACTTCGAAAACTGACCCTTCAACTTGGTCTTGTCCAAGTTCATGCCCAAACCGACACGCCGGGAGGACTCGTCTAGGCTGCGCGCGCAGCATTCCGCTTAACTGTCCCATCGACTCTGCCATTACAACGATGTCGTCGGCAAACCGAAGATGCGAGATGTACTCACCATTAAAGTTGATAACCTGTCCAGTCTAATCCAGGGTCTTGAAAACGTCCTCCAGAGCATTGGTGAAGAGTTTGGGAGATATAATATCTCCCTGCCTAACAGCTCGATTCAGCTCGATGGAGTTCGTTACCTGGTCCTGTATCTAGACAGCCATCGTGGCGGTGTCATATAAACACCTCGATATAACACCAGTTAATTCGACATCGCTGCAGTGCATCCAGAACTGCCCAAGTTTTGATGGAGTCGAAGGCTTTTTCGTAGTCCACGAATGCCATACACGGCGGCTGATTGTACTCTTCAGTCTTCGGTACAATCTGCCGAACAGCATCGATGTGGTCCACGGTACTAAAGCCTTTTCGAAACCCGGCCTGCTCCGGAGGCTGGAATTCGTCGAGTCTTGCAGCGAGACGATTCGTGACGACCCTCGAGAACAACTTGTAGATATGGCTCAGGAGTGAGATGGGTCTGTAATTCTTCAGTAAGGTCTTATCACCTTTTTTGAAGAACAGCACCACCGCACTCCTGCTCTAAACCTGTGGTGTTATACCCTGGTGTATGACGGAATTAAAAAGACCCGCTAATTCCTTTAGGACAGGAGTCCCGCCGGATTTTAGAAGCTCCGTAGTAATTCCGTCATCACCGGGTGCCTTGTTGTTCTGGAGTTGCCCGAGAGCCGCACTAATCTCGCTTTCTGTGACATCGGGAATGTCCTCACTATAGTGACGCGTTAGCGGGGCTCTGTATAAATAATATATTTGTCAAATTCTAGATGATAGTCATAAAGATGTCGGTCTAGAAAGTGATAGCAAAAGACGTTACTACTCATTTAACGGCGCCCCATTGCCACACATCTTTTTATCTTTAATCAGAAAAATATCTACAACATAAAAAAAACAACTAAAATGACCTTGAAGATATAAAATATTTTTTTCTTAAGAAAAGTCTCTCACTGAACCTGTTAGATTACTTAGTAAAATTGTATGCTTAAGGTTAAATGTTGCTACGTCAAAATATATTCTAACTGCTTATTAATAGCCCGGATGTAACATTAGTATCTATGTGTAAGTTTATAAAAGAATAAATATTAATGATTTATAGATATACACATTAATCTTTGTTTTTCTGCTGATAATGGACCGGCTGAATTGTAACTGACTTTGTATCGAATCATTTTTAATAGCTATCAACTAAGCTCGGTAATAACATTTCATAATCATCTGTTACTAATTTCTTTTATGTATCAATTCATATCCAGTTGTTTCATTTGACAGTACTGTTTGTCTATTTGTCTGTTGTTGTTAAATATAGTAAACAATAACGAGATCAAGCAAATTAAGCATATAGCTTAATTGAGACATTAGTTTAAAAATGTTTGAGAGCACTGGCATGATGTTATTCTTCAATGTCAAATCGATTTTAATATATTAGACAATTTCATAAGAATTTGTTCTACAAACCTTTACTACGGTTTTAAATATTTCTTAATTGAATTAATTTTTATTTTATACATAAAATGTTTTCATTTTAGAAGTATAAGATCAGGGTAATATCAAACTGAAAAGGTAAGTGATTCACCAGTCTCTTTCTGAATCACAAGAGTCGGGTTCGAATCCAGTTAGTACAATAATAAGCACTGAAATTTAGTGTATAGAAATGATTGATAAAAAAAAATCGTTAATCAGTTATAAAAATATCGTTGATGTTAATTAATATTTTGTTTTATTAATATGTGTATCGGTAATAATTAATACGCTATAGTGGCTACTACTATAGAATAATATGTGTCAGTTACATTGGCTTTTACTGCATTTTTTTGCATAACAGCAATGAGTATTTCTGCATTTTTATATAATATATAACCGTCTTTGTCTGACACACAATTAAAAAATTAATACAGTAAAATATTGATATTATAAATCTTATATAAAGATATTGCCAAATATATTACACTCAAATTTATATAATTTTACTAGCTGACCCAGCAAACGTTATCTTACCAATGAAAAAAGTTATTGATCAACAAATAAAAATTAGGGGTGGTTCATAGAGAGGTAAAAGTTTTGTGTTGTATGTATTTTGTATGATGTTTCATAAAAAAAACAGCTCGATATGCACACAAAATTTCAAGACAATCGGTATGCAAGCAGATTCTGAGAAGTATGGTAACTAACACTGTGACACGAGAGTTTTATATATTAGATTTGAATAGCAAGACGAGTATTTTGTGACATTCTAAAATACAAAATTCTATAATGATAAAATATAAACAGCAGTCACACATACATATACACACAATCACGCATACACACAAAAAGCATACGGAACCACATTTTTAAGTCTGTTATAAATAGTCGTCGTCTAATGGGAATATGAATGCAATGTGGATAGAAAAAGTTTCTATTAACAACACTGAGAATTGAGCGCGTTGATGTCTTTTGTATGAGTTTTTCCACGTACACGACGATGATATTTTTGGTAACTGCAATATTTTTTTTAATTGCACAAAAAATAGTAAAAGCTAATTATTTTTTATTTTATTGTCACATTGTGGACTTTGAGTTCTTTGTTGTTCCATACGGTTCTTGACTCGGTGTAGGAATATTATTGCTTTTCTGGGTCTCATTCATTCATCTACGTCGTAGTGAGATGAATTTGATCTAATATACAATTCTCTTTATGTGAAAGCGTTTAAAAAAAACAAATGAAATCACATGCGCATTTAAATTTTAAAATTGGAATGAGTAACAAAATATGAATGTGGGAACAAATAGGTCCGCGTAGGTCCGGACATCGACCGGCCGCGCTCCGTGAATACAAAAGATATCTTATTAATATTCAGTATCAACACTCAACTTTCCTTCTACAGCAGTCAACAGCACTGCCGTTAAGTACAACTGAATTTAAGTGAACTATGTAATTCTAAACATTCACGTTTTTAAAGTTTTGAAGGGTAGGCAGCTTTGCTTTTATCTTTTTGTGGTGTCTCTTATGAAACAGATTGTGTATATTGTATAATGCTACATTATATCAGCAGTTATTACAAACAATATAATTAATAACTTAGCATTTAAAATATTTGTATCATTATTAAAAAATAAGCTTATTCTTAAGTCAGTCCGATAAAAACGAGCTACTGAGTAATTGCACAGTATTATGTGACGCAGTGGTATCTTGTCGGCAACTGATTCTCTATCTCTAGAGGACTTTTATTCAAGAGTTCTTCAACTGACATATTTAAAGTTCTGGTAAGTAGTCGATACCTTATTGGTCACTGAATAATTTGTGCTTAATGTGCTATACCCAATCCGGTTTTCCGTATTTCATTCGAAAACTCGAGGTAATGCAATCTTAATCTTCGGTTCATATGGACGCAAATTTACAATACATTTTCCAAATCACATTAAAAATATAGTTTTGTTCAGCTTCAATATCAAAAGTCAATAATTGCAACCTTCAGCTCAACAAAAAAAAAAAGTCAATTCTCTATACATCAAACATATTGACGAATCTTGTTTATTGGGAGAGTGTCTTCCGCATACGAAAGTGAGTAAACAGCGATCACCTTGTATACGTCACACACGTACAATCACCACGACCTCTAGAGTTCACACAATTTATTCAAAGTTCACGTTTCACTTTGTCATAGACAAGAAATAAACGAGATTGTATAATAACCTACAAATATCCTGTTCGCATTCAAATGTAATATTTAAAAAGGTTGTTAGCTCTACCAGTTAGACGCTTATTACTGAGGTAAAATAAATAAGGGTCGGCACAACATATTTTTCTATTGAAGAAAGAAAGAAAGATTTTTTTATTTGCTAGATATGTGGTACATTTCAAGCTGTTACAAATAAATAATTCCAACACACATCACCATTTGGCATGCAAATATTTAGTGGTAAAAGGTGGAATTATTCCACACTTCCCTATCATTCACTTCTTCCACCCACCAGCATCCATATTTTCTTAGGTCTTCCTCTTTGCTTATTTCCCTCCCCATTCAGGTCTATCATTCTTTATTCCTAAGATTTTCGCGAATCCCACTCATTGATTACGACGTCGATTTCGACGTTTAGAACTCCTTACAGAGATCATTTTCACGATCTCTGTAAGGAGTTCGAAACGTCGGGAAATAAATATAAATAAATGATAAATAAACGGGATATAATCCTAAAAGTTGTTTTGATCTATCATTCTTGTCGCAACGTGAGATTCTTTTCCTCATTCGATACCCATACCACGCAAGGCAACTCCCTCTTATCTTCTCTGTTATTGGCGCAACTTACAAGCTTCGTCTTACTAATGTAAAGATGAAAGAAAACTAAAGTTACGAATATATCTTCTGCCTGCACCTACAAAGTGTCTGTTTTTCTTTGTTCACTATGTCACGCGGTAAATACGTCATTTTCTTTTATTGAAACCAGTGTGATGTTTAATTCTGCCAATTGGATTGGAGGTAAATCTAACAAGCGAAGTTTATAGTCGTCTTTATAGACTTATTTATACGATAAGGAAAAGAAATGAGGCTAATAACATCATTATTTTTTTTTTTACTAAATAAATCGGTGCCCAATTATTATAGAGTTGTGTGAAGCTGTGACTTGTAAATGCGTATTTTTATTAACAAGACTGTTTAGTCAGATACTAATTTGAGATCTTCTTATTTGAGTCATTAAAACTGCTTACTATCGTACGTTTTGTATGTTAGAAAAGACTTAAAAAAAAACTTAACTAGAATTAACTTTTATATTATAACATAAGCATGTTCCCGACCTAGTTATCACAGTAGAGAATTAGGTATTAAAGTAACATTCGTTGTGAACTCGAGCAGAAAGCGGTTTATTAGTGTAATTGTGTATGTTTGAGAAATATTTTGAATTTACAATTGCACAATCAAAATTGACCGCGTCTAAAAAATTAAAAGCATAACATTCAACATATTGGTACGAGCGATAATATTATGCATCGGGTGGAGTTTCAACATTTTATCGAGTTGTTCGGACTCCGGAGCCTGTCTATGTGTTGCTCACGTGGAGTTGTGTTGTAACCGACTTGACCTAGAGACCTAAAGATCTGAAAACCCACAACATCTGGGTAGCAAATAATAGCCGACGTCATAATGCCTTGCACATCATTATATAATTATTACTACATTGAATTTTTTGAGTTTACATTTAGTCCTCATATAAAAAAAAACTGTCTTATAGGAAGGTGATGTCATAAAAACTATCATATGTGACAGAAGTTACTTAGTATAAGTGTAGAGGTATGTTAGAATTGTACTTTACGACACCTAGGCCTGCTCTACAAAGGACTTGGCGTGAAGTTATATATTACTTCAGGTGTCAGAATAAAAAAAAAACTACCAGATATTTTTCATAAATATGAAGTGTCAAATAATAAAAACTAGTGAAATCTCAAGTGTTAAACATTATAAGACATTTTATACGATTTTTTTTAATTTCACCAATTATAATTATATATATAAATATTACAGTGACCTAGATAAAATAAGGCAATAGTTTTTACAACCAAGTTATTTATTTAATTAAAAACACTGAATTATGACCGTTTAATTGCGATTATTTACATCCTGATTATAATTGTTTTATTTTTTAAATATTTCTATATAAATGTATCCTTTATATGTAATCGGTGTCATAATGATTAATTTTGTAATAAATTAATATTTGTCAAGTTGAAAAAAAACTGTAATTATTTTGGAAAGTTATGTATGATACATATCGATGAGTGAAAACTTTGTGCCCAGTATGGCAATAGGTTCGCCACCTATTCCATTTGGGATGTAAACATAACGGCGAGACGAGGCTTAACAGCCACTGCCTACATTCAGGTAGAAAAAGGCGTGACGTTATGTATATATTCTTTCATTTATTATTATAATTAAAATTAATTCATTTATTATAATCAGTGTTCAGTGTTATAATTATAAAGTGATAAGTGATCTTCTTCAATATTAATAATTAATAAAAACCATAACGGACTATGAATAAATTATGATTACAAAAAAGAAACATGATGTATGTAGATTGTAATTGTAGGTAGAAAAAAAAAGGTTTGAACGCCACGAGATTCAAATTACTTCCTGTAAACTTAAATTATAAAACAAACATGTAATCATAAATTTTAAACTTGGGGAATCATTTAATTAACCAAACGGTTGTTTTTTTTTTAATTAAAATTTATTATGATGTCATTGCAAGTTTATAATTAGAATGCCATATAGTTTGTTTATTTATCTTCGTATTTTTTTATACCGATCCACTTTACAGCTTGAATTCATGTAACTAGTTTTTTTTATAAAGATCAACTATTAAAATTTTGTTGGCTACAGTCAAACTGAAAACGTGTAAACAATTTTGACCTTATCTTCGGTGAGATGACTTGATGTACTCATGTATAGTTAAAATTACAACAATTGTATAAGTTTGCATAGATAATATTCCGACGGAACTAAACAGCAGATTGGAATCGATGAAATATCAATTTAATTCGATTTAATATGCGCGTAATAGGTTGATTGTAAGAAACTTTTTATTAAATTATATCTCTAATTTCGGTATTGTTTATAAGTAAATTTCTAGAGACCAGTAGACCCCAGTACTCGTCGTAGCAGTCTGGCTGCCCTCGACCACACTGTAGACGTCACAAGCGCTGAGTGCAGACGTAGCGCAACACGGAACGAACGTGAAAGTTCTTGGCGACCGCAGCGAGCAACCAAAACAGGTGCTAACCAATATCTTAAACTAAACATGTCCCAAATGTAACGTGTAGAATAATATTTATAATATAGTAATACATATATATCCACATATCAAATTGTGAAAGTATCGAATACTTAATAAAAACAACGTATGCATTGAGTAATTTTGTTTTCGCAATAATGGACCGTTCATTTGATGCATCACTATAGTAAATGTACGTTTTCACAATACCGCAACAGGCGGAGACTGCTGTTTCGGTACATGCTAGATACGTGAACGACTATCCTTGAAGGGTTGCAGCCACTGTGCGTTGATGTCCTTTGATACGTACGATGCGAGACGATATCGCAGTCCGTTGTATTTATTTGTAAACTGTGCATAGACACTGTCTATCTGGCGACAAAGGAGAACGGGCCACTTCACTGTTCACTACAAGTGAGACACTCAATTATATGAAATCACTTAATTGTTGTCATATTATGTGGTAATGTGTGAGCGCGTGACCCGTGACGTCGCGAGATTGACGGTGTCTGGATGCGTAAGATAAAGGTTAGGACTCACCGCAGGCGAACAAGAGGCACGCGGCCAGAGTAGCGACACGGGCGTAGCGCGCCATGACGGGATCACAACAGGTCGGTGCGCGGCCGACGTGCGGTTAAATAGTGGCCTCAATCTGCGCACCGCCCGCCCCCCGCTCGCCCACGGCGCTCGTACCTCTGCCCGACACCCTTCGCACTCATCAGCTGTGAATCATCTGCATCATCAGAATACCGGAGGAGCTGCATCTGCATTCACATGCGTACATCATTATGTATGCTTCATGTCCTATGTTACGACACCAAAATATTATACACGGATTTTATGTAATCTTCATGTCGTTATATGCAGATGATTATAATCACTCATCCTATCAATGGCTATATATACATTATTCTTATATCAAAACTTGCATAATCCACTTTATATCTGCAAAGTTACCGATAGCGTATTCTATGTGTCATGATTGATTCTTATTAAAATTTATAATATAAAAGATTCCAATAAATTGTTTGATAATTTCAAATAGTTGTTGTTGTAGTAAACACTTCGTAAGTTCTGATGCTCCTTGCGAATTAACAACATAGACAGAGGAAAATAATCTCGCTTCAAGTAATCTATAACAGTGGTAGAGTCTTGCAGTTCGGTGCATGAATGAGCCGTCTCGACCGGTGAAATATCACGACCTCTCAAAATATCGAACGTGAAGTGGCTCGTGCCGTATTTTGTTCGGTGAGAGAGGTATCTAGAGGCCCAATCCCCTTTCCCCCTCCTACTCTCTTAAAGGACGTCAACGCACCTCGGTGTTCATGGACGGTGAGAAGTTACTTATCATCAGGTGACCCACTTGCTCTTGCTCTCCTATCCCTTTAAAAAATAGATTCATAGATATTAGGGTAAAATTTTATAAATTTTATTCATTTCTTAAGTATCTTATCTTTTAACAGTGGTAGAGGCCGGTTCTATCGGTGAAATACCACGACCTCTTAGAAGATCAACGAAAAGTGGCACATGCCGCGTTTCGTTCGGTGAGAGAGGTGCCCGGAGGCCCAGCCACCTTCCAATCCTTTCCTATCTCACTCCCTTAAAGGTCAGCAACGCAACTGTAACAGTATATGTGTTCCTGGTGTCCAAGGGCAGCGTAGGTTGCTCTCCATCAGGTGACACCCTTGCTCGTTTGCCCTATCGCATAGAAAAAAAAGTATAAATTGTATATCATGATCTTATATGTTCTTTTGGACAGAAGAAATATACACGATACTCAACATTTGATTTGATACCAAGCTTGATTTGATACCAACAATATCAGCCTGGAAAAAAATATCTCTATTACATTGAATGTCTTATGGGTGCATCTTGTGAATTTTTCATTACAGAACAATATATATATATAGATATATATATATATATATATATATATATATATATATATATATATAATAATATCTCGGACACAATACACACAGCGCCCTCTAGTTCCAAGATAAGCAACTAAATGCTTGTGTTATGGATACTAGATAACGGATATTTGTATGTACACATATACTTTTCTTTCGTAAATACACACTTATAATACATAGAACCCATACCCAGACACCACACGAATATTCATGTTTATCACAAATATTTGTACTCGGGTGGGAATCGACTCCCCGACCTCATTGCTCCAGCCGGTAGTTTTACCAATGCGCCACGAGGCCCGTCAAATATCATATCTTCTTAATATAACAGTCAATCTTCTGTGTGTATGGTACTTTTGAAAAAGTGCATTTTTTTTGCGTAAATTTAAATATCTAATAGCTCTTAAACATTGCCAGTTTAACGCGTACTACAATTCTCTTATATTCTGTTTTTTTCCGGAAAATAACCCCCACGATGTGAAACGTCACGTCTGTTCGTTAAATTTAATAGTATATTCTATAGTATACATTTTGTGATTATAATTTGTATTTTTAATTCATTTGCTTTCCAAATCTTAATTAAGATACAAACTCTCATGATTTTTGTTTGTGTGTTTAACTTAGAAATGGGAGCGGAGTTAATAATTTCTGGTAACAAACAAACAATTTTCGCTAAAATTCTCACGACCAGAGACAATGGTTTAGATTTTTTTTAATGAAAGTTGTGGAATATCTATTAACTGTCAGTTATTGCGAGTCCGCTCGAGTTATAAATGCAGCATAATGTCAATTTTCGGTTTAGAAACAAACAAACAAATCACCTTAATATACAATAAAGTTTTTCAATAATTAATTATAATTGGCCCCTGCACGATAAAAGTTATACTGCGTATTTAAAGATTCTGGGTTATTCCTGTTATTTTTACTATATCATTACGCCTCCTTATCTTTTCAATATTAGCGACATGCAAACTTTTTTGATATCAGTGTTTTTATTTATTACATACTAAATAACCAACTGTACACTTACATATATTTTCCATTGCACACAATACACACAGCGCCATCTATATTCTATGATGAGTAACTCGTGAAAATGATCTCTGGAAATAGTTCGAAACGTCGGGAAATAAATAAAATTAGTAATAAATAAACGCGATATAATCCTAAAAGTTGTTTTAATGTCATGAACGTGATTCGCGAAAGTCTTAGAGATAAATATGTAACTTACACTTGTGTGTAATTGTCTATACTTCTTTTATTCCGTTGATACGTATTTATAATTCATTTTTTGGAAGTAAAGTTCTTAAAAAATATCTATAGTTTCAGTTTTTACATCACGTCTTTACACTAAGATTATCAGTTATTTGGTCAATCAACATTCACATTTTTAAGTACTTTTGTGAAGATGGAAAAAAAATACCATAACAATATCTAACCGTCCCCTCTATAATGGACTAGGCCTAGATGGGGTTGGAGAAAAAAGTACATATATTTAAAAAAGGCAATCGTTTCTCATTTAGGTACCTATCATTTTAAAACATTCTATAGGACAATTGTTGGAACTAAAGTTAAGAAAGAAATTGTTTCAAAAATTACTTTCATTCTATATACATTTCCTGTCATATTTAAGGTGTCGGTGGTCCAGTGGTCGAGCATCCCGCTCCAAAATCAAGAGGTCGCGGGTACGAATTACGACTTTTCGGAATTATTTTCAAAAGTTATGTGTGATAAATATCGATAACTTTGTGCCGATAACTTTGTGCCCGGTATGGCAATAGGTTCGCCTCCTATTCCATTTAGGACGTAAACATAACGGCGAGTCAAGGCTCAACAGCCACTGCCTACACCTTCGGGTAATATAAGACCTAAACTTATATTATGTTTCGTTTCATTTCTATTGAAGTTTTTTAACTAATATATCAGAAACAAAATATTATGTATGCTCCCAAATATAAATTCAACATCTGCGGACCATTTTCATATCAAAGTCTGGAGGATATTTTAGAGGTATAAGTGGCAATATAAGCCAACCTTCATTGTATATATTTAAGTTCATATATTCAGTTTCGTCGTTTTTCTTGGGAACCTACTCCTACTCTGTCCTAACTTCATATGAATGGAAATAATTAGTCTACGATAACATACTTGCCCCTAAGAATCTTAACAACTTAACTACAATAGATCCAACTATCTCATAGGTATGTAATAAAGAAATATCATTACACGATTAGTGCAAGAATTCAGTATCTTTATATAGAAATAGGCTCACAAGATCATTATTAATACAGTCAACTAGTTTTGTAGTGATACTGGCGTGTTTTGTAATCTCGGTTCTTAGTATGTGGCATTGAAATAGAAAGAGATCACAGTCAACGGGTTTATTTATGCCTATGTAGTTGGTACAATACAATCTTACTTATGTTTGTACTGAGTCATGATATTCCATCTTCTGAGTAACTTTGTGTATGTATTCTGAATCATTAAGGTATTTATTAGTAATCAAACAACTTTAAATATCATCAAATATATGTATCATTAAGCACATTTATTTTTAGGAATAAAATTAATCAAAAAATGTTACTTAACAGGTAATTAATTTGTGCTATTTAGTAACAATGGTAGATCCAAGCAGTTCACTGCATGAATGGGTCGGCTTAACCGGTGAAATACTACGACCTCTCAGAAGATCGACGTAGAGGTACTCTGAGGCCCACCCCTCTTCACCAGTCTTTCCTATCCTTCCCCCTTAAAGGCGGGCAACGCAATGTAACACTATATGTGCTGCAGATGCAGGTGTCCATGGGCGGAGCTAGTCGTTTACCATCAAGTGACACGCCTGCTCGTTTGCCCTACTATCCCATAAAAAAAAGAATTTCAGTATATAAAAAGTTTAAAAGACAGTGTCATCGTTGTCAAAATAAATATAAATAAAAATTCATATAAAAAAACAACACTCGTTACAGATATTGCTTTATTTAGTAAAATTATAGCCAAGAGAGATTTCTTTTTTTTACCTCCAGAATACAAATTCCGCTTGAGCTAATAAAACGTGTACAAAATTATCAATAGTCACAAATCACAGGAAGTAGGTTACATATTGCTAGAGAGAAAGAAAAACAATAATATATCTTTCTATGTATACCGAAAATACAATTAATTATAATTATATCACCACTGAGATATCTACATTATACTGTTAAATATTATTACGATAGTTTTGCTTGTACGTAAGAATGCGACAGACAACTATCACGACATTCTATATTATTATATCATAAAACTAATATCCTAGAAGTACATTAACTAAGAAGATAGTACAGGCGAAGAAAGCACAGTTTTACCGGGCCTCCACATGGCTAGGAAAGTTGTACAGAGTTGGGCGAACACGAGTATGTGGGAAGGCACTTCGCCCTACCTCGTCCAACTTTGCCTCGCCTCGGACTACTTTCGGAAGTTCATCCGACCGTCCACACGGCTAGGAAAAGTTGTACGGAGTCGAAGTGCTTGTCGTGTGGGAACGCACTTCGCCCTACCTCGTCCAACTTTGCCTCGCCTCGCACAACTTCCATTTGTTGTCGGTTTTTTAGCCCGAGTCAAAGGGCCGGAGCATAAATACCTATTACCTACATAGTTTTTTGTATATTTATATATAGTTATTGCACATGTGCGTTCACGAAATGAATGACTACACTTCAGTAGTAAATCAGACGTCGTCTGAGCACGTTGTGTTATGCAGATCTGTAAAATTTCTTTAATCGAATAAATCATTTGAAGAAATTTGACAGATATTTGTATAAGTCGATGTGTGGTATGAATGTATAGTTAATGTCTTCTAATTGTAGGTACTTATTAGTAAGTATATATTATATGGCAATTTTTGCACTTGATTACTATTAAAGTGTGTGTTTGTAATATTGAAATAACTGCATTCTACTACATTCATATGAAATTTTGTTTTTCAATTTTTACGTATCCGTCTGATTGTTTCGGGTAATCTCTGAAATGGATGGACCTATTTTGATGGAACATTTATTTGCGAGAACAAAGTTCAGCCGGTTCAGCCAGTACCTAATAAAGTTACAGCAATTATTTTTTAAAGAATTATCAAATCAACATATTTTATTCCTGCTACTATATTACCTAGCACTAGAGATAGTTTTTATAAAGGAACTTTTGGTCGTCTCATTCATAATTTACCTACATAGTTTTTTGTATATTTATCTATAGTTATTGCACATAGTGCGTTCACAAACTAAATGACTACACTTCAGTAGTAAATCAGACGTCGTCTGAGCACGTTGTGTTATGCAGATCTGTAAAATTTCATCAATCGAATAAATCATTCGAAGAAATTTGACAGCTATTTGTATAAGTTGACGTGTGGTATAAATGGCAATTTTTGCACTTGATTACTATTAAGTTATTATCATCACAAATCTAAACATTTATATAAAATTGAAATGCGTGTTTGTAATATTGAAATTACTGCATTGTACTACATTCATATGTATCATAATATATGTAAGTATATATCATATCTTTCGAATGAATTGTCTTTTTCAATGTTGTCCGTCCGCCTGTTTGTTCCGGGTAATCTCTGAAATGGGTGGACCTATCTTGACGAAGCTTTTATTTGCTAGTGTAATAACGAGTAACTTGGGCGAATTATTATTATTACTATTTCCCCGGGTCAGCTAGTACCTGGTAAAAATAGTAATGGTTTTTTGGGAATTATCAATTTAACTAATCAATCAATATTTTATTCCGGCTACCCATATTACCTACGACTATAGATAGTTTTCGCAAAGGAAATTTTTGAGCGTCTCATCGAAAGAAGCTAATCATGAAAATTCAGTTTATTAATTTTATATCTTTAGATACTACTTCTGTCGAGCATAATGCACCGCTTGATTTGATAATATGAAAGTTAAGTTATAATAATACTAAAAACATAACTTCACGCCTTTTTCTACCAGAAGGTGTAGGCAGTGGCTGTTAAAGCCTTGACTCGCCGGACACAAAAATAATTGGTATGAGTCTGAAATCGAACCCACGGCTTCTGTATCAAAAGACTAGATAAATACTAATCAATTAAAAAAAGAGCAAAATTAATTCGATACATGTTGGAAAAAGGGGACTCTTTGATCAGACCATTTAATTTTTAGGACAAATATTTATTCAAATAATTTAAATATTTATCTTAAGATTACTAGAGAACCATCAGTTACTATAAAATTTTTAATAAGAAGATCAAATTAATCACATCTTAGTGTGATATATATTCACGTAATTAAAATACGCGAACTACGGCAGCTGCTACTTGAGCGTCCATAACATGCGTGCGCAAGCGATGAGCACCGTAGAACGACTGAGAACTTTCGGAAGTTGTACGAGAATGTGGAGAGCCACTTCAAACTTTGTCAAAGCTGGGCGAGGAACTTTTGCCGAGCACTCCGCTATAATTTGTACGCTGCATTTGACTCGGGCTAAAAAACCGACAACAAATGGAAGTTGTGCGAGGCGAAGCAAAGTTGGACGAGGTAGGGCGAAGTGCGTTCCCACATGACAAGGACTTCAACTCCGTACAACTTTTCCTAGCCGTGTGGACGGTCGGATCAACTTCAGAAAGTAGTCCGAGGCGAGGCAAAGTTGGACGAGGTAGGGCGAGGTGCCTTCCCACATGCTCGTGTTCGCCCAACTCCGTACAACTTTCCTAGCCATTTGGAGGCCCGGTTACAGTGACTAATACATAATTCCTAATATACACACTCATCTATTTTTTTAATCACTCACTAAAAATATTATTGTAATTTGAATTTTGACATTGACAAGCAATACCTAACCAATACGAATTTGTTTAAAAATATCATGTATGATTATATGTTTTGTCAGTCTAAAACACATTGATTTTCAAATATAGATGTATTATTATATTAAATATTAGAATTTATTATATGAACGACACCAATCCTACTGATATTCTAATTCCTAACAATGAATATCACAATATAGCTAATTATTTAAATTTTAAAGATTCTCCATAATAAACTCAAATAGTTTTAAATTATTTATAACAAATGATAACAAAAAATACTGTATATAAAAAATAAAAATTTAAATAATGTGCGTTATTGCGTTACGAAGCTTTATTGAAGCTCGGCCAAAAGGCTAATGTGCATACCACCTAATCGATAGTAAGAAAAGAAAAAAAGTGTTTTTTTTTTAATGTTTTCATCAGTTAAAGACATGTGTAGTGATGGTATAACAAGCATATAATGTATTCACCCACGTTCGTCAAGACTTGTGCCCGATATTTTTCTGCTGTCAATAAATAAATGTATGTCGATTTGATATTTACATTTTTTTTTTCTTGAAATACATTTTTTTTAACGTTGACTTAGTTTTAGAAGAGTAATTATAATAGAGTTTGCTTTCTATCACTTGTAAAAAATAATAAAAGTCCGATAAAAGTAATTTGAATACTTTCAAATATACTTTCATAATGTTTTTCAGTATTAAAAAAGGATATATTTAAATAATCGATTGATTTAATTTAATAATACCGTCACTAAATAAAATATATATATCATTTTTAATGTGTGTTTACTCTTATGATTTAATATTTACTGCATACGAACAAAAAATATTAATAGTTCGGATCTTGTTTGTAAATAAGATTACTGATATATAATAATACTAATTAATTTATTAGTTTTATACTGAGAGTATCAAAAATTATCTTTTAAATTTGAATTTCATGAAAATAAAGACAAAGAGGAGATTTAAGTTGGTGCGATATTATTTGTTTTTTTTTTCATCGTAGACTTTGACATTAGGGAATTTATTTTGTTTCATATTTTATTCATAATTTTTTTTCAGCTAAGCTTTTTTCGAGGACACAAATATAGTCAGGATATGTTTAGTCTAAAAAATTTATATCGCTTGTATTTAAGTTACTCATCCCGAAATTATATCAGCTTTATAGCGTCCATTTTGTTTATGTGGAGATTTTAACTCAACAGTAAGCATTATTTGAGTCAAATCAATGCTTGTTATACACTTTATTAATACCGACGTCACAGGCGTAGTGAATAAAATCTTTGCGCAACAAAGATTAGACAACACTCACTTTCTCATTATTATAATCCAAAACTTAATAACTACACGCCAATTAAAATGTCAAATCATAAAACTCAAAACTAAATGAATGTTTCTTGTACTTATAGGTTATGATAGTACTTTGACTCTACCACATGTTGTACTCAACTCAACCATAGACAATATTGTTTTTAATACAGTTAGTAATCTGTTATGATAGAAGCGAGGCTTTAGGAAACCTAACAAGATATACAATAACATGATTCTAATTAACATATCCGTTTACAAAAATACTACAGACGAATTTTAAATCTATACAAAAAGCCAAGAAGGACACTTTTTTTAAATATTTCGAAAATTATCAAAATAATCTCACCATAGAATAGAATCTCGTTGAGTCATAACCTCGATAAGTCGGAAAGCTCTCATATTCGAAAATAATGTTTTATATAAATAAAACTATTTTAAGTAGCTCATACTGGATAGTCAAATTAAATAATAATAACTTTCACCTACACGTTTATTAATAAAATTAGACAAAGTAAACATTTATTATATGCAGAAAATACTACGCTGAATTTATTTCAGTCTATTATCAAGATCGACTTACAGAGATTCTACTATATACACCGTCAAATGGGGTGACTTGGAATCTAAGGGTGACTAGAAATGAAATTTTCCACCTGAATTACTTAGTAACCAGTACAGTACAACTAATACTCTCTTGTTTAATAACGAAATAGGTTGCCTATTTGCAAATAAAACAAAAAACTTATGCCCTTAAGTTTAGACTTAAATAGATTTGAGGTGGTAAAATTTCATTTCTATTCACCCTTACATACCAAGTCACCCCATTTGACGGTATCACTTATATTTTTTCTACTTAAGTAGCCCATAGCCAATTAAAAGTTTACTAATATTGCACACAACTACACAGATTATACGGCTAAATATAATTGTATTCTAAATTTGAAACTATGACACTACTTATAATCTCCACGCAAAATGTATAGATTATTTAATTAGATAATTTAAAAAAAAAGACTTTTTTCCTGCTTTATGGCACATTACTTTTAATAATTGCAGGAAACAAATTTTTAAATTTAGTCTTTGAATGATTTGACTGTTTGACTTTTCAATATCTTTTCAATGCAACATAAGAGATTCCAAACAATTGCACCTTAATCAACGCTAATTATTAATTTATTAAGCTAAATGCTAAAAATAAATAAATGTATCTAAAACATTTGGTGTTATATCGTTATTATAAAATAATGGTAAGAGGAAATCTTTCTATGCAACTGAAAATTATAATTATATATTGGAATGTATGAAGCTGCTTCTATGCTTGCAGTAGTGGATGATCAGGCTCTGCTACTTCACCAGGTCTGAGGGGGACGTGAGTTTCAGCTCCAGTGTCACCATTGATAAGCAGTGCATCCCCCGGTCCTGCCGCAGGCGTCTCCCACTACAATACAGTTTAATAATTAACTAAGACTTTTAATGATGTGATGTTAGAAGCCACAAAAATCGACGCGCGTACATGAAAAGAGTTATGAAAGACAATAAAGCGAGTGAGGCGTGTAAGAATCGTGCCTTATGCGCGCTCTGTTCTCTCTGCCTACCCCGCAAGGGATTTGGCGTGAAGTTATGAATAAATATAATTTCAAAATAACTTGCACCAATCATTAATAATAATTAATATCTGTCTAGTTAGCATAAATAAAATATATGTATACATATTTAAGGGGTCAATAAACTACTTTTTAAAAATGAAAATATTATATTGGAAGTGTATTGACCATACGATTAAAAGTCGTACGACTAATCCTAGATTGTTGACTTGTGAAGTTTGTGACACGGAATTAGTTGTGACATAATTTGATATTGGCATTCTGCCAATATCAAATTATGTCACAACTAATTCCGTGTTTCAGCAGAATGAATATTATAAAATCTACTTAATACCGTGGGGAAGGACGGAGTTTTTATATATTGTATTGTTTTTTTTTTTCATATTCAAAAATACGATTATTCTATTATCTAACTGTTCTTTGACAATAATATAGTTAGTAGCTGTTTTATGACATGCCTTCAACATTAGACACATTATTGCACAATTTATTATCATAAAACCTCATTTATTTATAATTGTGCGATTTTTATCTGGTTACGCTTAACGAGAGTTAGATAATGAATGATAGACGAATTTAGCGGGATTAGTTCCAATGTCATTTAACTTTACAATCAATAAGTGAACAAGTAGTATATCATATTCTAAACTGTTTTATTTGTAATTAAAATATAAAAGTAGTGAATCATATTTTAACCAGTTCGTCGCCATGTTCGCTCTTTAAATGTGGGTGCATTATAGCCAACATTGCACAAATAGGTGTCATAAATTTTAATTTGAAATCTTTATAGGTTCGCCACCTATTCCATTTGGGACGTAAACATAATGGCGAGACGAGGCCTAACAGCGGCTGCTTACACCTTTTACGTTGTTATGTTTGTTAAATTTTAAAAAAAGAAGTGAATACATGAAAATACGAGAATTTTTTCACTGGTAGAGCCACGCAGCTCGCTGCTTGAATTGGCTGGCTCGGCTGGTCTCATCACGTTCACCTCTCGTAATATCAATGTAAAGTGGTACATGTCTCTTCCCTTATCCCTGCCCATCCCACGCCCTTAGAGGCCGGCAGCGCTCAGCACTCAATGTTACAGTGTCCATGGGCCGCAGTACTTGCTATCATCAGGTGACCTGCTTGCTCTTTTGCTCCCTACCCCATATAAAGGAGTGTATTAGAAACAAAATTAGAAATCCGGCTTACGTCGGCTAGAGAATTTTGTAAGAACCTGTTTAATTGTTTATTTAAAATGATGGCGATACATTTTTGAGTTATTTGGTTTTCTTAACGTTGATACTTAGTATAGTGTATTATTTTCAGCATACACGGGAAAGTGAAAATTTTTCTTATTGGTATATGTTTGCTTGTATTATCGTTCAGAGATTATTCCAACAAACATCGTATTCCTATATAAAACTTTAAAATAAATCTGGTAAAATAATTGGAAAATCGTATAAGTTTACATCCTTACCAGTTTAGATTTATTTCTACACATATTCAGCATCTTCTACAGATTTAATAAATCAATAGAAGATCCGTGTCAGTAGATTTGCAATATTTATAAAAAATGAACGTGACCCACTAGAAAAGATACTACAAAATATTAAAAAGACATGTCGACTTTATTTGCCATTTATTAATTAAAGACAAATTGACCTTGGTTCGGTGCATCAACTAGCTACGATTATATTAAAATATATAGCCATACAAGTATGCGAATAAACTTATTGTTATTACAACAATTAATTACTTAGTTATATGTTTTTTTAACTTACACATAACTTCACGCCTTTGTTACCGGAAGATGTAGGCAGCGGCTGTTAAGCCTCGACTCGCCGTTATGTTTACGTCCCAAATGGGTGGCGAAGCTATTGCCACACCGGGCACAAAGTTTTCAGTCATCGATATTTATCACACATAACTTCCGAAAACAATTTCGAAAAGTCATTGGTGTTAGCCAGTGTCAGGATTCGAACCCGCACCTCTGGACCACTGGACCACCGAGACTATAGACTATATAACCGACAATATAAAGACCGACTATATGTTTTTTATTGTTTTCCAAAGAGCCAGCGTGTTACATGATAGTAGGCAACAAGTGTTGCCCATGGACAACTGCATACCGTCACACTTGCTTTTATATCCCTTAAAATGGGAGGGGAAAAGGAGCAGGCCGGGATCTAAACGTGGCATGAAGCACTTCACGTCGATTTTCTGAGAGTTCGTGGTATTTTCTACTTTCAGTGTTGTATGTGTGTACGTGGGTGTGCTTTACTAACAGTTTGCTTGTCCGTGGGGCCAGTGGGTGTGTCTCGTTTGCCCTGCAGGTAGTATGTCATGAGCTGGCCCTTGCCCTTGACAGCCACTAAGCCACGCTGCTCAAAATAATATCCGAAACTCTGCAGAATCTCACAGGTCTCCTCCGTTACCTGTGACAAGAATAATTTTAGTAGAAATATATTTAATTCACAGTAAGTCTATATTATAATATTAAAGTGCTTATCTCAAGAACTACTGATTTGATATATAAAATCGTTGATAAAATCGTTCAATGTTAAGTAGCCTACTGGGCTAATTAACCATGAAAACTCGATCCCAAAAAAACACATTTACAAAGGTCATCAGTACATCTAGTTCAATATAATTACTGCTGGAAGTACTAAGTGTCATTATTTATTTTTAGTTCATCCCATTTACACGTTTCACCTCACAGATAAATCGTGCAAGCAAAAGAGTGTGAAAATATACTTAAAGATGATAGTATGAATTAATCATATTATTAAAGCTGGCTAACCTCAATAATGACAAAAACGAGAAAGTAAAAAACTTATATATACAAGCAACGCTTTCGCCGAAAGAAACATTATGCCCCAATGGAATAGATGATATGTGATACATATAAATACAACCTCTTTAATTTAGTCATATATTATTTATAAAAGTCAAGTCAATGTCAAGAAAATTTGCCATAAAATATTTGTCATCGCATGTGTTGCGAAAACTATTGATGATACAACAAACAAAATAAGAACATATCTATATCTACAAAAAAACTAAGCAATCACATATGTCCAAATGTTGGAGAAATGCGACTATATGTACTTTTTAATATTTTAGTTTTTTTAATAGAAGTTCCGACCAAATTTAAGCCATGTCATTTATACCTTTTGGTTTCCTTTCAAGCAAGTTTGTTTAAATATCTTTAAGTTTCTTTTTAGCTTATTAAAATCCGATATTCCATCCCAAAATAATTACGTGTTTAATAAAAATAAAGTAAACCAAATTTTATTACTATAGGGTAGGTCTGAGAATCGGCCAACGGGTGGCCACCGCTTATTTATGTAGAACTTCAAATACAACTTGCAAGCATTTAACGCGTTTAACGCCTCCATGCGGAAATAAAAGGTAAAATAAAATAGTAGGATATTAACCCTTCCACATAAAAGGTAACTTCGGAAATTATTCAAGCTTGAATTTAAATCGTACAGAGACATCCATAACACTAAAACAACTTTTAGGATTGTATCGCGTTTATTTATTACTTACTAGTTGACCCGGCGAACTTTGTTCCGCATCAAAAGAAATAAATTAGTAATATTTGGATCTTAAAAAGTTCAATTTGTGCTATTTATCGGCACGCGTTTTGCCGCGCAAACGCAACTGCTATGTACCCCTATGTTAATACTGTAATATCTTCGTAAATATAAGTTTAAATTACATGCTGTAAATGGCTATATTGATCTATATTAAAAGCACAATCTATTTAAGACACTTAATTGAATGAAAATTAAGTAGAAGAAAATTGCTTCGTAAATAAGCCATTATTTCTCGTAAAAAGTTAAAAAATAATAATGGTCATTGTGGGTTATCCCTAAGACATAGACATATGCCCTCGCGGACTTTTTTATAGACCTTTTAAAGGTGTATAATAATGTAGTACATTGTTTTGATTTATCACTTAGGGTTCAGGCAGCGTTTTCGATTAAAGTTTTAAATCTTGAAAATTATCATTTTTTTTCACTACACTATTTATGAATTATAGATCAAAACCACCCCGTTGACACCCTCTAACTATTAAAAAAAAACTGCATCAAAATCCGTTGCGTAGTTTCAAAGATTTAAGCATACAAAGGGACATAGGGAAAGAGAAAGCGACTTTGTTTTATACTATGTAGTGATTTTTATTTATTTATTTATGGGAGTCTCAGTGGCCCAGTGGTCGAGCACAAGGCTTCTGATCCAGAGGTCCAGCTTCGATTCCCGACACTGGCTCACACCAATGACTTTTCGAAATTGTTTTCGGAAGTTATGCGGTATGGCAATAGGTTCGCCACCTATTCCATTTGGGTCGTAAACATAACGGCGAGACTTAACAGTCGCTGCCTACACGGGTAACAAAAGGCGTGAAGTTATGTTATGTTATTTTTATTTATTTCCCGACGTTTCGAACTCTTTACAGAGATCATTTTAACGAGTGATGAACAAAAAGATGGTAGTTGTTCAAAAGCTGTTTTCATTGATACAGAGAGCACGCACTTTTTGGAAATAAAAATCAAAAAGTTGATGTTAAAAATATGATTTTTACTATTGGTAAATGGTAACCCACATCAGACCATGAAACAAAAAATTAAATAAAATTTGATGGTAAAGATCCTTTGTTGTATGATTTAATAGGTAACAGTTGTTATTTTTAATTATTAGATAATTATCTTATCTTTTTAAGTTACTTGAAATCAGAGTATAACTATTACTAAATATTGATTGATTTTAAATGTAGAGGTAAGTATTTGTTAAAAATCTACCACTGGGTCAAAAACGCGGCCAGTCCTGAGAAAGACCCAGCAAGAAAACTCAGCGGCTGTTCTTCAAAACTGATTATTATTTCATTTTGGACGGGCTATTGATAGTACTATTTTTTGTAATATTTTGAGAAAAGAAAACTTGGTTTCCAGGTTAATAAAATTATTTTGATTGTATACTGTACTATTAAAAATTCTACATTATTTTGGTTTCTGATGTGGGTCTGACCTGCAATCTATACTAATGGTATCTCGCTGTCTTGTGCTGTTTGGTTGTGGGCTAGGTTCAAACCTAAGAGATGAGACTTATGACTGGGTTCCAGCTAGGTGATAGTTTCCAGCCATCTTCTCTATTGAAATTTTTTGGATGTTTTTTGATATCATTAGCCTCGCGTATCATCCTGGGACGATAATGTTGTTCTTTGGCGAGGATTTGTGGTTTGTCAAACCTGATGTAGTGTTTTGGGCCCTCCCTTCAGTGTTCACAAAGAAGACATCTAGTGGTAAGTAGTGGTATTATAAATGGCATTATAAAAATTATAAACTCAAAAATTATTATTTATTTATTTTTTGCCAAACATCGATTGCCAGGACACCTAGTAATATATCATTCTGAAATCTATGATGCGAGTGATTGTGTACATCTGCAGAGGATAAATGGTGACACATCTAGGTCGGCGTCACGCTACTGTCACTACAGTAATAGTTCTACAATTTTAACAAAAGATTCCTTAGAAGCCACTAAATATATACTTAATGAATTTTATTGCGTACGACGAAGGCGATTACCATTAGTAAAAACCTTGAATGTCAATAGGTAAAAAGAATATTTTAGTTATCTATATGCTATATAAACTAGCTGCTCCACGTGACTCCATCCGTTTTAATTACACAACTTTTGCTGCTCTTGTATTTTACGATTCTTATTTAATAAAGTTGCAACTCGACATTTTTAAGAAAGTTTTCCTCGGAGTATATATAATTTGTCTAATTTTATATGATACTGGCGGAAAATACCTTACCAAATTTTCATTTAATAATTTTCCATTCATAGTTCTCGGAAATAGTGGGTTCAAACAAACAAACAAAAAAATACATCTTCTTTGTTACATTATACAGTAATATCTGGATGACCGAGCTTTGCTCGGTATTTTCTTTTTTTTTTATAAATTTCGATCTTACCGACAGAATAATAAATATTGTACTAATATATACTATGTACTAACATATTATATTAGAAACAAATAGTAATTAGTTAACAACGCCATCTGCTGGAATTAGTTAACAACGCCATCTGCTGGAATAGCTTTAGTGTTGTTGTCGTTAAAGCAAGTTAGTTGCTCACAAATAATAGTATTCGCCAATAGATGTCAGGAATTCCAATAAAAAAGTAAGTTGATGTTTAAGTTGATTATCGATAAAACACGATAAAATGAAATTTTCTAAAAATGATTCCTAGCTAGATCGATTTATCGCCCCCGAAACCCCCCATATACTAAATTTCATGAACATTGTTGGAGCCGATTCCGAGATTCCAATTATATATATATTTATATACATATATACAAGAATTGCTCGTTTAAAGATATAAGATATATATATATATACGTTATACATAACTAGACAATTATATGCAACAACAATAAAATATATATATGAATAGATGTGATGAGTCTAATCCTTAAGTTCACGGTTAGTATCAATATTCGTGTTTTAATTATTTAATTTTTGATTGTAGTCAAAACATGATTTGTCAATTTGACCTTTCAATATTTAAAATATAATGTATAATAAAAAGCATTGTGAACATATTTTGAGGTAGGTATTTATATTATTTGGCCACATACTTTTTGGTTAAATATATTTTAGTTTAATATATGTACGTCTGTGTCCATGATTATTAATATGTTCATAAACAAAGCAGAAGATACAAAGGGTGATTGCAAAAATGTTGAATAGTATATGTCGAAATGCAAGGAAGATAATGCAGCTTAAATTAACTTCGACATGACAATTAACCACGGTATTGCACTGAAAACTAAAACACAAAAATGTGGAAGTATTCCTGCTGGTAGGTTTACCAAAATAATACAATATTTATGTGAAGTTCTAGATTTTAAATCTCCCATTAGAGCTCAGATGATAACTTCTGAAGAACACGCACATACATCAAATATCTTTAAAGAGCGTTAAATGATTGCAAGAGAGATAAGAAGTTACACTTCAATAAATAAAACAAAGAAAAATTGTAATATGTATGTGTGTGTGTGCTTATTATGTTTCAAATTTGCAATTTGCTGTGTAAATTTCTACTTTGCCCACTCGAGTTAATATGTGCGCAATAATAGTTTTACCAACCTGGATGCAGCCTGCTTTGCCGGTGCTCTCCATCCTAGATGCTACATTGACAGTATTGCCCCATATGTCATAATGCGGCTTCCTTGCACCGATAACACCAGCAGTGATTGGACCATGGTTGACGCCCATTCGAAGTACAAAGTGGTTGAAGGATTGCTCGTTGATAGCGGCGAGAACACGTTGCAGTTCTAGAGCGAATTCAACGAGGCATACCAAGTGCGCCCACCGCACTAGCACGCCATCTGATGGCTGTGAAAAAAAAACAGTTTTATATTTATTAATTATGTGTTTTAATTTGATTGCGATGCGAAAATATCAACAAAAAACAGTCAACAAAAAAGATAGTCAACACGTGTAAACATTTTGAGTTTGAGACTGTTTATTTAGTGTTTAGTTTATAAGTGTTTATATTATTATACAAGATTTAAATTTATACTAAAGAAAGAAATATACTTAGTCATGCCATAAATATTGTAACCAAGAAAAAAAATTTTTTTAATTGCAAATTACATTTATTACTTCTACAATGTGTTACTTTATTACATAAATATAAAACGATATAAAATATAAAAAGCTTATTCGAAGTGGTCTCCATTGGCTGCAATACAGGCCTTTAAATGTTGAGGCCAGTTAACAATAGAAACACGCACTCTTTCCATGGGAAAATTCTTCACTGCCAATCGTATGGATTGTTTTAGGGACTCTAAATTATTATGAAATTTAGAGCAAGCCGTACTCTCTAAAGCTGACCACAAATCATAATCCAGTGTTCATATCCAAAGTTCTATTCTTCAAATATATCTTTTTGTTTAAAAAATGCGTATACACTAGGTATATAAATAAGTTGAGCAGCTTGGAGTTAACCTGATTGTTATACCAGCCGTGAAGAAAACTATCGCTGCAATAATCCTACTTCTTAGGATTCTATAACGTAAAAGACAAAACCCTTTCTTCGCTTTTAGCCTTTTTCACTGTCAACGTGCAAATATAAAATTTAGGATGTTAGTTAAAGATTAGTAACGGACATAAAAACAGCTTAAGACCACTTAGGAAGGCTAACTTCCTAATTTAATAAATATTCAGAATAGGGCGTTGATTAAATCAGGGTCAATAATAATATGACGGGCCTCGTCATGCCTTGGACACAACCGACTGCGGAATTGAGGTCGGTGGGTTCAATCTAGTCCTGTGTCAATCACGATTGATCGAATCAAAATGATCGAGTCGCAACTCATTCGCGGGTAATTGAATCATCAATCTCTAAAAGACTCGATCTTTTCGTAATCCGTCGATTGCAGATATGCGATCCCGTCGCGCTTAGTCGCGAGGCGCGACTCGTTTCATAGAACGAGACGGGTTATAATTTATATAACCCGTCTCGTTCTATAGTCGCGCGCGGTCCGTGTTTGGCGCATGCGCGCGCACACCTATATGCAGTGTATTGGAACATTAATGGAACTCGCGAATGCGATCGATTCGATCAATCACAAATTTCAATCAATGACGTAGTGACCTCTGACAAACGACCCGCATTTGCAACTCGCGAATTGGATACGTGTTACGTTTAGGTAATTACATAGGTAATAATAATATAAGTGTTTATTGTTGTTATTGTCTTGGTTAAAAACTAACAATTATTTGGTTTAATTAACTTTTAAATCCTTAAAACCCGCTTTAGTATTCGTTAATGGTATTGGTTAATATTTTGTGTGTATAGATAGTGGTGGTGTGTTTATTTTTGCTTGAACTTTTTTTGTACTTTATTAAACCTACTAACATAATTATCTGTTTGAGCTTGGTTTGGGAGTTGTTATTTTTTATTTAATAGCTATGTCTGAATTAGCCAGGAAGAAAAGCCATATATGGAAGCATTTCTCCATAATTATGAATGGAAAGGCAAAATGTGAGTACTGCTCTAAAGTTATAAGTTATAGTGGAGGTGGGACAGGTAATTTAACACGACACATGAGAACATTACATGGGACTATACCGATACAGCAACCGATAGGTATGATTACAAATCAGTTACATGAAGAAATCCTACAGTCGGCTATTGAACGAGATTCTACTCCTGATACTGAATCAGGCCATTTTAATGTTATAGCCTCGACTTCAGGTGAATCAAGAATCAATGTTTCTGTAATACCAACTCCACTTCTAGCCCAGGCCCCTGTACAAACCAGGATTGATAGGTTTGCTAAATCTACTAGACCATTACCAGTTAGTAAATCCAAACAGCTCGATGAGCAACTTGTTAGATTTATTGTCAAGGGCTATCATTCTTTTTCAATAGTAGACGAAGAGGAATTTAAAAAAATGTATAAAATGATATTGCCTACTTACTCATTACCCACACGGAAAACAGTATCAAATAGTTTGATACCTAAGTTGTATCAATCAACTAAAGAAAAAGTACAAGCTGTGCTGACTTCTGCAGACGCAATATGCCTAACCACTGATGGCTGGACATCGATGACGAATGTTAGTTACATTGCTGTTACAGCTCATTTTATAGACAATAATACAAAGCTTAAATCTGTATTATTAGGGTGCACTCAATATGACGATCGCAAAACTAGCGAGAATTTGTCAACATTTTTAAAAAATGAGGCTCTAAAATGGGAGATACACCATAAAATAACTGGTATTGTTACGGATAATGCTGCCAACATTGTGGCCGCCGTCCATCTAACCACTTGGCGCCACTTTGCATGTTTCGCGCATGATCTAAACCTAGTGGTTCAACATAGTTTGGATCATCTTAAAGTTCAAGTTGACAATATAAAAGCTATTGTTCAGTATTTTAAACATAGTTCATATGCTGACCATAAACTGCAAGCAATGCAGTCCCAAATGCAATTACCGGGACTTAAACTAAAACAAAGTGTTGTTACAAGATGGAACTCCACATACGACATGCTTGATAGGATTATAAAAATAAAAGACGCCGTTGTAAGCACTCTTGCAATAGAGCAGCCTCGACTTAATATACTCAAGCCCGATGACTGGAGAATGCTAGAGGAGAGCGTCAAGGTTTTAAAAAAATTTTATTTTATAACTGAGGAGATGAGTACAGAAAAATCTGTCTCAATTTCGAAGGCAATCGTGCTTGTTAAGATTATGAAAGGACATGTTAATAAATGCTTTGCGGAAGTTGCTTTCGATATAAATAGAAAACTATTGGAAGAATTGAATGACCAATTAAATTATCGTTTTGGCGACATTGAAAATAATGTGTTAGCCACAGAAGCTGCATTTTTGGACCCTCGATTCAAAAAGCACGGATTCATAAATAGCCAGAAATATGAGAAATGCCTCAAGACTATTAAAACTAAATTGAGGGGATTATTTGCGCAAGACGAGACAGTACAACCAGCATCTAGTACGCAAGAAGAATTACATACCACTGAAAATGGAACATGGGATGAATTTGAGAAAGAAGTAGAACACGAGGTCATTAGGAATCCGGCAGCTGCTAGTATTGTCGAGCTGGATAAATATTTAAACGAGCCGTTATTAAAACACACTGAGGACCCTCTTATTTGGTGGCATGATCGACGATTATTATACCCACACCTATATGTCCTAATGAAACGTAGGCTGTGTATCATGGCAACATCCGTTCCATGTGAACGAATATTTTCCAAAGCAGGGATGACAATTAATGCCAGAAGGACTTCTTTAAAACCAAGTAAAGCCTCGCAAATTTTATTCCTGAACCATAATTTGTAATTGCTTTGTCTGTTTAAAATATATAATTTTACTCTAACATTTATTTTACTATTCCATACATATACATGCACATATTGCACATACATATACGCTTAACGTACAAACAAATATTGACAAATTAATAAAATGACCGAATACCCGGCCGTGATTCCTTAATCAACGGACTGAATACGTCAAACGATCGAATCTTTATGACCCGATCACTTCACCGGTGGGTCGCGATCGACCCGGGTCGCGAGAATTGATCGATCGACACAGGTCTAGTTCAATCCCCGTACATTTTTTGAAGTAAAACTTCTAATGTCTCGTGCAAGAGCGTTTAACGCTTTTAACGCCCCCTTGCGGCCCTCGCGGGGCAATAAATATTAATATTTAATACTACTTTAAAACATCAAAGTATATATGAAGCTAACTTTTCAATTTGTTAAGCTTGAATTATAATAGTACACAGACATCTAGTGGCAAGTGGAGGTACTAATTGATTTGGTATATCAATCATATATAAACCCTACGGTAGTGAAACCATAGCGCGATTTAATAAGTTGACGTATGCGAAGCGCGACCTCTATGACCGAAAACGTAAAAACATATTATTAGTAAATAATCGTGACAGTTCGGTCGGTACTCTTTATTTGTTTGTTTTTATTAAATTTATACTCCAACTGTAAAGTGTAAATTGGTTTAGGAGTACTTTGTTCTGTAGTAAAGCTTAAGAACGTAAAAAAATAGTGCATAACGAGTGACGATGAATTAAATACTAATAATAATTAACTCTGTGAAAGACAATACGACAAAGAGCTTTTGCTTAAACCAAAATTAGTCGTGATTTGAACAAATATATTACTTGTTACTGGATGTACTTACGAATATTTTGGTAATTATAAACTTATAAACTGTATTTTCTTTTTTTAATTCATCACATTTAAAATATTGCAAAGCATACCTAAACAACATTAGCTATTTACAGTTTTCTTTATATATTACATTAAACTATGTTATTTATCAAGTAACTTGATGTATAATTTTCATTTCAAATTTTTAAGAGAATTAATTTTCAAGTATAATATATTTCAAGGATAATTTAATGATAAACTGACTTCAATCATCACTCATGGTTTATACTCATGGTTAACTAATCTTAAAAAAAGAAACATTTATAAGTTCAGATTATGGGATTAAATAATAGTCTGTTTCTGGTCCTCGGTGAAATAATTTCTATATTATGAAATACAAAGATACTGCTATCTACCCATCCAATTTTTACATATACATGAGCCTTGGTTGTTCAAGTGTAATAAATAAATATAGTTAATTCATAACTAGTTTGGCAATTACAAGTTACGAGATCTTAGAAATAAGCGCTGAACCAGAGTTATTTGGAATAAAATAAGTTCAGATTATGGGTATAAATAATAGTCTGTTTATGGTCCTCGGTCAAATAATCTCTATATTATGAAATAAAAAAATATAATATTTTTATATTTGATATATATATATATATTATCTTTAATATAATTCCTTTGAACTTTGAAAATGTATAATGTGTTGAAATGTAAATTATAAAAGGCATGGCACTTCAAATAGATGGTGATTAACAGACATGTCTGTGACGTGTCCGTATGATATATATTCCAAATAGATATTTGGATTAAATATCTATACAGACACCATTATGATAATGTTGATCATTCTATTTTATGTCTGTTAATCACATTCTATTTGAAGTGCCATGCCTTTTATAATTTACATTTCAACACATTATACATTTTCAAAGTTCAAAGTGATTATTAGTTTTACTAGTGATGTAATAATACCATTAGGTTACACCACTTACTTACTAGTTAGGAACTTAGTTATCATTTGAACTTAGTTATCATTCCAATTTTTAATAGTACCTATAATATTTTAATATTAATAGTCTCGCTGGCCGTGGGATCGATTCCGAGCCAATGATTTCTCTGAATTACTTGATATTAGGTAGGTAACCCATGGTAAAAATTTGAGATTTGGATAATTCTCCACGCGAAAATAATAACAATTCAATTCTTAGTTTTTTATGGGATAGGAGGGCAAACGAGTAAGTGGGTCACCTGATGGTAAGCAATTTGACACCGCCCATGAACACTGTGGTGCGTTTCGCTCCTTTAAGAGAGTAGGAGGGAAAGGGGCTTGGACCTTTGGATACCTCCCTCACCGAACGAAAAGCGGCACGAGCAACTTTACGTCGATATTCTTATTCGAACCGCATGGATCGAATTTTTCATTTTGCAATGTAGTATGTAGGTATATATTATGAATGTAATAAATATTACTTATTATGTATTACGTAGTTCTTGATCTTACAGCTCATTTTTTAAGTTTTTAAACACGAGGAGCCAAGCAGTCCGCTGATAAATGGGCTGGTTCGCCCGGGAAATACCAATAGCTCTCATTCACAGATAGTTTTAATGCTTTTTTGTGTATCAAATAAAAGGGCTTTTCGATAGTATGTTGAAAAATGTGACGTCATCCTAAATCCAATATTGCGGAATAAGTATTTTAATGCATTTTTACAATATAGGTTGAATGGGCTTGAGCTTGGGGGAGTACGTAAATCAAAGAACAATACGACGTTGAATATGGGGTATCTTCTTAAATAGAGGAGTAATTACTAAATTCTACTCAGACCCATATTAAGATTTATACTCAAGTGGGGATTGAATCCGCCAATCTCCGTTCTACATTCGATTTTACCAATGCACCACGAGGCCCGTCGTAATGTAAGTAAGATGTGCTCTTTTTAAATTAATCGTGTTATAAATGTATGTTTGTTACAAAGTTTTACTTCCATAGCGCGGAGAGACTCCACGCGAATTTTTTTATTTTTATTTCCATGTATTATGAGTATGTGTTTACAAAAAAAAACATCAATAGAAAGAAAATATATGTATTAATATCCATTTATCTAGTTTCCATAACACAAACATTTAGTTGCTTAGCTTATAATTTCAACCGTTGTTACTGACCTGCATCTGTCGTGTCGGGTTCAGCCCTGAAGCTGCCATGTAAGTGGAACTAATAGTCTTTATTTTAATGATATCTTTGCTGAATTTTGAATCTTCCAACAACTGAAATAAAAAAAATCAAGGAAATACGCTTAAAGATAAGTAGGCACTAATTGATGAGGTTAACAAGTATAGGTACTTTTGTTAAATACTAGTATATGTTACCCGCGGCTTAATTCCTGGGGTACTATCAAGGCATCTTAATCATAATGATACATCAGTGTGATTTCATCTTGGGGTATAAAAGGTGTGCTGTTATAAAAAAAATATTAATTACTAAACATCAATGACTGACTAATATGACAATAAGTTCTGTCTTCTGTCGTCAGTTCTGTAAGTAATTGTATCGGACCGGTTAGTTAAATTGGTGTGTTGAGACAAAGCGCTACTGCATATAACTTTGGGTGTTCGGGGTATGATTGATAAAATTGAAGTAAATACTTACCAAATCAAAATCTGAAATAACTTCGTTGAGGAACCGTAAACATTCTAGGCCTTGATTATTTACTGTTTCTTCTGAATAAAACTCTGTAACATATTAATAAGATTAAGTCTGAATATAAACACCCTACAGTTTTCCAAGATTTATATTTTTGCTAAATATACTTTATACTGATCGGACGTACTAAAAGTGTGACAAACAAGTTATGTTTCCGTTTGTCCAATCATACTCCAAAGAAAATGTAGTTATCTATTTTAAATGAAACTTCGAATCTTACTTGCCGTTACTTTTATCCAGTATCACTGTGGAGACGAAATGTGCACGAGTCTTACCAGAGAAATTAGGCATAGAGGCGAAGAGAACCCCGACCTCTGCGTAGCTCTGGCTGTAAAGATCACGGTGGTGGTGTCGTGCACCCATGAAATGTCGCGCGACATGTGGCGGCAACACGTTGTGTACGAGAGCTTGGTTACGGCGACGCAGGTCGGCCGCCTGCTCCGCTTGTGCGCGCATTCGTTCTCCTCGCGAATGGCGCGCGCGCTCCAAGGACTCCACCTGATAGAAGCAAACGCTGTTAGTTAGTTTTCTATACAAACAATTTTCACAGTTCGATTAACCTTTTATTAAAATGATAAATAAACCTTATTTCATTTGTGATTTATCTAAAGCTTTTGATTGTATGCAGGATAAAACTGTAGTCAGAAAATTACACCATTATGGCAGAAGAGGCATCGCTTTGAATCTTGTTACTTCTTAACGGAAAGTGATCACATGGATCAGCTGTAGCAATGGGGTTGCCACAAGGCTCCATCTTCATAACTTTCCTGTTTATTTTGTACATTTATGATCCACCTTATCTTGCAAAGAACTTTATTTTTAAGGAAAGGACAACAGTCAGTAATGGAAACAATGCTCTTTCAAAAATAGTAAACTGGTTTAGTGCTAATAATTTGCTATTAGATGGTAGCTAAGCCAAATATGTTAGATTTTATACAAAAAAATGTTAAACAAGTGAAAACCAGTGTGGTGATGGACAATAGGAGATTAGAATTGGTCAATAAGGTTTTCTTCCTTTGTATAACATCACACTTTAAATTACAATGGGGTCCATATACAGAAACGTTATCTGGTAGATTTAGCCCAGCAGACTACTAGCGTTTACAGCGTAGGCTGCTGGCAACAAATAAGAAATACGTCAACTGACCGATGTTGATACTGCACCTTTAGGTTATTTTAGTTATTATCATTGGATTATGTAATTAGTTTTTTTTTTTTGCTTTGGGGTTATGCTGCGGATGTAGATTCGATTTTTGTGCTCCAGAAACGTGCTATTTGTGTTATATCATTACATAGTATAAAACAAAGTCACTTTCCGCTGTCTGTCCCCTTATATGCGCATATCTTTAAAACTACGCAACGGATTTTGATACAGTTTTTTTAATAGTTAGAAGGTGTCAACGTGGTGGTTTTGATCTATAATTCTTATATGATGTCGTAAAGAAAAAATGATAATTTTCGAGATTCAGCACTTTAATTGCAAACGCTGGTTGAATCCTAAGTGATAGATCAAAACAATGTTCTACATGATTAACCACCTTCAGAAAGTCTACAAAAAAGTCCGGGAGGGCATATATCTAGATAGATATATGCCCTCCCGGAAAAATATAAATATAAATGGTCATTGTGGGCTATCCCTAAGAGATCTTAGGGATAACCCACAATGACCATTTATATTTTTTTACTTTTTACGAGAAGTAATAGCCTATTTACGAAGCGATTTTATACATTACAGTTTTAATTTTCATCCAATTAAGTATCTTAAATAGATTGTGCATGTAATATAGATGATACTGGCCCGTTACAGCATGCAATTTAAACAAATATTTTCGAAGATATTGCAATATTAACATAGCGGGACAGCATTTATCACTTTTGATGCAGAACAAAGTTCGCCGGATCAGCTAGTAAGCTATATATGTAAATATATAGTAGCTGTAGTAACTATGTAATATGAGGAGTCCCAGGGCTATACTGAGAAATAAATTTACAGAAATACAAATAATGACTTTACATTCGTAATATTTTTGTGAACATCTTATCTATGTTACAAACATGTTCACGCCTGTATCCCATGGGGTAGGCAGAGACTTAGGCTTTTCACAAACGACGATCCTGACACACATCTTTCGCCTCATCCACAGTCATACATCTCGTCATGCATTCACGTCATATCTATGTTCATAAAAATAATACTAAATTTAAAAAACAGTGATATGATGATATCCATCATATGTATTTACTATAGTAATATTGTTAAACTGACATTTGAAAAGAGTCAGCCTCAAGTTTCTTGACGCTGGAACTGGCACTTAGATTCGCTTTAACATTCAATATAGCGTGATGAAAGGGAATATAACATACATAACATAACATAACTTCACGCCATTGTTACCTGAAGGTGTAGGCAGCGGCTGTTAAGCCTCGTCTCGCCGTTATGTTTACGTCCCAAATGGAATAGGTGGCGACCCTATTGCCATACCGGGCACAAAGTTTACAGTCATCGAAATTTATCACACATAACTTTCCGAAAACAATTTTGAAAAGTCATTGGTGCGAGCCAGTGTCAGGATTCGAACCACGACCTCTGGATTCAGAATCCGTGTGCTCGACCACTAGGCCACCGAGACAGTCGAATATAAGCTCCACGTATTTTAGATAAATATAAGTACTATAGTTGTATGATGATTCTGTGAGCTTTAAGAAGTCCAATGAACCTTAAAATTATTAGCTTTTGTTTGTACTCACATATCTGTTGAAAATAATAAGCGCGATGACAATAAAGAACAGCATTATAATGTTGCGTCCGCAATGTATTCGGGCCCTGTTAACGTACAAAATATTGTCATATTCACAGTTTATGAATCTTAGAAAGAAATTCTCCAACAATATAAATGTTACTTACAGTGTCTCAAGAAAATCTTCACTAAAGAAATCTGTGGTTGCATTGTATGGTTTCAAATATGGATCTCGGTCAAGGCTAGGGCGAGCAACCAGTAACGCTGGGTGGAGTATGGCAGGAATGGCGTGTACAGCGGCGAGCAACAGAAGCAGAACACTACGAGAGCACGCACCCAAAGGAGACACCCATAATGTACCACAAGCTGCACCAGCTCCAATCTACAAATAATCAAACAACTATTATTAATGTCTGGAAATTTCTAGTAACCTATAAGTTGACCAATAAAACTTTATTTTCAATAACTAGTATTTATTTACAATAATAAGACGAAATAAATAAATTACATTATATACAATTAAAAAAGTAGCTAAAATCAATTTTCTCCGCATTTCGGTCTACTGGCAGCGTGCCCAGATGACTGGCCGCTGGCCGCATTGCCACGCTGAATGGCAATGCTAATCCTCTGTGCGAAGAATAGACTAGCCCTTTGGTCGCGAGAGGCTTCGATTAGTCAAACTTCAACTTTATTTGTAGTGACAAGGACGCTAATATCGTAAAATATATTTTTATTTACATACATAACTTCACGCCAAATCCCTTGCGGGGTAGGCAGAGAGAACGGAGCGCCACAAGGCACGATTCTTACATACCTCACTCGCTTCGTTGACTTTCACAACTCTTTTCATGCACGCGCGTCGATTTTTGAGGCTCCTAACATCACCTTCCTCCAGAACACGTTTTATTTGGTCATGGAATGTGTGTCTTGGCCGTCCTCGACTCCTACATCTATCTGCTTTTGCATTGTATATCTGCTTAGTCAATCTTGCATCATCCATCCTTTCTACATGTCCGAACCATCGGATCATGCCCTTCCTTACCTTTACACCGACACTCTCTTTCAAACCGACTTCCTTCCTTAAAGCTTTGTTTTTGACGCAGTCAGCGAGGGTCACTCCGCGGATTTTGCGCAATGCCCTCATTTCGACCGCGTTTATCCTACTTTCATGCACCCTCTGACATACCCAGCTCTCGCTACCATAAGTTAGCATTGGGATCAGTATTGCATTGTGGATTTTCTGCTAATATTTTTTGCGCCCAGGAATCTGCCCAACGCTCCATTCACACTATTTCCTAACGCTATATTTCTATTTAACCTACACATTTAAACTAGCTATCTTATCGTAGCGCTCAATCAATCTTTTTTAGTACTTCAAGTCTTCCACCTCGCCACCACGCTCCTGGTCCATGCCCCTGGAACGTCGCCCCCGAGTACGACAGAAAATTTAAAAATCCCCTCAATTTTTTTTTTAATTTTTCGACATTTTTCTGTTTCTTATTTTTTTTATAAAACAGGATACAAAAATACATACAACCCTAAAATTTCAACCCCCTACGATCAACCCTTATTTTTTTAATTTTATTTTTTGGCAAGACAACGTTTGCGGGGTCAGCTAGTTTTTAATATAAATCATTTGATTATATTTTGGAAGTATAATAGTGTTTATATCTGTCAAATACTGAATTAGTATATAAATGTTTGTGTTTGGCAGCTAATATTTTGATTACCAATAAATATTAAAAAAGCATTGGCGCAAAATATTTTTCTCGTGTCAAACTTGTTAAATAAAATCACAAGGGAACGGTTAACCGTACAGATTTATAACTTAACAAGAAGCTTACTTAATACAATTATATAACGGTATCTTTTTATTATATTACACATCACGTAGAAGCACTTAGATGTTGAGAATGGATACAAATCGATAATATCGCCCATCAAACAACACAGTTTTAACAAAACAACTATTACGAAGTACTATGGTGCTCTTTTTTTAAAATCCCGTTGTGTTTCAAAGAAGAACGCAATTATATAATAGTAGATAAGTTCAGAAGACGATGGCCTTATTACAGTAAAGTCTGTATTAGAATAGGAATTGAATATCAGAACGCTAAACCCACTAGACCACTAGACTTGTAATACCTACAAGAGATGATTAAATTAAATCTCTTATGAGACGTCCCTTCCCGAGTCTTGTAATCTATATATATATATATATATATATATATACGTAGTCTAAATATACATAGGTATATCCTGGGACATTATTGTAGAAATTATTGTAAAGAGTGCCAGCTCTAAAAAAAACTAACCTATACACGATAATACAACAATCAAATTTAGGGTTTCATTGGCGATTCCTCAACTAAGCCATTAAGGAAATAATTGGCAATAATAATATTTATTCGACATTGACATTGAACTTGAAATTTGGTAACTTAAAGTGAACAGTACACACCCATAATTAAAATATAATCTCATTTTGTTTAAGAAGGTTTAAACAATTGCAAGAATTCTTCTAGGGTGATATGATCAGAACTTGCGGAATACAGATAATATTATATATTATGAGAGGTTTCATTCTAACAATGACTTATGGAAAAAAACACTATAAATAGTGTCAGGTGTTCATATTCTCACGATATAAACTTATAAGTAGACCGAGGGAAATGTGTTACCAACTTAGATATATCACCTTGGTAGACGATCTTCAAAAAAAGAAACGCTGACGTCATAATATAGTACCTACGTTCGAATTTCAAAAAAGGTTTTAAATTATAAAATCGGCACAGAGCAGTGTGTTGATAATAAATGATTGAGTGTAGATTACCTATTTACACAACAATGACATGTTTGTTTTTTAATTATTTTTTTTCATTAATTTCTTTACTATATGTATTGTTTTTAGAAAAATATATATTTATTGATATATACATTTATATATTATTCACTTACATACAAACAGAGATAAGTATAATATTGGAATAATTAAATCCGCTATGTGACTTATAGCTATGTGAGAGCAAGTAACTCGCTGACCGAAACAAAATATTATATTACCCGATACCCATTAAGTATTCGATACGCATCAATAATACCAACACTACAATCTATTTTAATTATTATTTGTATGTTTGTGTGTTTACATAAACAACATAAACATAACTTCACGCCTTTTGTTACCCGAAGGTGTAGGCAGCGGCTGCTAAGCCTCGTCTCGCCGTTATGTTTACGTCCCAAATGGAATAGGTGGCGAACCTATTGCCATACCGGGCACAAAGTTTGTCAGTCATCGGTATTTATCACACATAACTTCCGAAAACAATTTCGAAAAGTCATTGGTGTGAGCCAGTGTCTGGAATCGAACCCCGGACCTCTGGATCAGAGGCCGTGCGCTCGCCCACTGCGCCACCGAGACTTTTGTGTGTTTTCGAGTTTGTGTGTTTATTTTAATTATAATTAATATTAGATACGTTAAAATAAAATCATCTCATTGATAGCCATATTGAAATTTAGACGCCATAGAATGGGCAATGTGATTGCGCGGAATGTGATTTGGGACCGCGATCAAACTTGAGTTTCTTCAAGAAACAAAGACTTTAAACATCAGATGTGTTGTTAAATGAGTACTATGCAGACATCAATTACATTATATTTATTTGACGAGTAGGAACGAGAGGAAATGCTAGTCAAATATAAACATTTAACTTAGGTCATGTACTTTTACTTCTTCACCTTACGTAAGTGCCTAGACAATTATAGAATTCAATATATTCGCATGTTTCTGTTATTTTTTTTTACGAAATTGTGAAAGATCCCAGATCTTTGAACTTTGCCTTATACGTTAGATGATATTTACAAAATTGAAAGTAGAAATAATAAATAGATAGTAGAAATAAATACTTTACGTGATAATAGTATGATGGGTGGATGCAGCGACGCGCGCCTTCGTGCTGGAGCGCGTCGTCCCGAAGACCGTCATCCAACATTGTCTCGAAGTTACCGCATATTACCTGTATCATGATCAGAGAAAGAAAAGAAAACATAAATTACTTTCAATAATAGACTTTTATTAAGAGTTTGTTTTTTGTAAAACTTTCCACAGTTCAATTTTTAATAGTACCAACGAATTTGATAATGTGAGATCATTTAGTCGTTAATTACAACAAATTGGATGGTAATTACTGGTATTATTAAGTTATTGTGTGTGTTGTTAAATAAAGTAAAACATGACACCTAATGATTAAAATAAAAATAATACGTTTAAATAGCCTAGTAATTTAGCCCTGACTGTTATTTTTGAGGTGTCCAGAGTTGGAATCGTATGTTACGGTTCTGATAACAGCAGTGAGATACGCATTCTGCTGCATTAATTGGCAAGCTCGACCGGAGAAATAGCACGACCTCTCAGAATATCGACGTTTAGTGGCAGATGTCGCATATCGTTCGGTGAGATAAATATCCGGAGAGCAAGTTTACGCTATAAAAAATGAAAAATGTATTACGGATTGGTTCGAGACGATCTTTTGCCGTTTGCTGAGAAACACATGACAATAAAGAAACAGCTCTAAAAAAACACTTTACCAGCGCAATAACTTCAAATTAAGCAACTAATTTTATAAACAACAAAACATGATGGGACCACCAATTTCACTTTTTGATGTCATATATTGGCGACATCCGTAAACTGTTCTATCACTGCGGCTACACAAACCTACGAGGTACTGCGATGTACATAAAAACTGCTTTAGCTCTTTACTACCACCCTTCGTGTAAATTTATCCCGAAACTTAAATTCATACATTGCTAAATTTCTGGGTTGCTACATTTCTCTTACCAGTGGCGCAATGTTGGCAGCCACAAACATTGCAATGTTGAATGTTCCACAGGTTAGTTTCCAATAAGGGCTGACGGTTTTCTTCTGCAATATTTAAAAAAACAATGAGATTTTCACGAAGGTGTATTATTTAATGAGCAGTTATGTAACGTTTAATCAGAACTTTCAAGTACAAGTAAATTCTGCACAATAAAAATATCCTATATGCTATTTCGTTATAAAAATGGGTTTTATAGAGTAATAGCAGGGTGAGTTACGCAGCTCGCTGCATGAATGGGCCGGCTCGACCGGTGGAATACGACGACCTCGCAGAATATCGACGTAAAGTAAGCTCTTGTCTCGTTTTACTCGGTGAGAAAGCTATCCGAAGGCCCATCCCCTTTCCTCCACCCCACTTCCGACCCCTTCCATATCCCATTGTATGGGCCGGCAAGGTAACTGTAACACTGTTTGTGTTCAGGTGTCCAAGATTGGCGTTTATTGCTCACCATCAGGTGACACGCCTGCTTCTTTGCCCCCCTATCCCATAAAAGAAAACTATTTTAAGTAAAGGGTTTGAATTATTGACAAAATAAGAAGTTTTAAGTAAAGAAGAATACTCTTTATAATATCCAACTAACCTTATATTGTAAATACCGATAGCATGTGTAGTAAACCACGTTAATTAGGCCGGTCTCGAGAACGAGCGCGAGGTAGACAGCGTGTAAGGACCACGTGTTCGGTACAGCAAACTTGGTGAGCACCATCACAGATGGCAGAAGCATCATAGGTGGCGCTACTATCGCTAGAGGGCATGGGTCGTTGCGGCGAATGTACACTTCCTCCGCGCCACTCTCTTTGAACGTCAAGCACAGAGTTGTCGCGTCGGCTAGTTCCCTGTTAAAATATTGTTAAATGTATTTTTTGTAAAAGGGCTGTACTTTGTTGTCTGTAATATTAGGTCTTTTTTTAAAGCAATAAAAGCTACAACAACAACTTTAAATACAATTTAAAGTTCTTGCCTGCTTGTAGCTAAAACTTACTACAAAGTCTTTGCTTCTTACTAACGTATAGCTAAGCGCCATTTTACCGCGGGAATATAACTTATTCTCACAAAAAATAAAGGATCTCCTAAACTACTCAACATATTTCCACAAGGTTCTTACTGCGGAGAGCACCTTGTTAGGTATGTCATAAAAAGCAGGATCAACGCGGCCTAGTAGTTGTCCTTACACAAAACCGCAAACAAATAACACTACCTACCTTCCGGTAATGTTGTGCTCCTTTGTGTGAATTAGGATTCAGGACTCCACGAGGATTTCGTGTGTTGGTAATGGGAAACTAGTGACCCATAAGCTGCTAATGTAGTGAATCCTCTTAGAATGCCAACTATAGCGTTGTAGGGATTAGTTTTCAAACATACGGCGAAGCACGTATGTATGTAAATGTCGACTTTATATTTGTTACCATCAGGTTACTAAATAACTCACTATGACAATTTAAAAAGAAATTTCGTATCTTTGTACAACAGTACGAGTACATTCCATAATACACTGATATTAAAAAGTAGGTAGGTACTTATACACCAGTCATATGTTCCATCAATTGATATTGTTACATCAAAACACAACAGATGAAAAAAAGAGAGAGACAATTAATATATTAGATATTATTATGACTATAACTTATAATAACGTAATATTAGTCACAGTAATGATACTGAAATAACAAATTTAACTACTACTGAAACATTGCAACATGGGGTGCAATGATTGTGTTCGTTGGTTTATTCAGTTCAATGGGCACGTGAACATCCAAAATGGATCCGCTGGCAAGCGTTTACTCGTACCTCAATTCTGTATATATCTACGACAGTCACAAGTTTTGATGACCAAATTAATTCTACAATCATTTTTTTATAAAATAAAACATGAATCATTATAAAAATTTGGGTATTTTGTGGTATATAATCTCGGGGGTTCGCAAATCAATCATCCCGCTTCTGAATCAACAAATCGTGGGATAGAATTCGGGCTCACGCCAATAACTAACTACCAGTCAGAATTTCTGGAAATTCGGAAATTCTTTCCGGTAGTTGTGTGTGATAATATCAAAGACTGATAACATTTTACCCGGTGCATGGCAATAGTTTTCCCCACTTATTCCAGTTGGGAAGTAAACATTTAGTGACTTGAGGCTTACCAGCCGCTGCCTACACTTTCGGGCAATCTTTATCTTTCATAAACGTCCTTAACCTTTCTAGTGTGGGCCTATTATTAATGGACATATTCTGACGCTATATCAATATTTATAAGATAAATGGTGGGCAAAGATACTATCAGATACTATCAGGTAATTGCTTTAGTAAAGCAACTAGAGGTCATCTGAAGGTGGCCGTGGAGTGACTAAAAAGACAACGTTATCATATACCTATGATTAGTAGTAGTAGACCCTTGCTTGAAAGTCTACCCTAGATCTTTGTCTATTCAGCAATTAGCATGTTATTAAAAACTTAATGAACTTTAACTGTGCTCTTCATACTTAAAGAAGAAGGCAGTGGCGATAATACAAGGTATCGATGCTACGAGGCGTCACAAAAGTTTGGGTTCGGCCAAAAGGAGGCATATTTTTTTGTCTCTCCAATATTCATCACACAAAACTTCTGGAGAATCAGAAGATCGGAGTGAATCAAGATTCGCGTAACCCCTATATGGCAAGAAGGATTAGCTCAATGATGTATAGTAATACCTTTTAGTACCCTAACCTTTTTAGTAAAAAGCCATCAAGACTTGTAGGACGAGACATAGTCCACGTGAAATCAAAATTACGTTCAATTTGTGAAAGTATATATTTATATGTATATACATTTATGTCTATATTGATTAACACCTTATTACATCGAAGCTTGTCTTATCCGCTGATAAAACAAACAAACGGTTTAAATCAAAATTCAGCTAAGTATTTACTTTCAATAACTTCTCATCAAGCTTCCATTTACCGAACGTGAATTTACCAATATAATATACCATATATCAATATATATAAAACAAATATTAAACGGAAAGGTTTTTATAACTTTGAAAAAAAACTCACAATGGCCTCATTTTGCCTCATAACGAAGCTCAAAGTCGCTCAGCGTGCTATGTAGCGGGCTATATTGGAAATATCTCTGCGAGATAAAATCCGTAATACGGAGATACGTAAGACATCTGCCGTGACCGACATAGCACAAAAAGTGAGCTTGCTGAAGTGGAGATGGGCAGGCCACATCGCTCGACGAACCGACAACCATTGGGTTAGAAAGGTTCTCGAGTGGCAACCACAAACCGGTAGATGCCAGTAGGCCATCCCCTCACCGACTGGACCGACGACCTGGTAAGAACTGCAGGAAGCCAATGGTTACGAGTAGCATAGGATCGTCAGTTGTGGCGTTCTATGGGGGAGGTCTATGTCCAGCAGTGGACTTCGAAAACCTTATGAAGATATGATGAAAAGAACGAGTAAGGTTTGGTGGTAGAGTGATTTATCGAACAAAACGGAATTATAGGTGTAAGTATTGATGTCCAATCTATAAGTGTTTTGAATTATAGAACGGCCGATTGCCGGAATGTTTTTAGGCTATTTATCGAATCAACTGTGAGGTCGAAGGTTAATAAAGACCCAAAATAATTATCGCAATCACCTTTGCTTTTATTAATATATTTATTTGGTTCGTATTCGATTAAATAAATACGAATATCTGTTTATAAAAATACGGGTTAATTTCCGACCCTTCATTAATCAGCCTTGACGTAACCACTAAGAGTGAGCCGGGTAAAAATAACATTTATACTGCGGCTGCTAAAGTATTATCATTGAGACCAGGAAAATAGCAAATTTTTTTTTACCTGACGAGTATTTCTTTAAGATCTAGTTAAAAAAAAAATATGTAAAAAAACAAATATAATAGTCTCAGTGATCCAGAGGTCGAGCATAAGATTTCTGAACCCAGTAGAGTCGAGACTTAACCGCCACTGCTACACTTCAGGCAGAAAAAGGCGTGAAATTATGTTATGTATGACAAAAAATATCTTATGGTAAAACAAAACATACCATAATATATCATCACGCCTTTTTCTACCCGAAGGTGTAGGCAGTGGCTGTTAAGTTTGTACTCGCCGTTATGTTTACGTCCCAAATGGAATAGGTGGCGAACCTATTGTCATACCGGGCACTAAGTTTTCAGTCATCGATATTTATCACAGGTGTTTGCCAGGATTCAAACCCGTGACCTCTTGATTCAAAAGCGGGGTGCTCGACCACTTTACCACCGAGACTCAATGATAAAACAAACAGTTACCTAATGGAGTAAACTTACTTGTCATCATCTCTATTGACGAGTTCTTCTTGTAACATGCTAAGTATTTTCTGTTCGCCATTGTCCTTGCTCTCATCTTGCGGCGACAGAACCTACAAATAATTTATGAAGCATGTCTATGTCATTGGACAAGCAGAAAATCAATATGAGAATTCATGATCGGCTTACAAAGTAGATAGCAATGACGTTATCAAATATAAAAAAGATATGTTAACAATGAACAACCCACTTGGTGAAATGTTTTTATGCTATGCCATCTAAAGTAAGAACTATGAAGCTTGAGCTGCCTAGTGCCCTAGTGTCCTATTTATTAAGGCTGATGGCGCGCGAGGGGCTTGCAATGTAGGAGGGGAGGGAAAAGAAGTGGGAGGTAAGGTCAGTAGTGCACTCACCGAGTCCTCATCGTCGTCTCGGAGGTCAGAGAGCGTGTCCGTTGTATCGCCGCACTCAGCAGCTTCGCCCTCGGGCGCACTCTTCTCATCTCCCCCCGACCACTACACAAACGAGAAAGTCTTTAATTACGAATGTAATAATATAATAATGTAGCTTTCATATATCAAGTCTAATATATAAAATGTTCGTGTCACAGTTTTTGTTACCGCACTCTTCTGAAACGGCTTGATTGATTCTCATGGAATTTTGTGTGCGTATCGGGTAGGTCTGAGTATTGGACTACATCTATTTTTCATACTCCTAAATGTTAAGGGTAGCCCACCCAATTTTTTTTTCCAAAAAATGATGTAGGTAGTGGCTATTAAGCCTCGACACGCCGTTAAATGTACGTCCCAAATGGAATAGATGGCGAACCTATTGCCATACAGCGGGCACAAAGTTGACAGTCACCGATGTTTATCACACATAACATTCTAAAAGAATTTCAATAAGTCATTGGTGTGAGCCAGGATTCGAACCCGCGTCTTCTTGATTCAGAAGTGGGGTGCTCGACCACTGGACCACTATTACAACTAGTACCATATAAAAATAATAATCGTTTTATGCTTCACATATTGTAACGAAGTGCCTATGACAAGCCTTCACGCATACATTTGTGATAGACATTAATGTGATTAGGCTTTTATCGACACCAAATAATGTTGTTTTATTTCGATGATCACAATAGGTGTTTAATTTTCCCGGATTTTTGTTATTAATTATCTGTTTTATTTATTTATGATGTTTTAGGGGAGATAGGTATTATATAAACACACAAATTTCACGCGAAATCCTTTACGGAGTCGACAGAGAGAACAGAGCGAGATAAGGGACGATTCTTACGCCCTCGACTTTTACTTTCATAACTCTTTTCACACACGCTAGTCGGTTTTTAAGATACCTGATATATCATCTTTCTCAAGGACTTAGGACAAGGATTTATTTTGTCATGGAAACTGTGTTGTCTATGTCCTGGATTTCTACATCGTTCCGCTTTTTCATAGTGTATCTGCTTAGTCCATCTTACATCAGCCACTCCTTCTACATGTTCGAACCATCAATCATCCTTGCATTCGTTCTGGTCTCTTCCCTTTCAAACACCATAACATATTAAAGTAGGCGCCTAATTAAAATACTTTTGTTTGGAAGATACCTATCACCCATGTTCCCATGCATAAACTTGCGTTTGCGTTAAAAATAAAAAATAAAACGGTTTTACGCGTAAAAAAAACTCCTTACACTGGTACAAGTCGGTCTAAAAATAGCAATGTAAATGAAAATAATAGCGTCTCATAATATTTTACAAAATCTTATGTTCTATCATATCTATTTTAACGAACAGAATAAATATAATAATAGGTTGGGGAAAAGTATTTTCGTATTTTTGTATGAAAAGTCAAGACATTTTTTTCAAAGTTTATTTACATTTATTTACAATATATATGTACCGTTTTGTTGAATAACTTTCTGCCATTTTGTGGGCAGAGACATTATCCCGTTACTGTAGAAACTTTGGGACTTCTGATCAAAAAAACGGGACAAATAGTTTTGGCAGTCCTCTCTTGAGGTCAACCTTACAGAACCTAAAGAATTCTGAAGAGACCGAAACAGGTGAAAATCTGAAGGCGCAAGGTCAAGGCTATATGGTGGATGCACTAGGACCTCCCAGTCGAACTCTCTTAATTTTTGCTGAGTGGCTAAAGATGTGTGTGGTCTAGCGTTATCGTGATGAAAGACCACACCCTTCCTGTTGATCAATTCCGGCCGTTTTCTCTCGACTGCTTCCTTTAATCTCATCAGTTGCTGGCAGTAAAGATCAGAATCGATGGTTTTGCCGGACGGTAAAAGCTCATAATGAACAATGCCCTTCCAATCCCACCATACACACAGCATCACCTTATTTCGTGTTAGGCCAGGTTTGGCCACAGTCTGTGAAGCCTGGCCAACTTTCGACCACGACCTTTTTCGGACGTTCTTGTCGTACGTGATCCACTTTTCATCGCCAGTTATCAATCTCTTCAAAAACGGCTCGGTTTCATTACGTCTCAATAATGAATCGCAAATGAGTACACGGTTCATTAAGTTTCTTTGAGTGAGCTCGTGTGGCACCCAAATATCGAGCTTTTTTGTATAACCAGCTTTCTTCAAATGGGTCAAAACTGTTTTGTGGTCAATTCCCAGTTCTTCAGCTACATCGTAACTACTAATATGCCGATCTTGCTCCACTCTTTCAAAAATGGCGTCCATTTTATTCGTAACAGGGCGACCAGAGCGAGGTGCATCTTTAACATCAAAATTTCCGGACTGAAAACGTTTGAACCAAATTTGTGCTACTCTTACTGACACTGCATCAGGTCCATAAACATCACAAATTTTTTTCACTGCTTGAGTTGCATTTTTGCCTTTTTTACAATTAAATTTTAAAATGTATCGAATTTCTTCATTAGATTCACTCATTTTTACGGAGAGAAAAACAAATGAAAAATAGCGGGAAACAACTTTTTTTTATTTTTTTCTTTTCTTTATAATGTAACCTTTTTAATGTTACCAAAACCAGCCAGACACAAATAGTACAGTCAAAGAAATTTTATAATAAGTTTATACCTACGTTATGCGAAAAGACTTTTTCCCCGACCTAATATTAAACTGGGGCAAGCCTATAAATAAAATCTGTTTTATACTTTATATTCACAATAAACAGTGTTTCCTAATATTGAAATCCTCAAGAAGTAAACTATGAAAGAATTGCAGTATGTTTAAAGAATTTATAGCGTGTTTCTACATCAATGTAACCGCAAAGATACTCTCGATTTTATATGTAAGTGCGGGTAATAAAAATGGATATTGGCGGTATCTCGTACATCGCCATAAATAAACATGCGATCAGGTCGAGAATCTTTTTAAAAAGTTTATATTATCATCCCTTGTATACGACTAAACATAACATACCTAACATAACTTCACGCCTTTTGTTACCCGAAGGTGTAGACAGCGGCTGTTAAGCCTCGTCTCGCCGTTATGTTTACGTCCCAAATGGAATAGGTGGCGAACCTATTGCCATACCGGGCACAAAGTTTGTCAGTCATCGGTATTTATCACACATAACTTCCGAAAACAATTTCTAAAAGTCATTGGTGTGAGCCAGTGTCTGGAATCGAACTCCGGACCTCTGGATCAGAGGCCGTGCGCTCGCCCACTGTGCCAACGAGACTATTGTATACTATACGACTAAACGTTATATAATACAAAGAATTTAAATTTATAATATTTGTATAGTTTAGTTTGGCTTCCTGACCCTTTGGGACGGAATATATTTTAGGGCCTCAGGCTTCTTCAATGTACCTTGAGAAAATATTAGTCATAATCATAAACTCTTATCATAATAGTACCCTAATATTAACAAGACAAGTCTCAAGTAAAATACAACAATAATATTCTCTCAGAATTGTTTTGAGCTTATATAATAATAGGATCAAATAGTCTCATAAGGACAATAGTTATATAAAATATTCCCCAAAGACTGAGGGTCAAGGTCAAAATTCTTTTAAAGAATTCCTTATAATATATATGATTGCTATAACGTGCTGATAGATTCAATTATTAGGTTAGAAAAAAAGATATCACAGATGGGACATACTCGTAAGTAAGTTAAGTTGGTAGAGATTAATGTTGAAAACTAATTATGATTTTAGATATTCATTGGAGTTTATACTAATTCGTATCAATTATATCACAAATATGATGTACCATTATACATACGGCCGGTACTGCAGGAGATAATTGAGTCAGAATCCAGTGGAATGAAATTGACATTGGATTGAAACAAACACGTAACCCACATTCAACCGATGTTATTAATAATTTATACAAAATGAGATAAAACTCCTCAATACTTTTAAGCGTTTAATAAGTCCCTTCTCTCGCTCCAAGTACCCACCCTCCCTGTTTTCCTTTCATTATAATAAACTTTCTTCAAATTTGAATAATTCCGGATGAAACATTCTAAAATCTTAACACACATATCACTAATAGAAGTTTGTCAATACTAATGTAGAGGTAGAGCTAATCCAAGGGTTGCATTTAGGGACTCCTAAAACGTCTCAATTTTCCAAGTATCTTTATTTTAAATCCTATAATAATATCTCAGTCCCCATGAAGTATCTACGTCATATTTATGCATATTTTTCCTAAAGAGTTAGTTATTTTCAGAAGTATATTGAAATTATTTACGCAACAAACTACCGTTGGAGGAACCGGTCTATTTTTGGTGCTTTTCTTGCAGTATTTTAAGGACTTAGTACCATCTATACTGCTCCATGATTATACTATTCAATGTCGATTTAGGGTATATTATGAAAACGATAGCCGGACGGATCGATTTTCCAGCAAGTATATGCTACATCGTACAACTATTCCATGCCTCTATAATTTGGCTGTAATAACAATATTTTACTGTAGTGGCCAAGGGTACTAGTTGTTACTTATCACCACTAACTCGTCTTCAACTGTTCTACAACTCTACATAAAGACGTTGGGTTTCGCTCGGTGAGAGAGGTATCTAGAGGCCCACTTACTTCTCCCCTATCCCGTCCCAGTCGCTCAAAGGTTGCCTATGCAACTGTAACAGTATCTGTGTTGCAGGTATCCATGTGCGGCGTTAGTTACTTACCATCAGGTGACAAAGAGACATAACCCATAAAAATAAGTGACACAGAGTGAATCAGTTGTATGCGTAATGTTAACACCTATCAGCAAACAAAATATTCTATCTAATACATGTATAGATAAAACGGTAATCCTTGAACTTTCTATTATTATATAAAAGCTATTTCATTAACAAAACCCGTCGCATGTATTTGGTGGACAAAACTAATCTTTACTTTTATTATTTGTATCAAAAGAATATGTGAGATTTTCGTTACACCAGAATCTTACAAAATCCCACCCCACAATACCAACAACAAAGTCTTAAGGATATAAGTAAGCTTACGCTCAACTTCAGGTGATTACATATTTTTTATATTTTATTTGACAGTAGCTAGTGAAAACCTTTATTATTTTATCTTTGATATGAGGAAATAATACAGCCAGAGATACGCTAATGGAACACATTGAAAACGTGACCAAATGATGACTTGCGTTGCCATAAAATATTTATTACAACAGCAAATTGCCTCACCCTAATGTATTCTATGAATAATAAAAATAAGTAAGTGCTCTCTTAGAAAGAATTAAAAACGCACTCGACACTTAAAATTGGGGCACGGTCGTAAGATATAATTTTTATTATATCTTATCTTATTATATATTACAAAGATATGGAGAACGTGAAAAGCGTTTCTGTTCTGAAACATCGCAAATTAAAAGAAACAAAGTTTATTTAACGATGAAATGAAAAAACAATTATTAAATTATGTCTTATCAATCGCCTATTGGCACTGGGACTTCTGGCTAAAAATTCCCCAGTACGAATCCAGGGAAATTATGTGAGTTAGCTTTGTATAAGGTAATTAGCTTATGAACAAATACAGAAGACATCAGTATGAAAAGATTGCGGGTAAAATATGATTAAACTTACCGGTTTAAGGACTCGTACGATGAAAAATGTTTTGATACCGGATTGTCGTAACATTTCTTCACGACGTTCACCGTGGGCTGGTTCAACTTCAAATTCGTTGTTTAGAAAACTTAGGGTGACTTCGGAAACATGTACGCGCCTGTTAAACAAATCTCATTTAAAAAGAGAGTAAATACCTACTCACTTATACCTATTTAAATATTAACATAACATATTTTCTGCCTGAAGGCTTAGCGGATGTTAAGCCTCGACTCATCATTACATTTACGTCCCAAATGGAATAGGTGGCAAAGCTATTGCCATATCAAGCACAAAGTTTTCAGTCATATTTATTCGATATTTATCACACATAAATTCCAAAAATAATTTCAAAAAGTCATTGGTGTGAGCTGGGATTTGAACCCGTAATTTCTTTATTCAGAAGTGTGGTGCATTTTATACGAATAATTACAATTAATAGATATTTTCCATACGGAAAAGTAATTTAAAGTAATAGGTAGGCGGCCTGTCACATATCATCATCATCATCAACCTAGATCTGTCCACTTCTAAACGGAGGCCTCTCCCTTAGCACGCCATAACTCCCGATCCTGTGCCGCTAGTATCCAACGACTCCCAGCGGTTCTCACTAGGTCGTCGGTCCACCTAGTGGGGGGACGGCCTACGCTGCGCAGTCCAGTCTGTGGTCTACTCTAGAACCTTCTTTCCCCATCGTTCGTCGGATTTTCGAGCGATGTGGCCTGCCCACCTCCACTTCAGCGTGCTAACTTTACGGGCTATGTCAGTTACTCCCGTACGACTACGGATCTCCGTATTTCGGATTTTATCTCGTAGAGAGATGCCGAGCATAGCCCGCTCCATAGCACGCTGAGCGACCTTGAGCTTCCTGATGAGGCCAGCATTTAAAGGCCACGTCTCTGTTCCGTAGGTCATCGCTGGCAACACACACTGGTCATAGACCTTGGTTTTTAGGCACTGAGATATTTTGATGAGAAGATTTCCCGAACGCTGCCCAGCCGAGTTGGATCCGTCGGTTAACCTCTTTCTCGAAGTTGCCTCTACCTACTTGAATAGTTTGTCCTAGGTAAACATAGTGATCGACAACTTCAAGGATCGTATCACCAATAGTTACCGGTAATTGAATAACATGGCTATTGGACATGACTTTGGTCTTGTCCATGTTGATTCGTAGACCCACTTGTTGGGATACCTTGTTTAGGTCCTCGAGCATTGCACTAATGTTTTCCAGCGATTCTGCCATGACTACGATATCATCGGCAAATCGAAGGTGAGTGATGTATTCGCCGTTGATGTTGATGCCTAGCCCGGTCCAGTCTAGGAGCTTGAAGACGTCTTCCAATGCAGAGGTGAACTGCTTCGGAGATATAACGTCTCCTTGTCTGACACCCTTCTGCAGTGAAATAGCCCGTGTACTCCCATCTTGGATTCGAACTGACATACCGCCAGTATGTCAGTTCGAATCCAAGATGGGAGTACCTATACAAGCACTGAACCAGTTTCTATACAAGCACTTAAGCACTTCGACATACCGTTAGTCACTTTGGCATCGCTGAAAAGACTGTAGTCTTGACGGAATCGAAGGCTTTCTCATAGTCCACAAATGCCAAGCATAGAGGTCGATTATATTCCCAGGTCTTCTCTATGATCTGGTGTAAAGTGTAGACATCCACACTTTACACCAGATCATAGATCATAGACCATAGACCACATGGTCTATGGTACTAAAGCCCCTTCGGAATCCGGCTTGTTCGCGATGTCATATAATCACGGCCAAATCTTATGGCAATATCGATAGTCCGAAAGGATGACATGTTGTGCCCCCACTTCGAGTGGAATAAGGGCTGGAAAATTTTAATGGAAAATGTGCATGGATTAGAATTTAAAAACACAAAATCACGTCCTGGTTTTCCTTGATCATATCTCATCAGATTATAGTATAATAAGGTTATGTTCAAATGTCTCCCTCGCTGGGGGGAAATGTGTGCCAATCAAAATTAAGTACATGATGGCAATTACAGGCAGCTTAATAATTTATATGCTAATATTGGTTTGATTTTAATAAAACTATACGCTCAGCAACACTTAATTGTAACCAATAAACTTTGACAACAATAGTTGATAATATGTCTAACAAATTCTAAACCCATCAGATAATCTGTATATGAATGGTCATGAACATGCAAATAAACTAATTATTATAATTCGCATTTATAACATCAATTACGATTAGAATCTCCGTCCGTTTACGACCTGAATGTGAACTGCCTTACTACGAGCCACGTGACTGCTGGTCGGCAACTGCCTAGTGAAAACGAATCATGAACTCGTGACATTTAGATAACCTGACTCGAATTTTCGAATTGCAACTTCTAATCTCTCTTGCAATCATTTAACGCTTTTTGCTTACCCAGCCATCCCGCTACTCTCCATTTTATTCGCAAGTTCAACATCCTTTGAATAGACATCAAATTGCCATTGTCTTTGGCCGAGCACTCCTGCCAGAACTGCACCCGTGTGGATGCCGACTCGCATATCAACTGGTGAGTTTGTTGTCTGTTGTACGTATCTGAACAAATTTAAAATATTTATTTTAACATAAAATGAAAGAAAACTTTATACCTAAATATAATATAACTGTTATTGTAACTGTTTATTCTCACACACCTCACAAAAAAGCGGGATTCATTTCTATATTTTATTAGATTTTCCCTTTTTTTTTATTTAATTCATTTGAAACGATATGTCTTCACCTATGACTATAGTGTATAGTTAATAAAAAAAATGTAATTAATAAATTTTGAATGTGAAATGATATGGTCTTCACAATTCTTTAATCAAGTCAGCTATCTTATTTAGAACAGATATTGGCTATCGCAAAATACATAGATTCTACTGTGAAATTAGTTTTTCCCGACAATCTATTTATATTTCGTTGAGGGAAGGGAAGCTAATTTTCCTATTTTTTGCACTAGCGAATCTGCTGGAAAAAGATGGATTATTATAGTAAAAATAAACGACGCGCACAAAGCATCGGAGTCAGATAAATATCATTTCTATTCAGTGACTATAGTTAAATCGACTTTATTATGTCTTGCCTATGTAGTATTCTTAGAACTACATATGTACTGGGAAACAAAAATCTTTCCTCCGCGTACCTATTTATAAATTATGACATCTTTCAAAAATTCTAGAATCATAACATAACTAAATATCTACTCACTTGATAGCTTTTACCATGGACAAACCCATGTGCACACAAAGTACAGCATGATCTGGACGTTCTACGGGTGCACCGCTGATGCAGTAATAACAGTCACCCAGAATTTTAATCCTCAGCTGTTGATACTTCTAAAATATAATATATCGATAACGGTTAATAAGAATAATAAATAAAGCAGTAGTATTTAATCTCTGTATCTGTTTATATTTACACAGATGAGATTGAATAACTTACTTATTTACAATTTTTCTTTACCTCAGCAAGACGATCGAAACGAGCAAACAGCTCATTTAATATTGCGACGAGATCTTGTGCCGAATACGTTGACGATATCGCCGTGAAACCCACAATGTCGGCGTATAGTATACTGTCATCAAAAAACGAATATATTTACATTAATAATTATTGTTTTAAATATTATAATAAATTTTAAAATAATATATTAAAATTCATACCTAACATTTTCATGGCGAGACATATAGATCTTTTTGAATTGTGTGTCAATAAGACCTAAGTCTTTTCGCATCTGTATAGCCACGTGTTCAGGTAGCACTGATAGTAGTAGTCTCTCCTACAATTATAATTGCGATGAAGTAGAATAGTTATAATTACATTCTTAGCTACATTATTTGAAATAATACGATTCCAATAAGCAACTTTTTAAAGATTTTACGACTGTTCTAAACTAGTTACAATCTCACAGCAAGTAATATTTCTACAATGTTATATCATCAAATATGAAGGTATAGCAGCGCATAAAATACAAATGATTTATATGTTTATGATATCTCCCCGGGTATAACATATTACCTACACGAGAAATATATTTGAAAGAGCGCTCCAAATATTACCTGTTCTTTGCTTTGCTGTTCAATAGTAAGTTTGTCGCGTAAACTTCTCTTAGTCTCTAGAAATGAGAGACGCTGTTGTTTTTCATTTATAGCATAAGCAGTTCCACCGAGCAGTGAAGCTCCCAGTAGTAATGCGCCATTAGCCAGTTGCTGTTGAATTACATTATAATCAACTATTTGTTATGTTGGTACACAGCGTCATCTTGATTAAGGATAAATAAATACAATATGTTATGGTTCGTTAAGATCTAAGATCAGTGGATGCTATTGTTTCAGAATTATCATTACAAGAGACGAATTACATTATCAAAGGCTTAGTAATTAATAATTAACATATGGCAGACTATTTGTTATTAAACGATTCCTATGTTGTTCGAAAACATATTTATTTTTGCTACAAACAGGGATACAATAAAAACACAGGCCTTGCGGCGTATATGTTAGTAGTGCTTACTAAGGAATTTATATCATCTTGGGGCTCTAAGACAGCGTTTCCACTAGAGATATGTATGTACGGTAGTTAGAATATGTAAGGGTATGTAGAACCGCTGTGGAATGGCGTGAGATTTTCCCTCGGTATATTACATCGAGCGAGGTAAGAGGATTCAAAATGGTGCGAGGACAAGAAGTGTGAGGATGTGTATAGGGTACTATAGAGGGCTTATCTAATGGAAAAGAAGCGCAGTCCAATGAAAGGGGATTGATTTTCACTGAAAGACATTGCTCTGACCACATGGATATCATACCCTTGCATTGAGAGGATAAAAATATCAAGAGAGAGTTAAATAAATGAACGATGCTAGTTAAATAAAACTAATTCTACTTGTTCTTTACACAAACACGTCTGTCGTTTACGCATCTCTGGCAGAAACACATCTTAAAATTTGAAGATTTTTCTATACCCAATCCATCAAATGTGCCTACTAGGTCACTAAGTAATGTCCAGTTGCGATATTGAACAAAAAATATATTCGAATAAGAAAGAATACAAATAGTAACTAAGCCGGAAGGCTGACAGCATTCTTACTTGGAATAGCAATTTTGAAGATTCTTGTACAAATAACAGGCTTAGAGATTAATTTATTATAATATACATTATTATATTTGTGTATAAAATTAACTTAATAAATAATAATAGTAATTTTATACCGTTCTCAAACGTCATACATACCTGAAGAGAAAAGTCATCAGGAAGCCTGCTTTCTGATGAACACGCGTTGTAAAATTGCACTTGCAGATAAGCACTGAAGGAAACTGAACTGTACAGAATCAATACACAATAGTGAAGCGGTAAGGTAGCAAGGGTAAAATATTGCAGCACTACTGCCCATCCAAGAAGCTCATTGTATGAGTCTCCAAGTCTACGGGATCCGCTCAAAAGTAGTTGCATCCATAGTACTACCCACGCGAGATGATTGAGAACCGGCCGCGCTGATCTGACACATGTGTATATTACGCCCAGGGTCAGATTGGCCAAGGATGCTATTAATGTGAATGAATAAGCGAACACCATGTCTCGTTCTCCCGGGACGACTGTTGCAAATGCTTGCAAAAGCATACCGATTGCAAGCAAATGTGGCACTGCCTTTTGTCTTTGTTGTTGGGTATATTCTGAATAGAGTTTCTCTTCTGCGATCTCTTTGAATCCCCATGGTGGTACTAAGCATATACGACATGAACATAAGTTACGCGCCACCTGCATTAATTTCTCCATTGCTCTCAGTGATAACTCTTGTTGGACGTATTTAAATTGATCAATACATTTTCAAAATTGTCTTCCATTATTGTCATGATTATTTCCACACAATTCAAAATATCTGAAACAAACACTTATACTTATTAAAATTACTTGTTACTACTACTTCGGTAATCTATGGAAGGTTTAAATTTGAAAACTGTACTAATTATCATTCGTCTGTAGAACTTTCTTCATCCGATCGATCGACTAACCACATCCCTAAACATCGCAGTGACCTTGTCAATGAAATATGACGTATTGGCGCCTAGTTTTTGTTCGGAGTTTTAGGTCCTGACGATAGAACAAAATTATAGCAACGAGTATTCCTGAGCTGTCTAAAATACAATATTAAAATGGAGTATAGTGAATACTTGATAATCATTATTCTCTAGCAGCCATCGAGTCGTGAATAACCGTTTTAACGGTATTTATTATATACATCTAAACTGCGACGAGTTTTGTAGATTAAATTGGCAAATTGACCGAATAAAAGCTACTATGCGTGACAATTTAATAAGCGCCTAGCCCAACGTAATGGCAATATCGCAGACAAACAAAATTTATGATGATAATAATATTAGCAGAAGGCATTTTGGCCCGATATTATTACTATGTAATTTCGAAGTATTTTATTTCCTCTTCTATGATTTCACAAAATACTAACTTCACCCCTACGAACTTTTATCAGATAATAACACAGGTTAACCCAGAAATAAAAATGAAATGGCCCTTATCACTTAGGGAATGAAGAATTATTTATTACATATTTAACACATAACTTCACGCCTTTTTCTACCCGAAAAAATTATATAACATTTGATTACTTGTATTCTGATTATAAGATAAAAGTATTTATAGTAGGACTTCTGTTAGAAAACAGAAATATTAATTTTTTTAGTAGAGTCATTGAAGATATCAAGATTGGGGTGTGATCATTTACACTAGGTAATTTTTTGTCAAAACCAAGGTTACGGTGTGACTTAATATGGACCCTGTTGAAATATGACAGCGTATGTACGACAAAATAATTAAAAATACCGTAATAGTTTGCAATCTTAATTTCTTAAATAATACTTATAGTTTTTCTATATATTGTAAATCATTACTCAATAAGTAGACAGACAAATACAATAGTGGTATAGCGCGGCTCGATTGTTGAAATACCACGACCCCTCTGAATATCGACTTAAAGTGGCTCGTGCTGCGTTTCGTTCGGTGAGAGAGATATCCGGAGGCCCGACTCACTTTCCCCTCCTACTCTCTTAAAGGACGGCAACGCACCACAGTTTGCATGAGCGGTGAGTAGTTGTTTGTTAGTTTACCATCAGGTGACCCACTTGCACTTTTGCCCTCAAATCCATAAAAAAATACCTAAAAATGTTTTATTAGTCTCGGTGGCCCAGTGGTTGAGCACACGGCTTCTGATCCAGAGGTCTGGGTTCGATTCCTGACACTGGCTCACACCAATGACTTTTCGAAATTGTTTTCGGAAGTTATGTGTGATGAACATCGAAGACTGAAAACTTTGTGCCCGGTATGGCAATAGGTTCGCCACCTATTCCATTTGGGACGTAAACATAACGGCGAGACGAGGCTTAACAGCCGCTGCCTACACCTTCGGGTAACAAAGGCGTGAAGTTATGTTATGTTATGTTAATTATACGTGCAAACCAACACGATCCAATTTAAGAATATGCAATCAAAGTGAAGACTGCCTATTAAAATTATTATAGGTAAAATTATTAGCAATAGCCATCGGCCAATAAGTTATGCGTTTTGAAACAATTCCAAGATCATAATTTTCCTGCCCTTGTCCCCACTCTAAGTGGGATCGGCACAACATGTTATCCTTTTCTATTTCTATCACTCGTCGTGTTCACACTTACTCCCTTAATACTCATATCAACTTTTACACAGTCCATCCATCTCTTTTTCGGCCTTCCTCTACTAATGTGTCCATCCAGAGTCATTCCCATCGCTCTCCTTGTGACATGACTTTCGCCCCTTCTCATAATGTGTCCATACCGCGCCAATCTACCACTTCTAATTTTTTCCGTAATTGGTGCTACTTTCATGCTTCCTCTTACATACTCATTTCTTATTCTATCCAATTTTGTCACACCACACATCCATCTTAACATACGCATTTCTGTTGCATGTACTCTCCTTTCATCCACTTCTTTCATTGGCCAGCATTCAGATAAATACGACCTGTCGTATTTTATGGATCTGAATGCTGGCCAATTAAAGGGCCAAATTAAAGGGGAAAATATACAAATCGATTGTCAGACCTGTCTGACAATCGATTTGTATATTTTCCCCTTTAATTTGAGGGGCATCCATGGGTCGTATCCTTTTTCTGAGACCTGTCGCCGTTTCATCCATCCCGCATTCATTCTGTTATTCAGATCCCGGTCAATATTGCCATCGCTTTGAATAAGCGAACCAAGGTATTTTAAGTTTGACGTAACTATGAGGCTTTTCCCGTCCAAAGATATTGAGGAAAAGCCAGGAGAGCCACCAAAGTCACAAAATAGGTGCTCAGTTTTATCGCGGCTGATCTTAAAACCGACTCTCTCTAGCTTCTCCTGCCATCTTTTCAGCCTATGTTCTACCTCGGCAGCTTCCTCTCCTACCAGAACAATGTCGTCAGCAAAGAGCATACACCAGGGTGCGTTCTCCTGAATGTCCGATTTAAGAGCATCCATTATCAGGAGAAACTTTGAAACAATTCCAAGATACGTGACTAAAAAGTGGAGTCTGCGAGATCAAGATTGAAGCATTTTTGGGAATAAATGAATGAATTAAACCAATTTCTGACAACCAACCTAAAATAAACTAAACTAACCAAACATAAATATACCTACTATAGTTATCATATCACTAGTACTATAGTTTTAAATACGTGAACCAATTATTATTATATACCAGGTGCGCCGGTATGAAATGAACGTTAAGATACAAATGTGTTGGTAGGGGTTATTTGTTGTGAATAAGCCTTAATTTTTTTGTGTTTGGTTGCCATGACAACTGTCAAACATTCAATTAACCTAACAGTTAGTAAACAAACAACATCATATTTTTTTATTGTGTTAAAAATGACAAATTTTGTGCCGGAAAGTGATGATTTGCGGAAAGCATTAATTTTTTGTTTACATTTGAAAAAAAATGCTGCAGAATCACATCGAATGCTTGTCGAAGCATATGGTGATCATGCTCTATCAGAAGCAACATGCAAAAGATGGTTTCAACGATTCAAATGTAATGATTTTGATGTGAGTAATGAAGAACGTGGAAGACCACCAAAAAATTCGAAGACGCCAAACTGCAAGCCATATTGGATGAAGATGATACTTTGAGTCAGAAGCAAATGGCAGCTATGTTAAATGTTGCACAACAAACAATTTCAGATCGTTTGAAAGCTATGGGAACAATTCAAATGTGTGGAAATGAAAGACAAATGGAAAACCTCAAAAACACTTGTGAAATTTTGCTTCAAAGACACCAAAGAAAATCAGTTTTGCATCGAATTGTCACTGGCGATGAAAAATGGATTTATTTTATGAATCCTAAACGGAGAAAATCATGGGTTAATCCGGGACAACCATCAGCATCGACTGCAAAACCAGATCGTTTCGGAAAGAAGGCAATGCTCTGTGTTTAGTAGGATCAGAAGGGAGTGGTGTATTATGAACTCCTAAAACCTGGTGAAACTGTTAATACTAGTCGCTACAAACAACAAATGATCGATTTGAACAACGCATTGATCGAAAAACGACCAGAATGGGCCAGAAGACACGGCAAAGTAATTTTGTTACACGACAATGCACCTGCACACAAAGCAAAATCGGTTGGGGATACAATCAAAGTACTTGGCTGGGAGTTGCTACGCCACCCGCCGTATTCACCAGACTTGGCTCCTTCCGATTACCATTTATTTTCATCGATGGTACACGCATTGGCTGAGCAGCGGTTCGATTCCTACGCGGAAGTGGAAAATTGGGTGTCTGATTGGTTTGCTTCAAAAGAAGAACATTTCTATTGGCATGGTATCCACAAATTACCAAAAAGGTGGACAAAATGTGTAGAAAGTGATGGACAATATTTAGAATTTTTGTTTTTATCTAATCAAAATTAATGTTTTTTTTTACAAAAAAACTCATTTCATACCGGTACACCTATGTACACTGTTTTGTTATTTTATCTAAATAACATTTTGTATAAAGCTACATAATTCCATAACATAACATAACTTCACGCCTTTGTTACCCGAAGGTGTAGACAGCGGCTGTTAAGCCTCGTGTCGCCGTTATGTTTACGTCCCAAATGGAATAGGTGGCGAACCTATTGCCATACCGGGCACAAAGTTTTCAGTCATCGATATTTATCAGACATAACTTCCGAAAACAGTCTCGGTGGCGCAGTGGGCGAGTGCACGGCCTCTGATCCAGAGGTCCAGGGTTCGATTCCGGACACTGGCTCACACCAATGACTTTTCGAAATTGTTTTCGGAAGTTATGTGTGATAAATACCGATGACTGACAAACTTTGTGCCCGGTATGGCAATAGGTTCGCCACCTATTCCATTTGGGACGTAAACATAACGGCGAGACGAGGCTCAACAGCCGCTGCCTACACCTTCGGGTAACAAAAGGCGTGAAGTTATGTTATGTTATGTATGTTATGTATTTAACAACCTTTTGCTGCCTATATACTTTTGGTTTGGGGGCGTGAGTTACAAAATAAAACAGTAAATTCATTCCCTCAAATCTCGGACGTGCAAACAGCGGAATAATTTCCTAGACACGCCAGATTAATTTTCTAGTCTCAAATGAAATAGCCGGTGATCCCAAATAGGAAGCGTAACTTCCGGAAAGTTATTGGTGTGAGAGAAAATTTGAACCGTGAACTATAAGTCGGACGCCCGAATACTGAACCGCCACTCAAATATATAAGCGCTACTTATGCGTTTAAGTAGCTGTCACATTAGACAGAATACGTGAAATTTGAGCAGTAAGTAGCACTTTAATGATTGTCAGATTTGAGTGGCGGTTCAGTATTCGGGCGGGAGTGCTCCAAAAATCGTTCGTGCCTCTATTCATTGTCGCTACCCCACTCGGCAACTCCAAACCAGAACTCTGTGTACGGAACCATTACACATTCAAAACTAATAAGAAAAATCGCCAATATCAGGTCAAATTAACGGTCTCGTTGGTCAGTGCTCGAGCACCCCTCTTCTGATTCAAGAAGTCGAGGATTCAAATCCTGGCTCACACCAATGATTTTACGAAATTCTTTTTGGAAGTTAAATGTGATAAATGTCGATGATTGACTACTTCTTGCCCGGTGTATGGCAATGGGTTCGCCACCTATTCCATTTGGGACACAAACGTAACGGCGAATCGAGGCTTAATAGCCACTGCCTATACCTTTGATTAGAAAGAGGCGTGAATTATGTTATGTTTGTTTATCAGTTCAAATCTGTTAATCGCTTCTTACGACACCTACGAGAACATATGAAATAGTACCTAGGATGTGCTATTCTCTAGAGTGCGTAGGGTAGAACATGATAATAAGCAATAGTAAATCATAATCCCAACCCAATATTTCAAAATATTTTGCCAATTTATCCTATTAATATTACAACGTAAATCCAATATTAAATCCCAAATCTGAAATTTGTTTTTAGTAGTTAGTTAATAACTCGTAAGCTACAGCAAGAATTAATAAATTCATAGTCAAGGGTCGCTTTGCTCGCCAACTACTTTAGTACACCCTAAAATAGATATAAAAAAGTTGTGGATTTTATAGTTTAGCTTTTGTGAGCATAGGGACTTGATAATATACAGCTAAGAGATTACTGATAATTTACTGACTTTATTTACTGACCGCGTGGAAAACACAGGTTATAAGGAAGGAAGTCGGATTGAAAGAGAGTGTCGGTGTAAAAGTAAGAAAGGGCATGCTCCGATGGTTCGGACATGTAGAAAGGATGGATGATGCAAGATTGACTAAGCAGATATACAATGCAAAAGCGGATGGATCTAGGAGTCGAGGACGGCCTAGACACACATTCCATGAACAAATAGAACGTGTTCTGAAGGAAGGTGATGTTAGGAGCCTCAAAAATCGACGCGCGTGCATGAAAAGAGTTATGAAACTCAACGAAGCGAGTGATGTGTGCAAGAATCGTGCCTTATGGCGCTCCGTTCTCTCTGCCTACCCCGCAAGGGATTTGGCGTGAAGTTATGTATGTATGTTATTATGTTATGTTATGTATGTATTATTTTATCCCCTAGATTCAACAAATCGCAAAGTAGGTATTTCCTGTGACAATATCCAATTTGGATAACCTCATGACGATGTTAGTATCGCCGGTTCTGATTACCTTTTACGGAGAAGTTGACGTGGCGGATAAAATCCACAAGATTCCGGTTAGATGCCAATTCCCGACAAGCAGTGAGGGAAAAGGTGACTACAGAGTTTGACTTAATTTTGTGATGAGATGTTAGATAGTTAGCTTTAGAGGTTTAAATCATGTCTGTCGCATATGAAATTTGGGAGTAGAAAAAAATCCAGTAATTGGAGGTGTTATTTCGGGTTTCGGATATTAAAGGTTTCATTTACAGGAATAATATAGCACTGAATTCAAAATGGTAGTTAGGATAAAACACGCTTCTGAATCAAGAATGTCTTTGCGGAATTATTTTTGGAAGTTATCTATACTTATATTATAAAGCGGAAGAGTTTGTTTGTTTGTTTGAACGCGCTAATCTCAGAAACCACCGGTCCGATTTCAAAAATTCTTTCACTGGTGTATAGTCCATTTATCGAGGAAGGCTTTAGGCTATATTATATTTTCAAATAAATTAGGGATCCTTACTATAAGTTCAATAATGTAACCCAAGGTGTAAGAAAAAGACCCGAAAAAAAATCTTAAATCGCGAACGCTGCAAAAACTATTGATTATAGAACAAAACAATGTACTACACTTTCACAGAACATATAATTGTCGACAGAAAAGTCCGCGACGCCATATGTCTAATTATTGTAGTTATCGCACAATAAGTGCTTTTTGAATTTTTAAAAATAATTATAATGAGGTCGTTTTAAAAGTTCTTTATGTTGTACTTTGGTATTAACTCTACTCAAAATAAATTACTTCAATATAAAGATAGATTCAATACCTTTCTAGAACTTTTTGAATGATTCAATTCGGACATTTAATTCAAAAGATATCGCAAAATACAAAATGTAAGTATACGTTTCTTAGGCAAATATTCCGCGCACATATATATATATATGATCGGGAGACCCGCTCGACTCGGTCATGAGCGCCGCTCATAGCTGGCAGGTATTTTTTTTTTATTTTCTTAGAATTTTTTTTTCTTTTGGTCTTAAATGAGTTTGTAGTATTTAATCGTCTTTTAGGGTATATGTATATTTATTTTGTAATAATTAATAGGTGATGTGAACCTGTAACATCTGTGACCCCGTGTCTATTTAGACACATTAGATTAGAATTTGATCTATTTAAGAGTATAATAAACGGGAAATAACACGACAAGTGTAGGTAAACAAATACTTACTTTTATTAATGGCTTGACGTTTCGGCCTGGTTGCACTGGCCGTAGTCACAAGCAGACAGATAATGTGTTTACCTAAATGTGTCGCGTTATTTTCCGTTCATTATATTTATGTAATATGGAACCCGAATATTAAAAGATTTAAAAATATTTTCATACTTAAGTAACCAAAGTCATGGGTCAAAGCTAGAGTTAGTTTACAGTTAGTTCTTCACGCAGATATTATAATATTATCTATAATTCTTTACAATATTGCAACTTCATATAAATGGACGAAGCGCAAGATATACCTACGCACCTCGACTTGGCGTCTTTTGCTAAAATATAAAGATTTAGCGAGTTTGTTACACATCTGCATACCACATAGTTGCCCATCTATATATATTTACATTTTTAATATCATGATCTCTTTTAAAATTTAGTGAATTTATTTTGATAAGGTGCCAAATCGACATCATTTAAAATATTTAAAAAAATCTCTCACTGTGAGTTAGCCATACTGGTAAGAACATGTGGTTTTTTTAAATCGACGACAATGACAAATTTAAAAAAAAAAGGTGCAAGGAGTATTAAAAAATACTAAAGGTTGACAAAAAACTTCTGACAAAGTCCCTGGTATTGCTATTGATCGAAGTTGATAATATTTTTTTTTATGGGAGGCATGAGGGCAAAGGAGCAAGCGTGTCACCTGAAGGTAAGCAACCTGCGCCGCCCATGGACACCGGCATCACTTATATTGTTACCGTTGCGTTGCCGACCTTTAAGGGAGAAGGATGGGGAAGGGAGGTGGACCTCCGGGAACCTTTTGTCACCAAACGAAACGCGGCATGAGCCACTTTACGTCGATCTTCTGGGAGGTGGTGGTATTTCACCGGTTGAGTCCATTCATGCATTCATTCAACTGCTTAATATTTTAACTGCCATTATTTTCATCATATCTAGGTTGTTAGTCGCTAATATCAAAAGCTAAGTAAGTGAGGTGTGTAATAATCGTGCCTTATGACGCTTTGTACCCTTTACCTACACCGCAAGGGATCTGGCGTGAAGTTACGTATGTATGTATCAGGAACCTGAATTGAAAAAAAAATAGTGTTAGATAGTCCATTTATGAGGAAAGCTTTGAGGTATTAATATGATCGCGGCAATAATCTTTTTAGTGGAAAATGTTTAAAATATGGCGGTACGAAGTTCGCGCGGTCTGCTAGTGTGTGATAAATATCGTTGACTACATTTTGCCCGGTGTATGGCATATTGCCATACACCGGGCAAAATGTTGGTAGTGCCACCTAGTCCAATAATTCAGCGTGCGAGTCTTAACGGTCGCTGCCGACACCTTCGGGTAGAAAATAGCTTTGATAGCTGTTATTATCATCATATTAAAAATGTGTCAACATGACATTGCGCTTAAAGATATATATTTTGGTAGATTTCATTGCTAATATCATTTCAAACTGTAATCTGGGAGTTCATTACACCTTTTTTTTTAGAAAACATATCTTTAGATCGCCTTGGGATTATAATTTGTTACCGTTCAGACGCTCCTAAAAAATGAAAGATCGACATTGCGAAGGCGAATCGTGTCTATTTTCAGGAATTACGTTCACGAGAATATATCTGTCTCTCAATGTTCAAGTCTATAAGGCTTCTCAATCACTGACATTATGTGATGAAGATTGCGCGTGGATTCACTGATAATGTGAATAAGAGTGCCTATTCGTTTTGAGAAAATATCAATTAATTTTCCCTAAGTATCTACGAATATTATATACAGTGGTAGAGCCACTCAGTACGCTGCATGAATCGACCCGTTCGACCGGGGAAATACCACGACCTCTCGAGGCGAGAGAGATATCCGGAGGCCCAATACCTTCCTCCCCCTCATATCACTTATAACCTCTTCCTCCTCTTATATCCTACCTACGAAAAAAATCTCAAGGAGCGTTGACATGAGACATGCGGCCAATCATAAAACCGCAGACAAATTTTCTGACAACATGGATAGTTCGAAAGAATGACATATTGTGCCGAATCCACTTAAAGTAGAATAAGGGCGGGAAAATGATCTATCCCCACCAATATTATAAACTCCCTACTAGTATTTCTCTCAGTCAGCCGGGAGCGAAAGAAAAACATATGGCTGACAAGCTTACACAGACAACACCGAAAAATGGCGGGATAACCATTCCAAAATATGGGTTAACCAAAATGTTCTGGGTAGGGACGGGCAGGAGCGTCCCTATCTTTAAAAGGTTCACCCCTGCGGTCTCCAACACGTTTGCCCAGCGTGGAGACTATGGGCAAAAACCTCCAATGAATAAAGCGCAAATCCAACGGCCCCCCGTTCCCGGTGGTCCCACTATTCCCAGCCAAGGCAGCGGTCGAGGTAACCGTGGGACAGGGGGTGCTAAGAATCTCCGGGTTACGGCAGGCTGTCCAAAACAATTATGCGTGGCCACGTATAATGGACGCAGTCTTCGGCTGAACCAACACCTCACCGAACTCGATGTAGAGCTGGGTTGCTTGAACTGGCATATTCTAGGGCTATCTGAAGTCCGGCGAGAGGGGGAGGACACGATAACCTTACAGTCAGGCAACCTACTTTATTTTTGGGAAGGTGACCAGCTCTCCCAGGGCTTCCTCGTCGGTTTCCTCGTTCACAAGGACCTCGTTAGCAGCGTTGTGGAGATCAGTAGTATGTCGACCAGGGTAGCATACCTTGTACTTAAACTCATCAACAGGTACACCCTGAAGGTAATACAGGTATATGCGCCGACCTCGACATACTCTGACGAGATAGCCGAGGCGATGTACGAAGATATTGCAAAAGCAATACATGGTACCGCCAAGGTTCACTACAACGTTATTATGGGGGACTTCAACGCCAAAGTGTGAGTACAAGAACGCGGCGAAACGAAAATCGGTCCATATGGCTTGGGGTGCCGAAATCACTGGGGCCAGACGCTGGTCGACTTCCTGGAGACTGAAGGGCTCTTTTTGATGAACTCATTCTTCAAGAAGGGTCTCCACAGGAGGTGGACTTGGCGAAGCCCGGATTATGTGACAAGGAACGAGATAGATTTTATCATTACGGATAGTAAGCATATATTTAGAAATGTCTCTGTGATCAACAAGTTCAATACTGGAAGTGATCACCGACTTCTTCGAGGCTCTCTAAATATTAACTTGAAAGCTGAAAGGACCCGGAAGATGAGGTCTATTCTCCGACCTACGCCACTCCAAATAGCCGAAACCGAAAAATTCCAAATGGAACTTCAAAATCATCAATCATCAAACATTAGTTCTAGCGTTTTGCAATTTCGACCTGTGAGGGGATGAAATAGGGGTTGAAAGTTTGTTATTATTAATTCTAGTTGAGGCGAAACGAAGTTCACTGGGTCAACTAGTTAATATTATATTAAGAAATGATTTTCTTAGTAGTATGGAATTGATAAACTCTTGAAAGTAATTAAATAATCATTCAATAATTCATCATTAGAAACCTATTCTTTCAGAATTAGAGTTTCAAATAAAAAAGAACTTGAAATCTCCACGAAGTTTTTACTTATTTTTTGCGCAAGGCTATCGAAGTTAGAGCCAATTATAAATTTTAAACAAGGTTTGATAATAATATTTTTTTAAATTGTTGTCGTTACTTTTTCTACCCGAAGGTGTAGGCAGCGGCTGTTAAGCCTCGTCTAGCCGTTATGTTTACGTCCCAAATAGAATAGGAATAATTTAATACATAAATTGCTACTATAGTATGATTTTTTATGGGTAAGGAGGGCAAATGAGCAACTGGGTCTCCTGATGGTAAGCAACTGACTAAGGCAACTACTAACTGCTATACTAATAGTGTTACAGTTGTGTTGTCCGACTTTAAGGAAGTAAGGAAGAAAGTAAGGAAGTAGGGAAGGTGGGGCGGTCATCGCGATACATTTCTCACCGAACGAAACGCGGCTTGAGCCACTTTACGCCAATATTCTGAGAGGCCGTTGTATTTCGCCAGTCGAGCTGGCCCATTCATGCAACGAACTACGTGGCTTTAATAATAATATCTTGGACACAATACACACAGCGCCCCCTAGTTCCAAGCTAAGCAACTAAATGCTTGTGTTATGGATACTAGATAACGGATATTAATACATATATACTTTTCTTTTGTAAATACATACTTATAACACATAGAAAAACACCCAGAAGCCACACAAATATTCATGTTTGTCACAAATATGTGTGCTCGAGTGGGAATCGAACCCCCGACCTCATTGCTGCAGCCGGTAGTTTTACCACTGTCAAAAACTGTGTTTTATAAAAACATGCTATTTAATTTAATTTTATTATTCGTATTGACAGATCAAAATTAACATTAGGTCCTAGGGAATACATGAGTCTATTGGCATACGGCATGGCATACCATTCCTCCAACACAAGTTGTTCGTACCTATATAGAAAAGCTAGGCAAAGTATAAATATTTACACAATATTGTATTTTAAGACAGTCAATTGACTTTATTCTTAGTTTTACGTAAACAAACATGCGAAGAGAAAATATTCTTTTTATAAATAAATTACATAAAATACTGTTATTTATTACATACATTATAATTATGTAAAAAAATGAACTTTAACGTGAATTGTGTCGTCGTGTTATGCAAAGACTTGGCACCAGAACTGTCATATGGACGTTATCCTTAATAAGATACAATAAATATAGCTGTGTTCACAAATTTGTATTTTGTATTATCTTCCGATTGTCGACTTATTTCTTTGTTATGTTTGTACATATCAACACAATTTCATTTAAAGAAAAAAAAACTTTTAACTTCGTTTCCCGGCACGGTCCATTCATTCATCCCGGAATCCAATATTACGAAAAGTAACAATTTTTCTCTAAGAATGGTAAATTTATTTCTGACTTACTCAAAATGTATATTAACAAAAACGGTATTATTATCCCCACAAAATATTTTGTGAGACAAATCAAGACGATCCCTTCTAGCATTTCTGTCCTTCCAAAGGTTGCCTAGAACAGATATTGCTCTTAGCGATAAGGCCGCCTTTTGTACTTTTAGATAATAAGATCTGTTTTTATGTATTTCAGATGAAATTTTATGTCTATTATGTGCAAATAAAGTGTTATTTATCTATCTATCTAGAATTAATTGTACTATAAATGCTGGATTTTTCATTTTTATTTATTACATTCATCTGATATTTATTTGGTATGCGATTAAATAAACATATCAGATCGGCGGAGGTGTTATATCAGTGATCTCGATTAATTCGTAACAAAAAACAGTAGGATATAAAACGCACAAAACATAATATTTACTCAGAGCCGTGCTAGAGATCATCAAACGGAGACTTTCCGTTAGCAAAGACGAGTTGATCGAGGACGCCTGTGTAATGAATAAATTACACGCTGAAACATTGTTCCGATATCCATTCATTAACTGGGCCGTCTAAAGATACTGACATGTAAAAGGCATACAGTATTGTCGATAATAAAGCATAGAACACATCGGAAACTCAACTGCTTTTAACTGGTTAGCTGGCTTTATTTATATCACGAGAAAAATGTACATTACTATTAATATATATATATATATATCTTAATTATATTAAACTATTTTCGGAAGGGGAAGAGAGTCGACCTCCGGATACCTCTATCAAACAATACGTTAATGAGTCAGTTTACGTAGATTTTCTTAGAGGTCGTAGTATCACTGGTAGAGCCAGACCATTCATGGCATAACTGCGCTCTACCTTAGTTAAAAAAAAATTAATTATGATTCATTAAAGCAAAATTTTGTTAAACTCAATCATAAGCTGATTAGTATCCGCCATTTTGTAGCGCTGTTGAGCACAGATTCTAGAATTCCCTAGGCGTGGAACGCTGGCAGGTGAATTATTATTACCGTGTAAATGTCTATAAATATAAATAAAATTGAAGTGTCTGTTTGTAATATTGAAATAACTGTTTTCTACTACATTCATACGAATATAACATACCTCAAAAACATTTTTGTCCGTCTGTCAGTTTGTTCTGGGTAATCTCTGAAATGGCTGGACAAATTTTGACGGGACTTTTAAATGCAGATAGTTGGTGTAACAAGGAGTAACTTAGGCTACTTTTTTAAAATTGCTTCCGAGACGAAACAAGTTTCGCCGGGTAGTAACAAAGTACAAATGGCGGGCTCATCGCTAAGAGGTTCCATTAATTTCTTCCTTTCCTTTCTGAAATGACTGGACCGATTTTGAGAGGACTTTTAATGGCAGGTAGCTGGTGTATAAGGAGCATGGACATGGACACCTATTACACATATAGTGTTTCAGTTGCGTTGCAGGGAGTAGTATAGGAAAGGATGGGGAAAGGGGGTAGGCCGCTGGGTACCTCTCTCATCGAACAGAACGCGGCATGAGCCACTATACGTCGATCTTCTGAGAGGTCATGGTATTTCACCGGTCGAGCCGGCCCATTCATTTAGCGAACTGCTGTTTAAAGTATAAAATAGATCTAATAGCAAAGAGTACAAATAGCGACCTCATCGCTAAGAGGATTCCATACAATTCTTCCAGGCAAGAAGGGGTATTCAAAAGATGCAGCTACATGAACTAGTCTTTACTTGAAGTGTGTGACCGTGAAACCTATGTCACAGTTATTTTGTTTTACTTGTTCTGTTTGCTGCCAAACATTTATGAGGCATTTGACGTGCATAATACGCGAGAGATTTAGTAATCTTCTCTTTGAAATGACTAACTTTAGTATATGAGATTGTTCTTGTGATAACTGAATAGGAATATGGGATAACGGTTAAAGGAGTAGGTGTGTCACCTGATGGTAAATAACTAACGCAGCCCATGGACACCTGGAACACAGATATTATTACAGATGCATTGCCGGCCTTTGAAATAGGATTAAGAAGGGATCAGTAGTAAGGAGAGGGGAAGGGATTGGGCCTTCGGAAACCACTCTCACTAAGCGAAACGCGTAATGAGCCACTTTACGCCGAAATTCTGAGAGATCGGGTCATTCCACCGGTTGAGCCGATATTCATGCAGCGAAGTACGTGGCTGCCAACAAATTTTAGGTTTATATCGCGTTTATTTTTATTCTTATTTCAATATTTAATCCGCACGTTTCGGACGCTTTGCAAACTTCGTTCTCGCGGATAAGAAAGACATTTCATGGTAGCCATTTTTATCTCTAAGATATTTAATAAGAATTCATTCATTCATATTGCAGAGGAGTTTTTAGCATGAACATAACTTCACACCTTTTGTTAAGGCAGCGGCTGTTAAGACTCGTCTCGCTGTTATGTTTACGTCCCAAATGGAATAGGTGGCGAACCTATTGCCATACCGGGCACAAAGTTTTCAGTCATCGATATTTTTCACACATAACTTCCGAAAAGCAATTTCGAAAAGTCATTGGTGTGAGCCCGTGTCAGGAATCGAACCCGGACCTCTGGATCAGAAGCCGTGTGCTCGACCACTGGGCCACCGAGACTTACTTACTTACTTTTAGCATGAATAAATAATTTATTGAATTTGAATAATATGTTTTAAATGAGTTTGAGTAAGTAAAATTAGATAAAAATACGAAGAGAATATGAAATAGGATGAGACTAAGCACACCGAGGTTGATGAGAGGAAGATATATTCAATAAAACATTTTATTAAGTGTCTGTTGGTCGCTTACAATATTTTTACCGTCCACAGTTTATAATTAAAAAAAAACACCACTTTAAAATAAAAATATATAAAATAATTAGGTAAATTGATTGTCAAATTTCATAAGTTTTTTTTTACGGGATAGGAGGGCAAACGAGCAGGCGTGTGACCTGATGGTATGTGACCAGCGCTGCCCATGGACACCTGCAACACATATAGTGTTACAGTTGCGTTGCCGACCTTTAAGGGAGTAGGATGGGGAAGGGGGATGGGCCTCCGGATACCTCTCGCACCGAACGAAACGCGGCATGAGCCAGTTTACGTCGATCTTCTGAGAGGTCGTGGTATTTCACCGGTCGAGCCGGCCCATTCATGCAGCGAACTGCTTGGCTCTACAACTTTTTAGTTTAGTTTATATAGATTAAGAAATATTCTAGAAATAGTAGGTCAACATCAATGGGTCACAACAATATTTTATTTACTACTAGTAATACTAGTACTAGTAATACTACCTACCTTTATTCTCTTTGCCTTTACTCTAGTAATACCTTTATTTATATCCCAACTAGTTGACCCAGCGAACTTTGTTTCGCTTTAGAAGATATAAAAATGGTCATTGTGGATTATCTTTAAGAGATCGACACACATCATCACGGACTTTTTTGTAGACCTTTTAAAGATCTATAATAATGTAGTACATTGTTTTGATAACATTAAAACGACTTTTTAGGATTATATCGCGTTTATTTATGACTTATTTTTATTTATTTCCCGACGTTTCGAACTCTTTACAGAGATCATTTTCACGAGTCATTTTAAAGAGTTCGAAACGTCGGGAAATAAATAAAAATAAGTAATAAATAAACGCGACATAATCCTAAAAAGTTGCTTTGATGTTATGAATGTGATTCGCGAAAGTTTGAGTAATAAATACATTGTTGTGATTTATTACTTAGGGTTCAGCCAGCGTTTGCAATTAAAGTGTTATCTCGAAAATTATCACTTTTTTTACTAAATTATACATGAATTATACACAAATACCACCTCGTAGACACCCGTCTATCTAGTGAAGAAAGCCGCATCAATTTCCGTTGCGTATTTTCAAAGATAGACGAATATAAGTGGACAGACAGAGGAAACCGACTTTATTTTATATTATGTAATAATAACATAACATAACATAACATAACTTCACGCCTTTTGTTACCCGAAGGTGTAGGCAGCGGCTGTTAAACCTCGTCTCGCCGTTATGTTTACGTCCCAAATGGAATAGGTGGCGAGCCTATTGCCATACCGGGCACAAAGTTTGTCAGTCATCGATATTTATCACACATAACTTCCGAAAGCAATTTCGAAAAGTCATTGGTGTGAGCCAGTGTCTGGAATCGAACCCCGGACCTCTGGATCAGAGGCCGTGCGCTCGCCCACTGCGCCACCGAGACTGTAATAATGATGAAGTCATTAATTCTTTCTCATATTCAACTAAAAGTCACACTGGTGAGCAACTATTAATAAAGCAAACAATATTGGTCAGCTGAAGGAGGATGGGTTTTCTTTTAAAAATAGACAGAAAAGAAGATTTTGAGTTTTAGTCAGACAGTTTTAGTCTCGGTGGTCCAGTGGTGGTCGAGCACACGGCTTCTGATCCAGAGGTCCGGGTCCTGATCAGTGTCAGGTTTTCGCAAGTTATGTGTGATAAATATCGATGACTGAAAATTTGTGCCCGGTATGTCAACAGGTTCGCCACCTGTTCTAAATGCTAAATTTCAAAAATTATCAATTTTTCTATATTACATTATAAATACACACCATCCCGCGGACACCCTCTATCTATTACAAAAAAACTGCATCAAAATACGTTGCGTAGTTTCAAAGATCTAAGCATATAAGGGGACAGACAGTGGAAAGCGGTATTTTATTATATACATACTATGTAATTATTGTAAAGACTTGCAGAATTTAAGTAGTATTCATCTAAAGAAATACTTAATTTAATACTATACTATTTTTTTTATAGATGAGCGACAACTTAGTGCCCGGTGTATGACAATAGGTTCCGCCATTTGGAACGTAACAATTTGGTGACTCGAGACTTAACAGCCGCTGCCTACACCATCGGATAGAAAAAAGCGGTAAGTTATGTATATGTGTATATTTAGTTAGATATTAGATATTTTTTGGAGGAGATATTTCCGTTTTAGCCCTGATTATATTTATTGTAAAGACATTATAAGCAGTTTATATGCTTGGGTCTTTCTTTTAAGCAGCTTTTTCTCAAAGGAAATCAAACTCAGTTCGAATCCTCACATAGGACATCCAATGACGTTTCGAAATTAATTTCGCAAATTATGTGTGCTAAATATCGATGACTATAAACTTTGATCCACGTATGGCAATAGGTTCGTCACCTATTCCATTTGGGACGTAAACATAACGGCCAGACGAGGCTAAACTGCCGCTTAACTACACCTTCGGGTAGAAAAAGGCGTGAAGATATGTTATGTAAATCAAACTAAATACATTTTACTTTTGAATTGTATTACTGCCTTATATTTTTGTAATACATAAAATAAATTGCTTTACATGTCTTCCAATGATATAATTTTAAGGGAAATAACAGATCTAATATATTGGTATTGTCTTGAAATGTATTACTTTGTTACGAATGCCGCTGTCTGTCCCCTCATATGCTTAGATATTTAAAACTACGCAACGAATTTTAATGTGTTTTTTTTAAGTATTAACGTGGTGGTTTGTACATATAATTCATGTATAATGTAGTAAAGAAAAAGTAATAATTTTCGCGATTTAGCACTTTAATTGTAAACGCTGTAAAATTACTTTTGATGCGAAACAAAGTTCGCCGGGTCAGCTAGTCATAATTATGATTGAGATAATAATATTAAAATCTTATAACAATACGTCAGTAAATATCTACCGTACCCTTTTTCCGTACCGTTCTCTTTACGAGTATTTAGGAATATTTCAAACGGGTAAATGATTAATTAGATAGAATAACTAAACAAAATACTCCAATCCTAGCTTTAGTACCAACTAATAGACAACACAATTGTTTCATTGTGAAAATTTAAAAAAAATCTCGTTAGATCATGTTAGAATATCAGATATTAATCTATGCGATTCATTTCAACTTGGATCCCAAATCAAATTTGCAAACAACCCTTCATGCGTTCGAGTTCATTACAGATTAATCGATTATTGAACCAGTAGTATTCGAATATTGAATTGAATGTGACGATGTTTCGTATGACTGTATGTGGGTTACGGGCAACGTGCTCATTCGAAACTTGTCAAAATATAAAAATGATATAGTGTTACTTTTTATTTGAGATACTTTTGCAAATATAAATATAATAGATATATAAAGTACATCAATCTCAGTGTCTAGTGTCTCAAACAGTCTAGAATAGCTTACTAAGAAAATATTTTTCTTATATTATCGTTATCATATCATCCAGAGGAAATATTGGCTCAAGTTCAATTAGACCTCTAAATTACACATATTAATATATGTATGCACGCATTCACAATACCATCATTTCAAAAATTTGTTCATTATTGTAAATTAAAATATGAATACATATTAATAAATATTAAATAAAATAAATACAAATGTAAATTTCCTTACTCTTTAAGAAGCATGAAGATTAAACCTTAGCAGTAATTCGGTTCAGTCTCAGTGTAAAAGACTATAGAATTTCCATAAAGAACTGTTATCATGCCACAAATCGCCTTAGTTTCGTCGCAATAAATCTCAAGTGAAATTATTTTTAAAAACAATAAGATTTAATGAGATATTTCCCGCCTAAAATGTAGTGTCGATGATGTAAGCAATCTCAGTATTAATATTGACCCTTGAATATTTAACAACGGTAGGAAAAGCACGCCGCAAAGGGAAGGTAGGTCGTGTGTGCTTGTTGAAGATTGTATGGTGATATTGTAATTTGAGAGAGTCTTTGAGTGATGAGCGTATCGGATTTACAGGGCGCGGGTCACGGCTGGTAGTTACGGCGGCTCTCGCGGACCGAGCGGTTGTTGAGGCGCGAAGGCGGTGCGCGCACGTGCCCGCGTGCGACTGCCGCGCCAGTACCGGCCGCCGCCCTCAGCGCCGTCACGGCCGCCCTCCGTCCTCCGCCCTCCGCCCGCCGCTGTCCGTACACCCGCTCGCTTCAGCCCGTTTCACTCCACATTGATTCCACGCTGAACCACACTCCCACTACTGACTCTATGGTACTCTATACAATCTATACACAATGTGCTGCAATACACAAAACTCAATTTACATTCTCTACATTTTTTTATATCCGTGTAGGTCTAGTTTGTTCAATATGTAAGAAAAGAACTAAGAAAAATAACAAAGGGATGATTTATTTTGAAGCGTTTTGTGATTGCTTATTATTTAAACATTATTGTGTGCGCTACCAAATCGCTAAAACACTTTTAATGTTTTTATGTCACCTATCCAAAATCAAAAACATGACATTTTATATTTTTATTGGATTAGTATTCCACAAAAAGCTTCAGTTTTCCCTCATTATAATACTACAAGTTTGAATAAAATAGGAATTTCTTTCATGCTCTACATGAAAGAAATTCCTATTTCATTCGTTTCGAGTTACGTACGGTAAGAGTTAAATGTATTATTCCCATTCAATTTTCGTTCAGTGGGAGATGGAATGCTATTGTTAGTTTGAATAGAATAGGTATATAAATAAGTACAGCCTTAAGCTGGGTCTAATTACACCACTCACGATTTGGCTAAGAGCTCTTTTTACAAAAACCAATTCAAAATGAATGTATTTAATATATAACTTAACGCCTAAAGGTGAAGGCAGCGGTTATTAACCCTCAACTCACGAAGGCCACAATATTATCTATCATCAGCCATATTTATCACACATAATTTCAAAAATAATTCTGAGATCTCAAAATCTCGTGAGCCCGGAATAAATCCAACGACTTCTCGATTCTAAAGCGGGGTAACCCACGACTGATCCACTAAGAAAACATACTACTGAGAGTTCTTTTTTTTCTATTAATAATTTCATTATTCATAAAAATAAAGTTTCAGATATTCCGGGTCAGGGCTACCTTTTAAGTTTTAAATGCCTGTGCCAGGTAGGCCCCGCACTTCCTTAGCATATGAATACATACAGTAAAAAAAATTAAAAAGATAATTAGAATTATAGATACCTACTCTATTTATCTATAGCTAGGTCACTCCACCCCCGATGTAGCTGTTAAACTAATTTTTAGTGTCCAACCGAAGATCTATTTTTGGCCGAAGCCGAAGCCGATTAATCGGCAATCTCCACAACCTTCGGCCGAAGCCGAAGCCGAAGGTTATAAAATATTCGTAATTTAATAAATTTCTTTAATATTATCCACAGCTAAAGAAGAATATCCGCGTAAAGTGGCTCTTGCCACTTTTTTCTCGGTGATAGAGGTATCCGTACTGAACTAAGTGCAGTCCGGTCCGTCAGTCACTCACTCTTTCGTAACAATTCGTTTAATTCCGACTGTTTTCGGACCTGCGGCGGGACCTTCGGCCCAGAATATGGCCGAAGCCGAAGTTCTCGTTGAAGATGGATTTTTGGCCAAAGGTGGCCGAAGCCGAAGCCGAAGCCGAACCTTTGGTCGGACACTACTAATTTTACAAAATTTGTATAATCATCGAACCACGCAGTTTGCTGCATGAATGGGGCAGCTCAATCTCTCAGAATATCAACGCAAAGTGGCTCCTGCGGCGATTTGGTAGGTATCCGGAGTCCCAACCAACCGGACACCCTTTCCCCATTCTATTTTGAAGGTCGGCAACGCAACAGTAACACTATCTGTGTTGCAGGTGTCCATGGGTGGCGTTAGTTGCTAACCATCAGGTGACACGCTGTCTCGTTTACCTCCCTATCCCATAAATAGTGATTGTTTGACTTTTTGTTTTTATGTAGGTTCCTTGTTTTTAATACCCTAATAATAATATATAGTACACCAAATGTTATTTTGAAAAGGTGGTTAATCTGTTGCTGTACTTCAGCTCTAATTTGTTTATGAGCCTATAATAAGAATACACTCATGATAGAACAAAAATAACTCTCGGTAACCTCGGCACTCTCCTGCTCGTTCAGAGGTCACGAGTTCGAATCCAATCTTTTATAATAGCATCTTTTATAAAAGCTATGTGTGATATTTATCAGTGAATGAGAAAAACGTACCCCATGTATCTATTACAACAGGCTCTCCTATTTATGAATTGCTGCCAACAAATTTGGCGTATATTAAATAGATAAGTATAATAGCCGCTGCCTATACCTTTGTTTACTAAGGCGTGAAGTTAAAAACATATCGATAAGAAAGCCAGAATAGATTACAGTCTAGTAGTGGTAGGTGGCTATGAAAATGGTTGATTAGCATAACTTAGTAATGCGGAAAATTATCCCATTACTGAAACCGATAAATTACCCAATTTAAGATTTCAATTTCAATATATTATTATGTACCACAACGAAGTTTGCAAATAAAATTAACTTACGTAAGTAATTAACTTAAGTGAACTGATTATTAGGTAGTCCTGTGGTCGAGCTCCCCGCTTCTGATTCAGAAGTCGTGGGTTGGATTCCGGTGTGAACATACATAATAAATAGCTTAAACTACTAACATAAGAGCCGTCGTGTAAAAAGGTTATCACTCTTTATTTTTACATACCTAACATAAATAATGAGCGTAAATATTCTTTTCGAAACTGTTACAAGAATAAATCAATTGTTTTATGATTATTCAGGCCTTACCCGCAATACAAACTTGTTTACACCAGCCGTGATGGTTTAACGACTCTGTTACATTTTACGAAATGATTGTTTAGATAATAAAGCAAATTTACGTTGACTTTTTAAAATGCAATGGCTAGAGGTAAGTAATATTTAATTTAATATTTTTCAATATTTTTTGTAGTTATGAAGCAAGCGACCGTTACTTAAAGATCGATCGATAAATAGATACACACAAATAAGTGATCTATTTTACTGTCTTATTTATTATTATTACATATCTTTTATTTTTTATTACGCGAGGAAATGCTTTATGCACACACCCCCCCGCCTGGGAAAGGCAGTGTAGGACTCCCAAAAGAATAAACTGCAACCACTAAAACCTCGCGGCGGCCTTCCTCCGGCGTTGGGGTGGTCCAAGATGCGGTTAACCCCCTGCTCCACCCCGACGTCGCCCCCCCTGTTACAACTGGGGCTCGTCCTCGGGGAGCCTCGGGGACCTTCCCGGGCCGCGACCCGGGCGCATCCGCGGGCTGTGCGTCCTCGCAGCCCGTCTTCGCGTGCGATCAGCTCTCTCTCGAGCCCGCTCGGCGGCCTCCTTCTGGAGCACACAGATTCGCAGAAGGAGACCACGACCCTCCACTCCTCCTCTCCCGCCAGCATTGCCACAATCAACTCCGGCGGGGTCAAGTATTGCCCGATCCCGCCGACCAGGACTCAAGGCTCGGCCGCCTATGCCGGGCAAACCTCCAGCTGTGCTGGGCCGAGTCCAGGTCGGATGCGCAATGGTGGCATCTCGCCGTCTCTTCTCGTCTTCTTCAACTCAGATACTCACTGAAGCACCCGTGCCCGGTAAGTATCTGAGTCAACCTGTAGGTGACCGTGCCCCATTTACGGAGCACCCAGGCCTCGAGGTGGGGCAGGACGGCATCGACGGCGCGCTGACACGCACAGCCCTGGAGGACCAGCGCGTCGCGTCGGTCCCCCAGTACCCGCCGGAAGCCCTCCCGCCTCCGCACTTCGTGCCCCCGCGCGTCCGGATTCCCCCCTCCCCGGCCAAGATCGTACGCGGCTGCGTACATCTCGACCAGGAAGATGAAGGGGGGAGAACGTGCGAGGACCGTCGGCGCCTCGTACGAAATAGTACGGTACGGTAACTATATTTTTAAGTTTAATTAATTTTTGTATTTATTGACTAAAGGAGTTGGGCCTGCGGATACCTCTCTCACCAATAGTAACGCGTCATGGGCCACTTTACGACGATATTCTAAGAGGTCATGTTATTTCACCGGTCGAGCCCATCCATGCAGCAAACTGTGGAACTTGCGTACCACTGATGAAAAGACTTGTTTCTTGTACTTTTTACGTAAAATATTGTTTGCTTTCCACCAAAGATTTAGTAGATACGTCCATATCTATATTCTTCTGAATTCAAGCCACTGATATATATTTTGAAATTTTATAAAAATCTTGGGAACTAATTTAGCACTTAGCGAACAGTTAGGTGATTGATTGTTGTAGTGACTTTTTGCTAAGACGTCAGTTAGTTCCAATTGCGATCACATAGCATGAACAGAAAATAATATCTACAATATTACCGGCACTAATATACTAATTTTAGCTGGCAATCTATGACGGTCGAGACTTCTAGACCAGTGCATGTGCATGCTGCTGCTTACTACTCTCAATAAATAAAATAATCACGGCTCAAATAAAGGTCTCACTAACTCCATTCCATGTCGGATTCATTAAATATTTGAACTCGAGTTGAGGTAATCAGCTCGAGTTGACCCGAGTCAAGCCCGACTCGAGTTAACTCGAGTTAGTAACTGAAGTTGACCATCACTATCATATCAACTAATCTGAATAATTTTTTTTTAATTTATTTTACGGCAGTGGATACAAGTCCTTAAGCCATCAACTAATCTGTGCACTTCACTGTTGCCAACCCTACTGTTTTAACAGTAGATACTGATTACTGTTTTTCAATTGATGTCCCTGTTTTTTGTTTTATTCATAAATTTTACTGTTTTTTCAATTAGTGTACAGATACACCTATTACCTCAAGAAAATCTTTTACTTTATTGTCCCTATCTTATAAAACGTTATGTCACTAGATAGTTTAATAGATAGGGAGCCCATATGCTAGTGACCAAGTGACAACTACTGTTGAAACCTTAAATTTGTGAAATACATGTGATACCTGCCTAGCTTTATATTAAAAAGAAACAATATACTATAACGTCTCTTGTTTCTCTCATAGTTTATTCTAGAAGCTTTTTTTATTACATGTGTTGTGATTATATAAATAAAACAATGTAAATGTGTCCTGGTATAAATGTGTATGTTTGTATGTGTGAAATAATATACCTTTTTTAACCCATCTACTGTTTTTTTCATTAAAAAACTGTTTTTGTTTTTTGTTTGTTGGACTTGGCAACACTGGTGCACTTATTTATTATTTTATTACCCTGTGCGCTATTATTTGGTTCTTTTCGTGAGGAGTTTTGGCGGGACTGTGGAAGAAACATGTCCGTTATTTGCATTATTTTCTCAAATTTGTGTTTCAATGGATATTATTGGATAAAATTCGTGGCGTTTTATTTAATAAGTGTTCGTTTATGAGTGCAAATGTGGGAAATAGTGTAAATATCGTGTTTAGTGTGCTCTTCTACATTGTCGTCAAAACTCCCTCGGAAAATCATGCATAAAGTGCCACGACTTTATGGATGATTAGGTTAGGTTAGGTTAAGCTATAGGCTTAGGCTAGGTTAGGTTAAGATTAGTTTAGGTTAAGAATGAAGATGTTATTTAAAAAAAAAGACTCGACTTAAAGGTCTTAGCAACCAGGTCGTTAATCTTATAAAAAAAAAAATTCTTTTCGTGATATATAAAAAATGTATGTATAATAATTAATATAATTGCATCAGTCTAATATTATGATACTAAATAAGTATACTATATGTTCTAATTTAACATTATTAATATATAATCATACTGTCTGTTACAAATGTAATTAAATAGTGCGACCCTTTAGAACGTTTTTTTAACAGGTGTAATTCATTCACATAGCCGCTGAATTACTAAAGATATCACTGGATTAAACATTAAAATGGATGGAACATTTATGAAGCCAATACAACCTCACGTATTTAATGCCATAAAAAATTTGGATATACCGACTCTCATGAAATGTTCACCTGAAGAAATAAGACCTATAATACCATGTCTCGTTCGTATGGCTTTGATATCACCATTAGACATAACCAGATATTGTGCAGAAGCCAAAAAGGATGTACTAATATTGCTATCTGGAATTGATTTAGTTAACTTCATAGTAGCTTTGTTATCTATTGAATTTACTACTTTGGAAACTGATCTCAAGAAAGAACAGCAAATGAGGTAAAAATTAGCATCTACACCATATAGCCATTAAATACACATCCACTTATTTCGAGCTGTGCTTAAACAAGGAGATCCTTAAAATAATTGTTGATTATATCAATCAGAAACTTTAGCTAAACAAGAATAAGAAAGTTAGTCCTTAATATCAGTTTATCAATTAAACTGTATACAATGTGTAGAGTTTACCACTGTAAACTAAGTTTTATGTGATATATACATAGATATATGTTTAACACATTTTTATTTATGACATATTTTTACTTTTACAGACAAAAAAGTGGTCCACAATGTACTGAAACATTTCTGATTCAAGGAAACACTGATGGTATTACACATGACTTTGAGCAATCTGACTCACCTAGACGTGTTCGTCTTGTTCTCTCTGAATTGCTGCAAATGCAAGCACAGTTAGTAGAATACAATCAACATAAGGGCTCAAATAACTCTGAATACACAATAAAACCTTCAGAACTGTTTGATAATGATGTATACTTGGAGGAGGTGACTGATGTTATATGTATTAGTCTAGCAGAGCTGCCCAGTTTGTTAAATATTTGTGATATTGTTGAAGTACTACTACATGTTAATAAAGGCCCCATTATAATATCATGGGTTGTTGCTAATATGCCAGATACACTACAAGAAGGTAAACAGTTTGTAATAAGAAAATTAAACCATTTACTAAACAAGGGTTATGTTCTTAAAAATCCTTTTAGATGTTCTAAAATTATGCAGATATAATAGTGTGTACTAATCTATATATAATAGGTTGGGGAAAAAGTATTTTCGTATTTTTGTATGAAAAGTCAAGACATCTTTTTCAAAGTTTATTTACAATATATATGTACCGTTTTGTTGAATAACTTTCGGCCATTTTGTGGGCAGAGACATTATCCCGTTACTGTAGAAACTATGGGACTTCTGATCAAAAAAGGAACAAATAGTTTTGGCAGTCCTCTCTTGAGGTCAACCTTACAGAACCTAAAGAATTCTGAAGAGACCGAAACAGGTGAAAATCTGAAGGCGCAAGGTCAGGGCTATATGGTGGATGCACTAGGACCTCCCAGTCGAACTCTCTTAATTTTTGCTGAGTGGCTAAAGATGTGTGTGGTCTAGCGTTATCGTGATGAAAGACCACACCCTTCCTGTTGATCAATTCCGGCCGTTTTCTCTCGACTGCTTCCTTTAATCTCATCAGTTGCTGGCAGTAAAGATCAGAATCGATGGTTTTGCCGGACGGTAAAAGCTCATAATGAACAATGCCCTTCCAATCCCACCATACACACAGCATCACCTTATTTCGTGTTAGGCCAGGTTTGGCCACAGTCTGTGAAGCCTGGCCAACTTTCGACCACGACCTTTTTCGCACGTTCTTGTCGTACGTGATCCACTTTTCATCCCCAGTTATCAATCTCTTCAAAAACGGCTCGGTTTCATTACGTCTCAATAATGAATCGCAAATGAGTACACGGTTCATTAAGTTTCTTTGAGTGAGCTCGTGTGGCACCCAAATATCGAGCTTTTTTTGTATAACCAGCTTTCTTCAAATGGGTCAAAACTGTTTTGTGGTCAATTCCCAGTTCTTCAGCTACATCGTAACTACTAATATGCCGATCTTGCTCCACTCTTTCAAAAATGGCGTCCATTTTATTCGTAACAGGGCGACCAGAGCGAGGTGCATCTTTAACATCAAAATTTCCGGACTGAAAACGTTTGAACCAAATTTGTGCTACTCTTACTGACACTGCATCAGGTCCATAAACATCACAAATTTTTTTCACTGCTTGAGTTGCATTTTTGCCTTTTTTATAATAAAATTTTAAAATGTATCGAATTTCTTCATTAGATTCACTCATTTTTACGGAGAGAAAAACAAATGAAAAATAGCGGGAAACAACTTTTTTTTATTTTTTTCTTTTCTTTATAATGTAACCTTTTTAATGTTACCAAAACCAGCCAGACACAAATAGTACAGTCAAAGAAATTTTATAATAAGTTTATACCTACGTTATGCGAAAAGACTTTTTCCCCGACCTAATATATAAGAGATTTCCACCTATATATTGACTCATCACGATATCTCTGGAACCATAAGGCGTAGCGACTTGAAATTTGGTAGGATTATTCCTTTCGCCGAGTAGAGGTCAGCTAAGAACGGATTTTACGAAATTCCACCCACAAGGGGGGTTGCGGGGAAAATTCCCATTTTTAACCTATAGCTGCTATCGACTTCAAATTTGTCGAAGATATTGCAGTATTAACATAGCGGGGCAGCAGTTATTACTTTTGATGCGAAACAGAATTCGCCGGGTCAGCTAGTGTTATATATGTGAGTTTCTAAAACCAATGGTAGTGTGGATTGGTAAAAAATTCTTTCTAAGTCAATAATTTTCAAATTGAAATACTGTTTTAGTTGCTGAATCACTTGTTATGAATGCTGATAGAAATGAAGAAGGTGGGATCAGAGCCAAGACTTTAACTACTCTATGTGAAGCCTCCCCCTTTTTGGCTGCTTTAGTGAGAGCAAAAGCTGCATCTGCGTGTCGCTTACCAGCATTGGTCATTAGCCTTACATTATCACATCACCAGGATGACTTGGTAAACATTTTTCTTTAATTTTACTTAAAATAATTGAAAATAATAATTGAAATTTGATAACAAACATGTGTCTCTTTTACAGGTGTCATTTATATCGGGCCTTTTACTTGGTTCAGATCAAACAAGCAGAGCATGGTTTGCAACTTTTCTTCGAAACTCCCACAAAAGGGGTAAAGGTGATGGCCATGCAGCTTTAACAAAATTACGCCAAGAACTACTGAAGAGATTAAAAGAAGCCACTGCTGGTGTTGATGCATCTGCATTGCTTAGGTTATATTGTGCATTGAGAGGCATTGCAGGAATAAAATTCCTAGATGATGAAGTTGCAGGTCTTTTGAGGCTGGTTACTCAGAAACCACCACCTACTCCAGCTGGTGTTCGATTTGTATCTTTGAGTTTATGTATGATTCTGGCTTGTCCCTCATTAATGGGTGTGTATAAATAATTTAAATTAAAATATTATATTTAGGAAGATCCTTATTTTCTAAATGTTTACATTAATTGATTGAAAAGTTTGAAAGTCTTCTATAGCTTTTTTAAAAATAAGGGTATTCATAAAACATAAGTTAAAAAACCCTTGCACAGAAATATGTTGGTCACTTCATTTTCTTCTAAAGAATATTGTTTGTTTCATCACATCATTCACCAATTCTATACAATAAATTAATACAATATAATATTAATATATATTTCGTTTAATTTTGTTACAGCTGCCCCTGAACATGAAAAAAAAGCTATTGAGTGGGTGCAATGGTTAGTAAAAGAAGAAGCTTATTTTGAAAGGTAAGATTTAAAGTTGTTAGAAAAATTACAGTAATATTAATGTAGTAATGTTTTGTGATATATGTGGTAAAAATGTATAACAGTTTAATTATACTTCTCAAAAAAAAATGTTGGTCAGAAATATCAGAGAAAAAAATAAACCAAAGGGACAGAGAGGTTATTTTGCCCAACGAATTTTATTACCAACCAAAAGGACATCGGGAGTGGGCTGGTAGCTTATTATAAAACATCATAAAATTTGCCTGGTATTGAGTGTTGCTAGAATAATATGGCTTAACTAATAATCAAAATACATTAAGGAAATTATTGTTTCAGTAATTCTGGTGTAACTGCATCGTTTGGTGAAATGTTACTACTAATAGCAATCCACTTCCATTCAGGACAGCTAGCAGCTGTCGGTGAACATGTATGTGCAACTCTAGGCATGCGTGTACCTGTAAGACCTAATGGCTTGGCTAGGATAAAACAAGCATTCACACAAGAAATATTTACAGAACAGGTATGTAAATACACTCATCAAAAACTATATAGCGCTATATATACCATGGTATGAAAATTTACCTGACATCATGCTATCATACAGCAGTCGCAGACCACCCTTTTTTATGGACAACTCATTCCAATTTTCGGTAGTAGATTTTTCTTCTTCAGCTTTGTCTGTATTAACACTGGATTCCTTCACATTAGTACTGGTATTGTTCGAACTCAACTTGTCTATAATGTGTAAGGGAAACAAAAGTACAATCCGAAATGATAAGCTAAATTACAGATATTTTTTAAAAAATGCTATATACATTAATGTTTTCTTTTAATATTGCAGGTTGTTACAGCGCACGCTGTAAAAGTTCCAGTAACAGCAAATCTTAACAGCAATATACCTGGATATTTGCCGGTACATTGCATTCATCAACTATTAAAATCTCGAGCATTCTCAAAACACAAAGTACCTATAAAGAATTGGATATATCGCCAAATATGCAACTGCACTGCACCTTTACATCCGGTAATGCCGGCATTAGTAGAAGTTTATGTAAATTCCATTCTTATAGTAAACAATAAGGGGACAAGCGATTACGTTAACAAACCTATCACGGAAGAAGAGATCAGAAAAGTTTTTAGGAATTCTATTTTTGGCGCGAATTTTGATGTCAAAAGTAAATCATTCACTCCAATGGAAATCGACAATGCAGAAACTACAAACGATATTACCATTGAAAAACCCACTCTGGCATCTCAATTGCTATTAATATACTATCTCTTATTGTATGAAGATGTCAGATTGTCTAATACAGCTAATTTGATTGCAAATGGGAGAAACATAAAAAGTTATTCAGCGGCGTTTTTATCAGAATTACCCATAAAATATTTACTACACCAGGCTCAAAAGGACCAAATGAGTTACGGCGGTATTTTTAGTCCTTTGCTTCGTTTACTGGCAACACATTTTCCGCAATTGTCTCTGGTAGACGATTGGATGGATGATCAAGTATTCGGAGATACGAGTCGTCATCAGATAGATGTCAATCTCTCGGAAATATCTATAAATGATGCATTCCAAACTATAGAAGAAAATCCATATAAAACTGGGAAGATATTGAAAGGGATGCTCAATAGAAACCCGACTGACATATGGCCTTTTGCTGAAACGTTCGTTAAATATTTTAAAAGCGTACTCGGTGATGAAGTTCCGAGACATATTCAAGAGCTATATTGTGAAGTTTGGTTGCGTCTTAATACAGTTTTACCACGTTGTTTGTGGATAATGACCATTAATGCGTTATTGGATATCAATGGTAATTCCAAAAATGTGACTATAACCCAAGAAAATGTTTTAGTTGATCCACTTCAAGTGTTGCGTTGCGACATTCGCGTATATAGATGTGGACCAATTTTAAAAATAATTTTAAGAATTTTAGAAGCAAGCTTAGCGGCTTCTAGGAGTCAGTTAAGCAGACATTTACTTGACAAACCATTGCTTGAAAAAAGTGGTCAACTCACTTCAGACGCAGAAAGAGAAGAACTAAAGAACGCTTTAATTGCAGCACAGGAGAGTGCTGCACTACAGATTTTATTAGAAGCTTGTTTGGAAACACCTGAAGATGAATCCAAACCTGAACTTATGTGGTCATTAAGGGAAGTCCGAAGCATTATCTGTTCTTTTCTTCATCAGATTTTCATTTCGGAACCGTCACTTGCTAAGCTTGTACATTTTCAAGGATATCCAAGAGAACTTTTACCAATTACCGTGCAAGGAATCCCTTCTATGCATATTTGCTTAGACTTTATACCAGAACTCCTCAGTCAAGCTTCTCTTGAGAAACAAATATTTGCCGTAGACCTCGTATCACATCTCTCTATACAATATGCTTTGCCAAAAGCTATGTCTATTGCAAGGTTATGTGTGAACACTCTTTCTACACTTCTATCAGTCCTTCCGAGCGACTTGCGCTTAGAACTGTTCCAACCGGTGCTAAAATCCCTCGTCAGAATCTGTACTGCATTCCCTTCACTATTAGAGGATATCACTTCTTTATTATTACAACTGGGAAGGATTTGTGAATCACAGGCTTCTCTTGGACATTGTTGGAATGACACTAACATATTGGGCGAAGGAGCATATGTACCCGCTGATGAGCAACCACAAACAAAGGTTTTAGTGGCTGAAGTATTATGTAGAGATATAAAACTTACCATGTCGGAAATAGTAGAGAAGGCGCTGTTGAATGACAAATTATATTAGTATCTGCAATAACATTAAGCATAGCATATTTTCAATAAAGTTATTTCTTATCATCCACTTCTTTTATTATGGCCTCTTCACTAGTTTAAATAAATTAAAACGTGTTCACCTGCATATAAACAAAGATTAAGTAAGATTTGGCATCTGCATGCCACCAGGTGTCACCTCTAATTACGTTATGTCAGTTTGCGCTTCCCCATACCTCGCGGGCTTTTCGCTATATTATTTTCTTTCATATTATCTTAATTATGAGATAAAACATGAAAAAATAGAAAAACAACTGAAGTAGACGAAAGTTTTTTAGTCCACTTTTCCAACCCTAGTATGTATACTTTTACCTATATATACCTTATGATCAGACGAATACAGAGGTGAAGCAGAACAATAAAAATCTTCATTTTATAAGGATTTTTAATACATAGCTAGTAGAATATTTGATGGTTCTACAGAATACTGTTGTTCTAGTTCTCTGTACATCCTCGCACTTTGATTTCTTGCAGCATGATTACCGATGTCGTGATACAGTTGCGCCTGGGGAAAATATTAATATAACTATTATAATAGTGGAATGACCCCTGAAGAGATTTCGGGATATACTATAGACGCGGCAGATACCTCTAACCCAAAAAGTGTCTATGACACTCAAGTAAATCCCCATTTAGAATCGTGGGCTCCGCTGCTATAATATCCAACTAAATATAGTCAAATTAAAAAAGAGATTTAGGGATTTAAACAGGTTTAGTGGCCAAATTCTACTACCATTAGCAGGGTATGCGGACACAAACATTTTTGCCTACTACTAAAACTAAAATATAAGAGGGGCAAAATCCACACAGCGTACCTGCAAATACCAAGCTTGCAGTAGACGAGAATGCGCACCAACTTTAGTAAAGTTCTTCTTGACTAATTCCAACGCCTCACAGCAAGACTGCATTACTTGTAGTCTCGCTTCCCCGCAAGGTGGCGCCGTAGCTACCCGACATTTTGTATACAATAACATAGCTGGAACCGATCATACATTTTTCATTATTATTATGCTAATTATTTATAAAACAAATAATATTAGGATGAAACTTATTGGTTTCCAATTCATTTAAATATAGAACTCATAGTTTGCAGTGAGAAAGGTATGTAAACACAAATAAAAAAATTCTATCTATCTAATTGAGTACACAAGTTTAAAATATATTAATCTTACCTCTGGCCATGTCGTAAGCACTTCCATCGGCCATAATAAGAGGCAGCGCTTTCCTCGCTAGGGTCAATGCATTCTTTGCGCAACCCATATTAAGTTGGACATTAGCTAAATGCATTTCAGTCATAGCAGCTAGATAATGTAAGTGATACGTTTTCGCCAACCATAGTGCTTCATTGAGTAAAATTATGTTGGTGGTCTGAAGATTACCGAAGGAATGCTGTACTTGTGACTTAAGTAACATCGCCTTCACTCTCAGTGATATAAAATGTAGACTGTCATCTTCAGTCTTACAAAAATCAAATATGTCATATAAAGATTCCAGAGCTTCTGTCGCATCCCCCTTTAAATAGTACATTTCAGCCTTTAACAGTTGACTCTCCCATCGATCAGATGAGGCCAATTGTCTAATTGTTTGTTCGGCTTCCTCCCATTTACCTAAAATATTAATAATTTTATACACTACTGCAGTACAGCCACATAAAAAATAATCTTTTATTGAGATCAAATTTTTAAATACTTCAATAAAGTTACAGTATATTCTATATCAGATATAGGTATCGTAAATCAATGTATGTAGTTATAATTATTTGGTCCATTTCTGTGAACAAATCAGTTTTTATAACTTTTTATGACCGGAGGTGAGTTCCGAATACCTCGTGATATGTCTCGAATCGACTATTTTTTCTTTAGTCCCTTTGGCAACAAATCCAACAAACAAAAGTGACGAGTCGACCACTTACGTGTATATATACAAACTACCTTTAGTATAATAATACGGTTTGTAAGGTATTCATTGGTGATGTCAGTTAGTGTGTGTGTGTGTGACGGTAACGTACCGGAGTAGAGCGCGAAGGTGGCGTGGTAGCGGTGCTGCACGGCCTGCGTGTGCGGCGAGCGCAGGTGCGAGGCGAGCGCCGCGGCCAGCGCGCCCGCGCCGCGCCACGCCGCGCACGCCACCGCGCCCGCCCCGCCCGCCGCGCGCCCCGCGCCCCGCACGCCCACCCGCCGCGCGCCCACCGTGCACTCTGCCACAACATGTACATAGTGACGCACAAATATGCTTAATTGGAACGTGAAACGTCACTTAGTTTTCAAATGCACCAGTACAGTCAGTGCGTGTGCTAAGAGAAAATAAAAAACTAAATGCTTGTGCCTTCATTTATATTATTCTTTTTGACAAAGGTTGAATTAATTTTACTTTTTAATTCCAATAAACTACAACGAAATATAACACTTGCTAATCTTATGTCACTGAGTCAAAATGACAATTTTACAGGTGCAAATAAAAGCTGAATATCTTAATATTTTTTTTATCAAAAATGGCAGCAATTCTTTACTAAATCTTTATTATAAATATTCTGTATCATTAAGAAAATTGTAGAAATGTCCATTACTGAAATAATATATAGGTAACTATTTAATATATGTAACTATTGTTACGGTAGTGTTCGACTGTAGTCACAAATCGGTGTTGATATGTTACCTAATGCTTAATTGGGATATGGCTCCCTGGTAAATATGAATATACATACGTTCAATTCGTACAATGAAAATATGCTTTTAATATTGCGTTAAACATAAATTACCTACATACATCCATATTAAATGATATACATAGTTATAGTCGCTTACTATCAAATATTGCCTTTTGAGATTGGGTAATAAATTTGAATTTTGGTTATATTGTCCGTAGAACAAAAACAGATCATTATTGATTAGATGAATTCCAAATTATTCATTGCCTGACCAATAATCTCAGTGTTGTAATAAGGTGTACTGATAACGAATCTTTAATATTTCAATTCTATCTTAATAATGATTAACATAGCATTCGCCGGGGACTGCGATTTGCACATTATTGCATCTTTTTCGTAATTATCAAAAAAATATACACATATTTTACCAAAATATTATTACAAATTTACAAGAATAAATATGGCAGGTACATAATACATGTATGTATGTATTTATAGCAATATACCTGGCTCTGTATACCTGAAGTCTATCACTATGGCATTTAATTAGCTCCAATAGTACAAACAACTTACTTGTATTGAGACCAAGCAAAAGCTGGCAAGTCACCGAAGCCATTTCAGTCTTTCCATACAACGCCCATAACGCTGCTGTATTAGCCAATCCAGTCATCGTTAGGTCGGTCATAGAATGCAAGTAGTTGAGGGAATCCCCTTTCATTATTATCTATAATAAGTGGGTTACGTAATTGTAAAGATTATTGCCAAAACTGTGAATTTAATTATTATTCAAATACTGTATTTTGGTATTTAAAAATATTCAACTAATCTAGAATGAAACAAAAATAAATGGGAGAAGACAGATATTGATTTTCACAGGTCCGTGAAATATTTATTATAGATTTGTAGACGAGACGAATCCAAAAGCACATTTAAAACTCAAATTCACTCAATAAAAATTTACGCAAGACAAAATTATAATAATAGGCGTCTGCTGTTAAGTTATCCACAGAGGTTCCTTAATTTCCCTAATGTATCTAAATTCTTTTTAAAAAAATAAAATGCACACCTGAAATATACTAGCAGGCCTAGCGGCATTAACAGCGGTATGTTGAGCGAACAGCTGAGATGCCGCGGCCGAGTGGCGCGGACACGCGGCCGGGCCCGCGGCCGTGCTGGTGGTGGCGGCCGCGCCCCCGCCCCCCGGCCCGGGCGCGCCCCCCGCCGCCCCCTGCTGCGCGGCCGAGGGCAGGCGTGGCGCGCGTTGCAGCAGCGCGGCTCGTCGGGCGCGCCCCCCGGCCAGAGCGCCCCACGTGGCCGCGCCTATGAGGCACGAGTAGTCAGCAGCCTCCTGCGCACGAGCCAGCGCCTCTTGTACCGCCTCCATAGCCACCGACCTGGGTATCAATCGGGAGTTTTCGATTTGAAAGACGAGCTCAAGGCTTCAAATAATAACTCTCTTGAACGGCTCATAAATAGTCGCTATATGTATACAACAATACATCAGAAACAGTATTGCTTCTCTGGCAAAATAATATCATGTATGGTCATCTGAATGTGAATTGAATAAAATAGTGACTAGAAATTATGAAATTGTAGGTACTTACTTATGCCCAAAATGTGTGTGCAAGGCTGCCCTATTGAGGGCCGCATAACGAAAATTCTTGGTGCGGTCGCATGAATTATTACAAGACGAATTAAATATAGTACGATCAAAGTAATTGTAAAGAGAATCTTGTGCGCCACTAAACTCTCTGGTCCTTATACAGTTCAGAAAACTGAGAAAATGCTGAAAAGTAAAAAAACAAAACTTATATAAAATCATACAAATACCTATTTTATTATAATCAGCTCCTTAGTTTAGTTTGTAGAAGTATCGAAGATAGAAATATGTACTCACAATGTCAGGATACTCCGGTATATCATTCATGATTTGTATAATTGTTTTCTGAAGTTGTCTTGGCGGCATAGCTTTAGTCTCGTTGATTTGTAATAGATTAGCTTGTTGTGCTGTAAATAGTTCAGCTTGTTTTCTCGACCATTGACCTTCATCGAAACTACTGAAAAAACAAAATATACCATAATCAATAAAAAATGTATGATAAAAAAAATTACGCGGAGTCCCTACGCGCTACTGAAGTGGAACTTTTTATCAGACGAACATTTATAACACGCTTAATTTATAAAGAGCACAACTTACATTCCACAGTCGGTAGTTTTACCAATACACGGTAAAACTACTGACTGTGGAATGGAGATTGGCGGGTTCGATCCCCACTCGAGTATCCCTATCTTAAGGTCTGGGTAGAATTTGGTGACTATTTTATTTAGGAGGATGTGCCATATTCGACGTCGCATTGTTCTTTGCACAGAAATATATCAAGATAGGACGGCCGCGATGTCATATTTCCATACATTTCAAGCGTGTCACTTTTTTAAAAACCACGCCCACAGCGTGACGTCATTTTCATTGTGAGCGCCCCGCTCACAATGAAAATGAGAGACTAGCGAGGAGACACACTCATTAGATTATCGATGATAATATCTGCAACGTGTGCTAAATTTATTATTTTTATGTGGTACCAAATTTATTGATTTTGTGTAACGAACGGTAATCATAGAAAATTAAAAAAAAGTTAAATACTTTAATCCCATAACATATTTTCCCAATAGTATATAAACTTTATTTATAAATATTTGCGTTTTTTTAAGAGGTGGCCTCACAGTCCTGGTTAAATAACGAAGCCGAACGTCGACATTATACTTCGGTCACTGCCGTATGAGAAGTACAAGATGATTTTCCGTCGGCAATTGGTCAAATTGGTGAAAACTTATACTGTCAAATAAAGTGCTGCCAATAAAATTACGAAGCACCTTGGTTGAAATTTGTGGTGTTCGAGTAAAGGTAGGGACAAAGCAAGACATAAGCTGATACTCGAATTAATATTGAATTAATTTATCGATAAGTCCTAAGACTCAACGATACATGGATTGTCCATCTCCTACATTCGAAGACCAATCAAAGCGATTAACAGACACAGCGATTAACTGGCAGGTATATTGTGTATTTCGTTCGATTCGACGTACATTACGCGTATAATATAATTAAGTGCGCAATGTTTTTTGTATACGAACGTTGAATGTGGACAGCAATGGATATTCATCATAACGAAAAAGTATACAACTTATGATTGTCATTATTGAACATGGTAAAAGTAAAACAATTATTTAGAATCTCAAAAAAATACTTTCTACTGATATATACTTTCTACTGATATATAGAATATTTCTATACTTACTGATCATACGAAATATTTCCTTTCTTCATATTTGCTTCACTACTTTTGTTTTTACAATTTGCCACAGAACAATAAGGCATATATGTGAAGTTTTATCTATTTTTTTACGTCCAGAACGCAGGATCGGGACGCTCGATGCGTAATGAGAGCGAGTTTCGAAAAGCATGCAATATAGTGCATGGTTTTGGCACGCTTGCCACGCCTATTCGCCGTTCTATCTTGATATATTTCTGTGGTTCTTTGATTTAGTAAGGTACCCCAAGCTCAAGCCCATTCGATACCCATATTGTAAAATGCATTAAAATACTTATAGCATTGGATATAGAATGACGTCACATTTTCAAGTTACTATCGAAAAGCCCTTTCATTTGATACCCATATTGTAAAAAAGCATTAAAACTATATTTGAATGAGTGGCGGTGGAGTTTCACCGGTCGAGCCAGCCCATTCATGCAGCGAACTGCTTGGCTCTACGACTGTTAATAATATTATCCAAACTTAGCGTGTATAAAAACTTTAAAATTGAGTTCTAAGATTCAATACATTATAAATATTTATTACATACTTAGATACTTATATACATTGCAAAATAACAAATATCGATTTAATTATCCTTATAATAACAAATATACGTCTGGCATGTTCGGTAGCCGCTTCGTACCTACTTGTTGTGTTACAAAAAAATAGAGATTTACAAAAAAAAATACTAGTACAGATAGCACAAAAAGAATTAATTAGAAAGAAATTGCAATAAGGTAAAAATAATTAAGACAAATCAAAATTTAGTTTATGTAATGAAATTAAATACAAAGAAATTAAAAATATGTAGCTAGTAAAATAAGGGCTTATTTTACTAGCTACATATTGCATTTTAATAACTATACTAGTTGTTGCTCGCTACTTCATCTGCGTGGACGCCAAAAAAGCAGGAAGAATACTGTGCCTGTGCCATTATACAGGTTCATCGCTCACCCCCAGTTAGTGATAGCGTGATAATATTTAGCCTGTGTTGACCCGACCCTCTTAGCTATATTTAAGCAAAATTCGACGTAAAAGCATGCAGTACTTTTACAGTTTATCCGTAACAAACATACAGACAAACAGACAAAAATTCAAAAAACTATATTTTGAGGTTTGGTATCGATTGTAGATCATATCCCAAGAATTATGCAAATGAAATATTCAATGAAACTCAATGAAATATTCAACTTTCCTACAATTTTATGACATGTATAGATTATTTGGCGGCACATTAGAAAGAAATTATTTATTTTACCCATTTTGTTTTTCATACTTCTTAAACGTATTTGTAATCTAATTGTACTTTTGTACATGTACACTAATGGTGCAACCATTAGTGTACATGTACAAAAGTACAATTAATAAGGTAAAAATAATCAAGACAAATTAAAATTTAGTTTATATAATGAAATTAAATACAGTAATAAATACAGAAGTAAAAAAGCCATTATTTTACCTGCGACCTATTGCATTTTAATAACTATATTATTTATTGACTAATTACTTAATGTTTTACAATTCTAATACTGAACTAGTTGTGTTACTCCTGTGTCTGTATGGATACTTTTTATTAAGGTTCCCAAAGTTGGTTTTTCAGTTATAGCGACGTCAAACTAATTATTATTTGTTATTATTATTATTATATAGCATTTAAAAAAGCCTTGTTTGTATATTCCTACTAATATTTGAATTTTTGGTTTTGTTCTTTTTTTTAAGTAGCATATAAATTTTAAAATTAAAAACAATATTTTTATGCAGTTAGTACTTTTGAGACACGGTGCGATAAAAATAGTGCCGCTACTAGCTACTAGAAGTCTATGTACAGTTTTTAATCACGCTATGGAAATTCTCTTCCTTGGTTTATGTAAGCCGATTTATGTTTTAGTGTTTTATATTACCTATAATACCCGCAAGGAGGCGTTAAAAGCGTTAAACGCTTTTGCACGAGACATTAGAAGTTCCACTTCAATAAAAAAAATGAATGAAAATAAAAAAGGACCCCGTCTATCTCCATACCTTTAAAGAACTTGTAACCTAATTTCTTGAAAAAAAAAATGTACGTATTTCTTTTTCATATTTGTTTAAACATCTACATTACAGATATTTTAAGTAACTTACAGGTATACAGACTCCCTCATTTAGTTAACATGTTTTTTCTGCCTGTGATATAGGAAAACAACGAAAACAACTATTGAGGCTCTGAGGTTCCTACAAACTTATATGAATGAAATACCCGACCAATTTCCCGACTTGGCTTATCAAGTAATTTACAACTTCAAGGGGTTAATTATTAGAGCACCACCACCACCTATTCTATTTGGGACGTAAACATAACGGCGAGACGAGGCTTAACAGCCGCTGCCTACACATTCGGGTAGAAAAAGGCGTGAAGTTATGTTATATAATTATTAAAATCCTCACAATTTTAAACTTACTTATCTCTATCAATAATGTTCATTCTCATGGACAACTCAAGAGGCTTAGTTTCCTCTGGTGTTGTTGGTGACATGTTGCTTTGAGTGTCCATGTTGTTTAGTTTCTGAAAATAAAATATATTACTTTGAAGTATAAGTATTATTTTGAACTTATTCAAACTATATTGGGCAGGTCAACATGAGTTTGGAACCAAGGACGACCACGGTGCACCCAGATATTAGTATGCACCAGTTATGTAGTTATACCCGCTTGCGCCCTTGATCCGCCGTGGAAGAAGGGGCCGTAGGAGGCGGGTTTATGCCGACCGCCTGCCGCCATAAAGGGACCTCAAAGGAGGCAAGGTCCCGAGGCGCTCCATGTGTTCCGGAGCGCCTCACGTGGAGATGAAAGGGGGACCGAGAATGGCCCCCCGAGGTGGGCAGCCACAGACGGGGTCGTTAGGTGTACGTTAGCACGTTTCCCGCGACCCCGTCGAATGTGGTAAGGAGGAACACCCCAGTGGTTTGTTGGTATACTGTTCCGATAGTGGTGGTTAGGATGGATGGGGAGTCCAACATAACCAACGGAACCCCTCGGTGCTGTTGGTACCTTTAACAGGTTTCCACTGGGTAACAAAAAAAAAGATATGTAGTTATGGTGTGTTTGAAAGGGAAGAAACCAGAAAGAATGCATGGCTAATGGTTGATGACGTAATGCTGGAATGCCGGAGCAGCTGGATGAAATTGTATATCTTGGATGACGTTTAGCAGGGATATACCTACACCAACGACTTTTCAAAATTGTTTTCGGAAATTTATGTGTGATGAATATCGATGACTAAGAACCCGTACCCGTACCCGTATGGCAATAGGTGCGCCACCTATTCTATTTGGGACGTAAACATAACGGCGAGACGAGGCTAAACAACCGCTGCCTACACCTTCGGGTAACAAAGGAGTGAAGTTATGTTATGTAATTACTTGGGTGTTATGTAACGTTTTACAGAATAAACATATAAGGGCAAACGAGCAAGTGGGTGACCTGATGATAAGCAACTTTTCACCGCACATAAACACCGTAGTGCGTAAAGGTAGGAAAGGAAGGGGAAAGGAGATCGGGCATCCGGATACCTCACTCACTGAACGAAACGCGGCACGAGCCACTTCACGCCGATATTTCGAGAGGTCGTTGTATTTCACCCGTCGAGCTGCAGAATGAATGGGCTCATTCATTTAGCGAACTACAAGACTCTACCACTGAATTAAAAACCATGCAAGATTATTTACTTTCTTTTACAACTGCACGCTTTTTTTACCCGAAGAGGCAGGCAGCGACTAATAAGCCTCGACTTACCGAACTTTGACGTCCCAAATGGAAAAGACGACGGAACCTATTGCTATACACCGTGCACGGTGTTAACAGACATCGATATTTATCGCAAAAAGTGTCAAAAAGAAATTCAAGAAGTCCATAATGGGAGCCCGGAAGCGATCCTACAACTTCTTGATTCAAACCGGGGTGTTCAAACTCCAGATCATAGAGACAAGTATTTACAATGTGATCTTGTTTGAAGAAATCTCTAAAGACAAATTTCAACAGAATTCCAAAAAAGTATTTACCTCTTTGCTCAGTGACCTTATCATTTGGCCTGGTCTACCTCTCTGGTAATACAAACAAAATGATTTGTATAGCGCCACAACTTGCACAAATGTTAACTTATCTAAATGAAGCAATATTCTTCTTAAATATAAACCTGCAATCAACAAAATAGTTATGATATCATTAAAAAGACTTATTTTCAAAACTAAAACCTTTCAATCAAAGACACAAATTGTATAGTTAATTACCTAATACACTATAGCGGGCCAAAATGCAAGGGTTTGATTCAATCATGAGCTTGTCTACAGTAGAAGTGACACAGTCAGTGAGTGCGCTTACTCCATTAACATAAATATTTTGGAGGCGCACACAAAAGTTCTGCAAGTGGACACTCAATAAGTTATAACGGCCATCAGTTAACAGGGTTTCCAACTCTTTGAACTCCATATCAGGACACTGCAAGTAAGTGAATTGCAATAATATTTAGTTTTTTTTTTTTTTTTTTATGGGATAGGAGGGCAAACGAGCAGGCGTGTCACCTGATGGTAAGCAACCAACGCCGCCCATGGACACCAGCAACACATATAGTGTTACTGTTGCGTTGCCGACCTTTATGGGATAGGGGAAAGGAAAGGATGGGGAAAGGGGGTGGGCCTCCGGGTACCTCTCTCACCGAACGAAACGCGGCATGAGCCACTTTACGTCGATCTTCTGAGAGGTCGTGGTATTTCACCGGTCGAGCCGGCCCATTCATGCAGCGAGCTGCTTGGCTCTACCACTGTTGAATTAAAATAATTACAGTACATTACATTATCATTCAACATTTTATGAAAAAGAAAATATATTTCTCATTTTAATTAACTATATGGGGGATTGATAAATAATTGAAAATATACATGAAGCCAAATTGTTAATATTTTTTACTAATATTTAGAATATTTTATTCATGTAACATCTTCACACACAATTGTCTTGTAACATATTAATTATCTTAACTTTGGAGATTCATAACAATATAAGGAAAGAAGTATTTTTACCTGTATTAGTTTAAGGGCAAGCATACAAAAATCTTTTCTGTATTTAGGAGCTATAATGCAGTCAATCATTCTGTTGGCTAAAATATAAAATATATGTAATAAACAATTCATAAAAATAATGATGCACCTGTATTTGACTTTTTGTGACAATTGACAAAGCGACTTTTAATTAAAAATAATAGCTTTTTAATAAAAAAGCAGGTTAAATTAAGCTAGGCCAAAATAATATGTATATATGTATTGGAATTGATTAGATAGTTTAATACAATAGGAACTTAACATAAAACTGTGAAAACTTGTTAGTGATGTTTTTATAAAATTTATAATCTACCGCTGTTTGTTTGCCCCCCTATACCATAAAAAAAAACAATATAATAATAATTAAATATAGAGCAAGGCAGGTTTTGCAACCTAAAGTTAAGATAGCAATTTATAAATAAAATGTTTACCTTCAATCTTTAGCAATCCATATTCTCTAATAAAAGCTACAACAGCTATTTTGTGAGGAGTAATATTCTCAATGTTGCCCTTGATATTGATAAGTTTCATAAAATCTAAATTTCCATTGCCTACTTCCATCTCAACATTTGGTTAGTAATAAACTATTGCTAAAGATGTAAAATTTGTTGAAATCCTATCCTATAAGGATTGGGCACTTGAAAATAATTTTAATTAATACCTATATAGCTAAAAATTCACCAATATCACGTTTACTACTATTTTATAAAGATAAATAATAAGCCCGGTAAATATAAATTACTAGTTCAACAATGTGATGAACCTTAATGTGATTAAACAATCTGAAACCATCAGAAAATATTATATAGTTAAATTATTTTTTCTTCTGTGTAATTTATTATATTCAAAATATCTCAAAATAGCTATGAGAAAATTAGAAATATTCAAAATATTTACCGACACGCACTAGGGTAGTGAACAGTTACTAGTGATGATCAACTTACTCGGGTTACTAACTCGAGTCAACTCGAGATGGGCCTGACTCGAGTCAATTCAATTTGATTACCTCCTACTCGAGATCAAATACCTAATTTAACCGCCATGGAACGGAGTTAGTGAGACCTGTATTTACATACATTCATAACTTCACGCCAAGTCCCTTGCGGGGTAGGCAGAGAGAACAGAGCGCCATAAGGAACGATTCTTACACGCCTCACTCGCTTCGTTGACTTTCATAACTCTTTTCATGCACGCGCGTCGGTTTTTGAGGCTCCTAACATCACCTTCCTCCAGAATCCTCATGGAATGTGTGTCTTGGCCGTCCTCGACTCCTACATCCATCCGCTTTTGCATTGTATATTTGCTTAGTCAGTCTTGCATCAACCATTCTTTCTACATGTCCGAACCATCGAAGCATGCCCTTTCTTACTTTTACACCGACACTCTCTTTCAAACCAACTTCCTTCCTTACAATCTTGTTTTCTACGCGGTAAGCGAGAGTCACTCCGCAGATTTTGCGCAGTGCCCTCATTTCTACCGCATTTATTCTACTTTCATGCACACTCTGCCATACCCAGCTCTCGCTTCCATAAATTAGCGTTGGGATCAGGACTGCATTGTGGATTGCTAGCTGGGCTTTTTTGCTAATGTTTTTTGCGCCCAAGAATCTGTCTTATGTATGTTGTAGTTAAAATTATTTATAAATGAACAAAAAAAATAAATCCGATAATTCAGACAATTAGCCAAGTAGGATGATGCAAGATTGACTAAGCAGTTAAGCAATGCAAAAGCGGATGGATGCAGGAGTCGAGGACGCCCACGATGCGCTTCCCCTGACCAAATAGAACGAGTCCTGGACGAAGGTCAGAAGATTTAAAATCCACAAGCGTGTTTAACAAGAGAATTATAAAAGTCAAAGAACCGAGTGAGGCGTGTAATAATCGTATCTTGTAGCGCTGTGTTCTCTCTCCCTTATCTGCAAGCGACTTTGCGTGAAATCATATTATTTAAGAACAAAAATTACAATTTCATTTTGCTATAGGAAATAAATTGGAGATGAAAGTTAATTGACAGAAACCGAATAAAAATAAGTTAATATTAAATCTACATAAATGTGACGCTTTGTTTGCTATGAACGAATGTAGTATAAATAATGACGGCTCAAATAAAGGTCCAACTTATATTATATATATAACTATCCGTTCCATGTCGGCTTAGCTAAGTTTTTATCTCGAGTTGGAGGCCTTCTGTCATTCAACTCTAGTTGACTCGAGCCAGGCCCAACTCGAGTTAACTCGAGTTCACCATCACTGTTTGTGCCTGTCTGGTGCCAGGTGGGATGTGACATTTAACATAAAAAATCGATTTTTAATTAATCGATTAATTTATTACTATGAAAAAATCGATTAATTAATAATCGATTTTATTTTAAAAAATAATCGGTTTATTTAAATTAATCGATTTTAAAATTTTTGGGTAATATGTACTATTGGCATTCCCAGATTTGTTGTCAACATGGAAATATTGACGCCATCTACTTGTCGTCTTTTTAGTCGTAGACATTGTTCAAAAACAAAACCAAAAAAGACTTTTATAACAAAACTTTTAGTCACGAAAAACTTCGTTTGAAAAATGAAGTTTTACCAACGAATAATTAATGACATTATTATATTATAATAATCTCATTAATTATTCGTTAATTGATAATCGTTAATTTCAGCAGGCAGACATAATTAATGCCGAAATTAACGAAATTCGTGACACTAACTAAGAAAAATTGTAAAATAGTCTTAAGGAACTTATGTCTGTAACCGACCTAGTCATCACATCATTGTTGTTGGCTTTTGGTGGGATGGATGATATACCACTGATAAACCCCAGATGGTTTTTGTGGTATGTGACTAGAAAAGTCTCCATGTAATATTTAGTAATTTGGAAATAAACAATAAAAGAAAACATATCAACCAAATGTCGGCTAATAAAATAGTATTATTCATTGACTACATCTAGTGAATATTTGATTAAATGAATAACTAAACTGTTTCAAAGGTATAGAAGGAATGCGGTCATAGATGGCGTTAAAAATAACATTATGGAGAAAGTATTCTTTAGTAGTTTTCGTTCTGGGCCAGAAGACCAAACTTAATATCAGGGCGTTGCAGATGAAAAAAAAATCGGTAATATGTAATTGAATGAGTAATACAATAATCGATTATAAATCGATTAGTCATATAAAAATAATCGCAAATTAAAATCGATTTTTTTACTTTTAAAAATCGATTTTTTCAATAATCGATTATTTTTTCACATCCCTAGGTGCCAGGCACATATTTATATGCTCTGTGGTGCCAGGTGCCAGGCTATTATTTTTTTGTGGTAGATTGTTGCTATTGTAATCACTTGTGGAATAATGTGAACGTTTGTAGTGATTTGTAGAAAGAAATACATCTGAAGTTACACAAAAATGAGAAAAAAATGTCTCAAAAACTCTTATTTTATTTATAATTGGATCTAGATTTGTTTTAATTCATACCTACTTGGTTCACTTTGGTGCTTCATAACTATGGATACATTTGGGATCGTGTTTATGATTTTGCTGATGAGTACCGTGGCGAATGCTGAATCTTCTCGAGTTACAGTTTACCAGGGAGATACAATACCTCACCACGGTCGTTGTGAACCGATTACAATTGAAATCTGCCAGAATATTAGATACAATCAGACAATTTTTCCTAATATACTCGATCACGTTAGTCAAGAGGAAGCGGGACCTGAAATACTTCAACTTGCATCTTTGATCAAAGTAAACTGCTCGCCTGATTTGAAGTTTTTTCTATGTTCGGTATACGTACCTGTCTGTACAATCTTAGATACAGCAATTCCACCTTGTCGACATTTGTGTGAATCTGCAAAACACAATTGCGACGAACTTATGGACAGATTTTCATACTCATGGCCGGAACACTTAAATTGTTCCAAGTTTCCTATTGCGACAGATGAAAACGTTATATGTGTTGGAGATAACAATAAAACACATGAAACACGAAAACGTACAGAAACAAAGCTTCCAAAAGTGGATTTCAAAAACAACGACAGAGACCCTACTAAACTGCATGGAGCTAAAGATTATGGATTTATATGTCCAGTGCAGTTCAAAGTTCCTAAAAACTTGGATTTAGAGTATTCTCTTAAAGTTGGTGATAAAACAGAGTATGATTGTGGGGCCCCTTGTACTGGAATGTTTTTTACTGATGATGAAAAACAGTTTGCTAGACTTTGGATTGGTATATGGGCAACAATATGTTCACTTAGTTGTCTATTTACAGTACTGACTTTTCTCATAGATACAGATCGATTTCGATATCCTGAGAGGCCTATTATTTTCCTGTCCGTATGTTACCTTATGGTAGCTGCAGCCTATGTTATGGGTTGGAGTGCTGGTGATAGTGTAAGCTGTCAAGGACCATTTCCATCAACAATCAGTGGTACAAGATTACCTAACATATCAGTTATAACCCAAGGTACAAAACATGAACCATGTTCAATGCTTTTTATGGTTGTATATTTCTTTAGTATGGCCTCTAGTATTTGGTGGGTGATTTTAACACTCACATGGTTCCTTGCCGCTGGACTGAAATGGGGACATGAAGCTATTGAAGCAAATTCACAATATTTTCATTTAGCTGCTTGGGCAGTTCCTGCCGTCAAAACAATATCAATATTGGCTATGGGAAAAGTTGATGGTGAGTAATATTTTTGTCAAAGATATTCAATATACCTACTCTATGTTTGAAACTAGCAAATTGGTCTGGCATGTTTGACATAACTGATCCTGCTAAATTAGGGCTCTTTGGCAAATTTAGGCACATTACCAAGAACATGAAATTACAGTATGCATAAAACAATAACTAGTTAGCTTCAGTGCATACCTAAGACTATTTGTAAAATCCAACAAGTGAAATGGCACTCTGTTCTCTCTGTCTACCCCGCAAGTGACTTGGTGTGAAGTTATGTTTACAAGTTTTTAGTATAGACAAGGAAGGTAGTAAGTAGTAGTAATATTTGTACGTATGTGCTATAGATGCTTTGATGCATACCTGCATTATGTTTTTCTTTCTTTAACTGGTTCATAACCTACACACATTTTTAAATAAACAAATCTCTTTGGAATGTCTTTATTTCAGGTTACATTTTTATGTGTTACCAACCTTTTGCAAATAGGTAGCAAACATATTTACTTTTATTTTAAAAACTTGAAATACTATCTATGTGTCTGTTAGCAAACAAGTGTAACAAATACCTACCTAAAGTTACTAAGTATGACAAATTTATAGACATACACTCCCACAATGGTAGAGCCATGCAGTTCGCTGCATGAATGTGCCATCTCATCTGATGAAATACACAGTACTTCACAGAATACTTAATATGTGGTCCATAGTGTGTTTCATTTGGTAAGAGAGGTATCAAAGGCCCATTCCTTTTCTCTCCCTTTCCATCCCAAAGAAAGAGCCTCGGACAATCGAAATTGTGGTAGAGCCACACAGTTCTCTGCATTAATGTGCTGGCACCCATTCCTATCCTTCTCTCTTAAAGGCTGGCAATTTTTTTTCCATGAATCAAATAATTGCATGAATGGTGGTAACTCGACCAGTGAAATACTACGACCTCTCAGAAAATCGACGTAATTTGGCTCATTTCACGTTTCGTTCGGAGAGAGAGGTTTTCCAGAAGCCCTCCCACTTGCTTTTCCCCTCCCATCTCCAAATATGGCAATTGTGACCCTCTCGGTGTTGCATATATCTATGGGCGACACTACCTACTTACCATCAGGCCGCATGTTTGGTCGTTTACCTTCTTTTCCCATAAAAAAAATCCTATGTAAGGCTCTCTATGCAACTGTAACACTAGCTGTCTTGCAAGTGTCTGTGGGCAGCACTAGTTACTTACCACCAACTGACTCACTTACTTGTTTAATCATTATCAACCCATCTCCGTCCACTGCTGGACATAGGTCCCTTTGGCGTGCCACTGAGCTCGATCTTCGGCCATTCGTTTCCAACTGCTGCCAGTCACTTTGCGTATATCGTCGCCCCGTCTAGCCTGAGGGCGCCCAACACTACGTTTTCCAAGACGCGGTCTCCACTCCAGAACACGTTTCCCCATCAGGAATCAGATCTGTGACAAATGTGACCTTGCCCACTGCCACTTTAGTTTCCTTATTCTTTGGGCTATGTCGATGACTTTAGCTCTCTGTCGGATGTCTTCATTTCTAATCCTATCCTTCAGAGAAACTCCTAACATAGCCTTTTCCATGGCTCGCTGAGCGACCTTAAATTGGTGGCCCAACCGCACTGTCAGTGTCCACGTCTCTGCTCCATAAGTCATGACGGGTAGAACGCACTCATTGAAGACCTTGGTCTTAAGGTTTTGCGGGATGGGTGACGAAAAGACTTGACTAAGTTTCCCAAATGCTGCCCAACCCAGCTGTATCCTTCTTCGGGCTTCTGTCTTACTTGTTTGCCCCATAAAAATAGAGAAATGTCATCATCATTTTAAGTCCTTTAATAATTTTGATTCATACAATTCAAATACATGTGCATAAATAAAGTTGGCATTAAAATTTGCAATCTAAATTAACAAGACCTCCATCTAGTGAAAGTAAATGGAAACTAAAAATCGTTATTAATATTCTATTTATTATTATTTCAGGTGATGTGCTCTCTGGTGTGTGCTATGTGGGATTGTGGGACGCTGAAGCTTTGAGAGGATTCGTACTGGCACCACTTTGTGTATATTTAGTGTTAGGTACTATTTTTCTCCTGGCAGGGTTTGTATCACTCTTCCGTATAAGAACTGTAATGAAACATGATGGTACAAAAACTGATAAATTAGAAAAGTTAATGATGCGTATTGGTGTGTTTGGTGTTTTATACACAGTGCCGGCATTAATTGTTATAGCATGTTTATTTTACGAGCAAGCCAACTTTGATGATTGGATGGTCACCTGGCACCGTGACATGTGCTCCTCGCCTCTCTACTCTATCCCTTGTCCGTTTACGCGGCGTGAAACGGAACGACCAAAATTTGAAATGTTCATGATAAAATATTTGATGACCATGATTGTTGGCATCACTTCTAGTTTTTGGATTTGGTCTGGTAAAACGTTAGTGTCGTGGCGTCAATTTTTCGACAAAATAAAAGGGCGTAGAGTAGAGGCGTATGTTTAAAACGGATATCTACTTAAACAAAACTGTTGTACTAATTAGGTATAGTTAAAACTACCTGTGGAATGTTATTCCTTACTTTTTTTTATAAACAATTATTTTACATTTGTCCATGACATAATTAATGATCATATTTAACTGAATGAGACTGTTTTAGTGTCTGTGGAAAAAATAGTGCCATTATATAACCAAATTGGTCACAGTGTAAAGAAATGAAATATTTTAATGAACATTGATTCTTGTAAGAAATTAGTTCCGCCGTTTTAGTCTATGTTATATCATAATACGTCACATATCTGCCAGTGAAAACCGTGTCAAAAGATAAGACGTTACCCAAAACAAACAGCAGACAAACAATATATTATTATGTATATAAAAAAAGTTATTTTGATATATTTACCTTATTTAATATGCATTCAGTAAAAAAGATAATTATTTTATTGCAACGTTTATTTGCAACGTAATATTAAAAACGTAAATGTCCAATTGTACTTGGTTTGAGTGAGAAACTTAATTGGATCAGCAAAGAGAGATCTTAAAAAAAAAGAGTGGAGTTTGATAGATTACGTTTGCCAATCTCTACTAATTATGAATTACACTATATTGGACTTCTGCAGTAGATAATTATTCGCGTGTCACATGATGACCTAATGACATGAAAATACGTTGTGTTATTTGCATGTTACGATTGGTTATTTACCACCCGACAACCCTATTATTTCGACGTATCTGCTTTAGAAGCAAAACAAAAATATTATTGTATACAACAAAATACCTAGTTTGGCCCACAAATTACCTACTCCTTCTAACTATTTTCAAGACGATCTCATAGTAAATCCAGTGGTTCATGCAGCTTTACGTTCGGTGACAGTTCTCACATAAACCATCTTGAAGGCTTGCAACGCAACTGCAGCAGCTATCTACCTAAATTTATATAGCTATCAATATTTACTTTGAGGGCCCTTGTACAATGCATCTATAGAAATAATGAGAACGCAGCTATTACTAATTTCTTTGTGGTAGCTCAGTTTTTTTACTGTTTTTTTTTTATAAAATACTAATTTTAGTCGAAAAGATAATTTATACGATAAACGCCTACGCTTCCGCTCCAGTTTCCTATCGGGCACCTCCTGCGCAAATGCAAATTTAATGTGGATAAATTGTAGAGTAGGTATAAAAAGCAACATAACTATTTATACTTATCGCCCGAGATTAAAGTCTGTGCTCAAAAAAACTAATATTGAATAAGTTGACGAGATTTTATTTTTATTCTACGATCTGCCTACTTAATTATATCACGTGATTATTGTAAGTTACATTTAATATCTCTGCATTTTCACGCTTAAAATATATGCCTTTGTTAATTTGACTTTCGAATACCCATGTAGTCAATAAGAGCACCCCATACACTACTGTTACACAATATGCTCTTTATAAGCACGAGAGCATGCTAGTATCGATACTCGATGCTCATAATAAGCATGCTCCATAATAGCATGTGTAACAGTACCTATATAGCAATTACGGACATTGTGTCACGAGGTGGTTATGCTTTGATTTTAGAGGTTATTATTTCGTCATGAACTTATTACGTAAGCATAGGTCAGTACAAGACTTGTAAGATGCTAAAACTCTGCTGTTCAAATTCATAATAAGGCTGAAATTATAAGTATTTATGTCGTATTAAATAGTTTTACACTTTTTTTATACTCCTTTTTGTATCTGTTTAATTTATGACACTAATCATGATAATAATTATAAGTAGATAATAAATCAATGTATTTTGAATAAGGATAACTCTTTTATTTTGTAATTTAATATAAGTTGTCTGTATATTTTAATTATTTTTTATTAAAATATATTTTTTACTTCCAGAGAAAGGAGGTTCTTAATTTGGTTGTTTATTCTTTTTATCTCTAAGTTTCAATATTTGTAAGCGTATTTAAAAAAAATGCCCTTCGCAACACTATACGTTTATACAGTTTGATTACATTTTATGGGGGAAAGCGAGTGATGAATACTATTGTTAAGACGTAAATGGGTGGCGAACCTATCACCGGGTACAAAGTTGTCAGCTATCGATATCTATCACACATAACTTCTGAAAAGAATTTCGAGAACTCATTGCTGTGAGCCGGGAATCGATCCCACGACTTCTGAATCAGAAGCGCGGAGCTCGACCATTGAACCACCGAGACCATAATGAAGATTAACTCTAATAAAGAAAATTTATTATTTGCAACTGTATTTACAGTTATACATACATACATAACTTCACGCCAAATCGCTTGCGGGGTACACAGAGAGAACAGAACGCCATAAGGCACGATTTTTACACGCCTCACTTGCTTCGTTGACTTTCATAACTCTTTACATGCACGCGCGTCGATTTTTGAGGCTCGTAACATCACCTTCCTCCATAACACGTTATATTTAGTCATGGAATGTGTGTCTTGGCCGTCCTCGACTCCTACATCCATCCGCTTTTGCATTGTATATCTGCTTAGTCAGTCTTGCAACATCCATTCTTTCTACAAATCCGAACCATCGGAGCATGCCCTTGTATTTACAGTTATACTGGCAGATATTGTAACATCATTTTACTCCAAATTCCCTGCATTACTGTTAGACTTAAAATATAACTTCACGCCATACTAAATACATACCCGAACGTTTAAAATCCACGATCGCCATTGACTAGTGTCCGACCGAATGTCTATTTTTGGCCGAAGCCGATTAATCGGCAATCTCCCCAACCTTCGGCCGAAGCCGAAGGCTTATAAACTATTAGAAATTTAATAATTTTGTTCAATATTATCCACAGCTAAACAAGAATATCGGCGTAAAGTGACTCATGCCGCTTTTCTCTCGGTAATAGAGGTATGCGCACTAAACTAAGCGCAGTCCGGTCCGTCAGTCACTCATTCTTTCGTAACAGTTCCTTTAATTCCGGCTGTTCTCGGACCTTCGGCTTCGGCCTAGAATCCGGCCGAAGGTGACCGAAGCCGAAGATTCGGTGTTTAACCCTAAGAGATAAGTAGACATATGCCATTGCGGATGTTTTTGTAGACCTTTTGAAGGTATATTAAACAATGCAGTGCATTGTTTTGATTTATCACTTAGGGTCCAGACGGCGTTTACGATTTAAGTACTAAATCTTGAAAATTAACATTTTTTTTTACTATAATAAACATGAATTATAGATCAAAGCTATCCCGTTGACACCCTTTATGTATTAAAAAAACCGCACCAAAATCCGTGGCGTAGCTTCAAAGATATTAATTAAAAGATTATAAATAGAAGAGAAAGAATATAAATTAAAGAAATTAATATAAGGAGGCAGACAGCGGAAAGTGACTTTATTTCCGCGATGGCATATGTCTTTCGCTTAGGGATAAACCACAATGACCACTTGTACTTCAAAGATTTGCGTTTATAGCAAGCCTCTTAATTTTACCTTAAAATGTACTTATTGCTTTTTGAAAAAAATAATATTGTGTCATATTTTGGCCATACGGAACTACGGATAATATAATTATAGGATATAAAATAGACTGTCAATGTGTAGATAGATGACGCTGTTCCACAATTATTGGAATTTGGGATAGATAACGTCTACATCAGTTATACTGTTTGCATACATTTTTATTATGTCTATTAATAATTAAAATTTTATTTAATGTATATATATAACTTCACGCCAAATCCCCTTGCAGGCAGAGAGAACGGAGCGCCTCTTACACACCTGACTCGCTTCGTTGATTTTCATAACACTTTTCATGCACGCGCGTCGATTTTTGAGGCTCCTAACATCACCTTCCTCCAGAATACGTTCTATTTGGTCATGGAATGTGTATCTAAGCCGTCCTCGACTCCTATATCCATCCGCTTTTGCATTGTATATCTGCTTAGTCAATCTTGCATCATCCATCCTTTCTACATGTCCGAACCATCGGAGCATGCCCTTTCTTATTTTTACACCGACATTCTTTCAATCCGACTTCCTTCCGTATAACCTTGTTTTCCACGCGGTCAGCAAGGGTCACTCCGCAAATTTTGCGCAACGCCCTCATTTCAACGTTACGTTTATCCTACTCTCATGCACGCTCTGCCATACTCAGCTCTCACTTCCATAAGTTAGCGTTGGGATCAGTGTTGCATTGTGAATTGCTAGCTGGGCTTTTCTGCTAATATCTTTTGCGGCCAGGAATCTGCCCAACGCCCCATTCACTTTATTTCCTAACGCCACTCTTCTTGCTACATCAGCGGTGTACCTTCCATCCCTGCTAAAAGTGCATCCAAGATATACAATTTCATTCACCTGTTCCAGCACTACATCGTCAACCATTATTCTTGCATCCGTTCTGGATTCCTCCCTTTCAAACACCATAACTTTCGTTTTCATCACATTCAATTGTAAGCCTTTCATCAAACAGTCATCTTTCATAATAGTAACTAGTGATTCGGCTAAGACCACGGCGTCATCAGCGTAAAGCAGGCAGCTCACAACTAGGTCACCCATTTAATGTTATTACATTTTAGATGGTACAAAGCATTTTATGTACATGGTGTAATTTCAATATCTTCGGAATGGAATCATCAATATGTATAATATCTAGGACACAATACACACAGCGCCCTCAAGTTACAAGCTAAGCAGAGTGAGTGACTGAGGGACCGGACTGAACTTAGTTCAGTGCGGATACTTGTATCACCGAGAAAAAAGCGGCAAGAGCCACTTTACGCCGCTATTCTATTATATCTGTGGATAATTTTGAAGGAAATTATTAAATTACAAATAGTTTATAACCTTCGGCTTCGGCCGAAGGTTGTAGACATCGCCGATTAATCGGCTTCGGCTTCGGCCAAAAATAGACCTTCGGTCGGACACTAAAATTAGGATATCCTTATATTCTTTTGGAAGAGTGTGACCCAAGTGAATGAAAAATAAGAGTCCGACCGAAACTGGTTTTGCGGGTGAAACTGAATTTTCGGTCATCACCAGTCATCACTTCAGTTTTGGCCGAAACCGAAACTCACGTGTTCAAGTGTAACATTCCTCAAAATATTGAAATTTTGTGCATTTTCGCCATTATTCTGCAAGAATTAGAACTTTAAATGAAAAACAGCAGAGGCTGTTATGCCTCGACTAACCTAACTTAAATACCTATATTAATGGGTATGCATTCGTGATTTTGATGGGTTAGGAGGGCGAAAGAGCAGTCGTGTCATCCTGATGGTAAACGACCAGTGCCGCCCATGGAGCCCTGCGACACATAGTGTTCCAGTTGCGTTTATGGTGCGATCATAGCAAATGGTAGAGCCAAGCAGTTTGCTGCATGAATGGGCTCAACCGGTGAAATACTACGATCTCTCAGAAGACCGACGTTAAATGGCTCATGCTGCGTTTCGTTCGGTGAGAGAGGTACCCGGAGGCCCACCCCATGGTGTCCATGGCCGGCGTTGGTTGCTTACCATCAGGTGACACGCCTGCTCGTTTGCCCTCCGATCTGATAAAAAAAAAGTGCACAATTACTTTTTGGCACACTTCTTATGAATAACAATTCATATACAATGCATAAGGTTTGATTGAGGATTTCTAAGGAGTCTATTTCTGTGTATTTAATAAAATCCAGTAGCTCTTATATAACTTAATTTTACTTCAGAATAAGATTTAAATTAGGTACATAACTTATAAAATCATCATATATCTTATCACCCAACCCCATAACAGTCACTTAGTTACATTCTCGCTTGCTAATAACAGATTTCCAGTTTATTACGCTCTTGTGTATTTACCCCAAATGTGAAGCATGAACACAGACGCAATAAAAAGTAAAGACATCACTAACACTGGAACTGGACCCCTGAAAAACAAAAATACTTATTAACTTTCAATTCTTTCCCATATCTGATAAAAATAAATAATACATTGGATTCATTGAGTTTTTGCAGCAAATGGAGTAAAGAAACATATGTTACTAGTAAACAAGTCAAAAATACCAATTCATAGCCCCCACTAATGTCAGTTGAGGTACACTACAGTTTCTCATGTCAACCAACCAAAATTTTTTGTTTTTCTTTTCATCATAGATAAACAACTTATAAAAGCATTTGAACTTTTTGTTTGAACATCAGAAATATTTTATTTGCATAATAGAAACATGTTTAGAAGATATGCATATTGAGTCATGAATCCCACAGTAAGACCTTTAGCTTTAGGAAAATTGACTGCTGTTCATGCAATTGAAACATAGTTTGTATTGTTGACACTCAAATTCAGCATATTTATACATTTAGATGACAACAACACAAATTTTCTATCTGTCTATGAAACATGCAACGATTGGTTACAGTTGGATGTAGATAATAAGAAAAGAATAAATGACATACACTTTTACTCCTGGTGAATCGTCTGTATAAAATCGCCACATGCCACCTGATCCAGCACCAGTGGTACGATTTCTAGCAGCAGTTGTTGTTGTTGTAGACTTGCGTTGGCGAACGGTACCTCCGCTGGAGGATCTTGGAGCAGTCGTGGCTTTGCTTGGTGACCTACCACCGGAACCCACAGATGTTGAACTCGGAGCAGGCGGCTATAATTTTATTTAGTAAAAATATTAACTCTTTTCGTTTGGAATGTAAATATAAATAGATGTAATGTATAATAGATGTAAAGTAACATACCATGTTCAAGCTTTTAAATGATACGATTGATGTTTAGTACGTGTAGTGATAAAATAAAAATTTAACTTTTGGAATGTCCAACGATATGAGTTCAACCATGAAATAGAACTACGGTTTCGATCACGAACGGTTGGTTTAGCTAGCTTGGCTGCAACGCGTACAATTTCACTGACACGTTGACATAAAATGTTACCAGATTTCTAAAATAAATGCTTAGATAAAATTCTTTTCCATGGAAGTAATAGTAAACAGTCTTTTTCTAAATAATCATAGTAATAATAGAAATACGAAAGTAAGTTTGTGTTACCTTTACAGACTAAAACTACTCAGCCGAACACCATGAAACTTTGCATACGTATCTACTGTTGGAACTATTAGAAGGTATCAGATACTTTTTAATTTTTTTTAAGAAGAATTAAATAACATTATAAAAAAAATAGCGAGGAAAATGTAAGAGTATTTTATATTACTTGTAATTGAAAAGCAGATCTCGTGGAACATACAATCCAAAAGTTAATGTAAGAAGTAATATATAATAGAAGTAAATGTATTACTGCTTTCTTACAACCTGGTTTTCGATGCGGTTACTCCGCAGATTTAGCGCAGTGCCCTCATTTAGAACGGATTTATCCTACTTTCATGCATACTCCGTCATACCCAGCGCTCGCTTCCATAAGTTACCGTTGGGATCAGTACCGCATTGTGGATTGCCAGCTGGGCCATTCTATGCGCCCAAAAATCTGCCAAAGCTCCATTTAGGCTATTTCCTAACGCCACTCTTCTTTTTACACCCGTAGTGTATCTGCCAGTCTTACTAAAAGCGCATCCAATATATACATTCACCTGCTACATCATCAACCATTATCCTTATATCCGTTCTGGATTCCTCTATTTCAAACACTAATTTTTGTTTTCATCAAATTCAATTGTAAGCCTTTCACATATTTATGAAATTGAAGTTCAAATGAGGAAATGTTTTATGTTTTTTTTTTTTTTTTGGAGTTTACTCCTTAAGAATCGATTTACATATATAGGCCCGGGGTATGAAAATTATGGGGACCAAAATCGTACTAGTCACGTGAGTGTCACACGAAATGCGTTATGCGCTATAGTCACAGAGCATATAAATAAGAGTCGGCACTCCATACAATGTCCTGAGCTCTTTATAGAAACACTCTTTATAGCGATACGCCATTCTCTATTACGAAGAAATGTGTTCATATTTGTAGACAGTAAATATTTATTTTTGTAAATAAATACCGTAAAAACATGTAGAAAAAAACACCCCCAGACGAGGGATCGAACCCGCCCCGACCTTGTGTTATCGGTAGTGCGGTTTACCGATGCACCACGAGGGCCGTATGTATAATCGTCTAATTACCGTCCTCTTTACCAATTTCGACACATTTTCTAGGATCGGGTTTGTTTGTTTGTTTGTTTTTTACATACATACATATACGTAAGTACGTATTGCAGGCGGAGAAAAAAAAAATTATATTATTTATAAATTGTGTTTTTATAAATTGTGTTTTTTGAAAATTATATTTAAGTACGAATTACATACTAATAAAATAATGAAATATCAATAATATTTTTCGATCTTTGGTAATGAAACGAGGGGCGCCACAGTAGCATCGCCAACATCGTACTCCTAATAAAAAGTGTGTGAATCTCGGAATCGGCTCCAACGATTTTCATGAAATTTAGTATATAGGGGGTTTCGGGGGCTATAAATCGATCTAGCTAGGAATCATTTTTAGAAAATTTCATTTTATCGTGTTTTATCGATAATTAACTTAAACATCAACTTACTTTTTTATTGGAATTCCTGACATCTATTGGCGAATGTGAATTATTTTAAATTGTGAGCACTTAACTTGCTTTAACGACAACAACACTAAAGCTATTCCAGCAGATGGCGTTGTTAACTAATTCCAGCAGATGGCGTTGTTAACTAATTACTATTTGTTTCTAATATAATATGTTAGTACATAGTATATTATTATATTAGTATATATTTATTATTGGAGTTTACTCCTTAAGAATCGATTTACAATGTATAATAATAAGAGTCGGCACTCCATACAATGTCCTGAGCTCTTTATAGTCACAGAGCATATAAATAAGAGTCGGCACTCCATACAATGTCCTGAGCTCTTTATAGTCACAGAGCATATAAATAAGAGTCGGCACTCCATACAATGTCCTGAGCTCTTTATAGAAACACTCTTTATAGCGATACGCCATTCTCTATTACGAAGAAATGTGTTCATATTTGTAGACAGTAAATATTTATTATTTTATTTTATAATCGTTCTTGAGGAGTAAACTCCAGTCGTGCGTCGGAGCGGACACACACTTTTACTTTTTTTTTTTTTTTTATGGGATAGGAGGGCAAACGAGCAGGCGTGTCACCTGATGGTAAGCAACTAACGCCGCCCATGGACACCAGCAGCACATATAGTGTTACTGTTGCGTTGCCGACCTTAAAGGGAAGGGGATAGGAAAGGATGGGGAAGGGGGTGGGCCTCCGGGTACCTCTCTCACCGAACGAAACGTGGCATGGGCCACTTTACGTCGGTCTTCTGAGAGGTCGTGGTATTTCACCGGTCGAGCCGGCCCATTTATGCAGTAAACTGCTTGGCTCTACCACTGCTAAGAAGGATAGATAGAATAGAATAATTTATTGGCTGAGAATCATTATCTCTTGGTCCTGCTGTGAGTTAGGCATAGTACGAGATAAAAACTATAGGCAAACGACCCTTACTGAGATATCTTGCGATAGTTACCGATTGACACAAATATCCGAGCGATCGATCGCTCGGATATCGCGATCCTTGTTACTCCTATACAGTAAAGACGTCACTTAATCGAAAAAGCTGTCGTTGCGTACTTCGTGGTACATGATAGATTTTGCCTATTGTTTTGGCGATACATACTTTACAAACTTTCGGAATCATGACACTTTTTTGAAAAGTATCGGGAAGTTAAGTTAATTAATTAATGTTAAGTTTATTAATGGCCAAAAGTGACTAGTAGGGTCATAGTCGCCAATAACGAAAGAAGAGTAGATTTTGCCCATACACGCACTGTTGCCAACCCTACTGTTTTTCAATTAATGTCCCTGTTTTTTGTTTTAACCATAAATTTTACTGTTTTTTCAATTAGTGTAGAGAAGCACCTGTTGGCTTAAGAAAATATTTTACTTTGTTATTTCTATGTTATAAAACGTTATGTATGTAACTATATAGTTTAATAGACCATAGCCCATATGCTACAGTTGAAACTTTAAATTTATCAAATACGTAGTCAAAAACTACATACTCTTGTTTCTCCCATAATTTATTCTAGAGTAAGCAACGAACACCGCCCATGGACACCAGCAATACATATAGTGTTACTGTTGCGTTGCCGACCTTTAAGGGATAGGGGATAGGGAAGGATGGGGAAGGGGGGTTGGCCTCCAGTTACCTCTCTCGCCGAACGAAACGCGGCATGAGCCACTTTACGTCGATCTTCTGAGAGGTCGTGGTATTTCACCGGTCGAGCCGGCCCATTCATGCAACGAACTGCTTGGTCTACCACTGTTTAAATTAAAATATTTGAAAAAAGTATGAAACCTGCCTTTTTGAACCCATCTACTGTTTTCTACTGTTTTTTAATGAGAGAACTGTTTTTGATTTGATCGGGTTGGCAACACTGCACACACGTCTGTCTGTCTGTCTGATCTGAGTCTGACTGACGTGACTGAGTCAGTCAGTATTTATATGCTCTGTGTCAGTCAGACTGACGTCACACTGCTGCTTACACGTGTTTCTCACCTGTGCATTGATTAGTAGAGAGAGGTTTCCTACTTCATTGCACCTGTGTTGTGACTTGTGACACTGTGTTTACAAATTTTGCAATATATTCTCTTTTTTGACCATGCTTCAGCGGGTCATAATTATTGTTGTTTAACTGCTCATATATTATGACATTTTCTTTCTTGCGTTATAGTCAAAGACTGTATTCTATAAAGTCAAAATTAAAGACAATGAATACGAATAAGTGTTATTTCAGATACGTTCAACAAAGCGATAAAGTTGATATAACAGTTTTAGCAAATATTAAAGGAAATATCAAGCAGTTCAATTTCTCTCGAAATCCATCTGAATGTCTACAAGTGCTCATTAATCGTATAAAAGGGAATGTTCAGAAAGTTGTGAATAAAACAAATAAAAAGAAAAAAAATGAAAAAGTTTGTGAAGATATTCACGTTCAATTTTGTGGTATTAATAACGAAGCCATTGATGAAAATATTACATGTAAGGATTTATTTACTTGGGGCTCATTAATCAAATTGGAAATAGATGGTAATGATTATGAAGTATTATTTAATTCGCCATGGATATTAAATATGAGCTTGCCACATTGTATAATGGCTGGATTTCCGGTATATCCAGAACATATAGAAACTCTGTATACTAAGCGAGAGAAGTGCTCATTTACTTGGTATACTGGTCAAGATATTAATGAAAATGGAAACATAATTAGCAGTGATCATATTAAATGGAACTGCACTGGAAACAGTTATGTTTATATACCAGGTGTGAAGGATATCAAAATGAAACTGAAACTGGAATGTATACCAGGTAAACAAATTGAGCAAGATAAATTTGCAGAGGGCGAGTCCAATATGACAATCATTACATAGTTTAAAAGAAAGTCGCTTTCCACTGTTTGTCCCCATTATGTTTTGATCTTTGAAAGTATGCAATGGATCCTGATGCGGTTTTATTTTTCAATCAATAGAGGGTGTCAATGGGGTGGTTTGTATGTATAATTCAAGAATAATGTAGCGAAGAAAAATTTTAATTGCAAACACTTTAAAAAATACATTTAATGCGGAACAAAGTTCGCTGGGTCAGCTAGTATGTAATAACTTAATATGTTTAACTTTTTAGCCTATTTGAGTTGCAATATTACATCTAAAATTCAAGTGTATTTATAGATTTTCTTGTGAACTAAAGCATTACTGATTCATATAGAATTTAGCTTGGTAATGTAGTAATAAAACTAAGATTTAGTTGGCTAGTTTAGATATTAGATACTATTAAAAATTACCAAGTATCTTCACATTATAATTTGGAAATTATCAAAATTACACAGCTATTATGATTACATATTGATTAATATTGTGAAATACTATCATTCCACAAATTAAGTACATTCAAATCATTAGTCATTAATTCTAGATAAATATGTGTACCCATAAGTGTCCTCTTTGTTTTATAAGTTTAAACATACAGGACACTTGGGATACTCCACCAATGCATTGCGGAAATAAAAAACTTGAATTATAAAAAATCAACAATAAAAAACTCAACACACTCTTTGAAAGTATTGGTGATGTTTTAAAACAGCTGCTCTAATGTAAAATATTTTATTATAGGAAATGATGAAACAATTGGCCCTGCTGTTGAGGTAATATCCAAAAATTCTATTGAACCTGGCCCTGGGAAATGTCCCTTTGAAACAAGACATTTGTTTACAACAGAGAAACTGAAAGACAGGAGGTATTCATGTTTTATCCTTATTAAATAATTAATATGACATTAAATTATATGATAATTGTAATACTTTTTATAAATATAATGCAAGCACTGAAAACTAAATAACCACATACCCATAATAAATGATGGCAAGTATAAATTCGAAGGGTAATTAATAAAATTGCAGCCAAGGTCATAACTCTTTATTTCTTTATTTTAACTTTTTTCACAAAAAAAAAGACAATAAAACAACATAATTTTATTATAATAAATTTACTATTCATTTTAAACACAAAAATTATAATTTTATTTGCAGCTTTAGATGTGTTACCTACAATATATTAGCTGATTTGTATTGTGATTCTGATCATACAAGAGAAGTTCTTCATCCATATTGTCCGCCATATGCACTACATATTGATTATAGAAAACAGCTATTTCTTAAAGAACTACTTGGTAAGAGTTTTAATCTACACAACCCATGCATATTTCAGCACCTGCTGACCCAGTGGACTGCCTGCCATATTATATATTTTACATTGATTATGATAATAAAATTAACAGTGCTAAATACCACAACCACTCAGTAGATCGATGTAAAGTGGCTCATGCCGCGTTTCGTTTAATGAGAGAGGTACCCAGAGGCCCACCTCCTTTCCCCATCCTTTCCTATCCTACTCCCATAAAGGTCGGCATCGTAACAGTAACACTATATGTGTTGCTGGTGTCCATGAGCGGCGCAGGTTGCTTACCATCAGGTGACACGCTTGCTCGTTGGTCCTGCTATGCCATAAAAAAAATAAAGCCTAGATCGTCTAGGTTTCAAGCTTAGGTGAATCAATATCTGAGAGATAACAAAATAATCTTGTGTTTTTGAAGTCAGAGAGAACATGTTGACATACAAAACATAATGCGTTTTTTGATATTTTAAACTACTGCAATGTTTTCAGGATACAATAGTGACATAATGTGCCTTCAAGAAGTAGACAAAAAAATATTTGAGCACTATTTAAAACCAATTTTAGAATGTGAAGGAATGAATGGAAGGTTCTACAAGAAAGGGAAAGAAGTAGCTGAAGGACTAGGTTGTTTCTATAGAAGTGATAGATTTGAGTAAGTATCAGAAACATAACACATAACATAACTGCACGCCTTTTGTTACCCGAAGGTGTAGGCAGCGGCTGTTAAGCCTCGTCTCGCCGTTATGTTTACGTCCCAAATGGAATAGGTGGCGAACCTATTGCCATACCGGGCACAAAGTTTGTCAGTCATCGATATTTATCACACATAACTTTCGAAAACAATTTCGAAAAGTCATTGGTGTGAGCCAGTGTCTGGAATCGAACCCCGGACCTCTGGATCAGAGGCCGTGCGCTCGCCCACTGCGCCACCGAGACTGTTAAAGAAACATGTTCCAAAAAAATGTAACATTTTACCCACTGCATGCTTACTTAAACTACTTAACCATAATTATTTCTTAAATCTTGAATAAAATTAACACCCACCCACACGAAATGTATATTAAAACAAACAGTGGCAGTTCAGTCAGAAAGGAATTCATTTTCCCTCTCTTATTTTTTTTTGGGATAGGAGGGCAAACAAGCTGGTGTGTCGCTTGTTGGCGAGTGACTCGCTCTGCCCGCGGACATCTGCAACACATATAGTGTTACAGTTGCGTTGCCGACCTTTAAAGTAGTAGGATAGAAAAGAGATGGGGAAGGCGGGTGGGCCTCCGGGTACCTCCCTTACCAAACTACTATCTATCCTAAAAGACAGGCAACGCAATGATGATCCATTCGGTATTACAGATAGGCATTGGCCCATAGGCAAGCGCTAGTCCTAGGTCACTCACTAGCATGTTCGTCTCTTTTTCGATTGCAAACTATCAGGCTGGAGGCGAAATATTTAACATAAATATACACAAAAATTGTTATATTCTTTAATTTACAGATTAATAGGTGAAGAAAGAATTTTTTTGTCTGATGCAGTGAAAACAATGCCTTGTTTACAACAAATTTGGGATAAAATAAAGCTCAACACAGAACTGGCTGAACGTTTTTTGGATCGCTCGACAGTAGCTAGTGTAACCTTTTTAAAATCGATTGAAAATCCGACTGAAATCCTCGTGGTTGCGAACACTCATTTATATTTCCATCCTGATGCCGACCATATTAGACTGCTACAAGGAGGTGTAATCATCTATTGGCTGATGGACATAAAAAACAATTTGATTGCAAAGGTGTGTATTTTCATTAATAAAAAAAGTTTGTATTTCCATTAATAATATTCTGAATTGATTACATGAATACAATGTACAATTAAGATAATGAACTTTAAATCGATTCGTAGTTCTTATATGTATCTTATTCTTATGTTGTATCTTGATAGAACTTTTTCGTCGTTTTTTCGTTCTAGTTTCCTGACAAAAGAATAAGTTTGATACTATGCGGAGATTTCAATAGTGTCCCATCGTGTGGCATTTATAAATTATATACAACTGGAGTGTCCCCAGACACGCTGCCGGATTGGAAATCAAGTAAATATATACAGTTCATTTAATTGTCAAATTTAACCCAATTATTATATAGAAACTAGCAAATGTCTTGCATAAAGTTTATTTATTAGGTATTTGTTTAATATCTATTTTCGTATGATGTTTCTTAAAAGAATATCTTACGTATTACGAAACCGTAACATTAGAATTAACATTAGAGGAATGAAAAATAGATGTCCCGATAACATTGCAAAATTTCATGAGTCAAGTCGTTTCGGAGTAGTTCAGTAACGCACATCGTGACACATACATACATACATAAGCTCACGCCTGTATTCCATGGGGGTAAGCAGAGACTTTGGCTTTCCACAAGCTACGATTCTGACACGATCTTTCGCTTCATCCACAGTCATACATCTCGTCATGCATTCACGTCGGTTTCGGGTGCTACGCATTTTGCCATTTTTAAACAGACCATTTATTTGGTCGTGGTAGCTTCGTCTTGGTCTCCCGATCCCGACCTTACCACTCACATTCGCTTCGTATACTCTCTTAGTCAGTCGGCTTTCATCCATTCTTGCAACATGACCAAACCATCTTAATATATTTCTCTCCACTTTGGTCACCACATCATCCTTCAACTTGCATTTCTCCCTTATCACGCTATTTTTCATCCGATCCGCAATGCAATGATCCGCAAACACATACTTCTCAGAGAACGCATTTCCACTGCATTCACTTTGCTTTCATGCTTCGCCAGCCACACCCAACACTCACTCCCGTATGTTAGAGTTGGTACTAATACGCCATTTTGAAATGTCAAGCATGCCTTTTCAGACACAGCCTGACTACGCATCAAGGCATGCAATGCCATTGCATTGCATGCCTTGATGCGTAGTCAGGCAGGAGAGTGACTGCTGGCAATAGAGTTAATGGTGCATTCACCATTAACTCTATTGCCAGCAGTCACTCTCCTTTCAATATCTTCCTCACATTTTCCGTCTCTGGTAAACATACTTCCCAAATATACAAACTCATTCACTTGCTCCAATTTCTCACCATCCAAAACCATATCACACACTGTTGCCTCTTTCTCACTCTCCACAATCATAACTCTTGTCTTACTTACATTTATTTTCATACCTATTTCTCTAAACCCTACATTCACAAAGATTAGCATGTCTTGTAACTCTGACGCCGACGGAGCAAGTAACACCTGGTCATCGGCGTACAGTAGGCACTTGACACGCAACTCTTCCATCCTTGAACCACATTCAGTCTTATTCAGATTTGCTAAACAACTGTCCATATAGAGATTGAAAAGCCATGGTGACGCAACACATCCCTGTCTAACACCTTTATAGATGTTAAACCAGTCTGAGTGCGCCATATTTACCCCGACACAGGCTCTAGAATTCTCGTATAGGGAATTTAAAGCCCGCACTAGGTGCTCGTCAACTCCATATTTACTCGACAATGTTGAAATCGTGACACGAAATTTATATAGGTACATATATTAGATTAGGTTTAATGCGATCGTGTTAAAAAATATGATGTTTCGCATAGTACCGAAGCCATTATCAGCCTTAATGGTTGATAACTACTAACTGAAATATTTTATCATACAGTGAAATTAGTCTCGAGAAATTTTTGCACATGTAGTGGTGTGTATATTACTCAAATCTTAGAGCGCGTTTCCACTATATCGTTCTGGCCTATACAAAAATGTTTCTATATCCTTACATTACTATTTAATTTTATACTTATCCCTAGCAACACTCTGATTTTTGTTTTCAATAAAAACAAGTTTTTATTTTAAAGAAAAAGGTTTTGACATTATAAAAAAAAAAATTCATTCTATTTCACGTCCTTGAGCAAACGACAAGGCGACTACCGTGAAACAATAAAATATCGTGTCGTTCTTTAGATGATAGTAGTTTAGCTATAGGTAAAAAGTTTTGACCATAATAATTACAAAACAAAACTAACAAATAAATCGTCACTTGTTAGTGGAAAGTGGAAACACGCACAAAACCAGAATAAACCAGTTTACGCTGTCCGCAGGTGCCACGTGCAGTCCGGCGTCAGTCGCTTGGTACCGTTAGAACGTAAAGCACACATTTCATTCAAAAATTATAATTATAGTTTTTAGTTAATTATAGTTTAATTGTTAAATTTTGTATTTGTTGATTGTTGTTATTGTTTGTTATTATTGTTATAATATTTGTTGGAGTGTTTAATTTGTGTGTAAGTGTTGTAACTTTATATTGTTAATGCAAAATGGCTCCAGTGTTAAAACATGGTCGAGGCAAGCCTTTGACTTCTCAAACTAAAGAAGTTTTGTACTGTTTGTACAAATATTTCGAAAACGAGTTTAATAACAACCCGAGCAGTATTATGACCCCCACTCAATTAGTTGCTAAATCAACAGGAATTTCAATAGCATCCGTCAGAAAGGTAGTATCAGAAAGCAAATGTCGTCCTGCAGATCAGGTAGTAACATTTAAATCTCCTAAAAAGAAACCGAATCGTAAACCTACAATAGTAATCGATAACTTTGATCAGCAAGTTATCAGAAGAACAATTCATGACTTCCACATCACAAATAAAGAAGTTCCCACTTTGAAAACGTTGCACGCAAAATTGAAAGAAGATATCGATTATAAAGGTTGTGTTAGCACGTTATGAAAACACGTCATGTGATTAGGTTTTAATTGGAAGCAAACAGAAGATAACCGGAAACTTCTTATGGAAAAACACGAAATTAGATACTTGCGAATTAATTATTTGATGAAAATTGCTGAATATCGTGAACAACGCCGACCAATTGTTTACACCGACGAAACATATATACATACATCACATACCCTCTCGAAATCTTGGTCAGATGGGAGCACTTCAGGTTTGAAGCAACATATATCGATAGGCAACCGCTTAATCATTGTTCATGCCGGTGGTATGGATGGCTTTATACCAAATGCATTGCTTATGTTTAAAGCCAACAAAAAAAGTGGAGATTACCACGACAATATGAACTATGACAACTATTCAAGGTGGATTCAAACTCAATTAATACCCAACTTACAACCAAATAGTGTTTTTGTTATTGACAACGCACCATATCATAACTCAATACAAAATCCTGCACCGAATAGTAATTCTAGAAAACAGCAAATGATTGACTGGCTGACATTTCGAAACATTGAGCATTCATCCACGTTGCTTAAGCCTCAATTATATGAACTGATTCTGCAAAACAAGGCGAGATTTGTAGAGTACAAGATAGACGAAATATTACGACAGCACGGTCATACTGTGCTGCGTTTACCACCATACCATCCGGAGTTTAATCCTATAGAAAATATATGGGGAATAGTGAAAACATATGTCGCAAAAAAGAATGTCGCAATGAATATGAAGGTTATAATGTCATTAGCTGAAGAAAAAATGAACGCCATAACTGTAGAGGAATGGAGAAAAGTTTGTCTGCATGCTATTGATGAGGAAAACAAATATCAGGGTAGAGACGCAGCTTTAGACACAATATCAGAACGAATCATAATTAATTTAAATAATTCATCTGATGAAAGCGAGGATGGGGATGATTGTGATATGCCTGGGGTTGATGAATTAATAGAATAAAACATTTATGGCCAGAGAACACCTAATTCATACACGTCTTCACTGAAGTGAAAACCGGCGTTCACTGCTTGTAATGTTTGGAACTGGCTTGTCTACCTCATACAGTTCCATAGATTACATAGATTAGTACGTAGTGCGTATGCGTAGACGTGTACGCATTTGGTGTGCTCCAGCCACAAACGTATATTACCTTTAAAAAAATAAAAATAAAATGTTGCTTTTTTTATTTGCTGACCATACACTACTACATATGCAAAAATTTCTCCAAGCTAATTTACCTGTACTTTTGCGTCGCCTCTTTTAATTCGTCATAAGAATGATGACATTTATATATGTATACCCATAGTGATGGTCAACTCGAGTTACAAACTCAAGTTAACTCGAGTTGATTGTGGTTTCTTTCATAACAAACGTATTAAACTGCGTGAGTTTTTTTTTAAATCTTGTTACTCTAACCTCAGTTACATTACAACCCGAGTTACGTGACGCACATCAGTACTCTCCGCTTGTTTAGTTATTCCGTGTATAATTTTCACTTACTTTTTTCCGAGTTGGCACAGCACTACATACTACGCCTTACTACATCACGCCTTTTCCGTAGGGGTATGCAGAGACTACTTCTTTCCATTTCCTACAATCCTGACCCACATTTCTCGCTTCATCCATGTTCATTATCATTTTATTATTTGCGTAGAAATAATCAAGGTCTACTATGGCATGATTTTAAAGTGAAACTTTTATTACATCGTCTCAAACTTTTTCGTCTGCGTGTTGCATGTCGCGTGACGGTCGGCCGCGGAGTAGGGATAAAGTGAAAGGCGCTCGTCAGAGCGCCTTTCACGTCTATTATCGTTTATTTATTATTAATTAATTACCCAAATATACACTTTATTTTTGTAAATAAATACCGTAAAAACATGTAGAAAAACACCCCCAGACGAGGGATCGAACCCGCCCCGACCTTGTGTTATCGGTAGTGCGGTTTACCGATGCACCACGAGGGCCGTATGTATAATCGTCTAATTACCGTCCTCTTTACCAATTTCGACACATTTTCTAGGATCGGGTTTGTTTGTTTGTTTGTTTTTTACATACATACATATACGTACGTACGTATTGCAGGCGGAGAAAAAAAAAAATTATATTATTAATATAACAAATGACACGATAAAAGGGAATATAATAAATTCGTATGTATTGTAAACGACGGAGGCGTAGGCGGCGGCTTTTAAGTTTCCAATTCCAAAAAGTGAACTACATATATGTGACACAGTTATGTTCGTCAATTTAGTAGTGAATATCTGGATGACCGAGCTTTGCTCGGTATTTTCTTTTTTTTTATAAATTGTGTTTTTTGAAAATTATATTTAAGTACGTATTACATACTAATAAAATAATGAAATATCAATAATATTTTTCGATCTTACCGACAGAATAATAAATATATATATACTAATATATACTATGTACTAACATATTATATTAGAAACATATACTTAATTTTTTGCAGTGATAAACTGTAATAAAAGCAAAGCAAACACACATTGACTTCGTGTTAGTTAACAACGCCATCTGCTGGAATAGAAATTTCATGAAAATCGTTGGAGCCGATTCCGAGATTCCAATTTTATATATATATATATATACAAGAATTGCTCGTTTAAAGATATAAGATAAGATAGTGCTCTTTAAATATGTATTTGTCACATTTTCATAATAAATCGAAATATCATATTTACTGGAGGAAAAAATATCGTTTTGTTTTGTAAAGATCCTTTGTTGTAATGTTGTTAACGTTTAATAGGTGTTGCGTTATCCCTAGTGCCGTAGCTGGAATACTTGTCGATTCGGGCGACATCTATCGATATAATACGATATTACGGCAGAATCATCAATAGTAGCAACCTAGTAGCGCCATCTAGGAATTATTGTCGTGACCACGTAAAATAAAAAACATTTATGAAACCCTATTAACAAATACAAGATGGCAAGTAAATTAAAATAGCCCTTATCGCACAATCCCCTGAAAGCCGGTGACGTCCGGTTCGATTTCAAATTAAACTAGTTTTCTCTTCTCTTTCTAGAAAAAATCGAATGTAAGTCACTGTTCACGTATTTTAGTTACCATAAAATATTGGTTACATTTATAAACTGTGAAACTCATGATGAAGATGGAATTGATAATAGAATGATTGAAAATAATTGAAAAACGGATCAAAATGACTCAAAGATTATAAAATATTATTTTCAGTGTTTTAATATGTGTATATCATCTAAATAATTGTTAAGTATTATGTATGTCGTACTCTAAGACACAGAGTTCAATAAAAATATTAGTTGGAGACCTAGTCTACTTTTATCATTTCCCATTATCATTCCCATTTTCTAAGTATAAAATTAAGATTGATGAAGCAATTTTTATACCCTTAATGGAATATTATTCCGAAAATTTTTAGTTAAATGTCTATAATGTGAAAAAAAGTTTCACTTTTACGGTGGTTTCATAAAACCACACAATTTTTATTTTATAGCCTCGTGGTGGAATAAATAACATGAATAATATGATTTCGAGTTATATTTTAGAATACACATTCCACACATAACATTACATAACTTCACGCCTTTGTTACCCGAAGGTGTAGGTAGCGGCTGTTAAGCCTCGTCTCGCCTCTATGTTTACGTCCCAAATGGAATAGGTGGCGAACCTATTGCCATACCGGGCACAAAGTTTTTAGTCATCGATATTCTTCATACATAAATATTTTATTACCCACCAGGTATGATTATGTAGATAATTATATGCTTGTGTTTACAGATATTAAACAAGCAGTATCCGGTTTAACATTGGAACAAAATATATCACTGAGCAGTGCTTGTGGTACACCGGAATTTACCAATTTCACCCATGAATTTGCTGAATGCCTTGATTATATATTCTATGAAAAGACCAACCTGGACGTGGAACAGGTAAATAACATAGAAATTTTTAGAATTAAGCTATTGTTACCTGTTTGAATACCTATTTACAATAGTTCTTATATGCATCAAATATTAAAGTAAAGTTTAAGGCTTTTTTATGAGGGACAAGGGATAGAAGGACATGAGTATTTGGTTCAAACAGTGGTAGAGGCAAGTAGTCTGTTGCATTAATGGGGCGGCGTTTGTCACTTATCATCAGGTGACACGCATGCTCTTTTACCCTCCTATCCCATAAAAAAAATTGGTCACTTGATAGTAAGCGATTAATAACTCATGAACACCTGCAACACAGATAGTGCGTTGCCGATCGTTAAAGTAGGATAGTGAAGAGGTTGGAAGTAAGATGAGAGAGGAGGGTAGAACGGATTGGGCCTCTGAGAACTTAATTGACCGAACGAAATTCGGCATGAGCAACTTTACGTCAATATTCTGAAAAGTCGTGGCATTTCTGGACTTCATAAATTTTGACAGTTAATTTTCCTTTAATAATAATAGTTATAATACACCATTTTTTTCTTTGTGGTACATGACCATTTTACAATAGTAGAAAAAGCTTAGATGTGAAAAATAAAGACATTATTTTTTCATTGTATATGTAATATGATGTTATTTAATTTCAGGTGGTTCCTTTGCCCACTGTCGAAGAATTACGATTACATACAGCTTTACCAAGTGTTGTCTTTCCTTCGGATCACGTATCCCTAGTGGCAGATTTAAGATTTAAATAGTTAAAACAAATAAATTCGTATTAAATTCTAGCAGGCGTTTCTTGTGTTTTAAAATATTTATTAACGTAAATGCATTTAATATAAGTATTTTTATCATTTGATAAGACATTGTTTCCCAAATAAATAGATTATTAACTACTAGTTGACGCGGCGAACTTTGTTTCGCCCCGGGAGCAATAAATAAAAGATTTTTTTTCTTAAAAGCAGTCTAAGTTACTCATTATTACACCTGCTACCTACCAATAAAAGTCCCGTCGAAATCGGTCCAGCCATTTCAGAAATTACCCGGAACAAACAGACAGACAAAAATGGTAAAAGATGTTATTTTGGTATATGGTGGTCGGTGGTCCAGTGTTCGAGCACACGGTTTCTGAATCCAGAGGTCGCAGGTTTGAATGCTGGCACACACCAATGACTTTTCGAAATTGAATAATTTCGAAAGTTATGTGTGATTAATATTGATGACTAAAAAAACTTTGTGTCCGGTATGGCAATAGGTTTCCAAAACCTATTCCATTTGGGACGTAAATGCACAGAAATAGTTCAAGAGAGATCTTGATCTATTTCTGTGCGTAAATATAACAGCGAGTCGAGGCTTAACAGCCACTACCGCATATAATATTCATATGAATGTAGTAGTAATCAGTTAATTTAATGTTACCAACCTCCACCTCTGAAATTAGGTTTTTTTTCGATTTATTCGAATTTGGAGACAATGGCCCTGTTATAAGTTTTCGCTATAACTTAGAAACATTTTACCGGCAGAACATGATTTGAACATATCAATATCATAACTTCCCGCCTTTTTCTACCCGAAGGTATAGGCAACTCCCCGTTATCTTTACGTCCCAAATGGAATAGGTTGCGAACCTATTGCCTTACTGGGCACAAAGTTTTTAGTAGTGTCCGACCGAAAGTTCGGTTTCGGCCAAAAATATAGTTTCGGCGGAAGTTTCGGATTCGGCCAAAATCAAGTTTCGGCGGAAGTTTCGGTTTGAAACTATTGTCATACTAATTCTGACTAATTGTTATCTTTGTTGAGAGTGTAATAATATAAGTATACATACCTTTACACTAAGTCTCCGTGGGCCAGGTCGAAACATCATCTTAATATCTTGGACACAAATCACACAGCGCCCTCTAGTTCCAAGCTAAGCAACTAAATGCTTGTGTTATGGATACTAGACAACCGATAATAATACATATATACTTTTCTTTTGTAAATACATACTTATAATATATAGAAAAACACCCAGACGCCACACAAATATTCATGTTTGTCACAAATATTTGTGCTCGGGTGGGAATCGAACCCCCGACCTCGTTGCTGCAGCCGGTAGTTTTTTACCAATGCGCCACGAGGCATCATCATTAGTCTGTTGCAGTCCATGATTCACCAACGACATTGTTCACGTTAATACCCTGTCCAGTCCAGTCCAAGGTCTTGAAGACCATTCCAGAATGTTGGTGAAGAGTTTGGGAGATTAGACATCTCCCTGTCATCACCTCGAGTCAGCTCGATGGAGTTCGTCACTTGGTCCTGGATCTGGACAGCCATCGTGGCGGTGTCATACAAGCATCTCAACACCTCTATAGAACGCCAGTCCATCCGACATCGCTGCAATGCATCCAGAACTGCCCAAGTTTCATGTCATGTTTTATGTTTCATGTCATAGGCTTTTTCGTAATCCACGAATACCATACATAGCGGCTGATTGTACTCTTCGGTCTTCTGCACAATCTGCCGAACAGTATGGATGTGGTCTACGGTACTAAAGCCTTATCTGCGACACATATAGTGTTACAATGCGGTGCCGACCTTTAAAGGAGTAGGATAGAAAAGGATGAGAAAGGGGGCTGGGCCTCCGGGTAGCTCTCTCACCGAACAAAACGCGGCATAAGCTACTTTACATCGATCACCAGCCGAGCAGGCCCATACATGCAGCGGACTGCTTGGCTTTCCCACTTGAATACTATTAATATTACTTTTTTCTATAAAATAAAATAGCCTTCCGTTGTCTGTCCGCAACGGATCTTGATGTGTTTTCTTTCCATCTACATATTAATGAATAAGGTTTGAACCGTGGTTTCTATGCATAATCCAATCCATGCATACTTATTAAAGTAAAGGAAAAAAATCGCTACTGTTTGATCAAAACACCGCCAGATTCTCGGTGAATGTTTCAGCTCGCTTGAACTTTTGTTTAGCGGTTAGCAAACGCAGCAACGACTTTGCTGAATTTTTTTTTAGTTGTCTTTTAAAACCTGAATACAAATGTAAATACAAGTATACAAGTGCAAATTCTCTTATTGTGCTATCCCATTTTTTTTCATTTGTCGTAATTTTTTGACGAGTTAATTGATCACGGCTCTAATTTCAAATTTGTACATTTTCCCAGAGAGATTGAGATTCGTTGACACAAAAAAATATAGAACATTAAGTATCCCTAAAGAAAATTTGAACACAACTTATAGAGGCCATCGAACGATGTATTTCTTTCCATTCTACTCATAGATTCTACCATTAAATCATCATCTAGGTATGATATGGTATCTGAAATCTGCGCAATTACATAGTTTTTCTAATATGTAATCAATCTTAAGCATCAAGCACTTTACCTAACATTCAGACAAAAGTTTTCACTTAATTCGCTCATTTCGAACCGGCTAAAGCTTAGAAATTATGTAGCGTCTTAACATTCCTCTTCAATTAGAAATATAAAAATCTATTTCGCGTACAGACAGTAATAGTTTATACTGCGGATACAACACTGTAATGTACATATTTGCTACAATATTGATAAATGGATTCCTATCAGAATCAGCATTCATCAATTGTTCGACAGCATTGTTTGCAAATAATTTATTACATTGACCTATATGCTCTAGACTTGTAATAACCTTCTCAAAGCGTGACCACTGTACATAAGCCTACAGGCTTATGCGAAGCTTATGTCAATTCAGTCATTGACCTATATGCTCTAGACTTGTAATAACCTTCTCAAAGCGTGACCACTGGACATAAGCCTACAGGCTTATGCGAAGCTTATGTCAATTCAGTCAGATTCAGTCAGACGCGAACCGAATATCAATAGGTACAAAATGGGTAAATGCGTAGTAAAAGAGTGCGATTCAAGATCGGAAACCCATAAGAAATTAACCGGAATTACTTTCCACACGTAAGATTAATGTTTACATTAATATTAAAATACAGTAAAATAGATAAAATGCTGAATTTTCATAATTAGCTTCAGTGATACCACTAAAAACTTAGTTTTAGTTTCCCACATTTGTGGGAGAGTTATTAATTTATGGAAAAGGAGATTTTAAATATTTTTTGTTATAATAATAACGCTGCAGGGTGCCTAAAGATGCAGCACGCCGTGACAAGTGGGTGAAAATTATCCGATTGCTGAGAAAAGAAACTGACTGGCTACCTGCACCCGGGAGATCATTTATCGTCAATTCAATTTGATCATTCGCTTTTATTAATAAATGCCATAATTAATAAATACTTAAAAATAAGATTGCATCACGAAAGCAAATTATTAACTCAGACTTATAAAAAAGAGACTAAAAGGCAATTTTATACAAAACTTATGTTACACAGCGGTGTATGATCAATAATTCATCTGCCTAGCTTTTTCCCAATTATGTTGGGGTCGGCTTCCAGTCTAACCGGGTGCAGCCGAGTACTAGTGTTTTACATGGAGCGACTGCCCATCTGACCTCCACAACCCAGTTGCGTGGGCAACACAATCCCCCTTGGTAAGTCTGGTTGTTAGACTTTCTGGCTTCTGACTACCCGTAACGACTACCAAAGATGTTCAAATGACAGCCGGGACCCACCAATTTAACGTGCCTTCCGAAACACGGAGGAACTCGTCATGATAAGATGGTCACCCATCCACGGACCGACCGCGCCAAGCGTTGCTTAACTTTAGGGACCGTACCCATACTACGTGACCCGTTTAGGGGGGGGGGGGGCGGAGTCTTTAAAATACTACGGTTAGTCACAGGAGCGGGGGGGTGGCTCAGGTTTTTGTCACGTAGTCGATTTTAATGAGAGAAATCTCGTATTTTTTCGACCTAGATGAATATTAATGTGATTAAACAGAAAATAATTGTTGTGTTCGTAAATTAAGTTACTGTAAGTTACATACTGTACAGCAATATGTTTTCACAATTAAAGTTGTTTTTTTTTCATAATACATAATTCACTAGTAATTTAAGTATGCATGCAGTCTTATCCAATAAAGACGAGTATGAGCCAAATTATTTTTTTTTTCGATTTTTGCCTGTGAAATGATTAAAAATCATAATTATGAATTACTACGTGAAAACCAAACGGGGAGGGGGGGTCTTGGGATATACTACGAGTGGTCACCGATGGGAGGGAGGGGTCGAAAAATCTTAAAAAATAGGTCACGTAGTATGGGTATGTTCCCTTATGATCGATCGACCCGTGCGGCTGTTAGGCCCTGTCCACGTTAAATACAATAATTCCCTTTCAATATAATGAATGTAAGTACATTATTTTACTACTCAAGCGTTTTCACTATTTTGTGTATCTGTACCTAATTGTGTACACCTTACCTACAGCGCTTTAAATCGCTGCTCTAAGGCAGGTGTACACAATTAGGTACAGATGAGTGTGATCCAATTTTTTTTCGGAACAGCCGATCTAGTACGGAGTACACAGAGATCGTTGATCCATTCATTATTTCAGTTATCTTGTAATACATCTGATAAGAAATTAATAAGTAATAGTAAAATATTGAATTTATATTTATTAAATATTTTTACGAGTACATGGCTTGAAAAAGTTGGGTAAAATTTCGCATGGGCTGGCCACCCCACACCGCTATTGCAAATTTATATTGCCATCTTTGTCTAATCAAAGTGACGGCAATGTATTTGCGATTTGTGTGACTGAGATAGATATATGTTTCATTTTAATCTACGTCATTGCATCTAAAAAGTGGACACACATTTTGTGACGCATTTGAATGAGGTTTGCTCCTCTTGTATATTGAACTCAGTGATTTATTAGGTTACATTTCTAATAATTTGGAAAACAACCTAAATAGTTAGGTTTTTGAACGTTGCAATTTGCAAAAACAACCGGTTGTTTGATTTCTGCCAACCGATTACATACTCTTCTGCTACGGAGTACGGATCTAATTACCGAAATCGCAAAAACCAGTTGATAAAGGATTGCTTTTGTGTCTACATACAGCATTAGGAAAAGTTTCTGTTTAGTTTTGCCCGGCCGACACTGTCATTCAACCGGTCCATAGTCTACGTATCCACATTTTCACAGTCCTAAATGTGTATTTAACACCTACGTACAAGCGATAAATAGTTATTTTTCAGTCCTAAATGTGTTTTACGTATTTAAATTAATTTTTCACCATGTATAAAATCTATACAAGAACTAACAATGGACTTAATGGAAAACAACTGACAACTTCATTGTTTGGTTAGTGAATGTGAAACCATTTTACAGTGATATATAGACATTATCATTAACATTATAATATATCGTTCTTTGTTTGCAGGAATATGTAACACTCATATCGGACAAGACATAAATCGTATTCATGTAACTACAAATCTTAAATTCCCTCCAGCTACAGCTCTAAAACTACCCAACAATGTAGTGGATATAAATTCGACCGAGATGAGCAGATTTTCACCTCTGCGTGAAAGAGATTTTGCTGGACCAGTGATTAATTCCTGTTACAAACAACCTATCAATTGTGGCAAAATAGATATTACAGTTGAAGCAGATCCATATGTTAATAAATACGATTGCAATGGTGCTGTCAGCTTAAATTCTTCAATGCAAAGTAATGTTCCAAGTCCGTTTAGTGGCAATCATACACACCTGAATATGCCAGGTTCACAATGGGGTCAAGGGCAGAAGTATTTATCAGGCAATTTACAAAGTGCTCATTATTTGACTTTGAGGAACGAGTACCGTGCTAGATCAAGGGGTGACGGTATGTATAAATAATAAATTAATAATTGTCAATATTTTGTTAAATTAGTTTACAAAATTTCGTATTTTACTGATTTCATTTACATGAAGAGTTACTGGTTGTGGTTGTTATTAACATCATCCATCACCATTTTAATGGATAGAACTAACTCTTTCCAGCAAAACCTCAATAGGTTTAGTTCATAAAGAATGTGGAAAAGAAACACACTTCATACATGAAATTTAAAGAACACAGAGTTGTGGCACTTTTTCACTTAATTTTAACACCAACTCAATAAAATAACTAACTAATACTAATGAGTTGTGAAAGTTTAGTTGTCCTCAGATTATATTTTACTATATAATAATAATTAAAAATGATTTTAAAATGTAAACTTGAACTTTTTTCAAAGCATAGCCGTTGGGATCAGGCATATGAGTTCAGATTCTAAGACCCAAGTGTCAGCTAAAGAAAAATTAAAAACTGCCATCAAAGAGTATGGCTCTACAGTGATAGTGTTTCATGTTGGCATTTCCCTGATATCACTTGGGAGCTGTTATCTTCTTGTATCTAGGTATGTGTATAGATATAGCATTAACAAAATCAATACATTACATTACTCATAGCTGCATATTTAACAAACATTAATCTCTGCTGTACCTGTGACTGTCAAAAGACTGTTCTCTTACTAATATGTAATTTCAGCTTGTCTGATAATGATCAACATCATCTTTATGGTAATTTTGGTATAAATAAATTAAAGAAAACTCAAGGTTAAGGATAGGTTGTTTCCCATCACTTTACCAAACAACACACTAGCTACACTGACATTGTAGGAAAAGATATACATACATACATAACTTAACTCCAAATCCCTTGCGGGGTAGGTAGAGAAAACAGAGTGCAATAATGCATGATTCTTACATGCCTCACTTGCTTCATTGACTTTCATAACTCTATTAATGCGCGCGTGTCGATTTTTGAAGCACATCCGAACATCACCCATTCTATTTGGTCAAAAGGAAAAAAACATATAATAAATAATTCAAAAATTCAGATTCAAAAAGTTGCAGTAACAAACGTTATGGCAAATCTTATTGTAATTTGTGGTTAGATTCAAGGGATTCAATGGAATAAACGAATTAGTTTTTCTTAATGTGGTCTAGTTTAATATCACTGACACAGGCTGAATGTAGAATATTGTACCTTAGACCTTAAATTTTAGAAGTTAAAGTTTTAATTATATTTCATTAATAACACTAGTGACTAGCTGAGCCAGAGAACATTGTTTCGCAAATAATAAATAAATAATTTTATTATGAAAAAAAACATACATCACCTTAATATAAATAGAGAATCAGATTGTCTGTAAAATGTTTACTGCCATTAGTATTCATAGTATAAAACAAAGCCACTTTCCGCTGTCTGTCTCCGTATATGCTTATATCTTTAAAACTACGCAACGGATTTTGATGCTCTTTTTTTAATAGTTAGAGGATGTCAACTTTTGATATATAATTCATAAATGATGTTGTATAGAAAAAATGATAATTTTCGAGATTTAGCACTTTAATTGCAAACGCTGGCTGAACCCTAAGTCATAGATGAATTGAATTGATTAATTGAATTATAAAACAATGTTCTACATTATTACACACACACCTTCAGGAGATCTACAAAAAATAGTCCGCGAGGCATATGGGCCTTTCGGATAACCCACAATTTTCATTTTCATTTTTTTACTTTTTACGAGAAATAATGGTTTATTTACGAAGCGATTTTAAACATTACAGCATTAATTTTCATCCAATTAAGAGTCATAAATAGATTGTGCATGTAATATAGATGATCCTGGCTTTTACAGTATGCAATTTCAACAAATATTTTCAAAGATATTACAGTATTAACAACGCGGGACAGCAGTTAAAGCCGATAAATAGCACAAATTGAACCTCATGATATCCAAAATTTACTCATTTATTGCTTTCGATGCGGAAAAAAGTTCGCCGGGTCAGCTAGTCTCTTATATATTTTAATTTTATTTTTCAAAATATTTCACTATTACATTCTTTTTAAGGATCCAAATGAAAAAGTAGAAGACCTTCACTTCACACATTTTATATTACTCATGGTTTTACTCACCTATTAATATGTATATTTATTATGGCTCGGTGGTCCAGTAGTCGTGCCCTTCTGAATCAAGAAGTCTTGGGCTGGGATAAAATCAATTGGGCTGACACCGACGGCTCTTCGAAATTGTTTACGGAAGTTATGTGTGATAAATATTGTTGACCAACAACTTTGTGTCTGGTGTTCTGGCTTCGCCACCTATTCTGTGCGAGGCTTAACAACCGCTGCCTTCACCTTCGAGTAGAAGAAAGGCGTGAATTTATATTTTTATTATGTATATTTTTTATTGATAAGTAATAGCAGTCTCTTTTTGCAGTGGTGTCGACTTAGTTGCAGTATTGAAATATTTCAATGTAAGTGAAGGTGCAATAACAAAAGCAATGGGATCAAATGCTGGCACATTTATTGTTGCATATGCAGTCCACAAATTTTTCGCTCCTGTAAGAATAGCTATTACATTAGGTGCTACTCCTTTTATTGTTAGATATTTAAGAAATATTGGATTTTTGAAACACAATGTATCTGGTGGTGGGAAATAAAACTATTATTTAATTTTAATAAACATTTTTTTGATTACATGTATCTATCTGCTGACCTATTCATTTTTTTATTTTGCATAATTATAAACTTAACATCATTATTATTTTCGCTATTCACGATGCGATAGTGATCCCAACACTAATTGAGGGAAGCGAGAGTTTGGTATAGCAGACAGTGCATGAAAGTAAGATATATATATATATATACGCGGCCTAAATGTGGGCATTGCGCTAAAATTGCGAAGTGATTCGCGCTGACCGCGTCGGAAACAAGGTTATATGGAAGGAAGTCGAAGACGGCCAAGACGCACATTCCATGGCCAAATATAACGTGTTCTGGAGAAAGATGATTTAGGAGCCTCAAAAATCGACGCGCGTTCATAAAAGGAGTTATGAAACTTCACGAAACAAGTGAGGGGTGCAAGAACCGTCCCTCATGGCGCCCTGTTCTCTCTGCCTACTCCGGAAGGGATTTGGCGTGAATTTATGTATGTATGAATGTTGTCTACCCAAAACTTCGGAACTTTCCAAGATGATTAGTATCCTGACGTACACACTTCTAGATGTGGACAGTAGCTGTAAAAATAAATACATAAACAGCTACATAGCGTTAAAAAGAGGAATCTATCGCTTACAAAAAAAAACATAATTAGATCTTTAACTACTCCGTAAAAATGTTATGTAATATGTTATACTTTGCTTAAATAAACAATGACGTTTATTTTTGTCTCTAGAAACATCGCTAATCTGATGTGCCTTTTTATCAAAAAGATAGATAGTTAATTCTTTATTCACACCATATAAATTACAAAAAGAAAACATACATTATTGACAAGATTATGTAGGTACATAAGGAAAAAATGGCGGCCTTATCGCTAACTGCAATTTCTTCCAGGCAACCCTAAAGACTCTTATAGATTTAAAAGAGTAAATTTAACTAATCTGATACAGGTTGTAATATATAAAAAAACAGTGGAGTGTATGTACACCACTGGAAGAAAAGGTATTTTGGAAACTGTAGCATTCAGCCATACATATTCAGGTAAAAGAAAACAGGAAAATAGGTATTTACGTCTAGGTGTTATTTGGCTACTCTTATGTTTGTTTACCTATACATATTATTCAATAGTTGATTTATGGATTTCTTACGGCTAGTTTTTAAATATCTTTTATCATTTAATATTAAAAGATATTCTTATATCAATGTGGTTCCTGAAATTAGCGCGCTCAACCAAACAAAGAACTAAATGTTCAGATTTATAATATGTATTACCAAAAAAGTAAATTTGCCCTTATAGGCCAGTCAAATTGTACATTATAATCGCAAATAGTCTGCTAGTTCTGCTTTTTTCATATGTTAGGATCAGTACCAGTAGTGTAAATCCAGTTTTGCAACTTCGACAGACCTGTGCTAACTTTGGGGCGCTCGAAAAACCACGAAATTTTCGCACTTGTTTCGGTTTTTTCACTATATCTTCCAAAGTATGCATTTATAGAGAATACATGAACGATACATTTTTAAAGTAGTTTGAATTAACTACAATTTGAGCCCAAAACCAGCTCTGTAGGTCAAATAGAAGCCGAGATACAGCTCTTCAAAAGTTGATCGTTTTTTCCAAAAAAGTGAAGTTTACAGTTTTGACCAACTTTGGACCCAAATTTCGGTGGGAAATACTCATCCTACGACGAACGTCGAATCAAGAGAGGTTGTAGTAAATTTAATTACCTTTAATTTAAGCACAAAACGGCGTCTATAGGCCCAATAGTTTTTTACAATGTTCAAATAAACCAAAAATCGGGAAAACTGCAATTTCCAAATACTCGATCTGTTGAGTTCCCACGATGTACAGTGGGGTATATGACCGTGCCGCTTCGCTCATCATGGTGGTGGCGATGAGCCCCTGTGAGGTTTGGGTCCAACCCCGCTGAGTGGCATCTTTGTTCACCCCCAAACACTTCTGAACCTGGTGGTAAGTCCTGTACGAGTGAAAAGCCGCACCATCCTCAGTGGGAGGCAAACGGGCCAAGTCGAGTTTGCTTGAGGTGGTCGTTTTGATAAAAATCTTATACCGCAGAGTGTTGAGGGTATCCTCTTCTACCTCTCCTTCGTACAGAGCAACCAGACACTTTGCCCCTGCGTCCGCAACGGCTTGCTGGGTTGCGTCTGGACAGAGGAACACTTGGGCTGTGGGTTCTTCTGAATGACCATCCACAGCTTGTTTTTCCCATACCAGAAAAGGGCAGAGTTGGTATCACAACCGGTATCACAACTCTTGGGCCATTTTTATTATAGTCGACTCCTCGAACATCACCTCATTACCAATGTAATGAGGTGATGACGAAAACGGCCGAACGCCTCAGGCGGTATGGATCGCTCATTGGAGCGATCCATACCGCCTGAGGCGTTCGGCCGTTTTCGTGCTCTTCTCAGCCCCATCCTCAGGATATCCGTGGAATACCACGGCAACATTTGGTCCGAAGTGATTGAGGGTGTAGCTGACATAGCCTGCGACAATGGCCCCCACGGAGTCGTTCCTATTCCACGTCATCTTGTGCAACAGGTAGCCTCCATCAACGACGACAAAGGTGCTTTCTCCTACTGTGATGTTTTCGGCTAGTGGAGTGAAGGCAGAGTAAAACTTAGACTTGGTCCCTTTGCGCATACCGTCTTCTGTGAACAGAGACATGGGGAATGGAGCCAGCTCGTACTTGAAGTGTTCCTTCAAATCGTCTGACTTCTTCACAATGCACATACGCTGGAAGATGGTTAGTGGCTCTACTTCCACACGTTTGTCCCTAATAAATATAGATACTACTGGTACATCATTTTAGAAAATAATTTGTTTTAAGTTGCATAACACATTGAATACTCATTAAAATTATGTATATAAAATCAGTTGATTTAAAAATACTCCAACCAAGATTATAAAATTGGTATCACTGAATAATATATAAACCTAAACCTGCAAAGTATGAAGGTAAATCAATTGATAAATTGATAGTTCCATATAAAAAATAATGACACATTCATTGATTTTGAAATATCATCATCATCGATTTTGATATAATTGAAATATCGCATTACAAAGTTTTGGGAACGTTTAATTATGACTAGGAGGCACAGAGTATAGGAGGAACTAGAACTGCAGGAATGGTACATGTTAACGAACGTGAATTGCTTACAAAAATCATATCTCAGAGAATTGCTAATGTCCGGAAGTCCGCACTTTATGGTCATATACCCCAGTGTGCATCGTGGGAACTCAAGAGTATTTGAAAAATGCAGTTATCCCGACTTTTGGTTTTTTTGAACATTGTAAAAAACTATTGGGCCTATAGACGCCGTTTTGTGCTTAAATTAAATGTAATTAAATTTACTACAACCTCTCTTGATTAAACGTTCGTCGTAGGATGAGTATTTCCCACCGAAATTTGGGTCCAAAGTTGGTCAAAACTGTAAACTTCACTTTTTTGGAAAAAACGATCAACTTTCGAAGAGCTGTATCTCGGTTTCTATTTTACCTACAGAGCTGGTTTTAGGATCAAATTGTAGCTAATTTAAACTACTTTAATAGTGTTTCCTACATGTATTCTCTAAAAATGCATATTTTAGAAGATATAGTGAAAAACCCGAAATAAGTGTGAAAATTTCGTGGTTTTTCGAGCGCCCCAAAGTTAGCACAGGTCTTTCGAAGTTCCAAAACTAGATTTACGCTACTGGTACTGATCCTAACAATATATCAAAAAAGCAGAACTAGCAGACCATTTGCGATTTTAGCCCTTTCTTGTGTACGATTTGACTGGCCTATTATTTAGTCTCGAACAACTTTATTTAAAACGAACTTAGTACATACGCCTTCGCTAATTAGCACAATTATTATTAAATTAAAATACACATCCTTCGACGTTAAATATCTAACAATGTACTATGTATTCGTTATCTGGTGTCACGGATTTTTTTTATGGGATAGGAGGGGAAACGAGCAGGCGTGTCACCTGATGGTAAGCAACCAACGCCGCGCATGGACACCAGCAACACATATAGTGTTACTGTTGCGTTGCCGACCTTTAAGGGATAGGGGATGGGGAAGGAGGGTGGGCCTCCCGGTACCTCTCTCACCGAACGAAACGCGGCATGAGCCACTTTACGTCGGTCTTCTGAGAGGTCGTGGTATTTCACAGGTCGAGCCGGCCCATTCATGTAGCGAATTGCTTGGCTCTACCACTGTTAATGGTAATGATTAACTGTCGGATGGAGTTTCTTTTCTATTGGAGGAATTAAGAAAGGAATGGTAATTTAGGAGACAAAAATTATAAGCAAAGATTATTCTAAAGTATTTTTCATATTAAAAATAATTTATTACAACATTAATTCTCGGTGAGTTAACTAGATGTTTATAAATTAAAACAACTTTTAGGATTATATCGCGTTTATTTATTACCTATTTATTTCTTTATATTAAGTCTTAGAAATAGATGTTTATAATTGTTGCACTTCTATAAATGACGAAAATTCTCATATTAATGATCATTTAAGCTATCCACTACCTACTTCTATTGGTTTGTGTTAATTATGAACCTAGGTTATGTAACTTGCTAGGTACTTACATAAATGAGTGATAATATTGAACATATCATATATTCTCTCTGCCTACCCCGCAAGGGATTTGGCGTGAAGTTATGTATGTATATTGAACATGTATACAACGTATTTATATTAACAGTCTCGGTGGTCCAGTGGTAGAGCACACGGCTTCTGATCTAAAGGTCCGGGTTCGAATCCTGGCATTGGCTCAAACCAATGACTTTTCGAAATTGTTTTCGGAAGTTAAGTGTGATAAATATCGTACGACTGAAAACTTTGTGCCAGGTACGGCAATAGGTTCGCCACCTATTCCATTTGGGACGTAAACATAACGGCGAGACGAGGCTTAACAGCTGCTGCCTACACCTTCGGGTAACAAAAGGCGTGAAGTTATTTTATGTTGAAATGAATAAATAAACTGAGTGTAATTTAACTGTGGACGCAAGACGTCAATAATATTATCGTGAGATAACAGTGTCAAATGTTTGTTATTACTACATAAATTAATTTTGTTTATTGCAATACATATTTGACACAAAAACAGATAACAGATGGTCATTGTCTATTAATATTTGATGTGAAGAAGTCGACGTGAACTGTATAGAAGTGAATAAATAAAATATTGATTAATAAAATGTTGAGTTTAAAAGTGATCACAATTTCGTACTTATTCTGCGTTTTTGTGCTTCTCTACGGTCTTTGTCAAAGCAGGTCAGTAAGTAAATGTTAAAATTTACATTTCAGGTTTTAAGTACATAAAAAGGATATGGGCCAGGCATATTTTAGTGTGGTTTTACCCACTTAAAATTTAATTAGGTATAAAATTCGCATTTACCTTCAATGTAAAATATATCTATAAACTATGTAACGAAAAATACATATATATCTTTAAACCACTAGCGCCCAAAGGTGCTAACAGTGCAGTCTCATTTAGGACCTTGCAGTATCATCAGATCAGTAGCATACGCGGGGCACGATTTTGTCAGTCATCAATATTTATCATACTTTCAGAAAAGTTTTTGATCGGACGGAACATAAGACCGTGCAATCGAAAATCACAGTGGTTAAGCCATGAAAATAATATATACGTACCTATTACACCTGAGAATCTTCTGTTGAGCAATATTTTACATATAGCTGTCCTAGATATACTATTTACTCGGACCTGGGGTAGATAGGTTTCAGACGGAATTACGGGTTCATCTGTAAGATCAGGGTAACGCGGGAGGAAAGAATCGCCTCATTGCGAGTGCTGGGGTTAGCGCGCTGTCGCTCGCAGTGTCAACGAGTTCATTGCACATGTGCAATTGAGGTTGAACTCAACGGCGGGAGCTGTGGTGTAGCTGTAGGGACTGGATTTGTGTGTCTATGCGATATTTTGTGGGCGTGTGTTCGGTTCCACGCGCAGCAAGAGGCTCTGAGACCGGTCGGGCAAGGACCTTGAGGGAACACCTTAAGTGATGTGATCTGACGATTGGTTTGCTGATGGGGATCACATCTCTGGACTTGCTGGATAGTAAATAATGCGACTTTCGCTAATGGTTGCGGCCGATGAGTAGGTAGGTGCATGGATCTAGGTACATCGTGAGGTGAGAGCGCTTTACAGCTCCGGAACCAGCTGGCTACCGTTAGTCGATTGTACGTACCTAGTACAAATTGAAGTATAAGCTAGCCCTCGGACGTATCGCGCTATCAGCGGGCGTTAATCTGCGACGGAACCCAACCGGATATTGGGGAGCGGAGAGATTTACGGGGCAACTGTCCAAAAGAGTACCACCATCAAGAGTAGTGGGCGTCTGTTATAGCCTTATGCTCACAATAAACAAACAATATATGTTAGAAAAGGGTCCTATCCAAGTTGTCCAAGCCTCCACGCTATTGCGGCAACCTGAAGTTCTTGGTAGGGGAATGTGCTTAGGAGTGGCACTAATATTCTCTCCATACTATCCTATTCGGGTAAGTTCGTGAATGGTACGGAGGCTGGGTAAAGCTTGCTATATCGACTTCGAATGTAGGTACCTAGTACCTACTATCAGTGTGACGACATGAACGGGTCAAAAACCTGTGAACGTAGTCAACCTATCTACTCATTCCTCGTCAGCGTGTACTGGGTACATAAACAAAAGCTTGAAGGTTAAAAAATAAGTTATTTCAAATATCTACTTATTTGAATAAGGGGCCGTTCAATTATTACGTAAGCACTATAGGGGGGTGGGGAGGTCTTTGCTTTGCTTATTTTTGATGACATGGGGGTTAAGGGGTCCAGATGATGATTACGTCTTTAACAGCTATTAATTTTTACAAAAAAACTTAGTCCAATCGTGTAGTCTCTTGACTTTTTTAAAATCTTTCCTTACTTATGGGGGGAGGGGGTAATAAATAAGCTTTGCTTACTTTGGCTGACAAGGGAGGTGGGGAGGTAAATAATAGTAATAAATCTGCTTACATAATAACTCTAACTACTTATTTATGTACCTACCTACCTTAAACGCACATAGATAATAGATAGCTAGCAAAACTTATTTCTATACATGACATTAAAACAAACTTTAGGATTATATCGCGTTTATTTATTAATTTCCCGACGTTTCGAACTCTTTACAGAGATCATTTTCACGAGTGATGAACAAAAAGATGGTATCTGTTCAAAAGCTATTTTCATTGATACAGAGAGCACCCACTTTTTGGAAATAAAAATCAAAAAGTTGATGTTAAAAATATGATTTTCAGAGATTTCATTTTGACAGATCCTTTGTTTATCCTATGATTTAATAGGTAACAGTTCAACACAAATCATACAACAAAGGATCTGTACAAACCAAACTTTTTCTTTAATAAATACATCTTGTTAATTAATTAATTTTTGTTTCATGGTCTGATGTGGGTTACCAATAGTAAAAATCATATTTATAACATCAACTTTTTGATTTTTATTTCCAAAAAGTGGGTGCTCTCTGTATCAATGAAAATAGCTTTTGAACAGATACCATCTTTTTGTTCATCACTCGTGAAAATGATCTCTGTAAAGAGTTCGAAACGTCGGGAAATTAATAAATAAACGCGATATAATCCTAAAGTTTGTTTTAATGTCATGAACGTGATTCGCGAAAATCTTAGAGATAAATATTATTTCTATACATATTATGCTTAAGCGTACATTTGTTAGTCGTCGATATCTATTACACATTAGTTGCAGAAATTAATTCCTGTGAGCCTAGATACCATCTCGAGACCTCTGACCTAGAAGTCCTAGTGTTGAACCTCTAGACCATTTAGACTAAAGAGAGTTGGTGCTTGCATCATATATTAAGATCTATTTTTTCTTAATAAGTTTTACTAAACTATATAATAATAATCTAAACTAATTTCCAGTAATTGTTTAAGCAAATACCGGTTACCTACCGTAAAACTAGTCAGTTACTTAACTCTGATATATATGCAAAAATAAATAAATTATAGTTTGTTGCTATGTAGAAGTGTAACGAAAAAAGACCCGTATAGTTGAATATACAATCATTATTCGTCGTTTTTAGGGTTACGAAGCCAAAATGGAAATCGTTTCAATCGTATGCCACAAGGATTCGACTTTTAATTTTATATTTTTAAAATTATATTTGGAGTATAAAAGTTTGGCCACTGGTTTTTAGTAACGTTACATAGCAACGTTATATAACCTAAAATAATGCTTAATGTTGACATAGTTTATATCTGTTATCATTATACCAGTGATGTACCTAATTAAGTAAAGGGGTTAAATTAGCATTTTATTACAGTGACACGTAGCGTGGCAGAAAGGCACTTTATTTATAGGCACTATTTATAACTAAATTGGTACCTGATCCGTTAAAAGTTGGAAGCTTCAATAAATGACACAGTGTCTTTCTTGCCTTCGTTTATATGCAATTCATAAGGGAGAAATGCATTCGCTTCTAATTCAATGGGGAATTCTGAGATTTCTGAGCTTGGATTTCCGGCTCACATCAATTACTTTTTTGAAGTTACGCGTTTAAAATTTTGATTAATCACAAAATTGTGCCTGATGAATGGCAATAGGATTCCCACCTGCTCCATTTAGGACGTCCATCGAGTTGCGCGGCAGAAGACTCTAGCCCACACCTAATATGTAAAAGGAATCACGATTTATATAAAGCAGAGCTATACAAGAATTAGCCAGCAAAGCTTTGCTAGCTAACTTCCTTTCTTTGTGAGGTAGGTACTTAGTTAACTACAACTCAAACAACGAACTTCCTTAGAAGTGAGAAGTTTCTGTTGATCCTGAAAGGAACCAGAAGGGATTAATTTTAATGCACGGAATATGGTTCTTAACTTCTTAAACAAGACGGTTATGAATCTGTAACTACTATTTATGAGATTGAATCTTAAATTTAGATTATAGTTGTAGGTACCAACCAAAACTAAAAATCTAACTTGCCATTGCAAATTAATACCGGTTCTAAGTAGTTACCAATGTCATGACTCATGATTATATTATAGTTTAGTTTCGTGTTTTGCTCCGATCACGATATAATAGCGTGCGCGAACTTTAGACCAATAGGTACGTGATTCTTCATAAGTTGATATAAGAGTTAGGGTACGTCTCATAATTCATACCAATAATGATTCCAGAACTATTAATACAGAACATAAGAATTTTAATTGCATTTTGCTATACGGCTGTCATTACAATTTTTGAAATTCACTTGTGCTACGGTCATCTTTCTATATACATATCATGTAGGTATGACGATTGGAAGTATGTCCTATACATTTACTACCTATTCCTCTTCTGCCTAAGTAACTATAAATCAAGCTCCGCACTCTTTGATCAATCTGAGTTCTTACCCATTTATGTAACATGCGCGGATAGGTAGGTACCCAGTTTTTATTCGCGCCGTAGTGTGGCCTCGAACCTTTTCATGTAATATAGTAATAGTAGTATAGTACTAATAATATATGTAACCTTAAAATATGCTGTCTTAAATTTGAAACAAAACTACAACAGAGTTTAGTTTAAGTGATGTTAGGTAGGTACATCACTTATTTAGTATTTTATTGAGGAAGCAAAACCTACTCTGTAAACGTACTGCTGTAAAAGTAATCGTGATAACGTAAACCTAGCAACGCTAGTTCGTTCGTTATTATCAATCATCCCAACAGTTTGGTACAGTGTACCTACCTAATGTTCACGGACTTCACGGCGTACACCGCTCCATTCCCTTCGTGTGTTTTCGTAAATATTCGTACTGAACTAAACTAAATACATAAATAAAATTAAATAAATAGATAACATGGCTGTTAACACAAATGATTTCAATGATTCAATGGATAAATTAGAAAATCTAAACATACAAGAGGAGGACAGTTAAGTTTATAGCAGATTGTAAACCTAAATCATGCTTTAATACAATATAAATTGAAATAGATCGGTATATCGTTCCGATAAAATTTTTATTAAAATATTATATTAGTAAACAGTGATTTATAACCTAATCTACCTACTAGTTTATCGAGAGAATTCTATAATCGACATCCTACACGTCTTTAGCTCATCGTTATTAAGTGTAGCTGTGCTTTATTTAAACCTTTGTTTAACTTTATTTACAGTGATAATCAAGAAAATGATGGACAATATCTTTTTGATTTTACAAAGGACGCCGAAGTTGACGGATGGCAAGAGCAATCGGATACTGTGCGCGATGTTGGCATGTCCAAGGCAATATTTGTTATTCACAAGAACCTTGGTTTTAGAAGAGCTATATTTTTCGCATTGTTAAACCCTCAATTAAATGGTGCTGGTTTTGCTGGAATAAGAAATCTTCAAACATATAACCTAACCGGTCACACTAAACTACAAATTAAATGTAGAGGCCAGGGACAGTACAATGGGTTCAAAGTAATTTTAAGACATAAGGGATTGAATGACGAGCCTAACTATTCCTTTGAGCAATATTTCTTGGTAAGTATTTTTTGCCACAAATATAATTTAAGGCGCATATTCATATGTATTTTGAAGTATTTAAGTAATACTTACAGATTTATTTTCTTCTAGGCTCCCAAGGACGAATTTGCTATTCGGAATCTTAAATTTTCTGAGTTCAAAGCCTACTACAGGGGTAAAAGGGTAAACAATAACGAGACTTTGGATTTATCTCAAGTTACTAGCATCGGTTTACAAATGTATGGAGGAGTCTACCAACCAATAAAGCAGAAAGGTCCTGCTACCTTAGAAATTGACTGGATGAAAGCTGTTTAAATATTTCTACACAGCGTCACCGGCAGTATCCTAATATTGTGTTATATTTTATTAAGAAGACCACATAGCTTAACAAAACTGCTCTTTAAACATATTTAGGCATTTATTTGTAAAATAAAAGCGTATATAAATTTAATTATAAAAATCACAAAATTTTTAGTCACCTAAATTGTTATTGAAAGGGTGAAAACGAACAGGTCACCTGGTTTTCAGCGACTAGTGCCGTCGTACATCTGTAGCATCGAGAGGGGTCCAAATGGGCTAAGGCTTCCTTTAGGCGAGGGATAAGCACCTCTCTGACGCAAAGAAATGCGGCGTGATTCTTTTTTTTGAGTTCATAGATCTCACAGGTTTTAACGGTACACACGTATATTAAAACATATACTTGGTTAAAATGAAACAAGATTGAAAAATAATATCAATGTGGCACTGAGAAAATTACGAAGAGTATGTGCTTTATTTTGTTTATCTATGTAGATGATACCATTGATATAGAGAAACATATTTGTATACGGCAAAATAAGTTAGTTTGTCGTAAACATAAAAGCTGGTAAAACTGCCAGTATTTCCTGCTTACAATTTAGACTCAAAATCTTTGGAAATAGCACCCTGCTTGGAAATCAAGAAGTCGCGGCTTCGAATCCTGGCTCGCACAAAGACTTAACGAAATTATTTACGAAAGATAAGTGTGATAAATATCATGGACTGAAAACTGTGCCCGGTGTAGTAATAGGTTCGCCACCTATTACATTTGGGACGTAAACATAACGGCGAGTCGAGTCTTAACAGCCACTGCCTACACCTTCGGGTAGAAAAAGGCGTGAAGTTATGTTATTACCAAGTAGCAAGCGCGATATGTGCGGGTCGCGGCAGTAGGTGGACGTTAGACCTGAATTTCATCGCGCGGTCAGGTTATTAAATAAATATACATACCTGGACATAACATGACAAATGTGCATGTGTGATATCACACAATCTTATCACTAGATTGTCTTATTTCTGCATTCTCCTTGTTCAGACTATTTTCAATACATGCACCCCGATACCTTGTGTATAATTTATTGTACTGTTTGTAATAAATATGTATAATTTATTGTAAAAAAAAAAACTTTAATGTCACCAAGTATTTAAATGTGTTGAAATATAATTACATTTAACAACTTATTATGTTTTCAATGAAGACTTGGAATTTTAGGTAATAATAACTTTATTATTCAGAATTAGGTCATCACTAAAAATCAATCCATACACACTCAACACCAAAACTAGAGTTCTTATAAAATAAATGCTTAACGTTGTCTTCATCGTTGTCGGGACGGCAGTAAAAGTGCGAGTGCAGTCATCGCGTCAGGGAACAGTGAATGATAGTTAACGAGTGGCACATATGCTGCGGTAATTACCCGACCAGCAAACCATCGGCCGTGTAATGTATTGACGGAGGCGACCGCTGTTGCTATTGTAGGACACTTGCAGTATACATTCCCTTGAGGAGAGGCTTTATCTACATACACGTGTAACACTCCTCCATGCTTATTACATTCACTAATTACATCATCTCTTATTTCTATGTCCCAATTTGGGTTAGTTTCACTGTAACAAAAAAATATATATATATATTCCAGTAAGTTTTGCAAGTTCTTGACATTTTTTGGGAAAGATAAGGTTGCAGAATATTTAAAAATTTGGATTTAAAAATACTTACGAAGTTGGATCAAACATATTATTGAGCATAAAACATTGTGTTGCAATTGGTGGTGCAACTTGTGGCTGTGGTGCTACAAGGGCTGACCCAGCACCCATGAGTACTGATGCTGCTGCTGGCGGTATCTGAAATCAAGTACGTACGTCATTGTATGTACTACATTGTATTGACTAAGTGTGGGGTTGACCCACCCTGAAAATCTCTATACAGCATAGAATTAATGAATTATAAGTTCACCATGGAATTAATAATTTTGATTTGAAGTTAATAATAGTAATTACAGAGTTCTTTCATAGTCAAGAGTGCTAGAAATAAAATGAGAATTAATGCTAATAATTTCCTTGTACGTCTGAGAATTCTATTTAAAAATACCTCAACTAACATATATTAATTGTATGTTTAAATAGTGAAAAATGATATTATAGCTTCAAAATATGTAAAAAGAAAAAGAAGTAACAATTTGAACATAAACTACATTTTAAAATGAAATTATACCTGCAGTCCTGTTCCTTCTGCCAATTTGAACATTAGTTGTAACCTTCCAGTAGCTCCCAAATCTATACCGGCCCGATCTAGCTCATCTGCATCAAACCGTGTACTTGAACCACCATCAGTTCTCTCAGTAACATTGCCAACTTTCATTGGTCGCCCTGCCAGTTCGAATCCATTCAATTGTTCCATTGCTTTCTTTGCATCAGCAGCATGGTGAAACTAAAACATTTAAAGGATGAGTCAAGTTAAATGGCACAAAATAAAAATGAGTGTTATAAAATATTATAACACATATAAATTTCTTCCCATAAGAAAATAATTGAATAAGATTGTCAATAATAAAAATATGGGCACACTTGTAATACAAACATTCATGAAGTTGGCTTCCTAAATTTTATTTATAAGCCATGTGTGTCCTTTAGTTGGTTAGAAAAAGCCAAATTAATGAAAAAATGCAATATCCTTATCATGATTTGTATGATGTGCTCAAAGGTGTTATAAAACAGTGTTAATTTCCAAAGCACGCTAATATTTACATTACACTTACCGTCAAAAAACCATAGCCCTTGCTTTTTCCTGATTCAGGATCTGTCATAAGTTGTATGTGATCAATCTTTCCAAAGGGTTCAAATATCCCGCGTAACATATCTTCAGTAATATTAAAGTGTAAAGAACCCACATACAGTCTTGTTGGTCCATTACTAGTCTTTGGTGCTAAGTTAGGCAAGGTATTTCCAACTCTATTCTTCTCAGCTTGAGTATGCTGTACTATGATGGGAACTCCAAGCAATTTTTGTCCAGTCAATCCCAGAGCCTGTGAAGAAATGTTCTTTTATAGTTATACTAGTTGACCCCGCGAACTTTGTTGCGCGTAAATAGTTAATAATTAAGTATGGCGTTGTGGCTTATCCCTAAGACCAAACTTTTTCATATGTTTAATAGTGTAGTACATTATTCTGATTTATCGCTTACGAGTTCAGCCAGCGTTTGCAATTAACCTCCGAAATCTCAAAAATTATCACTCTTTCATAACTACATCGTACATGAATTACAGATAAAATTACCCTGTTAACACCCTCTATCTAATAAAAAAAAAACCGCATCAAAATCGGTTGCATAGTTTCAGGTATAAGCATATAAGAGTGCAGACAGCAGAAAGCGACTTTGTTTTATTTATGTGATCATAGTTATTTCAAATAATAGAAAATCATTGAGGTCAGACTGAAATTGAACTTACCAATGGAACAGACTCAGCATCTTTGAATTCAATATAAGCTATACCCTTAAACCGTCTAGTCTTATTGCATGTAATTAATCTAACATCTCTAACTTTGCCTACTGAAGAGAAAAATTCTTCAAGATCCTTTGCTCTAATACGTTGAGATAATTGCATACAAAACACAGTGCGAAGATCTCTCTCTTCAGGAGGTAAATCATCTAGTTTTGGTTCTAGTCCCCTTGATTTTGAACGGTATTCAGTAGCTGGGTCTCTTTCTTGAGTTTTCTCTCTATGCTGTACAATAGCCTCATGGCTACTGCGATCCCGATCCCGGCTACGTTCCTTATCCCTGCTCCGTCTTTTTTCTTTATCGCGTTCACGTTCCTTCTCGCGATCCTTATCCCTGTGACTGCGTTCACGTTCCCTGTCTTTGTCTCTTACGTCCTTATTCTTATCGCGATCCCCACGATCACGACCACGATCTTTATCACGTTCGCGGTCACGATCCCTATCCCGTTCTTTGCGGTCATCCCTGTTACGATCTTCTCTGCCTCTATCTTTTTTGTCATCCCTGTCTCTTGATCGGCGACCATCCTTTTCTCTTGATCTCCTTTTGTCTCTTGATCTGCTACTTCTACAAAGAAGAAATAGAATTGTAGATTACAATTGTGAATTGTAGATTAGATTACAAATGTGTTCTGGAGGAAGTGATGTCAGGAGCCTCAAAAATCGACGCGCTTGCATGAAAAGAGTTATGAAAGTCAAAGAAGCAAGTGAGGCGTGTAAGAATCGTGTCTTATGGCGCTCGTTTTCTCTCTGCCTACCCCGCAAGGGATTTGGCGAGAAGTTATGTATGTATGTGTATGTGTATTAAGGATATGTTTATTGTTGTTATATATATTTTTGTTTAATTCGCCGACAACCATTTATCTACTTTCTTTATTTCCATGAAATGGTTGTCCGGAAGAAATTGCCTTGAGGGATAGGACCGCCAATTGTATAAATTTGTGTTGTTTATAATTCGATTGTTAATATCACTATTTTAAGTACAATAAAGAGTATTCTATTCTATGTAATTCTTGTTTGTAAAACTTTGTGTTTTCTTCTGATTCTTGATACTTTTGGGATGAGTTTAGGCTTCACAGCCGCTGTCACATCTCCAAGAGGCAAGAAGTTATATAATTTGTTAACCTTCTCTCTTATTCTAATAATATTTGATACTAACATGAAAATTAAAAGAATAAGTAATGTAAATTAAAAGAGCTAATACATGTCAAAAACAGTTTAGATGTTTAGGACTCACCTTCGACTGCCATCTCGATCCCTTTCTTTGTGCTTATCAGAATACTTGTCCGATCGATGCTTTGAAGAGGAAGTGTTATCCTGTCACACAAAGCACAAGGTAGAAGCAGCGCCACAGCAACACACGCCGAGTGAATAAATAAAAATTGCATTAGTTATTTTATAACAACAACATGGAGAACATCTGCAGTATTTCAGCAATGACATATATATTACTATGTCACTGATGAAATCGCACAAATGTAGACAGTTTTCACTTTGCCTAGGCTACTGTAGTCTGCTGGCTATGAACCAGGCAATGTTCATCCATGTCATGGTAGTCGTGATGCCCTGGTTCTAAACTTACCGTTCATAAAACCACTGACAAAGGATGCACACAGCGCTAACATCACACACGGATACTTCTGCAAAAGATTTACGACCCATCAGCGCATGGCCTTTTTTAAAAATAACGCTCTATGAAAATTCTATTCTTGACTTGTATTATATCATTTACAATGTTAGGATGTGTTCATTGTGAATATAAAAAAAAAAATTAGGTAAGTATAGTAGTGGATACCTCTCTCTTTGTTCAGGTCGGTGAAGTAAGCTCGACTATTACCACAAAGTTCTATAAATATAAGAAATGATACTCAAATGTAATTTTGCTTTATATTGATACCAGTTATTGTTCAAAGGTGTAATAAACTTATTCATTATCTTTGAGTGCAAATTAAAAAGTAGTTTATGACATCTTTGAACAAGAATAAAACCTAAAAACCTTCATATTATAAAGCTGACCAATAAATTTATCATTTTTTTAGTTTCATAAAAACCTAGAATCAAATCTATAAAATAAATTCCCCAGTTATAATTACATAATATAGAGAATAAATGAGATACAAATCTATAAACAGTGTAATGATAGTTGTTACAATATTTCAAAATCATTAAGTTAGATTTACAAATAATTAATCATTTGCATTAATTTATTTTGTAATGCTGAAATTCACAGCTCAAACATAACATAGCCTAATACAGTTCTAAAGGTATTATAATTTATATAAAATTTCTAGAACTTACCGATTTAATATAAGGAGCTTCTAGCATGGCTTCTACATCCAAATCTTCAGCCATTCTGAAATCAAAAATATTTTGAATTTTACATTCCATAGACATTTTAATTATTAATACAGATTTAATTTTACTATACTCTGTCCACATTAAGAATGGTTTTTTGACCGCCAACTGACAAAATTGGTGATGTCCAAAAGTAAGATTGTTCATACCATTTAATCGATTTATTAAATCTAATCTATCTAATATATAAGTCTCGAGTCTAGATGTGCGTAATTGAACTCCTCCGAAACGGCTTGACCGATTCTCATGAAATTTTATGTGCGTGTCGGGTAGGTCTGAGAATAGGACAACATCTATTTTTCATCCCCCTAAATCACAAGGGTAGCCCACCCCTCAATTTTTTTTTAAATTTTTCGACTTATTTGTTTCTTATTTTTTTTATAAAACGGGATACAAAAATACATGCAACCCTAAATTTTCAACCCCCTACGATCAACCCCTATTTTTTAAATTTTATTTTTCGGCAAGACAACGTTTGCTGGGTCAGCTAGTTTACTTATACAAATTAACAATTTTTTCTGTTGTTCATCAATGACGACTTCATTTCAAGGATATGTATGTATTAGAAAGCAGTTATTTCGATATTATAAACAGACACTTCAATTTTATTTATATGTATAGATGACTGATCTGACAGTGTTGTGGGAGGCTCAGGGTGGTTTCAGAAGCGGAAGAGGGTGCATGGATCAGATTTTTTCTCTCCGCAACATCGTGGAGAAACAACTGGCTTTTAGCCGGAAGGTTTCCTGCGGTTTTGTGGATCTCGAAAAAGCGTTGGACAGGGTGTTACGGAAGGATCTGTGGGACATACTCCCGGGCTACGGGGTGAGCGGCGCACTGCTGCGCGCCGTGCAGTCCACTTCTGAGGGCTGCACAGCGTGTGTGCGTGTTGACGGCGACTTGTCGCCCTGGTTTGACGTCAATATCGGCGTCAGACAGGGTTGCGTGCTGTCCGCTCGGCTGTTCATTCTGTACCTGAACAGATGTCTCCAGAGAGCGAGATCGACGAATGTAGGGATGCGAATGAGTGATCTAGTTGTGAGCTGCCTGCTTTACGCAGATGACGCCGTGCTCTTAGCCGAATCGGCGTCTGATCTGCAAACACTAGTCACTATTATGAAAGATGATTGTTTGATGAAAGGATTACAATTGAATGTGATGAAAACGAAAGTTATGGTGTTTGAAAGGGAGGAATCCAGAACGGATGCAAGGATAATGGTTGACGATGTAGTGCTAGAACAGGTGAATGAAATCTTATATCTTGGATGCGCTTTTAGCAGGGATGGAAGGTACACCGCTGATGTAGAAAGAAGAGTAGCGTTAGGAAATAAAGCAAATGGGGCGTTGGGCGATTTTTGGGCGCAAAAGATATTAGCAGAAAAGCCCAGCTAGCAATTCACAATGCAATACTGATCCTAACGCTAACTTATGGAAGCGAGAGCTGGGTATGAAAGTAGGTTAAACGCGGTAGAAAAGAGGACATTGCGCAAAATCTGCGGAGTGACCCTCGCTGACCGCGTGGAAAACAAGGTTATAAGGAAGGAAGTCGGATTGAAAGAGAGTGTCGGTGTAAAAGTAACAAAGGGCATGCTCCAATGGTTCAGACATGTAGAAAGGATGGATAATGCAAGATTGACTAAGCAGACAGTGGTACAGTGGTAGAGCCAAGGAGTTCGCTGCAAGAATGGGCCGGCTCGACCGGTGAAATACCACGACCTCTCAGAAGACCGACATAAAGTGGCTCATGCCGCGTTTCGTTCGGTGAGAGAGGTACCCAGCGGCCCACCTCCCTTCCCCATCCTTTCCTATCCTTAAAGGTCGGCAACGCAACAGTAACACTATATGTGTTGCTGGTGTCCATGGGCGGCGTTGGTTGCTTACCATCAGGTGACACGCCTGCTTGTTTGCCCTCCTATCCCATAAAAAAAAAGCAGATATACGCAAAAGCAGATAGATGTAGGAGTCGGCCTAGACTCACATTCCATGACCATATAGAACGTGTTCTGGAGGAAGGTGATGTTAGGAGCCTCAAAAATCGACGCGCGTGCATGAGAACAGTTATGAAAGTCAAGGAAGTGAGTGAGGTGTGTAAGAATCGTGCCTTATGGCACTCCATTCTCTCTGCCTACCCCGCAAGTTATTTGGCGTAAAGTTATGTTGTTGTTGTATAGATATAAATAAAATTGTTAAACTAGCATTTATCTCTATCGATTATATATTTCTGTGGCTGTATATTTTTTTGGCTCATCACTAAGTGGGCGGTACCCTTTCATGAAGTAAATTATTTTATGTATGAAATTTTATCCCACACAATACGCAAGTTCATGGGCATGAGCTGTCAAAAAACCATTCTTATCGTGGATAGAGTATAATTAAAAGACTGTAGGAGAACTTAAAATATTGAAATAATATTTTAAAGATTTTTACATGTTAATATGCTTTGTCTCTTTTTCTTGAGTTACAAACTGAATTTATTATTTATAGTCTGTTTAACCATGTGTGCAATATGAAAAACACACATCTATTTAACCACTGGGCTACATGTAACTTTCCTGTTTGTTCAAAATTTTATATTAATACTTCTTGTTTTTCCTACAGTGCTGGTATATTCCCTACAACAGTTATCAATAAATGGACTATGTAATAATAATTTATTTTATTAATTTGATCAACAGCTCTTTACATTAGAACTATCAAATTCATACTATGTATATACTATCAATCATTCTACAGTTTATAATAGGTAGATGGATTTCTAAATAGTATGGTGATGGTCACATATGACTGTTGCCATTGTGGAAGTTCATCATGAGTCATAAATAACTTAAATTGGATCCTCGGAAGCTCGGATATAAATTGATTAAATAAACATATCGAAATATATTTACTTGATAACCAGGAGTAATTTATAAGCCTATTTAAACACTTCAATTATTGGAATCTTGAAGGAAAAAGATAGCGAAGATATGAAATGAAGGGAACCGAGCATTAGCACATCCTAATGAAAAATCAAAGCATGAATTTATCGGGCGACTAAAGGCACACAGGACAAAGCTACATACATAATTAAAATACTACGTTTAACAATTCACTCTAGAATTTCAAAGAAACGACACAGACTTTAGTGAATCAACATAAAAAAATACACACGCTCACAAAATGGCGTCAATGCTTTGCTGTTCAAAATTCACTTACCTGATAGTTTGAATGAGTAGGTACTTCAAAACTTGTGATAATAAACTTGTATTTATTAGATAACCTAATTTATAGACTTTATAGAGAAACTAAAGTGATAAGTTCCTTTCTCGAAAGTTTTACGTTACCCCAAAATCCTAAAACGACCTAAACCTGTTACCCCCTACTAGTAGTAGGGACACGAAAAAAGTATCGATACTTTGTGGAATCGAGTACTTTACCTTTCGATACAGATACTTTTGTACTCGATACTTTTACTCATTCAGTACTTTTCAATAAGTATCGTATCGAATAAACCTCACACAAATTTGGGGACAATCCCCAAATTTAAGAGTAAAAAGTAAGATGGAGGTCATTTTAAAGGTGTTTAATTTTTAGGGGTAATTTTAACTCAATCATCTATTTATTTTTCGAAACAAAATGATTTACTAATTGAAATTTTTGATACTTTGAAAAAAGAGTACTTAAGAGGTTTTTGTGTGAAATATTGTACTAATTTTTTTTTTATAGGTTTAATGATATTTTAATACTCAAGTTATTCATGTTTGTTCTCTATCAGCTGACTGATATTGATGTCGTGACCTATGCGCATTAGAGACTAGGTCTGAGTCACAGAACAATAGTACTCCTATCGAAGTCTTAGTGGTCTTTCTCACTAACATTGATAAACTAACGTGTACGCCACACGTTAGTTAGGGACACGGTACCAAATATAAAGTATCGATACTGTACTCACGAGTAGTATCAAAAAAGAGGGCAGGGCCTACGCCACGTAGGTCTTGATACTTTGAGGTATCGATACTTTTCTTTCAATACTTTTATGAGTATGATACTGCAGGTCCTGCCTGAGAAAAACTCAACGAGTACTCGATACTTGATGTTATCGATTATTTTACGACTACTATGTTTTTTCATTGATACTACTTATGAGTACAGTATCGATTCTTTCTATGCGATACCGAAATCCTCATTAGATCTTTACTGACCTTGAGAAAAGTATTCGATACTTTGCAGTATCGATACTTTCACAGGGCCTACGCCGTGTAGGCGCTGCCTGAGAAAAACTCAAAAAGTACTCGATACTTTGAGTTATCAATTTTTTTACGTGAACTCTGCTTTCTTATCAATACTACCTATGAGTACAGAATCGATACTTTCTATTCAATGCCGAAATCCTCATTAGTTCTTCACTGATCATGAGAAAAGTACGCGATTCTTCGAAGTATCGATACTTTCGCAGAGCCTACGCCGTGTAGGTCTTGCGGGGCCCTGATTGAGAAACACTCATAATGTACCCGTTACTATGAAGTATCGAATCTTATACGAGTACGATGTTTTTTATTGATAGTACTTATGAATACAGTATCGATACTTTCTATTCGATACCGAAATCTTCCTTTGACCTTGACTGACCTTGAGAAAAGTACTCGATACTTTGAATTATCGATACTTTTATTCGATATTTTTATGAGTACGATACTTTTACTTCGATACTATTCATGAGGACAGTATCGATACTTTCTATTCGATACCGTGTCCCTACCTACTAGCAAAGCAATGTGCCTACTCACTTCCCATTTTCGCACCTTCAAAAATATATCTCCCTAAAGGCCATAACAAAAACTTCTAAAATCCCCATAATTACAAGTGCTTCCCTACCAAAAATATTCTTATTTTGAAAACAAAAAAATAATATTTTAAAATAAATACTCATCAAAAATAGTAAATTTGTGACAATTAATAAATTATTTGCCTACAAGCATTGACCTATATGATATAGACTTGTAGTAACCTTCTCAAAGTGTGACCACTGACCATAAGTCTACAGGCTTATGCGAAGCTTATGTCAATTCAGTCATCTGTCAGACGCGAACCGAATAACAATAGGTACAAAATGGGTAAATGCGTAGTAAAAGAGTGCGATTCAAGATCGGAAACCCATAAGAAATTAACCGGAATTACTTTCCACACGTAAGATTAATGTTAACATTAATATTAAAATACAGTAAAATAGATAAAATGTTGAATTTTCATAATTAGCTTCAGTGATACCACTAAAAACTTAGTTTTAGTTTCCCACATTTGTGGGAGAGTTATTAATTTATGGAAAAGGAGATTTTAAATATTTTTTGTTATAATAATAACGCTGCAGGGTGCCTAAATTTGCAGCACGCCGTGACAAGTGGGTGAAAATTATCCGATTGCTGAGAAAAGAAACTGACTGGCTACCTGCACCCGGGAGATCATTTATCGTCAATTCAAGTTGATCATTCGCTTTTTTTAACAGTGGTAGAGCCAAGCAGTTCGCTGCATGAATGGGCCGGCTCGACCGGTGAAATACCACGACCTCTCAGAAGACCGTCGTAAAGTGGCTTATGCCGCGTTTCGTTCGGTGAGAGAGGTACCCGGAGGCCCATTCCCCCCTTCCCCATCCTTTCCACCCCTATTCCTTAAAGATCGGCAACGCAACAGTAACACTACATGTGTTGCTGGTGTCCATGGGCGGCGTTGGTTGCTTACCATCAGGTGACACGCCTGCTCGTTTGCCCTCCCATCCCATAAAAAAAATAAAAAATTGTTTCTAAGACTTTCGCGAATCCCACCCATTGATCAAAACAACCTTTAGGATTATATCGCGTTTATTTATTATTTATATATATTTATTTTCGTGAAAATGATCTCTGTAAAGAGTTCGAAACGTCGGGAAATAAATATATATAAATAATAAATAAACGCGATATAATCCTAAAGGTTGTTTTGATCAAAAAAAAAATTAATAAATGCCATAATATTCACGCAGACTTATAAAAAAGAGACTAAAAGGCAATTTTATACAAAACTTATGTTACACAGCGGTGTATGATCAATAATTCATCTGCCTAGCTTTTTCCCAATTATGTTGGGGTCGGCTTCCAGTCTAACCGGGTGCAGCCGAGTACTAGTGTTTTACATGGAGCGACTGCCTATCTGACCTCCACAACCCAGTTGCGTGGGCAACACAATCCCCCTTGGTAAGTCTGGTTGTTAGACTTTCTGGCTTCTGACTACCCATAACGACTAGCAAAGATGTTTAAATGACAGCCGGAACCCACCAACTTAACGTGCCTTCCGAAACAGGGAGGAACTCGTCATGATAAGATGGTCACCCATTCACGGACCGACCGCGCCAAGCGTTGCTTAACTTTAGGGACCGTACCCATACTACGTGACCCGTTTGGGGGGGGGGGGGGGGGAGCGGAGTCTTTAAAATACTACGGTTAGGTTACACCTTACCTACAGCGCTTTAAATCGCTGCTCTAAGGCAGGTGTACATAATTAGGTACAGATGAGTGTGATCCAATTTTTTTCGGAACAGCTGATCTGGTACGGAGTACACAGAGATCGTTGATCCATTCATTATTTCAGTTATCTTGTAATACATCTGATAAGAAATTAATAAGTAATAGTAAAATATTGAATTTATATTTATTAAATATTTTTACGAGTACATGGCTTGAAAAAGTTGGGTAAAATTTCGCATGGGCTGGCCACCCCACACCGCCATTGCAAATTTATATTGCCATCTTTGTCTAATCAAAGTGACGGCAATGTATTTGACATTTGTGTGACTGAGATAGATATATGTTTAATTTTAAATGTCTAGTGGTTTCAAAGCTACGTCATTGCATCTAAAAAGTGGACACACATTTTTTGACGCATTTGTATGAGGTTTGCTCCTCTTGTATATTTAACTCAGTGCCTACAAGGGCCATTTGTTATTAACAAGTATCGAAAATTTCGCCTAATAAATCAATTTATTCAGCTGAGTTCAGAAAATCGTATGATTATTTAAGTTACGTTTAGAAATCCATCAAAATAAAACTCCTTTGAAAACATCTGATCTTACATTTTTCCCTGAATTTGATTTGAAAACCTATAAGATTTAAGCTATTTTCATTGATACAGAGAGCAACCACTTTTTGGAAATAAAAATCAAAAGTTGATGTTTAAAATCGTCGGAAAATAAATAAGAATAGGTAATGAATGGACGCGATATAGTCCTATATGGTTGTTTTAATGTTATGAATGTGATTCGCGAAAATCTGATAAATAAATATGTTAAAAATCCTATTACGAAATAACTCGAATTAAAATATTCTAACTAATGTTGCAGCTCGAGTTTGGGTAACTGAATATGAAAAAAAAAACCTGAAACTCGGAAATGTTGATTAGTAATCTCAGATTTTATTCTGATAATTCTGATATTGTCAACTTTGGTCTGTTTAGTTTATTGACCTTAGACCTTGGAATCTTCAAGAAACGAGCCTTTTCGGCCTTTTCCCATCTTAAAGGCTGGCAACGTCGATGTGATGCTCCTAGTATTGCAGATGTCTTTGGGCGGCGGTATTCACTTTCTATCAGGCGACCCGCAAGCTAGTTTGCCCTTTTCTAGTTTAAGAAATAATTCATATTTTATTTTAAATTTGGTAGGTCAGTTTTATTTGTCAGTTATCCCTCAAAGTGTCTTTCTGCTTTAAAAGTGTTCTTATTAGCCACCAAAAAGGTAAAAAAGTCAACCACGGAGCGCCACCAGGCACGACATGATACATATCTCACATTTCCTCTGACACTCTTGCATCATCTATGCACAGAAATAAAATTGAAGTGTTTATTTGTAACTAGCTGACCCGGCGAACTTTGTTCTGCATCAAAAGTAAAAACTGCTGTCAAGCTATGCCAATACTGCAATATCTTCGAAAATATTCGTTTAAATTGCATGCTATAAAGGTCCAGGATCATCTATATTACATGCACAATCTATGTAAGACACTTAATTGGATGAAAATTAATGCTGTAATATTTAAAATTGCTTCGTAAATAGGCCATTATTTATCGTAAAAAGTAAAAAGTTAAAATGGTCATTGTGGGTTATCCCTAAGAGATAGACATATGGCCTCGCGGACTTTTTTGTAGACCTTTTAAAGGTGTATAATAATGTAGTACATTGTTTTGATTTATCACTTAAGGGTTCAGGCGTTTGCGATTGAAGTTCTAAATTTTGAAAATCATCACTTTTCTTACTACACTATACATGAATTATTATAGATCAAAACCACCCCGTTGACACCCTTTAGCTATTAAAAAAAACCGCATCAAAATCCGTTGCGTAGTTTTAAAGATATGCGCATATAAGCGGACAGACAGCAGAAAGTGACTTTGTTTTTTACTATGTAATGATATTGAAATAACTCAAATAAATGCTTTCTACATGCATTCATATGAATAAATTTACGGTACATTCACTAAAATATCATTTTTTGTCTGTGTGCCTGTTTGTTCCAGGTAATCCTTGAAATGGCTGGACCATTTTGGCTATTTTGATACTTTTATTGACAGCTAGCTGGTGTAGTACGGAGGTAACTTAGGCAACTTTTTTGTTTTAGGAAATAAAATCATTTCTTTATGGCTTCCAAGGCAAAATAAAGTACGCCGGATCAGCTAATCGATAAGAAAGGATAGAAATTCTTTAATGGCCCCAACATTTTTCAAAAACAAAACACGCACGCACATAGATATAATAATAGACCCGAAATCGGTATTAGGAAATTTTGAAATCATTACCGCCATCCCTAATTTTTTGACATCTGTAATAATCTGTAATCGTTAAAAAAATCATCTGTGGACTGTGGCATTCTGTGGTCGTCTGTGGAGTGTGGATATTTGTATGCGGGGTAGGTTGATAACTTAAACTCATTTTTCATTAGATTCGTTCTAACGTTTGAACTTGGTGTTATTGTGTTTGTAAATATTCTTGTATGGAAGAATCTTTATAATAATAAATTTTGAACTAGCAGGTATAGTATGCAGTGTAAGAATTAACATAGCTAGGTCATAGCTACATGACAGACGCCATCTTGTACCCATGTGTTTATTATTATTGTAAAATAGGCCTCTGCAGTCATAAATTGGGAATCTATCTGTTGCAAAAAAGGTTTAACTTGTTTGTAAAAGATCAATTATATTATTGAGTCTGTAGGTCTTTAACTTGTCTTTCTTGTTTTTTTTTCTGTTAGTTTATTTAATGAAAAAATCGTCATTTTTATCAATTTCTTTTCCATGGTAATCTTATCAACATTTCGTAATTATAATCTTCAAATTTCAGATCAAAGATGACTACAGCAGCCCGACCAACTTTTGATCCGGCCCGAGGTGGCCAAGGTCGCGGTGAGAAAGATTTAAGTGCCATATCTCGACAATATTCAAGTAGGGATCTTCCTGGACATACTAAACTGAAATACAGGTATTAAAAATTAATACTAGCTTATTATCAACTGCCCAACGATTATAAAATCTTTATTTAATTGTTGTTTGTTGTTGTACAAGCATAAATTTGGATAAATGTCAATGAAACAAAATTTCCCAGTATTTTGTATCTTTTCAAGTGTAATAGTATTGTTAACAAAGAAATTATTGATTAAATTATGTAATTCAGTACCATTATATAACTACATACAGTGTAAACTCTTTATAACGAAACTCGAGGGACTGAGCATTTTTTGTCGTTATAGAGAGTTATCGTTATATGGAGTGAACAAAAAAAAACGCCTTCCAACGTCACTTTTCTTTTCTCCCTTTTCAATCGCACGTATCACACAAACTTTTTCGTCAACACTAATCGCTTTCCGTTTACTGGCCATGTTAACAGTTTCAAAGTAGGTTTACGACTGATAATACGATAGGTACCCAATATGCTTGGTCGAAGACCATCACTTCCTAGAAAACAATGCGTCATACTGCACGTGTACAAGGCAATTTAGGATAACAAAAGCTAGACCGACCTCGGATGTTTCGGAGCTTCAAAGTCTTTTGTTACCTGATAACATAACATAAACAATAATACCGATAATAAATATTTACTGTCTACAAATATGAACATTTCTTCATAATAGAGAATGGCGTATCGCTATAAAGAGTGTTTCAATATGTGAGTTTTAACGCAAACCAACCAACTTGGGCTCACTCCAACGTTATAGGGAGTTTATCGTTATAAAGGATAACGTTATAAAGAGTTTACACTGTATATTAAATAACATACTAATTATATAAGCTACCTGACAGTAGTTAATGCCACTTTGTAAAATAATGTTGCCAAATTTAAAGTAATAGTGATGCATTCAGTTCTTATTCAATCAGATGAATGAACAATGACTGAAATAGTTAATCATCTCAAATTATACAAAACACTAAGGCCCGTAAGATCAATCATAGTTAAAACTGTCGATTTTCTAAACTATAGTCAATTTTAATCTAGAGTTTAAACCTGCCTCGTAAGATCAACAGCGAAATGGACATAGATTACGTAAACTAAGTTTAGTTTTCGACAGATGGCAACATTTGGTTATCTAATGTCCATATTTCGCTCATCATTCACTCTTTTGTACATTGTCTGTGGCATATTTCGTGAAAAAAACTCTTTTTCTCTTTCTGTTATGAAGTTTTATAGTGTGAACATAGATTTAAGAAAAATAGATCGGCAATAGTCACCCAAACAACGTGACCGAAAATGGGTTGTTAATGTGTGAGTGACTTACGGGGCTCGTGGCGCATTGGTAAAACAACCGGCTGCAGCACTGAGGTCGGGGGTTCGATTTTCGCCCGAGTACAAATATTTATGACAAACATTAATATTTGTGCGGCGTCTGGGTGTTTTTCTATGTATTATAAGTATTTATTTACAAAAGAAAAGTATATATGTATTAGTATCCGTTCTCTAGTAACCATAGCACAAGCATTTAGTTGCTTAGTTTGGAACTGGCGCTGTGTGATTTGTGTCCAAGATATTATTATTATTATCAATGTGTTCTAAGGGAAAATGGAAAAGCTAGAAGAATGGGCAGCAGCATTCTTTCTCAAGACACCACAGCCTACTGCGATCGCCAACCCGCCTGCCAAGCGTGGCGATTATGGCAAAAACCCCTCATGATTGCGCGGACCGGCAGTTGTGGCGCTTTATGAGGGAGGCCTATGTCCAGCAGTGGACGTCAAAAGGGCTTATGATATGATGTGTTCGTAAAAAGCGCTTCAAAGCGTTAACTTTTACATAGTTAATGTTCATGTGTGGAAATGTAAATATCCCCAAAATCTAATATACGCGGTAGCGCTGTCAGTGATTCGATGCTATTAGTAAATTTTTCCTGACATGTGCCATCTATTGTAGTCTATGCTAAATCTATGTATGAACCCACAATCGTTGTGTCAGATGTCAGCTGATAAACGACCGCCATTTTTAAACTAGGCGGACCCCAGTTTAAACGGCAAAATCTCCTGGTGTAAGCTAAACTATAGTTTAAACTGTTATTGGAGTTTTATCTAGCATTGATCTTACGAAATAAACGACAGACGAGGTTTAAACTAGTTAAAATAGTTTAAACTGTGATTGATCTTACGGGCCTAAGTCTTAAAAATGTCATGTTAGTGAACATTTTTGATCTGAAGATGAATATAACAAAAAATATGTAGTAAACAATGTTTTTTTAATTTTTATTACCTACCTATAATTGTTATATTTTATACATCTATAGTTTCAATTACGTGACATATTGAAAATGAGACAATCTTACAAGTTTCCGAACTATGATATTCAAATTATTCTTAAGTTAAACAACTGTGGCAATTTTATTCATTCAAGAGTTTTTTCATTCATTCGCTTTGCTACAACACTATTTTTTTTTCATCAAAAACTGACAACACCATAAACGTCACTGGTTGTTGTTTTATTAAAAATCCGACTATAGTGGGGTCATCCTTGTCTGGTGATGGCCCCAAGGATCAATTACAACCTGAAGAAGTATCTAATAAACTGAGGTATCTATTTGAATATTTTTAAGGGATAATTTTTAAAACTTTTAAATATTTATTTTATGTTTTTAAGATAAATTTCTATCTTTTTAGAGAACAAGGCCAAGGCACTACAGATGAGTTGCGGTCTAGAGATTTCAGAAAAGAATTAGATGAAAGGGAAAAGGAGGGCACCAAAACATCAAGTTCTCGTAGGCCAACTGAACCACAAACCAAGAGACCCAAAATAGATCAAGTTCCTGCTGCTAGTTTAGATGCTGATGACCCACTGGAAGGAGACTCTTCAGATTCTGATGATTCTGATGATGACACTGCAGCCTTGTTGGCAGAATTAAACAAAATAAAAAAAGAGAGGGCAATAGAACAGGCTAAGAAGGTAAATGTTTATGATTTATATACGGTTTTAGTTAGCAAGTAGTTCTATTAAAAACAAATATTTGCACTGCATACCTACTGTTTGATATTGATAGTTGTTAGCCCATCTTTGGTACTAAGCCAAAAAAATCAGACATTTTAAATAAGTCAAGTCTGTTGAAGAATTAAATAAATAAAATTTGATTTCAAACCTGCTAATACTTGATTCCTTTTTAGGATGCGGAAAGGAAACAAGAAGAAGAAAGAATACGAATGGAGAATATATTGTCTGGCAATCCATTGTTAAATTATTCAGCAACTGGACAGAAAAATGATTTAAAGGTAAAGTAAGATGATAATTCATTCAATATACTAGACATATAATAGTTTTGTAAAAGGACACAAATACACAGAAATATTGAATAAATGTTGAAAGAAAAAATTTTTGAGGTCTTGGAAGCCTAATTACTGCATTATTTTTATGCTCTCTGCCCAATGAATAGCACTTTGTTCAACTTATATATGCACATTTTAATTGCAGGAATATTATTTCTTCCCAATCGAAAATCTGGAATCTCCAAAACTACATAATTGATTTTCATGATATGAAAATCAATTATGTAGTTATAAAGACCATATTATGGTCTTTATTCAATAGTTCAATAAATTATTGATTGATTGACAATCAATAATTTCTTGAAGAGATAAAATACCCTTTAAATGCCTGATATCTTTAAAATAATTTGTGTTGTTGTTAACTTATAATTATTACATTTTCTGTTTCTCAAATCTGAAATTTTATCAGATAATGAACATTTTGGAAAAATATTATTCTTTCTTCCTAAATTGAGTTGAACAACATTAGTGATTTATATACTTTTAATAATTATATAATAACAGTGGTAGAGCCAAACAGTTTCCTGCATGAATGGGCCGGCTCGACCGGTGAAATACCACGACCTCTCAGAAGATCAACGTAAAGTGGCTCATGCCGCGTTTCGCTCGGTGAGAGAGGTACCCGGAGGCCCACCCCCCTTCCCCATCCTTTCCAATCCTTTATCCCTTAAAAGTCGGCAACGCAACAGTAACACTATATGTGTTGCTGGTGTCCATGGGCGGCGTTGGTTGCTTACCATCAGGTGACACGCCTGTTCGTTTGCCCTCCTATCACAAAACAAAAATGATAATTTTAAAATTCAATTAGTTGAGTTACCTTAAATTAGTTTAATATCTTCTTGGGAATGATTAGTTTGACGCAAAGTAACAGTTATCATTGTATTTTTAAACATAGGTCAAGAGAAGATGGGACGACGATGTGGTATTCAAGAACTGCGCTCGATCGGAACCTGAGAAAAAAGGCAACACGTTCATCAATGACTCACTACGCTCTGAGTTTCACAAGAAATTTATGGAGAAATATGTAAAATAGAAAAATAATTTTACATTTACAATAAATGTGACTACTGTGATCTGTATTTTAAAAGTTTAGTTAATATTGTTCTTTACATTATAAATAAATTAATTTCATAGGTTTGCCACATATTAAATTTTCTATTTCCTAATTGTTATTACATCATTCCACCCTAATTAGTGATTTTGGCTACATTCACAGGAGTTATTGAAAATATTTATAAAGTTTTGTTTACACATAAATTATGGACTTTAGAAGTGTTTGATATTTATTTAAATGTTACAGTAATTTGCTGTCCATCTTAAGTAGTGACTATAGACTATTGATATTTTATAAATATCATTTCGTGTTATTGTCTTGTATATTGATTGTAGAACACTGAAGAAATACAGAATAAAAGAACTATCTGTAATAAACCAGTAAGTACTTGAGGAGATTGTTAACTTATTTAATTGAATGAGTCCTTTGTGAGTTGTAATCTTTTATGTAGTAATTAAACCTCAAGAAGGAAAATACCTGAGAGATCATCCTTATGATGGTTGGTTTTGACAGATGACCAATTATTACTATATTATGTTAAAAATAAAGAAGTTGATGAAAAGGTACATTTATTTTTTTTTATTTTGAGTACCCATATGAGATTTTTGTAAAATAATCAAAATAACATAAACATAACTTCACGCTCTTTTTTCTACCCAAATGGTTAGGCAGCGGACGTTAAGCCTGGTCTCGCCGTTATGTTTACGTCCCAAATGGAACCGGCGACCCTATTTGCCATACTGGGCACAAAGTTTCCAGTCATCGATATTTATCACATAACCTAAGAAAATAATTTCGACCATTGGACTACTGGACGGCGAACTTTTTTTTTTCCTCATCAAGGGTAATAAATGTAAATGTAAAAGTAATAAAGTTTGTAGTTATTACAGCTTTTTTAGTACATTATACGCATATAAAACACCCCGTTGACACCTACATCATACATAACTACAATCATACGCCAAATCCTTTCCGGGGTAGGCGGAGAGAACGGAGCGCCATAAGGCACGATTCTTACACACCTCATTCGCTTCGTTGATATTCATAACTTTTTTCATGCACGCGCGTCGATTTTTGAGGCTCCTAACATCACCTTCACAGAAGGAACAGACAAAGGGAACATCTCTCTATTAAAAAACCGCATCAAAATCCGTTACGTAGTTTCAAAGACCTAAGCATTTAAGGGACAGACAGCGGAGAGCAACTCATTTTAATGTAAAAATTGTGCGTTTCTAATCGCGAGTTTAAAAATCCTAACATATTATATGAATGATAAAAGATAAATATAGTAAATATGATTCATTTGAAATGAGTAAAGTAATATAATTTTGCCACCTATTCCATTTGGGACGTAAATATAACGGCCAGACGAGGCTTAACAGCCGCTGCCTACACCTTCGGGTAAAAAGGCATAAAGTTATGTTATGTTAATATAATTTCTTTCTATTTTGGAGATATGTAATAGAATTTGGTGTTCGACTTTTGAAAACGTAAAGGAAGTCCGACGATAACTGCTAGGTAATCAATTACTAGGTACAATTTGTTCAGTTTGAGAATCGAACCTAGAGATAGTACCTATTGATTACTGAGCTATAGTCAATCTCATCCGAGGGCCCATTAGGTTAAGTAAATATCACTTATCAATGTATTCTCTTATGAATAACCGAACATAAACAGGACAGTCACGCAGGAGGAGCTTAATAATTAGGTATTGAAGATAACTATCATAAAGATCTTAACCTATCATAAAGAAGATAAAGTAGTCTCGGTGGCGCAGTGGTCGAGCACACGGCTTCTGATCCAGAGATTCGGGTTCGATTCCAGACACTGGCTCACGCCAATGACTTTTCGAAATTGTTTTCGGAAGTTATGTGTGATAAATATCGATGACTGACAAACTTTGTGCCCGGTATGGCAATAGGTTCGCCACCTATTCCATTTGGGACGTAAACATAACGGCGAGACGAGGCTTAACAGCCGCTGGCTACACCTTCGGGTAACAAAAGGTGTGAAGTTATGTTATGTTATTGAAAATAACTATTTTTATTTTGCATTGTGAGTAAACATTTGCGCTATCGCATTTAAATGAGAATTAAATATGCGGATTTTTCATATACAATCGGTACAATATATTTATACAGTGCTTTTATAGGGAACTATTAATTTATTTTACAATTATTTCTCGTCTATTTACGGATCATATTAAGGGATATGAACTTACATACCTATTTAAGTGCAATTGAATAGAACTGGGCTGGCTATACGTGTTCGACTCAATGTTTAGTGTTTACGATAATAAAGTGAAGTGAACATGAATGCAATGGCGATGGAGGGGAGGAATGTGGTATGAGCGGTGCGGCGCCGGCGGCGGCCTACCTACCTTGAGTGGGCAGGTTCACCGGCTGATCCCGCCGCGCCTCGCCTCGCGTCTCTCTCGGTCAGTTCACGACTTCTCGTCACTTCGTGAGGCGGGTGATCGCTTCGTCAAATAACTACGTCGAACATGGGTGGTCAGAAGGCGGCGTGTGTGTGCGCGTGTTTTATTTTGTTTACTGTTGCGGAGGCTTTTCTATCTGGATTGTATATTGATAATGGCGTTGATCAGACTGTTATACACCATTCGATGACTCGACACGAGAGGATGGTTGTGGAACATGAAATATTGGATTTGCTTGGACTCGGTGAGAGACCTCGACGCTCTGGTGCGTCTCCGTTGGATCGTTCCGCGCCCAGTTTCTTACTGGATGTGTACAAGCAACTCGCTGAAGAACATGAGCAGGCGCGGCCGACCCGAAGCTCCGAAATGGCACTTAGTGGAGATGAACAACAAGCTATTGACGAAAGCGACTTAATCATGACTTTTCAAAGCAAAAGTGAGTATATTTAAGCAAATAACTAGGGTCTTAAATGCATTCAATCAACATTTGTTATCTCTCTGTTATGTTTGTTATTTATAGCACCTACTTATTTTTTTAATTGCTTTAATTAGAGATATGCGTGTAGGAAGAAATCTTACTCACAGTAATAATTATGGTGTTATTTAAATGACAAAAGAATTGATAACGTTATCCTTCTTGTACTGGGTAAGTATTTAAATTCTGTATTTGTTCGAATAAACATTATGTTTATAATATGTATTAATAGCTAACTCTAGGTGGTACATCTATTTACTTACAACATCCACAGGTGGCGGGCAGCTAAAATACCATTTATAGAATCACTTTTGAATAAATATCACCAACTTCAGAATATTCGAACATATAGCTCTTTCTTTACAGATTAGTATATATTATTCATTTGTTTTCCCAAGAACATATAACAAAACAAAGTAAATAAAAATTAAATTAAATGCGTGTAAAAATCGTGTCTTATGGCGCTCTTTTCCTTCTGGCTACCCCGCAACTCCCGCAAGGGATTTAGTGTGAAGTTGTTTCAGTATGTATGTAATTTAAATATAATTTAATTTGTATTATTTATTTTATTTCTACAAACATGTAGTTGTAGTCTTTCAAATTTAGTAAGGCCTTACGAACTGATTTCTGTTTCAAAACGCAAACCATTAAATTGTTATTTTGTACCTCCATTCCATTAGATAATATCCGAAGGAATAGGTACCTTATTATATCTTGAAGCAAGCAATGCCCTGTTTCTAACTTATAATATTATATTCTACCTATTATATATTCTTTTTAATAAATAAACTACTGGGACATACCGGCTGCGCGCTGCAACCTGACTATTGTTTTATAATTATTATGTACCTACTAAAGTTCAAAATTTTTTTAATAAAAAAATCGAAACCTTGGTGGGCCCTAATTACCAGTTGTAGCAGAATTTTGTTAGTTATAGATATTTATCATACAATAGTTGAACCCGTAAACTTTGTTCCGCAATAAAAGTTTTTATACCGCGTATACAATGACAGTACTTAATCTCGGAATTATCACTTTTTCTTTACTACATACAATTTCAATACAATACAAACCACCCTATCGACACCCTTTATCTATTAAAAGAAACCGCATCAAAATCCGTTGCGTAGTTTCAAAGATCTAAGCATATATGGGGACAGACAGCGGAAAGCGATTTTATTTTATGATATGTACTTACATACCTGTAAGACCATAAGGACCCGAGCCCAATAATATGTCGTGATATTAAGACAATAAAAAAGAAGCTACCTGCTGCACTACAGGTAACAAAAATGATGAGTCAGTGGCATTAGTAACTATTGTGGGATTCTTTTTGAGTTTACTAGGAGTTCCTTCCATTGTTGATCCCTAAATCACTTTTGAAATCAATAAATTGCTATCGCGTGGGTACTTCTGTTTGGGAGGTCCAAGTTTCGAATGCGAAACGCTTTACCGATTTACTGTTTGGAATTTAGATGTGTTAGTTATTTATGATGATGGGTACTTGGTACATATTACGATGATTGTGACAGCTTATTGACGTGAAATGTTTTAGCGCACAATTTCAGTTTTTGTTTAAATTTAACACATAATCATAATATAGAAACACTGATAATAATATTTTAGAGATGTTTGCGCTAACATTGCTAATACTGTTTCGAGATAGATCAAAATAAACTAGTGTGGTATTATTTATTTCACCATAAAAGGTGGTAACCTTAACATAACATAACTTCACGCCTTTTTCTACCCGAAGGTGTAGGCAGTGGCTGTTAAGCCTTGGCTCGCCGTTATGTTTACGTCCCAAATTGAACAGGCGGTGAACCTATTGCCATACCGGTCACAAAGTTTTCAGTCATCAATATTAATCATACATAACTTTTGAAAAGAATTTCGAAAAGTCATTGGTGTGAGCCAGGATGCAATTACCCGCGACCTCTTGATTTAGAATCGGAGTTCTCGACCACTGGACCACCTAGACTTGGTGGTAACCTTAATATAGGTAATTGGTATATCTATCTCATAAGGATCGTCCACAGTAACATTATTTTATACATAAAGTTTAAAGAGAGAAATAATGGTCTCTCCACGAAACGATTTTAAATAATACAGCATTAATTCTTATCAAATTATCTGCTTAATTTGATAAAGATAAGGATTCTTAAATACATTTTACATTTAATATGGATCATTATAGTCCTTCATTCGTGCCTTATGGCGCTCTGTTCTCTCTGCCTACCCCGCAAGGGATTTGGCGTGAAGTTATATAAGTGTGTGTATGTATAGTCCTTCAATTAATATTGACGAAGATATAAAAAATTACGTAATATTAATATATACAAAAATAATATTAATGCATGCTAATTATATACTTTAATGTCGATGACGAAGAATATCTGGTGACAAAACAATTTGGTTTCGGTAAAAGAAATGACAGAGGACAGAGGCTGATAGACTTTGCATTGGAACACAAACTTACCATCATTAATACCTGTTTTAAGAAGAAACCAAACAAAAGATGGACATGGAGATCTCCAAATGGTGAAATAAAAAATGAAATAGACTATATATTGACCAACAAACCTACAATATTTCAGAATATTAATACCATGAATCTAAATTTTCCATCCGACCATCGAATAATCAGAGCAACAGTTAGACTAACCAACCAAAAGAAAAGAAGAGCCAACTTCGCAAGCAGCCAATTATGCCAACTATCAAACGAAGAAGAAATATTCAAATACAAGGAAAACCTGACTTTAATGCTATCAAATCCAGATAAGAACCAGAAAAACATCACAGTGCAAAATTATTACGATAACATAACAAATGCTATTACCTGTAGCTTAAAGACAGCTAGAGTTAAAAGCAATGTACATAAATACCACAAAATACTGTCATCTAGAACATTAACCCTACTTCAAAGGCGAAAGGAGTTGCAGCAAACAAAAAACAAAACAAAAGCTATGAAAAATCAACTGTCCGCACTTTACAAGTTAGTCAACAGATATATAAAAAATGATTATAAAAAATATAGACAATCGATTATAGTTAAACACTTAAAAAGCACCGGAAGCACAAAAAAGGCATACAAAGATTTACGAACAAGTAGGAGTTGGATAGAGGGCTTGAAAAAGTTAGATGTGGGCCTAAACAAACGTATGGATATTATCACTACAGCTTCGGACTTTTATAAAGACCTTTACAGCGACAAGACTAAAAACAGCCTAACTGAAGATAACGATATCACTACACAAAATGGCGGGGAAGATAATATTAAACCAATAGATGCAGCCGAAGTCTTCGAGACAATTAAAAGTCTCAAATTAGACAAATCACCTGGATCGGACGGTATCACAAATGAAGCCTTGAAAACAGCAAATTCCATTCTGGCCCCATACCTGGCTGAACTGTTCAGTATCATTCTGCAAAATTCCAAAACACCTTTACAATGGTCTAACTCTAACATTATCCTAATCTACAAAAAAGGTGACCCTAAAACAATAAGCAACTACAGACCTATCAGTTTACTACCAACTCTATATAAGCTGTTCTCCACCATAATTAACACAAGAATTAGTCCCGCAATAGAATCTAGACAGCCAGTTGAGCAGGCCGGCTTCAGAAAAGGGTTCTCCACCATCGACCATATTCACACGCTGGAACTCATTATAGAAAAATACCAAGAACTACAAAGACCCTTATACATTGCATTTGTTGACTACCAAAAAGCATTCGACACAGTAATACACACATGCATATGGGAAACTTTGAGAGAACAAGGAGTTCACGAAATATACATCAGGGTCCTAAGAAGTATATATAATAACAACGTGGGCAGAATTAAACTAGATACCTTGGGCCCAAGTTTTCCCATAATGAGAGGAGTAAGACAGGGAGACCCGTTATCGCCAAAAATATTTATAGCCGTACTGGAAAACAGAATCAGCAAGTTAGATTGGAGCAGATCAAGAATATATATACAGGGTGCTTTTCTAAGTCATCTAAGATTTGCCGACGACATAGTGCTACTATCAGAGACAAGTTCAGAGCTACAATTTATGATGACATCCTTACAGGAAACTAGCACAGAAGCAGGATTAGAAATTAATTTAAGCAAAACAATGACTATGACGAACAGCAGCAAAATACCAATCAAAATTAAAGGAAATCCTCTGAATTATACGGACAAGTACATATATCTAGGAAAAACAGTCAGTTTTGATAGAAAAAACAATGACATTGAAATAGAAAGAAGAGTACGGCAAACATGGAATGGATACTGGAGTTTGAAGGAAATTTTTAAAAGTAATTTGCAAATAGACTTAAAAGCAAAGATCATGAACTCTAGTCTTTTGCCATGTTTGACGTACGGATGTCAGACATGGAAGTTCACTGCTAAAGCGAAACACAAAATAGTCACATGCCAACGAGGGCTAGAACGTAGCATGCTTAACGTAAGGAAACTTGATAAAATAAGACACACAAAAATACGATCCATGACAAAAGCCACAGATGCCTTGAGATTCGCACTAAAGCAGAAATGGAAATGGGCAGGACACATAGCAAGGCTTACAGACCAGAGATGGACTGGAAAAGTAACGACGTGGAGAGGCCCATTAGGTAATAGAAGAAGAGGACGACCAATAACACGATGGGAAGACGAAATAAAGAGAACCGCTGGTACAAATTGGACTTTAACAGCAAAAGATCGAGACAAATGGGCATCATTGGAGGAGGCCTTTACCCAACCTGGGGTTCTTGTAGAAGCAACAGAAAGAAATGAAAAAGAGAAAACTTTTCAAAAGTAAAAATTACGAAAACTTACTAGATATAATTAATTATAAACTAGGTTTAAGAAACTAACACAAATTATTTTTAAAGATCAGAAAAATTAAGTAAAACTTAAAATACTAACTTAACTTAAAAAAAAAAAAAAAACATTGTAACATGCCAATACAAGAAATAAAAGGCTTTTTTATTTTATTTATTTTATAATATATACAAAAATAATATTAATGCATGCTAATTATATACTTTAATGTCGATGACTGACAACTTTGTGCCCGTTATGGCAATAGGTTCGCCACCTATTCCATTTGGGACGTAAACAGAACGTCGAGTCGAGGCTTAACAGCCGCTGCCTACAACTTCGGGTAGAAAAAGACGTGCAGTTATGTTATGTTATTTTTGTTTATAGACTTAACGAACTCCTGCTGTTTTTTTTCAACGCACATTAATTTAAATACTCGAAAAATATAACTCTGCTTCATTTCTTAGAAAAATTCGACATAATATTATGGATCTTATACCAAAAGTACCAAAACCATGTTAAATTTGGATTGTTGTGTCATTAATATAATTAATTAAATAATTTATTATATTGCCGATATATTATAATTTTTCTTATGTAAGTATTTAATGGTAGACACCTGTAAGATATCGAATTTCAACTAGATAATTGCACACCTGTTCACGGTTACTCAATCTTGAATATTGTTGCTTGATACGACACTCCAAAAGTATCATTAGCTAACTAAGCCAGCTAAGAGTACTAACACGGCGGACTTCTTTGAAAATTCCCGAGTTCGTATCGTGTGACATAAAATAAATTATTTAATCAATCGGTTCGATTCCTGACACGGGCTCACACCAATGACTTTTCGGAATTGTTTTCGGAAGTTATGTGTGATAAATATCGATGACTGAAAATTTAGTGCCCGGTATGGCAATAGGTTCGCCATCTATTTCATTTGGGACGTAAACATAACGCCGAGACGTGGCTTAGCAGCCGCTGCCTACACCTTCGGGTAACAAAAGACGTGAAGTTATGTTATGTTATGTTAATCAATCAAAGTGATTCAATATTTACATTCGATTATTAAGATTTATTCCGTCTTCACTGGCAAAACCATAAGTGATAATTGAAAACAATGTACTACATTATTCTACACCTTCATAAGGTCTACAAAAAAAATCCGGGATTTAGCACCATATACCGTATATTACCGTATTATATAGCGGAACATAGCAGTTGCGTCGCGTAGTAACCGGCCAAGACGCGTGCCGACAATTGAACATTTAATACTTTCGATGCGGAACAAAGTTCGCCGGGTCCGCTAGTATTATATAAATGTAAATTTATTATAAGTATTTATAATATTTGTAGGACATCACCTTGGAGCTCTTCGGCACGGTCACGGAAGGCACGTTTGGTTCGAGGTGACCAGCTCTCCCGGCGATGCGTCTGCTCTACTCACTGCTGAACTCCGGTTGCACCAGACACCAACACCTACCGAGGATCCCAATAGCTTGTATACAGTTGTCGCACACAGAGTTATCAGCGTCGACAATATGGGGTAAATTACGAAATACTTAGAATACTAGTTATATTTTATCATAGCAATGCAATTCATTTTTTTGTTCTAGAATGTGTAATGATTTCATCTAAGGTAAATATCGATCATGTTTACTTAGTAAAAAGCGTTTGTATTATAGAGTATTCACATATAGAATCTGTTTGAACCTTAGTTTAAAATTAGAATAAAACTAATGAGCAATCACAAAAATAATAGTAAGCTAATAAAATATAACACACACATATAAGTACATAGATAGACGAGTTGATTCGTTTTCATTTCATACCCAAAAACTAATAATTCGTAACGGAGTGGAATTAGTTAATTACGACAAACGAAGCAGTAGGTACTCGATATATCCAATTATCAGGTACTCGATCATTATATTTATCGAGTACTACTTGTTACGTAATATCTATTTCGACTGAAATAGATATTAGGGTTAATAACTATAGAGTCAGAATAAAATAACGAAAAGTGAAACTGAAAAATTAGAGCAACTATTGAAAAACAAACATCAATCTGCAGAGATCCTATTAGATCTGTAAGACTCAAGCCCGAATACTGAACCGCTACTCAAATATATAAGCGTTGCTTAAGCGTTTAAGTAGCTGTCACATTAGACAGAATACATACGTGAAATTTGAGCAGTAGGTAAGTAGCACTTTATTGATTGTGAGATTTGAGTCATCCTCATCATCATCAGCCTATTGCAGTCCACTGCTGGACATAGGCGTGTCTCAATGTGCGCCACAACATCCGATTCTCTGCCTTCCGCATCCAGTCTTTTCCAGCAGCCTTTCTGAGGTCGTCTGACCATCGGGTTGGTGGGCTACGTTTACCAAGACGCGGTCTCCACTCTATGACCTTCTTTCTCCATCTACCGTCGGTCCTTCGGCAGATATGACCAGCCCATTGCCACTTCAGCAAGCTCATTCTACGAGCTATGTCGGTTACTCCAGTTCTCTGGTGGATATACTCATTCCTGAGTTTATCTTTCGTTTGTGGACTAGCCCCACCGTGAGTGTCCACGTTTCGGCACCGTAGGTCATCACCGGTAAGACGCACTGGTCAAAGACTTTTGTCTTCAGACATTTTATAATTATTAAGGGCCGTCCATTAATCACGTGATGTTTTTTTTTCATCATTTTTTGACCTCCCCTCCCCTTGGTGATATGTCGTGATAGTTAAAACTACCCCCCCCCCCCCCCAACATCACGTTTTCATCATCAATTTCGCTGGTCGAGTACTCGAGCGGACCGCTTCTGAATCAGAAAGTCGTGGCATCGATTCTGGGCTCAAAACCAAAGTCAAAGTCAAAATAAGTTTTATTTTCATAGGTCTTCACAGACACTTAAAAATAGTCAAACAAACATCATCATCACCAATAACTTTCGAAATTTTTTTCGGAAGCAATGTGTGACAAATATCGATTACTAATATACAGTTTAATCTTATTTTATTCTAAAATTAAGAAGAAAAAAGTAAATACACGTGATATCTTACTACCCCCCCCCCTACCCCCTCGTGATATTTCGTGATTTTTGCCAGACCCCCCCCTTTCTAACCTCACGTGATTAATGGACGGCCCCTAATTCGGAAATCATTTTCATTGGTACTACTGGTACCTACTCATCTCTGTATTTCAACCATTTTGTAGTTGAAATGGTTTAACAGATATGAGTAAAAAAATATTGATTATTTCCAGGGCTCTACAGTTGGAGCAAGTAGCCGCAGTGAACACGAGCGCTGGCTCCGAGGGTTGGCTCGAGCTTAACGTTACGAGCGCTCTGAGAGCGTGGCTCTCGTCACCAGCTGACAACCGAGGTTTTTTCATCACGTTACACCCACACTCGCAACCTGGTAAGAAATCAAATAACATTTAAGTAATAATAAAAAAACATATTATTCATCGAAAATGATAGCTCCACGACGTTAGTTTCAATCGATTAATTTGGGATTATAGTCGGCGCTGTGTGAATTGTGTCCAAAAGTATTACCTAAGTTTCGTTGTCTCACTACAAGAAGCAACTTTAACACATCTTCATGCATACGAATAGTAAATTAACACTAGGCAGGCTACTTATATTACATTGAAATCGATATGATGTATCTTGGGTTACATTGATAAACCAGGTTTTTGTAGTAATAATACACTTGTGGGAGAGAACGAAGACCAGATGATATCATAGTGTGTTCTTCTCATACTTCAATAAGGTGACCTAAGGGAATGCTTTTATTAGAACTACGTTTTTCAAATGTATCTATGAATATTGATGAAGGCGCCCTGCCTTCATCAATATTAAAAGCCTAAAGAATTAAAAGGTCTTCAGCTTATGATGTCTTATAGTCAGTCATCTTAACGGTGACTGACTTGTCATAAACTATTTTATTTCCTAACACAGGGATTTTTTTTCACGTAGGTAGATTTCTAAGTGCCACTTTTCAAGAAAAGTATTATGATATTTATGAAGAAATTTATTATGTTGAAAGCTGGAGATTATGTACCTTCATTCTTTAGGTCTAGGGTCTAGTTGTTTAGGTATCTTCATTCCGACTTTCATAAACCATATTGAATGTTAACTTACAGAGCGTCACGTTAAACCAGAGGAGATAGGCTTAGAAGAGCCTAGAGGAGTGGTAGTAGAGGGCAAGCAACCATTTTTAGTAGCTTTCTTCAAAAGTGGTCCCAAGCTTGGCAGTGCTGATGCAGGGGCGAGAAAAAAACGAGAGGCGAGGCGCTGGCGAGCACACGGATACTCGGATAATTATCTCGCGAGAAATCCTCTCACAGGTTGGTAGAACGGAAATATCTGCTTGTGCTGCGGAAATAACTTAGTTATAAAGAAGACTGTTATAGCCTAGTAAGGCCTAGTTGTTTCACTGAAGAGATAGAGCGTATACGATGTCGTAAACAAGGTCGCAGATTACATATTGATACACATTGGTTTTTCGGTTAAATATGTTGTTATAAAATAGTAATCAATGAATTTATCGTTGCTTTGAAAACCATTTTTATCGCTTATATTGTGTGCCCATTGTATGGTGTTGGACACGTCACTAGTTCTATGGAACTCGATATATCATTCCGTCAATACAAGGAAACACTGCTACATCACTTATGGTGAAGATAGAAAAGGGAATTAACTTCCAATCGTATACATAAGTTGGAACTTGTTCACAAATCACGAGGATCATACATACATACATAACTTCACGCCAAATCCCTTGCGGGGTAGGCAAAGGCAATGGAGCGCCTAAGGCACGATTCTTACACACCTCACTCGCGTCGTTGACTTTCATAACTCTTTTCATGCACGCGCGTCGATTTTTGAGGCTCCTAACATCACCTTCCTCCAGAACACGTTCTATTTGGTCACGGAAAGTGTGTCTAGGCCGTCCTACATCCATCCGCTTTTGCATTGTATATCTGCTTAGTCAATCTTGCATCATGCATCGATTCTACATGTCCGAACCATTGGAGCATGCCCTTTCTTACTTTTACACCGACACTCTCTCAATCCGACTTCCTTCCTTATAACCTTGTTTTCCATGCGGTCGGCGAGGGTTACTCCGCAGATTTTGCGCAATGCCGTCATTTCGACTGCGTTTATCCTACTTTCATGCACGCTCTGCCATACCCAGCTCTCGCTTCCATAAGTTAGCGTTGGGATCAGTATTGCATTGTGGATTGCTGGCTGGGCTTTTCTGCTAATATTTTTTGCGCCCAGGAATTTGCCCAACGCTCCATTTACGCTATTTCCTGACGTCACTCTTTTTTTCACGAGGATCATTTTACTGAAAAGTATTTGTTTGTATTTAAATTCCAGACACATCACATTGGACTACCAGGAGTTGTGAGATTCAAACGCTCTACGTCAGCTTTAAAGATTTAGAATGGCAGGTTAGATATTTAAATATGGAATTACAATATACAGTAAATAAAATAAATATAAGTAGGCAATAAATTTCACATCTTTCCACTATATTTATTATTTTAGGTATTTTTTCGATAGTTCAAAATTTTTATCATTAAATTATTTTACCGAATGCGAAACTAAGCTGTGAAAAAAAATGACAATCACTCAAAACATAGATAGTATAGTGATATTTTGTCAACACGCATTCAATACTTATACATATGTTTATTACTTTCAGAACTTTTGAGGGCTTAGTGAAAAAAAAAATGGCCACGATTAAAATATGAATTTAAAATAAAATGTTTTTTTTTTTTGAAGTTTATAGTTTGAAGTTTGAAGAAAAAATGATGAGAGTGAAATTTTAAGATGCGCGCGCATCTGTGACACAAAATTAACAGTATGAAGTGCTAATAAATTATATTCAGTAGTGATTTAAATTGAATATTTTGATTGATATTACTTACTATTTGTGAATATTAGTCAAAAAAAATTGTGCTTATATACTTTTTCAAGTGCTCCAATATAATTAAGGTTAACTATCCGTATGTATTATTTATTGATAAAAATTAAAATACTTTTATTTAATATAATTAACACTAAATATTATTAAATTATTAATGTTAAATACGTATTATTGGTTATTTAATATTTACAAAATAAAGAAATAAATTTAATAAAACATTTAATAAAAAGTTTGTGATAAAAATAAAAATTGAACATCAAATTATAATATTAATTTTTAATATTTGCTTTTAAATTGAATAAATAATAAATATTTATAAAAATAACTAAATAAATTTAATGAAAATTTTTTGATAAAAATGAAGTGAATATTAAATTAAGAAATCAATAAAAATATATAAAAAATGACCAACCATAAGTTCAATTTTTGAATTTATTATTAAATTTATTTTTAAAATATTAAATAATCAATAATAAACATTTAAAATTAAGAATCTTATAATATATAGTACAAATTATGTATTATATATTTATTATTCTCTAAATTTTGTTTTTAATAATTATATAATATATATAATATATTTTAATGATGCCAAAGAAGTATAACTTCTCACGCGCGTACATAAGTACACGCACCCATTTTTATTTTATAACTGTATTATATATTGATTATAATTTTTTCATGTTATAATATAATGGAATTATATTAATAATTGTTATTTTAAATAAAATTATGGAATTATAATATTCTATTAACAATTATTATATCGATGGATCATCTTTCCCAGGACTGGATAATAGCACCGGATGGTTACGGCGCTTTTTATTGCAGCGGGGAATGCAATTTCCCCTTAAACGCACACAAAAATGCAACTAATCATGCAATTGTGCAGACACTTGTACACCTTCTAAATCCCACAAAGGTAACGTAATCGTAACATGTTTTTTTTAATAGTATTGAATATGAACTGCTTTTTATTAATGTTTATTACGGAATGAAAGTTTTTTCGATACATTTTTCTAAGTTTAAATAGTCTTTTTTACAATGGTTCATTCATTCATTCACATATATGTGAAGACTATAATCGCGAAGTATAGATACAAAGGAGTCCGAACGATATAGGGTTTAGAATTAATGTACACAATAATAAACTCAGATCTTAGTTCTCTTTTCTGCCACTGGCAGCGTTAGAACTTCTATTTTTATGTGCCCGCGATTATTATTACGATGAAAGAAAATTCGATTGGTTCTCAGAGCATGTCGTTCTCTACCAGCGAGAGTTCTTTTCCCTGAATGGAGACCACTCGTTCAATATTACGTTTAATATCAATACTTCGTGAATATAAGAAAACATGTTTTACAATCTTTATACTTTAGAGAAAATTACACTTACACATCATTCACTCATGCCTAATATAACAAACCATAGACATCTAGTGCCTTGTCCTGATATATGCTAATTAACCATTGACTGAGTCATTGTGGGTCATCTACCTTTTCCATATAACTGATGTATTTTTGTATTGTTTCTTTTAGGTACCAAAACCGTCTTGTGCTCCTATCAAATTGTCACCGATTTCGGTGTTATATTATACAGATGATTCCAACGTGATTCTAAGAAAATATAAGAATATGGTGGTCAAAAGCTGTGGATGTCATTGAGTTGCCATAGAATCGTGCTTCACCAAAACGCTAGTCTTTAAAAAAATACGCTTCACTAGTAAGAATGAAGAAGTATAAAATAAGGATCAATATTTTAAGTTTGTGCCGTATAATGATGTGATTAGGATATATTTTAGAGTATCTAGGACATTAAGTTCTATCTATTCATCAATTTGTTTGATAAATGTATAAGATCGAATTTAGTGAGCAATGTTTGGCAATGTACATATTTAAATCTACTTATTATATTAATTATACGACATTGTCACATTATTGCAGAATAATATCGAACGGAAATGTTTTTTTTTTACAAAAAAATATGTCCTTTCTTTTGATTTTTTTTTGTCAGAAAAGGCAATGGTTAAATTAAAATATCCATACAGTCATATGTAGGTACTTATGTACGAACCAATAATAATAACGTTTATGAATTTTATTTATGTTTTTATACCACTTTATCAAAGTGTCAAGAATCAAATTAACGATTCAATCAGAATACTATTTATTGACGTATTAAACAATCGTAAAAGTATATACAAGGGGTTTAGGTGTTAGGGTCCCACTTAGACTACTAAGTGGGACCTGTGTAAAGTGCCATGATAATATGAGTGCTTTTTAACATTTGACGTCATCTACAATACAGATGCATAAATAAGATCTTTTAAGAATATTGTCTTATTCATTATAAATTATATCCTAATTAGTTTTATTTATAAATAAATGAAGAGAAAAATGTACTTATGTTTCTCGGATATCCAGTGAATTAAGTTTACAAGATAATAATAAGTACAACTAAAATATTTTTTTTTATATGAATTCGGCTGATTTTTAATATTCTTTTTGGTTTTTACATTGAATTAAATGTATAATTTAATGACATGCTATTTTTAAATCATCAAGTTTTATGGAATTGACAAACATTTTCCGATTTATTGTCAGCAGCTACATTTTAGCTCTAGTAGTGATGTCTGTGTTGTTGTATTTTTTCATTATTGGTAATGAATTTTATTTTATAATTATTGTTTTTATGCCATATACGAAGTGTATTTATAAACCTTATATTTATATATCTCTCAATTAAACCTTACATTTATATATCTCTCAAACATGTACAAAAAATTGAGCACATATTGCATTATTAATACATTAAAAATATATAAAATTATCAATTTTAAAATTCGACAGAAAATTGCTAATTAATTACTATAATCGTTTAGCGTAGCAGTGCAAAACCTACCTAAACACTACGCATAGACATTGGTGACATCTCAAGAATGAAGAAGACTATAGGGGGAAAGTCGATCATCAGTCATGTTGACATTTTTGACAATGTCAAAGCGAGCGCGCAAATATTGGCGGGAAATCGCATGAAATTTAGGTTAATCACTCCGGTTGTAATAATTGTCACAAATATTTAACAAACTGGGCTAATTCAATTCATAACCTTGCTCTCCTGAGTTTGTGACAGTAACATCTAGGACATTCACTGGCAAAATCGGGCTATAGCCATGTACAGACATGGCTATCGAGAAGAAGAAGAAATCGCATGGAGTCAAAATATCTTTATTCTTTGGACTTCACAAAGCACTTAGAATCGTTATAAAAACTATAAGTACATAAATATCTACCATCTAAAATTCATGGAGCTAATATAAGCCCTTTCATCACACTGTCTTGAATGTAAAAGCGAATCTAAGTGCCAGTGTGTGTCAAAAGCTTCATAGACATAACGGTAACGAAGAGGTCATAAGATCGTTTATCAGGCAGATTTCAACAGTTTCTCAATATTTGACACTCGTTTCCATACGTGTCGATAGTCTAGTCGGGCTTAAAGAGTGTTTTAAAATATGTAGAAATATTTTGATAAATTTTTCATCATCTTGTTTCATTCCCGATGTTGCCATTGAATATGTACTCAGAAACTATGTGTTGATTTAATTCCCATACCTCTTTTTCCACTGCAAATTGTAAACCAAATGAATAATCTGATATAACGTCTATGCATCGCTGTTTTATTACATTTACATTAGGTTAGTTAATTATTATGTGCCAATCGAATAAGTCAATTATTGTAGTATGTAGTTTTTATAATACATATATTAATAAATGAGGAACAAATTAAATATGTAGAAGGCGTATTTTTTTATAATAAAAACAGAAACTTAATCATTGTTTTATTTCCCCACTTATATACAAGTGATGTAGAAAACGTAATTACTTGAATGCGAAAATTTCTTTTCAATATATCGTTTTCTTGTTACCGTTGGGATCGGTGTGGATAGCTAGCTGGGCTTTTCTATTAAATTCTTTTGTGCCCACAAATCTGCCCAACGCTCTATTCCTTCTTTCTACACCTATTTTTTTTTATATTAAAAATACTACCTTTGTATGTACAATAACATTTACCTCTTGTATCGGTATCTCGGTGGACTTGAAATTTAATATATGTCAAAGAATAAACGACAATAGTATGCTATGGGTACTGTGCCACCATTGTCCCTGAGATTACTTAGACTATTGTCCACTAAAGGCGTCACGTCATGCGATCGCCATCATCCAAGTTCCCGATCATTTTGAATAGATTGTCACTACCGTTAGAATTAGGTCTGACAGCCCCATATTTGCAATAAAAACACGTTTGTACGTACTTGTCCCTTCGCAGGCACCGTCATGTCATATCCCGCGTTTTGTCGAAATCGTCAGTAATGTCAGGTCATTTGGACTCTGGCAGAAATAATATTCTGACGCTGCTGGTGTCGCAATCGTCATTGGTGGACAAACTGCCTTAGAATACTCAAAATCACCACATCATTTTTTGACGGTAGAATGATTTTTCTTAGTTCGTCACCGTGTGTTAGCTCGTCTAAGTGGTGAGTGGACGGAATTGGAAATCCCGCTTCCGATGCAGAAGCATCTGAAGTCTTGGGATCCAATCTTGTCTCCCGAAATGCGAAAGTTTGTGACATTGTTTGGACGTTGGTTACTCAAACGCAAAACATCTAAGAAACATCATCTTTATTTATTGTTGGCAAGACCAGGAGTCAACAGTAAATTTTTGAATCAGAATAATAATAATAATAATATAATAATATCTTGGACACAAATCACACAGCGCCCTCTAGTTCCAAGCTAAGCAACTAAATGCTTGTGTTATGGATACTAGATAACGGATAATAATACATATATACTTTTCTTTTGTAAATACATATTTCTAATACATAGAAAAACATCCAGACGCCACACAAATATTCATGTTTGTCATAAATATTTGTGCTCGGGTGGGAATCGAACCCCCGACCTCGTTACTGCAGCCGGTAGTTTTAAAAATGCGCCACGAGGATCGTCAAAACAAAAACAAGTATTAAAAGCGTAAATATTAAATAGTTGGATATTATATATGGTTGATAGTTGGATTGAAAGAGAGTGTCGGTGTAAAAGTAAGAAAGGGCTCCGATGGTTCGGACATGTAGAAAGGATGGAAGATGCAAGATTGACTAAGCAGATATACAATGCCAAAGCGGATGGATGTAGGAGTCGAGGACGGCCAAGACCAAATAGAACGTGTTCTAGAGAAAGGTAATGTTAGGAGCCTCAAAAATCGACGCGCGTGCATGAAAAGAGTTATGAAAGTTAACGAAGCAAGTGAGGTGTGTAAGAATTGTGCCTTATGGTGCTCCATTCTCTCTGCTTACCCCACAAGGGATTTGGCGTCAAGTTATGTATGTATGTATTAGTGATGTAACGAATATTCGCATTCGCATTCGCGAATATTCGCATGTTTTTGGGTATTCGCATTCGCATTCGCAAGAAATATTGCGAATGTTTGGCGAATGTTTTTAATAACAAAAATATATATATAGCAAGATGATACGAAAAATGAGCTTTAAATTTTGTTTAATATTTCACTCTCCTAGATTAGTTTAAAAAGTATTATATTATGGATCAGCCAAATAACTGCACTTCAAGTCCCTTGCGGGGTAGGCAGAGAGAACAGAGCGCCATAAGGGACGATTCATACTCGCCTCACTCGTTTCTTTGAGTTTCATAAATCTTGTCATACACGGTTGTCGACCTTAAGGCTCCTGACATCACCTTCTTCCAGGACTCGTTCTATTTGTATGTCGTGGCAGCCTGCGTATCCTACATTCATCCGGTTTTGCATTGTTTTATCTGCTGGGTCAATCTGGCATCATCCTTTCATTCTATATTTCCAAATCACCGGAGTATACCATTTCTTACTTAAACATCGACACTCTCTTTCAATACTTCTTCCTTCCTCACAAAATTAGGGGTGGACTAACCTTAACATTTAGGGGGATAAAAAATAGATCGACCGATTCTCAGACCCGATATGCATCGATACAAAATTTCATGAGAATCGATAAAGCCGTTTCGGGGGAGTTCAATAACGCACCCTGTGATACGAGAATTTTAAATTTTAGATTATCCACTAACTTTTAAATAGCGATTTTGCTTTTTTCTAAATGATTTGTAAACATAAAAATATATCTCAATTATTAACATTTGTAGCCAATCTTTTTAAGTACAGATAATATTAAAATTGGTTTGCGTTACTCACGTCCAATTGCAATATACTCGTATTTATTTTTGTTGTCGATTCTAAGTAATCAATCAGTCGTCTTATATAGTTATCTATAGATAAGTGATAAGAAATGAGTCGATTTCTTTGTACCAATATCAACAGTAGTTTGGAAGTTCGCGCCCGATGTGCGTTGCTGCAAAATTTTTCGCAACAAAGTTCGGCAAAACTGAGTTATTGTCTTTAATAGAGGTCTTAGTTTATATATTTACGTTGATAATTTATTTGGTTACAAACAATGGTGTAAGATGTGTGAAATTTGTGCGTTAATAATATTAGAAGCAAGTGTAAAACAAAAGTAAGAAAAGCTTTTTTTTTCGGGCGGGCTGACATATCCCAAGGACGCGACAGCCTCCGCTGAGGAGCTAAGTGTGGCGATTTGGTAAATCCCACACCATTACGCAGCCGACGTTGTGCTCTATCGAACGTACTGACGGAACTTTCGGGGCGGAAAATAAACAATGTATTGCACGCCGATCGACGTGGACCACCTGTTGTGAATATTTTATTATTTGTTTAACAGGAGTGGCGCTTTAATTAAGCGCATATTTCAAAAATGTGGTGCTTTTTATTAGCGAGTGTTGTGTTATTTTACACAAGTGCAAATGCGATCACAGAAGACGTGGTTTTCAACAAGTGTTGTCCAAAAAATCAAAGTTTAATGTTTGTACCCGACTCTGAAAATGTTTATCAGTGTATGAATCCCGAAAATGTGTATAAAAATTATAATATATCAATATATCCACTTATTGTTGGTGATAGCGTTTTAATAGAGTACGGTATACCGGAGGGTTGTGATGAGATACAAATGACAACTATGTCTTCGGTCAGTTTAGACGATGGGTTGAAAAATTTAAATGAGAACTGTTACGACAGACTCGAGCTGGAAATCGTGAACGGGACATTAAAACCATACATTCCCAAAATTGTAGCTTTAAGTTGTGTAAAAAACGATACGCGGAACACATCTGAAAAGAACCTCATCAATCATTTAAGAAAATGTTGTCCAAGAGGCCAGAGCTACGACAGCACTTATCATTTATGCAGAAATACCGATGAGAATAATACAGAGGACTGGATACTGAATCGTTTACAAGTAAATAGTAATTACATTTACGAAGTGGCTCATGAGTTAAACTGCAAGTCTAGTGAATACAGTATACAACTAAAAGAAGAGCATTTCTCTCTTGAGCTACACGGAGGTCACCTGAATATATTGAAAAGAGGAGAAGATATGAGTGATCAAGTATTGCCTGGAGAATGGTGTCTAGATCGTGATTACGCTGACAAAAGTCTTGTAGCTCGTGTTTGTTCTGACGATTGTTCGAAGTATGGAGCGTACTGCGTGAGGAAGTGCTGTCCTATAGGCTATCATTATAGACCTCGGCGCTGTGGAAGTTTTGTTAGCAGATGTACCCGCAACGAGGACGACATATTATTCGACATCTCAGAATATTTGGAACCTCTACAAGATGACAGCATAACAGGTAGGTAGAGTATTATTTAGAAATAATACAAATGTGCGATAATTAACTGAGAAATTGTGTCAGATGTGTGAAACCATTTATTGCGTCCGGTAGGCAAGGGGAGAGATTGCGGTGAAGTTACAAAACTGTAGGCAGTAAAAGTAAAACTTTAATTACAATAAATCCTCAATTTTATCATTTTTTTTTAGCCCGGTCTTGTATTTTGAGCTCTAATCAGAGGCTGATCTAGGAAGAACAATGTCTTAACTAATGTTCTATTTTCCGTTGCTACGTTCTTTAACTGCACTCTCCGAATATTTTTTATTATGACATATTTGCAAGGGTGCTTTGGGGGAAAGGAGATTAGTACGCTGACTTTCAGATTCTAAAAAATATAGATTTCACATCAGACCTATCAAATTTTTAAATTTCGAATGTCATACATTCACTTCAAAGTAAAGACTCTTTTTACAAGACGCTCCAACTCAAGTTCTGAATTTGAAATTGAACGTTGCGTATTTGTTTTTAGATGTTCTCGGCATCCAAACAGAGTTGCACTGTACAGATGGACGCGTCGTGCTCAACAAATCTCTGGAGAGAGATCACCATCACCTTGACCACGCCGGTCGTCTAATATCACCCATAAGCGTCGGTTACGATTATTGTTTTGAAGCATTCGACATGAGACGATGTAATGAGAGCGTCACTATCACCGCAGCCAACTGTTTTATACGAGCACCGCAGACCAAGGACTTTCATATATCCTTCATTGTGAGTAAATTTTACATTACTTATCAAATATTTAAACTTCGTTTTTATTTATAATTTTTGTTCTAATAGTATTTCGGGGAAATTATGCAGCCTAATCCACTTTAGTATTTAAGATGAACTTACGGACTCTGTGATTTGTCTATTGTTTAATCTTTTACAACTAAAACAAGCTATATATCTATGAAGTTTGAGGTTCGATTTTGCTTCATTTTTTGTAGAAACATATATCTTTGATAACATAATATTTATTACACTTCGCGAATAGCGTATTGACTCATCGATGATAGAGTGATGAATTGATATCGATAAAAGTAGGATTCTGATTCAAAACATATCGCGATCTCCAAGATTACGTAGTTACTTATATATCCACGGCATTCTAATTAATCTTAGATTTCTTTTAAACACTTATTTTTTATCTCGTCGAAAGTCTCCCAAAAAGAGTAAAGTAGTCTCGGTGGTCCAGTGGTCGAGCACACAGCTCTGAATACATAGTTCAAATCCTGGTCCATACCAATGACTTTTCGAAATTTATTTTGAAAGTTTTGTGTGATAAATATCGATGTCCAAAATCTTTGTGCCCGGTATGGCAATAGGCTCCTAGGCACCACTCCATTTGGGACGTAAAATAACATAACAAACAAATCTACCATGGCGTGAAGTTATGTTTATATTTTTTTGTTAACTGATTTTACAATTTATTACTAAAAGAAAATATAAGATTCAATAATGAATTTATGAATCGTATATATTATAAATTTGATTGAGCCGTATTGCTTGCCCTAGATATGAGGAACCGAGCGACAAATACTCTAAACAGGGGAAACATAATTAACACAGCGAACGATAATCACTATGTACTCATATAATAGTTGAGGGCCGCTTATCTCGTTATTTCAAATGCAAATAGATTGATTTTATTTGTGACTTCAAGCCTTTTATACTCGTAGCTGTAGGTTGCCAACATTTTTTTCAAAAAAAAGGTCAAGGACTAGGTCTAGAGAAGAATATTAAACAGTAACATAAAAACATATCTTCACACCTTTTCTACCTGACGGTGTAGGCAGCGGCTGTTAAGCCTCGTCTCACCGTTATGTTTACGTCCCAAATGGAACAGGTGGCGAACCTATTGCCATACCGGGCACAAAGTTTACAGTCATCGATATTTATCACACATAACTTTCGAAAACAACTTCGAAAAGTCATTGGTGTGAGCTAGGTTTCAGAATCGGGGCGATCGACGACTGGAACACCGAGACTTTTTAAACAGTATTTTAGCTAACAGATTCGTGTTGTTACTTCTATAATATGATTTGTATGTCGTGTACCCGCGTTCTACTGACTAAATAAAAAGAAATTAATGTCTAACGCCCGAATACTGAACCGCCACTCAAATATGACAGTAAATAAAGTACTACTTACTCACGTATTCTGTCTAATGTGACAGCTACTTAAACGCTTAAGCAGCGCTTGTATATTTGAGTGGCGGTTCGCGGATAGGTGTTCATACAGTTAACACGTACTGGATTGTTGATATTATATTTTGAGAAATTCTATTTACGTAATAGGATCAGGAATAGTATTGTTGGGTGTATAATAACCAGTTATTAGTGTACTTACGTTTGTAACATCATACGTGACCGAATATTAGCATTTTAAATTAAGTACCACCTACTAGTCATATATCTTCACCTTTTGTTTTGTGCCTTTTACACAATGTCGCAACTTGAAGAAGTCCAATTGGCACAAAAGAGCCTCGAAGAAATGTTCCTGAATAAAATGGATCAATTGCAAGCCCAACTGCAGACAACTAGCACGGCAAAAGAAACAGTGGCGAAGGTTGCTGAAGAATTCCGGTCTTTTCGAGAGCTGGTGTATAGCATGCTCAGTCTGCTCCGAAAACAAATAAACGAATGTGCTAGTAATATTGATTCCATTCAAACTTGGCAGCGTAGAAAAGCTCTCATTTTCCAAGGTATCTCCGAAACTGAGAATGAGAATTGTTCTGGGGTAGTCCTAGAAATTATTCAAAGCAAAATAGGGATGAAGAATTTAAAGGCTGACTGCATCAAAGCTAGTCATCGTCTAGGGAACAGCAAGAACGAACGCCCCCGTCCAATACTTGTACGCTTCACCTGCACTGATACCAGGTCTGCCGTGTGGAGGGCTAAGACCAAGTTGAGAGGGACGTCGATATCGGTCAAAGAGTTCTTGACGAGAAGTCGACAACTTGTATTCAGCAAAGCACGTCTGCACTTTGGGATTCGGGACTGCTGGACAAATGATGGTGTCGTTGTCATTAAAACATCGGACGGCGGGCGACACCGGGTTACATGCATGGCGGGCCTGCAACCTCTTCTACAGAAGTTCTCTAAAACGGCTACCGATGCTACTAGGACGTCTACTTTATCGAGGAATAATTAACTCATAACTCATACCTACAGAGCATAAGTTCTCAAAGTTATGTCGTGTTAAATGTTGTCCATACTCCATAGTTGCCTTAAATCCTAAACTTATATTATTATGTACAAACAGAGGAAATTATTATTTGTTGATAAGTTATAAATACGGGTGAGTTGACAGACGGGTACATACATTCACTCCTTTAATCTTTTGATTTAATAGATTGTATGGAACCACACTTAAACTTTTAAATTCTACATACATTTTTCCTATCATGTAAAGGATTTTCTGTTGCCATGTATACATGTATTACGAGACCCCAGCGATATTGTGTAAATATGTATTAATGTTATTATCCCCACGGACACAATAGGTAAGAAGTTTATGTAAATACATGGTTACACAGATTGATTGAAGTGGTGTGGGTAAGTGTATAATTATCATTGTTGAATGTTTTTTTTTTATGCTATAGGGCCGTGCAATGCGATTATTTGTAAATGTAATTTTTTTTTTTTCTTTTCCATTTTTGTACGTCCACATAATGCGAGTATAAATATGTTTCAACTACATTCAATGACTGCATTGTACTTTCTCTGTGGTTGTAATTAATTTTATTCAATAGATAACGAACGTATTTATTTGAAACTAGCTGACCCGGTGAGCTTGGTTTCGCCTCAGAAATAATAAATGAGCAATGTTTTTTTTATATAATGGGGATGGCACGGGTTACTTTTATTTCATCAGCTACTTGCAAAAATCCCGTTAGAGTCGGTTCAGCCGTTTCGGAGATTGGCCGGAACAAACGGACATAAATTATAAAAAGCTATTTTGGTGTGTGTATTAGTATTCTTGTGCGTGTGGTGGGGAGCGGTTGTTGAAATATTGCAAGTGATCTCTTAAATTTTATTTCTACCCACATACTATTGTCTTTGCCTGTCTGTCGATGCATTGCGTACGAAACGCACACACAGATTAAGTGTTATTTTTATTTAGATATGCTTCCGTAGAACTATTTAATATTGTACTTTGAAAATTGATTGTTTCTAGTGCTATATATGCTTTGAATGGTGTGGCTAGTGGGTGGTGCACCGGTGAACTATTGGTTGTGCACCAACAGTTGTTTTTTTATTATTATTTTATTTTAACTATTTATTTATTATTCTGTTGTTATTTATATATATATTTATACTTTATTATATTTATTACTTATGATATCAGATTTAGACACTTATTATTCTGCAAATGAATCCTCGTCTAGCAATAGTGACGACAGCTTCTGTTCTGTAACTGAGGGCACTCTCGGCGATTACATACGCTCACAATTTAATCAGCCATCAAACCGCTTATTAAACGTATGCCATATTAATGCGCAAAGCATACCGAGTCACTATAACGATTTATTGGAGGCGTTTAGCGATTCTAATATTCATGTGGTACTAGTCTCGGAGAGTTGGCTCAAACCTCAACTTCGTTCTACTTCTTACTCGCTACCCGGCTTTATTCTCATTAGAAACGATAGAATTGATAGAAGAGGTGGAGGGGTTGCAATATATCTACGCAATAGTCTACCACACAAAATAGTAGCTTCTTCCAATTCCCTTGTATCTGTTGAATATCTTTTTCTCGAGGTTTGTGTCCAAGGAATTAAGTCAATTATAGGCGTTGTTTATTGTCCTCCCGGCATAGACTACTTCTTAAGTCTTGAATCTATGCTGGAATCCTTGGGGTCTGAATATGCACATCATATTATCATGGGCGATTTTAACACCAACCTCCTTGACGTAACCTCATCCCGTTCCCGAAAACTCCTTCAAATCATAGATTCAGCAAAACTTCACATATTACCACTGCAAGCAACACATCACAACCTACACGGAGACGATACTTGGTTGGACCTTATGATTACTTCTGCCCCATCCCTTGTCCGTTCACATGGTCAACATCCTGCCCCCGGGTTTTCCCATCATGATCTTATTTTCACTTCCTACATCCTAAAACCGCCTAAAATCAAGCCAGTAATGCTGCGTAGGCGCTCATTTCGCCGTATAAATCTGGAGAGGCTACAAATGGATGCTTCAGATATTGAATGGGATCCCCTGCTCAAAGCCGGTACAATTGACGAAAAAGTAAAAATATTTAATAACATAATCAATAAACTTTATGATACCCATGCACCACTTAAATACGTAAAATTAAAACGTCCCCCCGCACCTTGGATGACAAGTGAGGTCAAAATGGCCATGAGGAAAAGGGATCGTGCTTTTCTCAAATACAAAAATAATCGCACAGAGGAAAATTGGTCTTCATATAAAACTGTTAGAAATCGGTGCAATCAGATGATTCGGAACTCCAAACGCCGCCATATTCTCACTAATATATCTTACTCTAGCTCATCTGCTGACATTTGGCGGTTCTTAGGGACCCTAGGTGTTGGTAAAGTTAAAAACATGGATCAGCGTATGACAGTTGGCTTAGACGAGATTAATCAACATTTCGCTACCACAATTATGATGGATAACGTTGTCAAGAGTCAGACGCTGGCCTATATTGATAGTATGCCCGGTGCTGATTTCACCCCATTTGCGTTTTCTCCAGTTGCTGCGGATGAGATTGAAAAGGTAATCCTCTCCATTAAATCCCATGCTGTAGGTCCTGACAATATCAGTCGTCAAATGATAACCACAGTGTTAAGCAGCATCCTACCGACTATAACTCACATCATTAATTTTTCCCTAACTTCTGCATCCTTTCCTCAAGAATGGCGTAAAGCTTATGTGCTGCCGCTTCCTAAAATTCCAAACCCAACGCTTCCTAACCACTACCGTCCGATTTCCATACTTCCCTTCCTATCTAAAGTGCTTGAAGCCTGTGCCCATAAGCAATTGTGTCTGTTTGTCCAAAACAATGGAATCCTGAGCACATTTCAATCAGGTTTCAGACGGGGGCATAGCACAATGACAGCTCTTCTGAAAGTGACTGGCGATATTAGGGCAGCCACTGAGGATGCTAAGGTCACGGTGATGACTTTAGTTGATTTCTCCAACGCTTTTTGTACCGTCAGTCATGATATCCTTCTCTCTATCCTGTCACACCTTAAAATCTCTTCTAATGCACTGGAATGGTTCTCTTCTTATCTTCGAGGACGTCAGCAGTCAATACGAATCAACGAGACCACATCAAATTGGTGTAAAATTGATACTGGCGTTCCTCAGGGTGGCATTCTATCTCCTATGCTATTTTCATTATTTATTAATTTCCTGACCACACATCTTCAAAGTTCGTATCATCTGTACGCGGACGATTTACAGTTGTACACAGAGGCAAAGATAAATAACTTGCATACTGCAATAAATCTAATTAACCAAGACCTTAGAGCTATTAAAATCTGGTGCGATAAATTTGGCGTGTTCGTCAATCCATCAAAGTGCCAAGCAATCATTATTGGTAATTATCAAAATATTAATAAAATTAATTTTTCTACGCTTCCTGCAGTTAATTACAATAACACCGTAATACCCTTCAGTGACACTGTCAAAAATCTAGGTTTACATTTAGATAGTAAATTGGATTGGCGGATACAAGTTACAAAAGTAAGTCAGCGTGTAACTGGTATACTTAGGACACTTTATCCTCTTAAAAAATTTCTTCCAGCTAAGACAAAGACAATGCTTATGCAGACTCTGGTGTTTCCTATTATAGACTATGGTGATGTGTGCTATTTAGACCTGAATGCAGAACTTCTTGATAAATTTGACCGTCTTCTAAATAACTGCATTCGTTTCATATTTAATCTTCGCAAGTATGACCATGTGTCTACATACCGATCCCAGTTGAAATGGTTGACAATTCGTCAGCGCCGAAGTATGCGTACTCTCACAACACTCTTCAATATTCTTACCTCCTCGTTTACTCCTGTTTATCTATCTTCTTGCTATAAATATCTGTGCGATAATCCTAATCGTGATCATCGTTCTACTCATAATCTTATTCTACGCTATCCTTCTCATTCATCTTCTTGTGTAAATTCCTCTTTCCTTGTCCAATCAGTTCAGCTATGGAACTCACTTCCGCTTGAGATAAGAATAGCTAAAAGCCAAAACACTTTCAAACGTCAAGTCCGCGAACATGTTCTTCAAACTATTGCAGAATGATTTCAACTCTTTTTGCTTATTCAATCTATATATGAGTATGTATTTATGTGTATATGTATGTGTAGGTATATGTATTTAAAATGATATGTCTTTATATGTATAAATATGTATGTATGTGTGTGTATGTATATGTATGTATATATATGTATGTATGTGTATATATATGTATGTATGTATATATATATTCATGAATATGTGTGTTTACTTACTTAAATTAAAGTGAGATAGTGATGATCGAAACATACTCTAATTATGTACACCTACAATGCATCTCTGCACCACCCTAGGTCGACTGGCAGAGAATGCTATTAGCATTAAGTCCGCCTATGTGCAAACTATGTACAAAAGTTTTAATAAATAAATAAATAAGTCTAACACTGTATAAGAATTTTGATAATTAAAACAGTATTTTGTATACTTTAGTTTTGTCCAAGAGTAACAAGTGTAATGTTGTTAAAAACAACAGTGGTCTCGGTGGTCCAGTGGTCGAGCACACGGCTACTGAATCCAGAGGTCGCGGGATCCAATCCTGGCACAGACCAATGAATTTTCGGAATTAATTTCAAACGTTATATGTGATAAATATTGACGACTAAAACCTTCGTGCCCGGTATCGCAATAGGTTCGCCACCTATTCCATTTGGGACGGAAACATAACGGCGAGTAGAAAACTAACCTTCGGGTAGAAAAAGGCTGGTGGTGCCTCGACTCGCAATATTTAAGTCCTTATATGTACTTAAAATGTGAGGAACATATTGCCAAACATCGGGTACAACGCCACAGATGTTTTGGGTTTATATTAATAATATATAATATTACCTAATAAAAAACTATGTAGATATGCCAGTGTGTCTGGCCGGCATGGATAAGCTGATATTGTCAAATGTTTGATAACATTATTCCACTGTATTATATATTGAAAATTTTATTTTTAGTAATTCGTATCATAATTTAAATAAAAATATATAAGTGGATTCAGTATAAACGGTATGACGTCATTAACCAACGGATAATGGCATATCTTACGCCGTTTGTACAGATCATCGTGGTTTTTAAACATTTTCGCCCATTTGAGTAATTCGATTGAAATAGATTTCTTGTTATACATAATAATGTAATTAATACTTATAATCTTACCGTATAACATTAAACTTCACGCCTTTTCTACCCGAAGGTGTAGGCAGTGGCTGTTAAGCCTCAACTCGCCGTTATGTTTACGTCCCAAATGGAATAGGTGGCAAACCTATAGCCATACTATTATGTACACGTGCCATACAAAGTCTTCAGTCATCGATATTTATCACACATAACATATGAAAATTTAATTTTCGTATAGCATTATTTTTATATTTTTCCATTCGAATGCTAATTTGATAATGATTATCAATTTATTAACACTCAAACTGACGTATGACCTATTTAAACAAAGAAGGTATTTTTTGTTAACCTTGCTATTAAAGTAAATATTAATGACTCCCGTAATTAGAATTCCAAAAGGCAAGTTGTAAGTTAGGTATGTGCTAGAATATAATCTCTTATCATCTAGGAGAAACCATCACCCTAAGTATTATATGGATACAACGAAGAAGACGTCGATGATGAATTATAAAAGAAACTTTTAGAATTCATCATCGGCTTTCTTAAATTGTAACCTCAAATTCAATATGAGTCTCGGTGGTCCACCCCGCTTATGAATCAAGAAGTCATGGTTTCGAATCCAGGCTCACGCCAATCACTTTTCGAAATTCTTTTAGGGAGACTAAAAAAAATGTGGCCGATGTATGGCAATAGGTTCGCTGCCGCTCCTAACACCTTCGGGTAGAGAAAGGCGTGAAGATATATTCAAATTCAAACCATGTATTTGTGAGATTAAACATAAATTTGATATCAAGAGATGATAAAATTCCAAAATTAAAACATAATTTTTTTTGTCCAGATGATCTGCATCTCCAGCGTGTGCCTGGCACTCACATTCCTGGTATACATCTCTCTGCCGGAGCTTCGCAATTTGCACGGTCGGACTCTTATATGTCATATTAGTATGATGATGCTGGCTTTCGGCTGCTTGGCTCGAGTGCAATACAACCTTGTATCAGATGCCACGGCATGCTCATTACTTGGTAAGTGAAATAAAACTAAATATTTGTTATCAATTCATTTCAAGCCTCAAAAATAAAGTTTTATATTTCTTAGCAGTCTCGGAACAGGATGCGCTCCACGGATGCCCCTTAAATTACAAGGAAAATATACTTACAAATCGGTTGTCAGACCTGTCGTATTGTATGGATCTGATTATTGGCCAATGAAAGTAGTGGCTGAAAGGAGAGTCCATGCAACAGAAATGCGAATGTAAAGATGGATGTGTGGTGTGACAAAATGAATAGAATAAGAAAGAAGGCAACATGAAAGTAGCACCAATTTCGGAAAAAATGAGAAGTTTTAGTTTGGCGTGTTATGGACACATTATGAGAAGGGACGAAAGTCATGTCACAAAGAGAGCGATGAAAATGACTGTGGATGGACACATTAGTAGAGGAAGGCCGAAAACAGAGCAGGCGAGGCCAATATCATATATCACGGGGGCGCCTATGGTTTGCAACAGGCCACTACCGCTTAGTTTATATTTGTCTACAATACCGACAAGTCATAGCACTGAGAGAACTCTCAATATTAGCACCCTGATTATTAAAAAGAAATTCATATAATGAAATGTTATCATTTTCTTAAAGAATAACTCGAGACTTCTTAATTAAATATTCATATGAAAAAAGTTAAATAATAAATTTAAGCACTCAAAATGTAAACAAATTAGTGTCCGACCGAAGCTTCGGCTTTGGCTTCGCCCACCTTACTCCAAAAATCCATCTTCAGCGACATCTTCGGCTTTGGCCGGATTCTGGGCCGAAGCCGAAGGTCCCGCCGAAGGTCCGAGAGAACAGTCGGAATTAAACGAACTGTTACGAAAGAGTGACTGACTGACGGACCAGACTGCACTTAGTTCAGTGCTGATACCTCTATCACCGAGAGAAAAGCGGCATGAGCCACTTTACGTCGATATTCTTCTTTAACTGTGGCTAATATTGAAGAAATTAAATTACCGATTAAATTACTAATAGTTTATAAACCTTTGGCTTCGGCTTCCGCCGAAGGTTGTGGAGATTGCCGTTTAATCGGCTTCGGCTTCGGCCAAAAATAGACCTTCGGTCGGACACTAAAACAAATATAAGCAATAGAATAACAATTGTTATTTAATTAATTATTTTTATTTAACAGACGCCATACCGAATACTAGTAGTACCTTACCAAGTGATTGTTAGTTGTAATTTTGCTCTAACAATATTTACAGATACAATATTTTTAGGCATGAAGTTATGGTACATAATTTTTTTCTTACTACAATCTATACATACGATAACTCGCATGAAAAGATTTATTTTAATATGTCAACGAATACGTGAACAATTATTTGAAATTGTTAATTTTTTTATAAAAAAATTCAACAATTCATTTGTTTGTTGACGTAGCATAGGAGATATACCTATTATTATATTAAATGATAATTAAACGATGTTTATCAAAGTGGGAATAGGAAGCAATTAAAGCAAAATGTATGACAAAATGCAATTGAAATTTAATATACCTATTTTGTTTGTATATTATGACCTTTTTGTTCGTATGACAGGCTTTACTATATTATAAAACAACTAAAGGGCTCCGTTTACCCATAGAGAATCTACACGGAGCCCTCAAGCTTTAGCAAGAAGAGTTCATTAAGAAAAAGTAAAAAAAAAAGTGTTTATGCTGTGCCTTACCGCTTTTTTGTGCTATATTCATCCATGGGCCGTGGTAGCCATTCACTATGAGGACAGGCATATTTTTATTTGTACCTACATACTAGAGACTTCACAGTATTATGATATCACCATAACTAAGTGTACTTCATACTACAACATTATAGTATGTAATAAAATATAGTAATCATAGTAATGTACCTATCAGTACATTTGCTCGGTTTATCGTAGCGGAACTTAGTTCTGATATCGTGGTTTGTCGTATATAAATGAGTGCTTTTAGAGACGTTTATAGAGTAATATGATTATAACGACACAAAGTAATAAATATTCATTTCATTTATGGCAGAAGGGGCAAACGAACTAGCGGGTCACCTTGTGGTAACTAGCGCTGACCGGGAATGGGAAAGGGTTGTATTTACGCTGGTTTCCTGTGAGATCGTTCTACATTAGCGGTCGAGTCAGTCTATTCATGCAGGGAAATGTGTGGCACTAACACAGTTAAATGCAATTGGTAAAAGAACATCAGGAAAATAAAGTAAAGTAATATTAGCTAATTAAGACTTCTTTTGCCGTAAATTAAGGTTTTGTATAAATTTAAATTGAATATGAATTGTCTGCGATGCCATGCACGCTGCCAGATATAGGTAACGGTGGGGAAATCTAGTCCCTGACAAAACTTACCAAGGAGTTCAAAACCCTCAGCATTGAGGACAAATGCCGCAAGGAGGAGATAAATTATACATAAAAACATAACTTCAATTCAAATCCCTTGCGGGGTAGGCAGAGAGAACAGAGTGCCATAAGGCACCATTCTTACACGTCTCACTGGCTGCGTTGACTTTCATAACTCTTTTCAGTCACGCGCCTTGCGCCTACTTTCATGGACACTCTGCCATACCCAACTCTCGCTTCCATAAGTTGGCGTTGGGATCAGTACCGCATTCTGGATTGCTAGCTGGGCTTTTCTGCTAACATTCTTTGCGCCCAGGAGTCTGCCCAACGATCCATTTACGCTGTTTCCTAACATCACTCTTCTTTCTTTCAATCTTTATATCTAAAGATAAATTATAATATTTAAAATACTAATAACTGCGGGCCTTCGCTTGAACGGAAAATAGACAGACACAATTCTTGTATTAATCACGTAAACTGGGTTACAGACAACACCTAGTATTTGAGTAAACATTAATACCTATACCAATCAACACCTACGTAAATTACTTATAACGAGTCACTGCGAAAAATTCTAAAAATATATATATGCGTTTACTTAAATCAATGTACCAGTACCTACTGAACTAGTCCACTCATCAATCAAATATTCTTCGCAAATTCAATTCAAAGTATATAAATAAATATTATCTATAAATATTAAGGGTTTGCCAATCAATTATTACGTCTGTAAAGTATTTCCGATGAAAGGTTGTATACACTTAAAATTATAGTTTGATTACTAATAGATTATTTATAACCATGGTCATGGTTACTTTATGTAAGTCAAGATATCGACGTACAGTGGCTCATGCCGCTCGGTAAGAGAGTTATCAGGGGCCCACTTACTCTTTCTCCCTCCCTTCCAACTTCAGATCCCTCTTTCTTATCTTAAATGCTGCGAATGCAACTGTGACACTGCCAGTATTGCAGATGTACACGGGTTGTGTTAGTCACTTACCATCAGGTGACCCGCTTGAAATATTATTATGGTTATCTAACCATAATATCAAAATGCAAGCAAAAAGTCCAATGTGTAAGTAGTCTATTACACTAAGCTGAATAATATATTTCTTGGAAATTCCTTTTAACTCACGTCCAGATAGATGAGTACATTCTTGACCGCAGAAAGGTGATTAAACATGACAATGTCATAATCACTTTGTATGTCATACTAGTATTGGATGGAGGTATATCTAAATACTATAAATAATATAAAATCCATCCAACTGAGATGTTACTAACTCAAAATTGTATGATTGTATTAGAAGCGTGTTAGGGACATACAATGGCCGGATATTATAGTGTGTGTAATGTTTAGAAAAACAAATATTAATTCTGCTGCGTAACATATTATCCTAAATCCTAACCACGTGACGTGAAGTTAGGCTAGCATATAAAAATCTGCGTAAGTTTTCCCCATTTGCAAGGATTTGTTAAATGTAGAATTATATCAGTTCTGTATAAAACTGCTAAAATGATTAATAGCTTTGTACTACAGGTTCCGGTAAAGTTTCCTCGCCTTAGTTTCGTATTACTTGGAAATTCATATTTACTCGTAAAACAAACTTACAGTTTATCTTCTATCTGTCTTCAAATATTTTTTAAATTAATAACACCTACTATTTACATATCTATTAAATTAAATTATCTTTTATTCTAAGATATATATATATATATATATATATATGACGATGATAAAGAACGATAGCTTTTGGACATAAACTTTTAAGGACTATGTATTTATTCCACAAGCAAAGTTTGAATCTTTTGCTAAGAGAACGTAAAATATCTTTTGATAAAATAAAAAAGGAACATTCTGTGTATGAATCGATAACAATGGGTATAGGGCACCTAGTAGTGTTTTAAATATACATATATCAAATAAGTACTACATTAATAAAATAATTTTTAACTTCTAGAAATCTAATGTATCGTTTTATATTCGCACAGGTTACGGTATCTACTTCGGCTTCGTGTCCGCGTTCGCTTGGCTCAACGTCATGTGCTTCGACATCTGGTGGACATTTGGGTGAGTAGTTTTGTTAGCAAACACAAACATACAGTATAGTTTTGCGATGCAAGTGACGTGTGAATTAACCAAACGGCTCTTTTATCATACTTCTCAAGGATTTATCCTGAATCATCTAACTTCACGCTTTTATTCCATGCCTTGTTTCGACGAATTATACGGCCCAACTGGATAAGTGACGGAACCAATAGCCATATACCGGGCACAAATTTGGCATGTCTGCGGAGGTCGGTTATCCCAGTCTTTATTCGTTGTCTCCGAATGCTGCTAAGTGCTACATCATTTCAGTCTCTGAAGCTACCGTGTCCGTTAGTCCTTGGTAACAGACCCTATCTGGGTTGTAAATGGGTGTTCCCACTTCTCTTTAAAATGTAGGTAATTGAATACATTATATGGGTCTGTCTGTTACCTGTTATATGAGTAATGATCTTGTATAGGATATATAAGTAATGCACAAAGTTGCGTTTTAAATGCAAACAGTAAATAATACATATTGGTACTTATAATAATGCATTGTCAAAATCTAATATTACGGCAAATTTATATATAAAACACTATCAGAATTATATAACACAAAAACTTATCTGTATCATTGGTTAAAAGACCGCGTTCATGTTTTGAATTTGGCCAACATTACGTATATATGTTTACATTATAACGTGTAAGAAAATATTCGGGCGTGTATTGCGCACAGCCAGACATATTGCAATTCTATTAGTCTTGAACTGTATGTTTACTAATGTTTATGTGAATCAAGTTCACTTTCAATAGTTGTGGCGAACTCAGAATAGAACACACTATAATACCGGAATTAGGTTATGTGCAATATTTGTATGCGTAGGAATGCAATCGTCAAATATATGTAAACAAAAAGAAAAGTATGTCTACCAGGTCTATGAATGGGCCTGGTTCGACAGGTAATTATTTTAAGTAAGCAATTAACGCCACCCATGGATATCTGCATCATATTTTAATTTTACAGCCATGTGGCCTGTACGCAACTGTAGGAAAGGGAAGTTGGGATTGGGAAGGGGTAGGAAGTAGGATGGGAACGGGAGAGGAAAACGATTGGATCTCTGGAAAAGTCTATCGCCGACAAAAACGCCGGATGAGCCAGTTTAAGCTGATATTCTGACAGGTCGAACTACTAGCACAATTTTATTTGTCTATAACTGTCAACCCTGAATATAATGTTTGGTCTACTATAATGTAATTTTAACAGTTTGCTGTTATAAGTTCGTAAATTTTCATACAAACTCACATAACTTCACGCCAATCCCTTGCGGTGCATGAGGCACGATTCTTGAAGCATCATAATTGCCATAAGGTACGATGCTTACACACCTCTCTCGCTTCTTTGATTTTCATAACTCTTGTCATAAACGCAGGACGATTTTTAAAGCCTATTGGTCACGGAAAGTGTGTCGTGGCCATCCTCGACTTCTACATCCTTTCGCTTTATCTCCTTAGTCAATCTTATATCACCCATTTTGTTTACTTAAAATGCTTTTTCTTACTTTTAGACCGACACTCTCCTTCAATCCTTTCTTACAACCGTGTTTTCAACGCGGTCAGCGAGAGACACTCAAATGTTGGGCACTGCTCTCATTTCGACCGCGTTGTTTCTACTGTTGTGTATGGCAGAGTGTGTTCATGCATACTCTGCCATACTCTAATATAAATCTTGCTTCCATAAATTAACGTTGGGATCAGTACCGCATTGTGAATAGCAAGCTGGGCTTTTTTGCTAACAAACTTTAACTTTTTTTTAAATTGTATGATTATTTATTTTAAATCCTATGAAAATATTAGAGTAAGAAATAATTATTTCGCGCTAGAAAATACTTTATTCACAGAAACGGTAATTTCAATGTTCATTCATAATTTGAATATTCTTCGAATAAATTGTTTATGTTATTATTTCCTCGTAAAACAGTAAGAGTTCTAGAAAAAAAATAAAAATATGTGTTGCAGTGTACTAAACTAGTAAGTCTATTTTCTATCCCACACACCTGGGATTTACGAATGCGTAATTGTAACAATAAATGTAGGTAGGAAATTGTTCAGAAAACCGTGCAGTGCAAAGAATCGCGAAGTCTTAGTAAAATCAAACTATTTGATTTCACACTTTTATTTTGTAATAAGCCAGACGCAGGTATTTTGTAAATGCCATGATATGTAATAAAGTGACTGAACCTATTCACTTTCCTAACAAATTTTATCTGTCATCAATATTTCTTAGTTAACGAAAAGAAAATTTTGATGGTCTAGAGTCGAGCATCCAGCTTTAGAATCAAGAAGTCGCGGGTTCGAATCCTGGCTCACACCAATGACTTTTCGAAAGATAAGTGTGATACATATCAATGACTGAAAACTTTGAGCCGGGCTTGCCAATAGGTTCGCCACCTATTCCATTTGGGACGTAAAAATAACGACGAGTCGAGCTTAACAGCCACGGCCTACACCTTCGGGTAGAAAAAGGCGTAAAATTATGTTATGTTATTATATCGAAAAGAATTACAAAAAGCCATTGCTTCAAAGTCAAGCTGAGCTGAGATTTTGATTCAGAAGCGGATTACTCAATTTTCCAGACTACGCAGCCGATAATTTCATTGTTTGCTATTTTTTTTATTCTAATTAATATTTGAAATTGACACTAATGCAGTCGTACTATATACTAATAACTATTGTGTCTAAATTTCTACCGAAATCTTTGGGTTTTTCAAAATATATTTAGTTGTCGATATGTGCCCACACTTATGCATACAAGTTTTTTTTAATATTTACTCATTCCTACTCATACAGCCTTGGCTGTATATGTTTAAAATTATATTTGGACATCGGTAAATATATGATGTTAAGGTGCCGCCACCATCGCAGAAGTATAAATACTAATATAAGTAAATTCCGTTATCATGTCCCACTGGCTTTAACTCTAAAATTGGCTAAGTTGATGAAGGAACGCAATAGAACAATGTAATCGAATCGTCCAGTTTTTGCACTATAGGTATAAGTTTTCATCCGTAGATTTTTTACTTACTATATCCTACTCCTACTGTAGCAATAGGTAATTAAACATAGCGATAAGCTTTTATTATCACATAAATTGTATATAATGAGGTTATAAGTTGATAGTTAAAATCACAGAAATAGATCAAGATAGAACGGCCGCGATGTCATATTTCCATACATTTCGAGCGTGTCACTTTTTTGAAAAACCACGCCCATGCGTGACGTCATTTTCATTGTGAGCGGAGCGACTAGTTAGGAGACACACACATTAGATTATCGATGTTAATATCGGAAACGTGTGTTAATTTTATTATTTTTATATTTTACCAACTTTATTGATTTTGTGTAACGATAATCATAGAAAGTAAAACATGTTAAATACTTTAATCCGACATATTAAAACCTAAAACATATTTTTCCAACAGTATATAAAATTTAATTATAAATATTTTACTGTCCTTGAAACTATACATATTTATTAAATATTTGCCTTTTTGTAAGGGTTGGCCTCACAGTCCTGGTATACCTCGGTTACTGCCCGTTTGAGAAGAACGAGATGATTTTCCATCGGCGATTGGTCAAATTGGTGAAAACTTATACTGTCAAATAAACTGCTGCCAATGTAATTACGAAGGACTTTGGTTGAAATTTGTGGTGTTAGAATAAAGTAGGGACAAAGCAAGACATGAGCTGATACTCAAATTATTATTGAAATTATTTATCGATAAGTCCTAAGACTCAACGATACATGGAGTGCCCATCTCTAACATTCGAAGACCAATCACAGCGATTAACAGACACAGCGATCAACTGGCAGGTGTATTGTGTATTTCGTTCGATTCGACGTACATTACGCGTATAATTTATACGCACAATGTTTTTGTATACGAGCGTTGAATGCGGACAGCAATGGATATTTATCATAACGAAAAAATATACAACTTGTGATCGTAATTATTGAACATAGTAAAAGTAAAACAATAATTTATAATCTCAAAAAAATACTTTCTACTGATTTTCTGTACTTACTGATCATACGAAATATTTCCTTTTTTCATATTTGACTCACTACTTTTGTTTTTACAATTTGCCACAGCATAATAAGGCATATATGTGACGTTTTATCTATTTTTTTACGTCCTGAACGCATGGCAGGAACGCTCATTGCGTAATGAGAGCGAGTTTCGAAAAGCATGCAATATAGTGCATGGTTTTGGCACGCTTGCCACGCCTATTCGCCGTTCTATCTTGATCTATTTCTGTGGTTAAAATGTTTAAGGTGAAAATTATTTTATTCTTTTTAGAGCGTTTAAATAAAAGCTTCTTTAAAAAAGTTTTTTTGCTGTAAATTATTTTCAAGTTTTTAGTTATCGCTAGGTAAGTTTCTCAGTCTGACGCCAGTATGCATATGTAATTCACATTCTAATTTTTTTATAACATTAATTAATAACATAATATAGCTCGACTCCTTTTTCTACCCGAAGGTGTAGGCAGCATCTGTTAAGCCTCGACTCGCTGCTATATTTACGTGTCAACGATCTTTAAGGGAGTAGGATATAGGCTATGGGAGTAGGAAGGAATGGGGAAGGGGAGTGGGGTACCTCTCTCGCCGAAAGAAACGCGGCGTGAGCCGGTTGTGGTATTTCACCGGTCGAGCCAGCCCATTCATACATTGAATTGCTGGGCTCTACCACTGTTGTCATACACCGAGCATAGATAAAGTGGTCAGTCAAAAACATTTAACACACATGACTTTCGAGAAGAATTTCGAAAAGACATTGGTGTGAGCCCAAATTCGAACCCAAGACTTCCTGTTTCAGAAGCGGGGGGTTAATCTACTGAACCACTGAGACATAGTTTTTGAAGTTCTCATATAACTCTCAAATTAAAGGGCCATTTGATACCCATATTGTAGAAACGCAAATATTTATTCCACCATATTGGATTTAGAATGACGTCACATTATTTTTCGAGCTACTATTAACAAGCCTTTTCATTTGATACCCATATTGTAGAAATGCATTAAAAAACTGTTCCTCTATCTTGGAAGAGCCGCAATATTGGATTTAGAATGACGTCACGTTATTTTTCGAGCTACTATTAACAAGCCCTTTCATTTGATACCCATATTGTAGAAATACATTAAAAAAACTGTTCCTCTACCTTGGATGATTCGCCATATTGGATTTAGAATGACGTCAAATTATTTTTTTTAGTTACTCCCAATGAGCCCTTTCATTTGATACCCATATTGTACGAAAGCTCAAAATATATATTTCTTCATCTTGGATATTCCACCATATTGGATTTAGAATGACGTCATATTATATTTTGAGTTACACTCAATAAGCCCTTTCATTTGATACGCATATTGCAGAAATGCATTAAAAATATCCATTCCGCCATCTTGGGTCGTCCGCCATATTGGATATAGAATAATGTCACATATCATATCATGCATTGTCATCCAAAGTAAACGTGTATACAAAATTTCAGCTCAATCGGTTGAACATAGCTACTTCAAAATTGAGTTACAAGATTCCACCGAACATACATACTTACATACATACATACAGTGCAAGTTAAATAAAAGCTTATAAAAATATAATAGATCAGTCCTTGGTAACAATTTATTATTCTACCCACTCTAAGAATATTAGTAATGTACCTTCCTGGAAAAACAGCGCAGACAGCTCATTATAATAACATTGAATGAATTATTTAGTATATACTTTGTATGTATTACTAAAATTACCGTAATATTTTGTATAGTATTTTAGTTCGTAATATTCTAAATAAAATTTAATTTATTAAAATGTTGTTAGTGTGCTCTTACCCGACTCTGTCACAAGTTTCATAATTTAGTGATAAAAAATAGCGCGCGCCTTTTTTGGAAATGCATCATATTCCTTCTTGATAGAGGCGAATCGTTAACGAATATTATAAAAAAAGCTAAAATAATTTAACTCCTAAAATAATGTACATCTGAACATTCTCATTATAGTATTTCGATGACGAAGAAAGGTTTTCGCAGATTCTATATTGTTCTTTAATGAATCTATTGAAAATAATATATAAGTACAAGATTAACTAATTACACGGAGTAAAACATACCAAGTATTCATACATTTAAAAAGAAAGTCATCATCTCTCTATCCCGTTCCCATTATTTGGGTCGGCACAACAGGTTTTTCTTTATAACACTTCCTTATCATTCTCATCTTCCACATTAACATCCTTCTTAATCATGGCGTCTTTTACACAATCCATTCATACTTTCTTATGTCTTTCTCTTCTCTTATTCCCCTCCACATTTAGCTTTATCATTCTTCTCGGAACATGTGTATCATCCATTCAAATTACATGCCCATACCACGCCAGATTATTTCCTCATAAATCCTATCCTTAACCTAATTAGTAAAGTTTGTTAGATATATTGTAATAATATAAAATGTAATAAAGCACAACATGTACACTTCAGATATTAATTTAGATATTGGTCATTCGATATGTAACGTTCTAGAAAATAACTAAATGTACCGATTTATCAAAGCCGGTATAATATCAGACGGTATAATTGATTATCTTTGCATCAATGAATTGTTATTTTCTAACCTTTATTTAGTTAGATTTAAACCCATTTGGGGTTTAAATCTAACTAAATAAAGGTTAGAAAATAAATAAAAATAAATTCAGGTGTCTAACGAAAAGAAACGACGGTAAAAAACCTAACAATACTAACAAATTTGATTCTACTTGACTACTTCAAAAAATTTATCAATCGAAGCTTTGATTTACTGATTGGCAATTTTTTTAAACTGGTCAATACTGTCCGATATTATGGCCGACGCCGAAGCCGATTAATCGGCAATCTCCACAACCTTCAGCCGAAGCCGAAGCCGAAGGTTATAAACTATTAGTAATTTAATAATTTTCTTCAATATTATCTACAGCTAAAGAAGAATATCGGTGTAAAGTGGCTCTTGCCGCTTTTTTCTCGGTGATAGAGGTATCCGTACTGAACTAAGTGCAGTCCGGTCCGTCAGTCACTCACTCTTTTGTAACAGTTCGTTTAATTCCGACTGTTTTCGGACCTTCGGCGGGACCTTCGGCTTCGGCCCAGAATTTGGCCGAAGCCGAAGTTCTCGCCGAAGATGGATTTTTGGCCGAAGGTGGCCGAAGCCGAAGCTTCGGTCGGACACTACTGCTCAACGATCAAAGCCGAGAAGTTGGATTATTTTTATAAAGTCGATAATCAAAATCCCAGAAGTGGCAAAGATTTTTTTACAAATTTGTCCATAAACAAAAACTTAGAAAATGAAAAAAACATTTTAATTTTTCAAATGTCTCGGAATCTCTAACAGTCTCGGTGGTTTAGTGGTCGAGCACCCCGTTTCTGAGTCCAAAGGTCACGGATTTGAATCCTAACACTTGCTTTCACCAATGACTTTTCGAATTTGTTTTCGGAAGTTATGTGTGATAAATATCGATGACTGAAAACTTTGTGCCCGGTATGGCAATAGGTTTGCCACCTACTCCATTTAACGTCACATTTTCCCAACATAACGGCGAGACGAGACTTAACAAGCCGCTGCCTTGTTACCTTCTGGTAACAAAGGCGTGAAGTTATGTTATGTTAAACGTGTCAATAAACAAAAGCCTGATCGATTTTAAAAAAACCTCCAAGTGTTTTACTAGGAGATTTTGTTTCAATCTATCAGACTTTTGTTTAATAGATATAATTATTAGATTAGACCCAAGCATATTTAGTTTTAAACGTCTTCCAAAAATTAAATTTGACCATTAATGGCATCGTTTAAAATAAATATCTATTTGTATAAAATAATTGATGTACTCATGATGGTTGTATGACGTAAGTGGAGTTATTGTTAACAATGGCTGTGTGAAGTTTTTATGACAGTATACTTATAAGTATATATAGATAAAAATCAACGTTTTGATTATTTCCTCATTAACTGTGTATCGACCGTGAATGAGTAATAATTGGCACATCAAATTTTTGATGCTTTTTTATTACTTATTAGAAAAGTTTTTCGAGTATAATCTAATTTGCCAGATAAATATTCAAAATAACGTAGCTTCATGGCTTTTCCTACCCGAAGGTGTAGAGGTAGGGACTGTTAAGGCTCGACTCGCCGTTTTGTTTAGGTCCCAAATCGAATAGTTGGTGAACCTATAGCCATATCGGGCACAAAGTTTTTAGTCATCGATATTTATCACACATAACTTTAGAAAAGAATTTCAAAATGTCATTGGTGTGAGCCTGTATTCAAACCCTCGTCTTCTTGATTCAGAATCAGGGTACTCGACCACTGGACCACCGAGACTTGTTGTTACTAGCCGTATTAACCACTGAATAAGTACTTAGACAAATAGATAATTCTTTATTTACACTTTAAGAATTACAAATAAGAAAACATACAATAAACACAAGATAAAATACTTAACATACTTACGCTTTTGTAATAGCAGTGTTAAAATTGCGAAGAATATATCTACAGGAAAAAAGGCCCAGTCGGTGTCATGCACGTTCACCGCGTACTTACTTTAAATACTTTAATTTCATATTAAAACATGAATCATTTATAAAAAAAAATGCTCTTTCTTTGGATCTTTTAATCACAATGCTGTAAATTAAATCGCATCGCATGAAATTTAAATCGCAACGCTTAAAATTTAAATCGCAACGCTAGCAATTTAATTTGCACGTTCGATATTTAAATCTTGAAGTGTTCTTTTACGTGTGAGTTTGACTTGTAACGTTCCAATTATCCTATAATTTATTTATAAATATATTGCTTATATGCAAATAAAGAAAAAATATTATTTAAAAAACTCTTTTTTCTCTTTAATAACAGCTATTTATCAGCATATTTAGTTTCAGCCTTTCTAGGTAAAAAGCAGACATAAAAATAGTTCTTTTTAATATCAAATCTCTGAATATTCGCAACTGTTACTAATCTAATACTTATGAGTGTTATGACATTAAAACAGACATGAATTGTACATATTTGTGTATATTTATATATATTGATTGAATGCTATGTTTGAACATCTGTTCGTCACCAAAGCCCACATTGAAAACCAGCTCTGCTTTGTAAACTTTAGCATTTAACAGCTGAACGAGGTCCTTGTCATCACTTGATTGCGATAGATAAATTTATTTAGCACAGATAGATACAGAATAAACTGTATATTTTAATATCATTCTAAGTTATAATAAACGGTTTTTTTATGCATAATCTAATATTTATTAATATATTTTTGCTAAGTACCTATAAATCTATTGTACAAAGCTGTTTTTATAGCATAACTTATCATAACTTCACGTCTTTGTTACCCGAAGGTGTAGGCACCGCCTGTTAAGCCTTATCTCGCCGTTATGTTTACGTCCAAAATGGAATAGATTTTCAGTCATCGGTTTTCAGTTATTGATCGAAGGTCTATTTTTGGCCGAAGCCGAAGCCGATTAATCGGCAAACTCCACAACCTTCGGCCGAAGCTGAAGCCGAAGGTTTATTAACTATTAGTAATTCAATAATTTTCTTCAATATTATCCACAGCTAAAGTAGAAAATCGACGTAAAGTGGCTCATGCCGCTTTTCTCTCGGTGATAGAGGTATCCGCACTGAACTAAGTGCAGTCCCCTCCGGCAGTCACTCTTTTGTAATAGTTCGTTTAATTCCGATTGTTCGACTGCCATAAATCCGTCTACGGCAGGACCTTCGGCTTTGGTCCAGAATCCAGCCGAAGCCGAAGATCTCGCCGAAGATGGATTTTTGGCCGAAGGTGGCTGAAGCCGAAGCCGAAGCTTCGGTCGGACACTTCCTCTGAGCCGTGTGCTTGACCACTGGACTGCCGAGACTATTATACTATAATATATTATTACTCTCTCATTCATCAAATGACCATCCCTTCAACAACTGATTATATTTATAATCTGTGGTCTGATAAACCTAGATAACGGCGAATTTGTTTATGATAATAATATTTTGCACTTATTATGTGAATCAATTCAATTAATATACTAAAATTATCTTCATGCCTATAATTCCCGAAGGTGTAGGCAAAATCATAACATAAGTTCACGCCTTTTTCTACCGGTGTAAGCAGTGGCTGTTAAGTCTCGACTCGCCGTTATGTTTCGACGTCGACGAGCAGCGGAACAAACTTGTGTCTAAAATCGAAACTTTGCTTAGTCAAGTCTCGGACTGGGGCCGACTAAACTTGGTCCAATTCATCCCTAAGAAGACACAGTTCTGCGCGTTTACCGCTAAAAAGACACCTTTTGTCGTAGCTCCCTGTTTTGAGAGCACTCCCTTACCCGCCTCAGCCGCTATCGGAATTCTTGGTGTCGACTTGTCGAGTGACGTCCAGTTCCGCGGTCATCTGGAGGGCAAGGCCAAATTGGCCTCCAAAAAGCTTGGTGTGCTCAATAGAGCGGGACAGTATTACACGTCAGGTCATCACTTGCAACCACAGAAATAGATCAAGATAGAACGGCGAATAGGCGTGGCAAGCGTGCCAAAACCCTGCACTATATTGCATGCTTTTCGAAACTCGCTCTCATTACGCAACGAGCGTTCCTGCCATGCGTTCAGGACGTAAAAAAATAGATAAAACGTCAAATATATGCCTTATTATGCTGTGAAAAATTGTAAAAACAAAAGTAGTGAATCAAATATGAAAAAAGGAAATATTTCGTATGATCAGTAAGTACAGAAAATCAGTAGAAAGTATTTTTTTGAGATTATAAATTATTGTTTTACTTTTACTATGTTCAATAATTACGATCACAAGTTGTATATTTTTTCGTTATGATAAATATCCATTGCTGTCCGCATTCAACGCTCGTATACAAAAACATTGCGCGTATAAATTATACGCGTAATGTACGTCGAATCGAACGAAATACACAATACACCTGCCAGTTGATCGCTGTGTCTGTTAATCGCTGTGATTCGAATGTTAGAGATGGGCACTCCATGTATCGTTGAGTCTTAGGACTTATCGATAAATTAATTCAATAATAATTTGAGTATCAGCTCATATCTTGCTTTGTCCCTACTTTATTCTAACACCACAAATTTCAACCAAAGTGTTTCGTAATTACATTGGCAGCAGTTTATTTGACAGTATAAGTTTTCACCAATTTGACCAATCGCCGATGGAAAATCATCTCGTTCTTCTCAAATGGGCAGTAACCGAGGTATATGTAGACGTTCGGCTTCGTTATTTAACCAGGACTGTGAGGCCAACCCTTACAAAAAGGCAAATATTTAATAAATATGTATAGTTTCAAGGACAGTAAAATATTTATAATTAAATTTTATATACTGTTGGAAAAATATGTTTTAGGTTTTAATATGTCGGATTGAAGTATTTAACATGTTTTACTTTCTATGATTATCGTTACAGAAAATCAATAAAGTTAGTAAAATATAAAAATAATAAAATTATCACACGTTGCCGATATTAACATCGATAATCTAATGTGAGTGTCTCCTAACTAGTCGCCGCGCTCACAATGAAAATGACGTCACGCTGAGGGCGTGGTTTTTCAAAAAAGTGACACGCTCGAAATGTATGGAAATATGCCATCGCGGCCGTCACAGAAATAGATCAAGATAGAACGGCGAATAGGCGTGGCAAGCGTGCCAAAACCCTGCACTATATTGCATGCTTTTCGAAACTCGCTCTCATTACGCAACGAGCGTTCCTGCCATGCGTTCAGGACGTAAAAAAATAGATAAAACGTCACATATATGCCTTATTATGCTGTGAAAAATTGTAAAAACAAAAGTAGTGAATCAAATATGAAAAAAGGAAATATTTCGTATGATCAGTAAGTACAGAAAATCAGTAGAAAGTATTTTTTTGAGATTATAAATTATTGTTTTACTTTTACTATGTTCAATAATTACGATCACAAGTTGTATATTTTTTCGTTATGATAAATATCCATTGCTGTCCGCATTCAACGCTCGTATACAAAAACATTGCGCGTATAAATTATACGCGTAATGTACGTCGAATCGAACGAAATACACAATACACCTGCCAGTTGATCGCTGTGTCTGTTAATCGCTGTGATTCGAATGTTAGAGATGGGCACTCCATGTATCGTTGAGTCTTAGGACTTATCGATAAATTAATTCAATAATAATTTGAGTATCAGCTCATATCTTGCTTTGTCCCTACTTTATTCTAACACCACAAATTTCAACCAAAGTGTTTCGTAATAACATTGGCAGCAGTTTATTTGACAGTATAAGTTTTCACCAATTTGACCAATCGCCGATGGAAAATCATCTCGTTCTTCTCAAATGGGCAGTAACCGAGGTATATGTAGACGTTCGGCTTCGTTATTTAACCAGGACTGTGAGGCCAACCCTTACAAAAAGGCAAATATTTAATAAATATGTATAGTTTCAAGGACAGTAAAATATTTATAATTAAATTTTATATACTGTTGGAAAAATATGTTTTAGGTTTTAATATGTCGGATTGAAGTATTTAACATGTTTTACTTTCTATGATTATCGTTACAGAAAATCAATAAAGTTAGTAAAATATAAAAATAATAAAATTATCACACGTTGCCGATATTAACATCGATAATCTAATGTGAGTGTCTCCTAACTAGTCGCCGCGCTCACAATGAAAATGACGTCACGCTGAGGGCGTGGTTTTTCAAAAAAGTGACACGCTCGAAATGTATGGAAATATGCCATCGCGGCCGTTCTATCTTGATTTATTTCTGTGGCGGCCGTTCTATCTTGATTTATTTCTGTGCTTGCAACTTTACAAGTCGCAAGTCCGTCCTCACGTGGAATACTGTTCTTATCTTTGGGCGGGGGCACCCCAGTACCAGCTTACTCCATTGGACCGCATCCAACGACGCGCGGTTCGTCTTGTCGACAACCAAGCTCTTTCCGATCGGCTTGATCCTCTGGCGTTGCGGAGAGAGGTGGCATCTCTATGCATCCTCTACCGCATATACCACGGGGAGTGCTCTGAGGAATTGTTCGGATTGATACCGCCAGCTGATTTTCGCCATCGCTCGACGCGCCAACGCTGCCACCCTCATTGGCTGAACGGTTGGCGATCGACAACAGTGCGTGTCAGCAGGCACTTCTTGCCACGCACTGTTCCTTCATGGAACCAGTTGCCGGCGACGGTATTTCCGGACCGCTACGACTTAGGAACCTTCAAGAAACGAGCATATTCTCATTTGAAAGGCCGGCAACGCTGATGGGATGCCCCTAGTATTGCAGACGTCATGGGCGGCAGTGATCACTTTCCATCAGGTGACCCACAGGCTCGTTTGCCCCTACTATCATAAAAAAAAAATGTTTACGTCCCAAATGAAATAGGTGGCGAATATATTGCCATACCGGGCACAGAGTACTCAGTCGTTAATATTTATTACACATAACTTTCCCTCTGCCTACCCCGCAAGGGATTTTGCGTGAAGTTATGTAACTTTCGAAATTAATTTCGAAAAGTCATTGGTGTGTGCCAGAATTCGAACCCGCGGCCTCTGGATTCAGAAACCGTGTGCACGACCATTGGATCACTGAGACAACGTAGACAACGGTGTAGGCAACATTAGTTAAATTCGTAGACGCATAGGTGGCAAAATCTCTACCATGTATTGGATTATTTTTAATCATCGATATCACATAAGTTTTGGAAACTCATTGGTGTATGTCAGACTTCGAACGCGAAAATACTTAACTAGAAATTGAATTGATGTTCTCCAAGGACAATATAATTGGGTATTTGAAAAAAAAATTTTTTTGTGATAAATTGAAAGATTATATATTAGTTTTATAACAAAACATTTTTTTTTTGTTTTTTTTCGCAATAGTTCAAAAGTTATTTCAAAATAAAAATAAATTTTTGAATCCAGTACCGAAGACACGCCGACAACTCCCGAACAAACCCGAGCGCGTGTGACGTCTTAATGTTAGTTTTCACTCATTGCAGTTGATAGAAAAATAATAAATACAGTGTTTTGATCTATTTAATTTTGTTGTCATTATTAAATATTTAAATTTATATTAAAAATGTCGAACCTCAAAAGTTATCCTTCTTGTTTTGTACCATTATGTAGGAATACTACAAAGGCAACTCCTGATAAAATGTTTTTAAATGTTCCCCAAGATGACAAATGTCGAAATAAATGGTTTCAAGCAGTGCACCGTGATAATCCCCAAACAAAATCGATTTTTTTTTGTTGTGAAGATCATTTCGATGTAAGTATTTCTTAATACCATTTTTATTAATTATTATTTATCTAAGTATACAAATCAAATAATTATTATATATTTAAGGAAAGTTCAGTAAATAAATTTTTTAATGTAAATAGTTTTATTTTCTTCAAAATGTGGATCAGCAACACAAAAGATACTTTATTTTTTACCAGTCAATAACATTTGTAGTTGCATTTGGGCATTACACTTCAAGCTGACTTTACCTTTTGCTAGAAAAATATCCAATGATTTATGACTGGTGGGACATTTTACTTCAACAATGGCATTGCTTGTCATTCCATCAGGAGATGCTGCAAAAATCGGATAACTAGGTACAAGATACATCCCCGGACGCGTTATTTTTACTCTTAATTCTTTCTCAAGAAACGTCGTCGTCGTCGAACGTCATTTCTTAAAAAATCGGTGATCATAAATATATCAACATCAGGAATATTATCAGACTTTGCCTTAATAAATCCTTTATCACACATAACTAATTTAAATCAACTAACAACTCGTATTTTAGCAATAAATTTTCAATATTATTGTCTAGACATGAGTATTAGCCGTAAACGCTGTACTGTTATTAAATAGCTATAACATTAAGACGTCACAACTATAGTGACCAATCATGGCGCGTTTATAGTCACGTGATTTTTATTTAAATTTCATCAATTTTTAATTGTTTATAATTAATTGAAAAAATAATTTTTTGAAGTTTTTGCATTAAATATCAATATTATTAATAATAAAGTTTTAAAATACATAAAAAAAAATCAATATTTTTTTTTTTCAAATACCTAATTGCCTACATTTACAATATGAACGGGATGTATATATAGTGACACTATTCTATAAACCGACGCTTTTATTCAATTAGGTAAACTATCAAATTAAATAATAATATTGTTAATATTTAATTATGTTCTGTCCAATGCTAGATTTAAAAGGTCAGGCCATTTCAATTAGCCAACATTAATGAACAACAGGCAGATATATAGAAAACGTACTTTACTAGTCATTGTTTTGGGCGCGGCTCTGATTAAAACGCTGTCATTAACATAACATAAAAAAAATATAACGAATTTAGAAACAAAACAAACTCGCAAAACTGTTTCATTTGACCATGGAATGTGTAATAAACATTCAATTGAACGTGTCCTTGCTGAAGGTGATATTAGGAGACTATAGCCCGAATACTCAACCGCCACTCAAATATATAAGCGCTACTTAAGCGTTTAAGTAGCTGTCGCATTAGACAGAATACATGAAATTTGAGCAGTAAGTAGCACTTAATTGATTGTGAGATTTGAGTGGCTGTTCAGTATTCGGGCGTTAAAGACTGATGAGCGTTTACGACAACTTATGAAAGTGGAAGAAGCGCGTGAGGTGTGCAAGAATCGTGGATTATAGTACTCTATTTTCTTTGCCTACCCCCCCAAGGGCCTTGGCGAGAAGTTATTTATGTATGAGAATTATTGTTGGATGGAGAAGTTCGCATGTCGGTATTGTTATAGTTAAAAATTAAAACGTTAATACACCATATGTTTGGTAAATGTTAGCGCGTTCACTGTTTATAATTTCATAATTGAGAGATATACTGTGGATATTATTATCAGCAACGTGGCTGACGTGAAGCCGACATATCCCACGCTTAATACAAAACTGACTCGAGCAAAAAAAAAACGATTCGGTCGATCGATTTTTTGGATAAATGAAAAAAAAAAGGCTTTGTCATTTACTGTAGTGACTAAGATAGCAGTAACGCAGCAGTATTTTTGTATTGGTCTATCTATAGGGGGAATTATAAAGAATTGATCTGTACTTTAATATGTTTATACATATTAAACATTGTAACAGCGGAAAAGCCACGAATGAATGGGCCGGCTCGACCGGTGTACTACTTCTAGAAAATCGAAAATCAACGTAAAATGATCTATGCTGCGATTCGTTCACTGAAAGAGGAATCCGATCCCCATCCCCTTCCATTCCGTCTCCCATCTTAAAATATGGCAACGCAAGTTTGAGCCTATAAGTGTTGCACACGTCCATGGACGGCGTTTGCCTTCTTTTACCATAAATACCGAATCAAACCAGTCTACGAGTAAAGTACAGTAAAGTAAAGTAAACTTATTATGTTCAAAGCTCAGCTGTCATGGGAATTATTTCTTATCTGTAATCTGGTACAGATTAACGTAGATTTAGTTTGCCTCTGTTTATCTCAGTGATTACTAGTGATTCTATCCCCGTGACCTAACACTAAAAGCTAATAAAGCGTCTGGTGGGTGTGAAAATAGCTGTTACATGTCATTACGATTTGTGGCATTACGACGTAGAAATTATTGGTCATAAAGTTAATTGGTGGTTTATTGTTTCGTAATTTTACGTTCCGGTACTACGTTTCCATAGATACGTTGTTGAACAATTATTATCACAATGAACGAACAAATGAATGAATGAATGAATGAACAATTTTAAGTGAAATTATTTAAAATTCACAAGTCCGCAATGGGATATGCCACAACGGATCTTAGACGCGATGTACAAGAAAGTTATGCTATGTTTTTAAGAAAATAATTCAGTATCGACGTCAGTTCAAAAACTCATAGAAGTTACACTAAGCTATATTTTATTGATGAGTTTTGTAACATTAAATGATTCTAGTTACATAATTTTATAACTGGAATGTTAGTATACGAGCGAGTATACTCGTACTTAGCAAAGTTACTTCTTTTTTAGAGATGACCGGAAACGGCGTTAATATAAGTTTCAAATGTTTCATTCAACGTGGCAATGCTGCCAGTCTTCTGGGTGTGCCCAGAAGACTGGCAGCATTGCCACGTGTTGACAACGATACGGAAAAATTTTTCGATACCTTTTAATAATTCTTTTATTTTTATCATTTTTTATAGTTTCAAATATGTACAACAAGTTAGACGCAATATGCAAAAAGTCATTAAAAAAAGTTATCGCGAAACAATACCAAAGGCGCCATAGGTACCTATCAGGTTTTTTCATTACACTATTCAGAATCAAGTGACGCATTCAAAATTGCCTGTAAATAAATTGGAATGCCTCAAAATAGATTTTAATCGGACGATGATTCGTTGCGATTTAATTGAACGCTTATGTTTTTTTATGATGACCTGATGGGTAGTAACTAGCGCCGACCATTGACACCTGTAACACAGATAGTGTTACAGTTACGTTGCCAGCCTTTAAGATATGACACACATAACATAACTTCACGCCTTTTTCTACCCGAAGGTGTAGGAGCGGCCGTTAAGCCTCATCTCGCCGTTGTGTTTGCGTCCCAAATGGAAAAGGTGGCAAACCGATTGCTATACCGGCACAAAGTTTCCAGTCATCTTTTGACTTTGAAAAAAAAAACCGCGTATTTTTTCGCTAAACCACCACCTACCACGTCCATGCCACCCATCTACCATAGATATGGTATCAGAAAAATATAGTGAAATGTACGTTTGAAATTTGTGCTGTTGTAACCGGGTAAAATGGTTCTAATTAAATATAGAAAACATATTGATGGTTTATTAGTGTATCATCATTATTAATATAATTACTTATTTTTGTGGCTTAATTTTTAATAATAAATAACTTATTTATTAGGATTAATTTCTGAACCTGAGAGCAAACCAGCCAAATCCCAGTAATTGCGGAAATGCACTTGACTGATGTAGAATTATTTTTTTTTGACAGGAGCGTTCGCACAGTACAACCGCTGAGGAAATCTAGTGCTGAATTTCGAAGATTCCTTTGGTATTCTCTCTATGCATGGGGGGTATCCATAATTTTGACATTGACAATGTTCCTGTTTGACAAATATCCAGTATCAAGTTATCTTGACGCTAATATTGGAGAGGGCAGATGTTGGTTTGGTAGCCGTAAGTATATGTCCCGATATTATTTATATATTTCATTACTATACTATTATTAAATTTAGCTATATACATATAACATAATATAAGTTCACGCCTTTTTCTACCCGAAGGTGTAGGCAGCGGCTGTTAAGCCTCGTCTCGCCGTTATGTTTACGTCTCAAATGGAATAGGTCGCGAACCTATTGCCATACCGGGCACAAAGTTATCAGTCATCGATATTTATCACACATAACTTCCGAAAATTTGAAGTCATTGGTGTGTGTCAGGATTTGAACCCACTACTACCCACTATTTGGTCGGGGAAAAAGTCTTTTCGCATAACGTAGGTATAAACTTATTATAAAATTTCTTTGACTGTACTATTTGTGTCTGGCTGGTTTTGGTAACATTAAAAAGCACAAATTTGGTTCAAACGTTTTCAGTCCGGAAATTTTGATGTTAAAGATGCACCTCGCTCTGGTCGCCCTGTTACGAATAAAATGGACGCCATTTTTGAAAGAGTGGAGCAAGATCGGCATATTAGTAGTTACGATGTAGCTGAAGAACTGGGAATTGACCACAAAACAGTTTTGACCCATTAGAAGAAAGCTGGTTATACAAAAAAGCTCGATATTTGGGTGCCACACGAGCTCACTCAAAGAAACTTAATGAACCGTGTACTCATTTGCGATTCATTATTGAGACGTAATGAAACCGAGCCGTTTTTGAAGAGATTGATAACTGGCGATGAAAAGTGGATCACGTACGACAAGAACGTGCGAAAAAGGTCGTGGTCGAAAGTTGGCCAGGCTTCACAGACTGTGGCCAAACCTGGCCTAACACGAAATAAGGTGATGCTGTGTGTATGGTGGGATTGGAAGGGCATTGTTCATTATGAGCTTTTACCGTCCGGCAAAACCATCGATTCTGATCTTTACTGCCAGCAACTGACGAGATTAAAGGAAGCAGTCGAGAGAAAACGGCCGGAATTGATCAACAGGAAGGGTGTGGTCTTTCATCACGATAACGCTAGACCACACACATCTTTAGCCACTCAGCAAAAATTAAGAGAGTTCGACTGGGAGGTCCTAGTGCATCCACCATATAGCCCTGACCTTGCGCCTTCAGATTTTCACCTGTTTCGGTCTCTTCAGAATTCTTTAGGTTCTGTAAGGTTGACCTCAAGAGAGGACTGCCAAAACTATTTGTCCCATTTTTTTGATCAGAAGTCCCAAAGTTTCTACAGTAACGGGATAATGTCTCTGCCCACAAAATGGCAGAAAGTTATTCAACAAAACGGTACATATATATTATAAATAAATGTAAATAAACTTTGAAAAAAATGTCTTGACTTTTCATACGAAAATACGAAATTACTTTTTCCCCAACCTATTATTATTTTATATTTCAAGACAAATAATTACTTAAGATCATGTTTGAAATCTATTTATTGGTAAAGGTATAGCGGCACGAAATTTGGGCGGTCGGTAAGTTATCTATAGTTTTGTAATTACTGAAGTAAAATATAGTTGGAGAACAAAGACTCCGTAACTTTTAAATTTAGGCGACAGAGCATTCTAAACTAATATATACCCAACATTATATCCATCAATACAACCGAAATACACAATCCTCATTCTGGCGCAAAACAGTAAAAATAATAATAAACGTAATCTTATCTTATCGTAATCTTGTTTTTAAAATTGCTTTATAGAAGAAATTTTAAGACTTATTTTATTAATAACTCAATAAATCTGAATGAATAAATTGATAATTATGATATCATAAATTGTGCGCACTTATGATTCATTATTTATAAAATAATATAAATTACACATAAAATAAACAGTGCTCATCATAACAACACTTTTTGGTTGTAAAAACAGTATGTTTTTGGTAAACGTCTGCTATTTATGAATAAAAAATAAACTGTTCATATTCTGTAGGCAATAAATTAAATAAAAATGTGTTCTTAAAATGAGTTCTTAATCTACGATACTTAATTGTTTATTATGTGTATTTCTTATCAATGTATTATTATTTTGGTATAAAAATATTCTCAATCAAAATATCGCAAAACAATGATAACATGTATATTGTAGCATTCATAAAATAACTAGCTCACTTGGCGAACTGTGTTCCGCATCAAAAGTAATAAATGAGTAAATTTTGGATATCCTGAGATTCAACTTGTGCCTTTAACAGCTGTCCCGCTATGTTAATACTGAAATATCTTCGAAAATATTCGTTTCAATTACATGCACAATCTATTTAAGACACTAAATTGGATGAAAATTAATGTTGTAATGTTTAAAATCGCTTCGTAAATAAGCCATTATTTCTCGTAAAAAGTAAAAAATAAAAATAGGTAAAAAATCTTTTTAAGTTAAACGGTTTTATGTTACATATGATACATTGCAATGTTTAAGATAAATGTACTAAAAACCAAAAAATAATAAAATAGATACAGTCGTGGGAATTATAAACATATGCATAGACTAGACTAAAATAAAACCGTGGGGCACGTCAATTGTCTACAATCGTTGATTAAAATGTTTGTTTTGTAATGTTACACTATAATTAGGCAGTTGTTCAACCAACAACGATGGACGTGTGATAAGTAGGGCTAGAATGTGGAAACAAGCTAGCAAGCTCGATTATAAGCGAGTTTAGGGTTTCATAGTGGTGAGCGAGTTTTATCATATGTTTTGTCGATTAAAGACAAACTACGAGCAGTGAAACGATTCCTCGCCAGCCAGCAGTGTGAATGTCCAACGATAAACTAATTGAAACATCTCTTTTCTTTACATGGAGTGTATAACTATTGGAATTTCCATGAGCAAGAAAATAGTAAGTAATTTCCTCACAGTCTGCGGGCCAACTGCCTAACGACGAATTAAACGATTCTTCTATCGCACATTAAGTCGATTTTTTGTAGTGTGTTTTAATGTGTAATTTGTAGTGTGTAGACTACACACTACAAATTACTATACTAAGGTTTTATTTAGCTCACCCCGTTTGTAATTTACAATTGTAATTTACAATACTATAATTTACAATGATAATATGTATAATGCACATTTTAATTATACACACAGCATTATAACAGCATTAAACATTTTAATCAACGATTGTAGACAATTGACGTGCCCCACGGTTTTATTTTAGTCTAGTCTATGCATATGTTTATAATTCCCACGACTGTATCTATTTTATTATTTTTTGGTTTTTAGTACATTTATCTTAAACATTGCAATGTATCATATGTAACATAAAACCGTTTAACTTAAAAAGATTATTTGCCTATTTTTATTTTCTGGTTTTTAGTTTTTATTTCGCATTCTGTTTAATTCATTTAGTGCTTCATTATTGCAAGGTTTCTTGCCCGTTAGTTTATTGCAGTCCAACTTCTCTATACGTAGTCCCTGCAAAGATCTTACTCTACTAAGAGCCACGTAGGCTTGACCTTCTTCAAACAGTTTCGCACCTAAGTATACGACTGCGTGATCCACAGTGCTGCCCTGCATTTTATGTATTGTAGAAGCCCATGATAGTATTAAAGGCAACATTCTTCTTTCAGCCGTCCCGTAATTGTACTTAGCTGGAAACTGTATGGCTTTCGGGTGTATAAGATGTACTCCGTCTCTTGCGAAATCAATTCGGACGGAAGGTACATCTGTTGCATACATCTGAGTTCGACGAAATTGAGGCCAAACGATTTCGTTGATGTAGCCTATAGCGCCATTTACTAATCCCTTTGAAACGTCAATATTGGACCGTAGCATGACTTTTGCCCCCACAAATATTTCCAGTTCCGCTGGTAAACCCCCAGTTTTGTTGATATCAGCTGGTATTATAGTAGCTATATCCACATTGTCTGCATTTCGTGTGGCGTGTACTAGCTGATCCTGCGCTTTTATTTTGTAAATGCGAGCACCATTATTTCTGTACAAATTCAATACAGCAGAGTTGTGGTCGTTAACTTGTTGATTTGTGGGGTATACCCTTAACGCTTTGTCTATTGCAAACTCATCACTCGTGTCTTGAAGAAGTCTTCCCATTAAAATACTAAAATGAACCTGGATCCAGATTATTCCAGTAAGCTTTTGGTGGTGCTGTTGTTTTATTACTAGTAACATGTGTTTGACAGCGGGAACATAATAACAATGATATTTTCGAAGTTAACTCCACAGGTAAGTATGTTAATGCAGCAGCGTTGTACCGAACTGTACGAACTTGATTAGGATAACAACGTTTGGTACAAATATCACAAACATGTATACAAATTGTGTTAATAGCATTCTCGAATGCCTGCAGATTATTAGCTCTGCATTGCTGGGTACGCTCTCGTTGTTTATTTAACCTCGTATCGCGATGTTCAGGCGTTTCTGAACCCAACTGCTGTCTTTGTCTTTCACGGCTTTGTATTAATCTAACTTCATATTCTTCAGACGTTTCTGACGCTACCATCTGTGTATATTGCTCCCGTTGTTTTGTTAACCTGGCTTCATATTGTTCAGGCGTTTCTGACGCTACCATCTGTGTATATCGCTCCCGTTGTTTTGTTAACCTGGCTTCATATTCTTCAGGCGTTTCTGACGCTATCATCTGTGTGTATCGCTCCCGTTGTTTTGTTAACCTGGCTTCATATTCTTCAGGCGTTTCTGACGCTATCATCTATGTGTATCGCTCACGTTGCTTTGTTAACCTGGCTTCATATTCTTCAGGCGTTTCTGACGCCGTCATTTGTGTATATCGCTGACGTTGCTTTTTTAATCTGGCCTCATATTGCTCAGGTGTTTTTGACACTAATTGTTCCCGTCGTTTCTGTAATCGACTATTTCTATCACCTTCACTTTCTTTAGCTCGTTTTGCTTTATACTTTTCTTTCGCTTTTTGAAGCCTTCGTTTACGTTGTGTTGCAGTTTCTGTTTTATTTGTGTTTCTATTTTTTATATTTTTTTTTTACCATTTTGTTCCCACGAGTAATGGACATTTAAACGGTCGACCCCCCCAGAGGTCCAATAAAGGGGCAAGGCTATGTACAACAAGATGCACCTGAGTCATGAGGGGAAAACGCTAACGACATATCATTTTTATCCACCCTAATACCATACAGTTCTCGGCGCGTTTTAACCTTTCACCTTAACTTGGGTGGTGTACCGCTAACGACGTATCATTTTTAGCCACCCTAACGCCACACAGTCCTCAACGCGATACAAAATCTTGACTTGGGTGGTGGATTCAGGCTGGATTAATCAGATACCTAAATTACAGATTCAATTTCTAAATTTAAATCTTATTATTATACGCCATTTAGTGGCTGCGCCCATCTTAAATATTGAGGTTGTATAGTGCACTGTATTCTTCTTGTTTTTTTTTGTTTTTTTTTTTTACGAGATAGGAGGGCAAACGAGCAGGCGTGTCACCTGATGGTAAGCAACTAACGCCGCCCATGGACACCAGCAGCACATATAGTGTTACTGTTGCGTTGCCGACCTTTAAGGGAAGGGGATAGGAAAGGATGGGGAAGGGGGTGGGCCTCCGGGTACCTCTCTCACCGAACGAAACGCGGCATGAGCCACTTTACGTCGGTCTTCTGAGAGGTCGTGGTATTTCACCAGTCGAGCCGGCCCATTTATGCAGTAAACTGCTTGGCTCTACCACTGTTAACCCTTTTATTTGATACCCATATTGGTGGGATTGATAAAAAATTGTTATCAGCCATTTGGTAGCGGCGGCCATCTTAGATTTCAATTTTGCATAGTAAATTGTATTCTACTTGTTGAGACCTTTCATTTGATACCCATGTTGATGGGATTGATAAAACCTAAGTTATCCGCCATTTTGTAGAGGCCGCCATCTTGGATTTCAATTTTTTATAGTATATTGTATTCTACTTGTTGAGCCCTTTCATTTGATACCCATATTGATGCGATTGATAAAACCTACGTTATCCGCCATTTTGTAGCGGCCGCCATCTTGGATTTCAATTTTTTATTGTATATTGTATTCTGCTTATTGAGCCCTTTCATTTGATACCCATATTGATGGGATTAATAAAACATAAATTATCCGCCATTTTGTAGCGGCGGCCATCTTGAATTTATAAAGATAATGAATAAACATAATTGTATTGTCACCAAAATCCAAAGTGTATACAAAATTTCAGATTAATCGGTTGACAGGAAGAGGGTGAAATTTGAATTACTAAATTTGACCCAAGAATAAATAAAACAAACGGGGTGAGCTAAATAAAACCGTTTAAAAAAAAGGTAATTGTGGGTTATCCCTAAGAGATAGACATATGCCCTCGCGAACTTTTTGTAGACCTTCTGAAGGTGTTTAATCACAGAACATTCTTTTGATCTATCACTTAGGGTTCAGCCAGCGTTCCCAAATAAAATGCTAAATCTCGAAAATTATCATTTTTTCTTTACATCATATATGAATTATAGATCAAAACCACCCTGTTGATACCCTCTAACTATTAAAAAAACCGTATCAAAATCCGTTGCGTAGTTTTAAAGTTATAAGTATATAAGGAGACAGACAGCGGAAAGTGACTTTGTTTTATACTACACTGTTGTTATACGTATGTATGTCTAATGATAAAAATGTGTGTCCCCTGATGGTGCGCAACTACGCAATTACGCCCATGCACAACTGCGACACATATAGTGTTACTGTTGCCTTGCGGGACTTTGAAATGGTATAGGAAAGCGATCGGAATAAGGATGGGAAGTGGAGAGGCGTAGTGGTTGGGTATCCTTGTACTTCTCTCACCGAGCGAATTGCGGCATGACTCATGAGCCACTTTACGTCAACATTCTGAGAGTTTCTGGTATTTGACCACTCGACCCGACTCATAATTACAGCGAACTACAGTTACTTTCAATATTTTATATGGACCTGCATGTCACGTACCACACAAAAGGCTTAACATAGCCTCAACCTATCTGCCAAAATCTTATCACACGTATTTTCTTTAAAAACGATGACTTTCCTAATATTTGTAAAAGTGTTTCATAAGAACCGGTCAAGTTGTTTCGGCGAGAATGTGTAACAAACATATTCACGTTTAAAATATTATCATTTATAGGCATTTCAATATTTAATCAGTAGTTTTATTGATATTTTCAGAGCAGAACTCACAGTCGGATTGGCCTCATTACATTTACTTTGTGATCCCAATGGGGTTGGTAACTTGCACCAACTTTGTGTTATGGGTGCTGACCGCTCGACATTGTGCGCGAGTCAAGTCCGAAGTGCATCGGCTGCAGGCGGGTTCCGTCGGTGACCGGGTGAAAAGAAGGTTTCGAGTTGATAGAGCTAAGTAAGTAACTTTTTAATACGTATATTACATGGTCTAGTCTCGGTAGCTCAGTGGCTAGCACCCCGCTTCTGATTCAAGAAGTAGTGGGTTCAAATCCTGGCACACACCAATCACTTTTCGAAAGTTACGTGTTATAAATATCGATGACTGACAATGACAACTTTGTGCCCAGTATGGCAATAGGTTCGCCACCTATTCTATTTGGGACGTAACATAACGGCGAGACGAGGCTTAACAGCCGCTGCCTACACCTTCGGGTAGAAAAAGGCGTGAAGTTATGTTATATTATATTACATGGACACCTGCAATAAATATAGTTGCGTTGCAGACCTTTAAGGGAGTAGGATAGTAAAGGATGAGGAAGGGGGGTGGGCCTCCGGGTAACTCTCTCAACAAAACGCAGTATGAGTCACTTTAGGTCGATCTTCTGAGAGTTCGTGGTATTTCATCGGTCGAGCCGGCCCATTCAAGCAGTGAACTGCTTGGCTCTATCACTATTATGCTACTACCCGTTACTATATTTTTTTTTCTTCTTATTCCCCTACTTACCTTTTTTCTTCCTTGTTTGTCAACTATTATAAAAGACGTAGACTTGGTTTTTACCGGTTTACTCAGTTAAAAAATTATATTCGACAGAAATATTAGCTATGGATAGATAGTTCGATGAATTTGACGTAACATCAATATTTACTTAAAGGCAAATCAGTAATCAAAGAGTTGTTTGACTCTCTGTGTGATAAATCTAACCCACTTATCAATGTTAAGAAAACACGCGTAGGCGTTTCTGATTATTTTAGACATAACATAGATAACTTCACGCTTTTTCGGAAACAAACCCATAGTTCTTAAGTTCAGGATGAACATATATACTAATATGATAAGGAAGAAAGCTATAGGAATTCAAAGAATATTACAAAGAAGGTGGTTCTAGAAGCTCGATAAATAATGAGCCAATTTCAATTATTCCCTATAAAATAGCTCATTGAGAAGTATCATAGATAGTTCATTACTTAATTGTAGTGTAGTGGCAACACGCCACATCAAAGCTATTAGGCACAGTAACAATAGAAGCAACAGTAAAAATATAGTTAAACGAAATGAAACCTTCATTAAATTTTAATAATGAAGGTTTTATTATTAAAATATTACTATATTTTTACTGTTGTACCTAATAGCTTTGATGTACCGTGTTGCCACTTACGTGAACACTACAGAATCGTAAAAAGTTTAATTTCATTAAAATTGTTATCAAAGCCCTTGATATTAATTAAAATTGTCCATGGTTCATTGTTAAAACAGATACGTATTGACTGGAAAGTTGTGGGTGGTAATGGGCGCCGGCTGGATCTCCGAACTTCTGGCAACTTTGACATCAGAACCCGAGTGGCTCTGGATGATAATAGATCTCATCAACGAACTCCAAGGTGTATTAATATTCCTTATACTGGTCATGAAACCGAAGTTGTACTATCTCGTCAGGAAGAGGCTGGGTAAGAATTTCGTTCAATGGTTTATGAAAATATATACATTTTTTTCGTGTCTAAATGTGTTAAAACAGAAAAGAAGCTCGCAAAAAAGGTATTAAATAGAAATTACTCATTAACCTTATTCTGAAGAAGTCATTTGCAAGTTAAAATACGTTTCCGCTATACATATTGAAATAAATGATCATAACACCAAACGAAAGGGTGCGCTTGTGATTAAGAAATTTATTTTTGGAAGATTGATTGTCTGAGAATGAATGAATGAGTTATGATAAACTTGTTCGTTCACTGTTTCGAATGTTATAGAATGGGGTTTATTTTGATTTCAGGTGGCTCAAGGATACCGATTGATTCAAGTATATATAAATATATATATAAATGAAATAATTGAACGTTGTCTTGTGTAATGCAATGTTTCAATTCATTTTTTTTTATATTATTAACCAAACAAATCCACTTTCGACGTGGCCCAAAATATAATAAACTTATTGCTTCATTAACACAAATACAAAGCTAACATTTTGACTGATTAGATTTATCTCGATATACGATATGCCCCATCGAGGTATAATTGTTTTAATTTCGATATCGCTATCTATTTAATCCTTCAACACACATGCCCAATATTATGTTGCATATGTGTGTGTGCGTGCATTTATTTGTACAGTATGATCTCACCGGCCAGTAATAATTGAACGCAAAACCTAAATATTCCCAAGCTGTTTTAGTTTTTTTTCAATTTTTTTATTGGTTTCGATATTTTTTTTTCGTTCGTCATTTAAAAATATTAGCTAAGTTTCGCGGGAAAATAGAAAGGAGGTTTGCACAATTTAAGAAAAAAATCTTATTACATTGCTTTTATACGATATTATTTCATTAGTAGTTTTAAGGTGTTTGTACATAAATTTATATAAATTTATATTTATAAATCTTCACAAGTTGTAAATATATACAAAGAGTAATCCGAATTCTAATAAGCTTACATTAAAGTACAGGCAAGTCTTGGCATATTATATTTGTGTATTCGTAAATAATGCTGTTCCAACACATGCTGTTGTTTTTAAGTCTGCGATTTATATTATTACTTTTTATGGACATACATAATTATTTAATTATTTGAAGTATAATTACAGTTAATAACAGAGTCTTTAATAAATTCTTTTAGGTTTTGCGTTTCGTTTGCGAATTTGTTAGTGACTAATATTTACTAATACATGACAGGACTGGAGAAGCCGGACGCGCAGAAGAATGGTACATCCTCATCATCAGCGCGGACCTCGTCAACAATCCTGTCGCGCGCTCTCAGCACAGAAGACCGAGCACGAGTTTCACTGCAAAATAACGTTAAACAGCATTAACTACGCTTAACCTTGTAACAGTACACAATTTACATTACAAATACCTAGTACATTTATATAGAAAACATACATAGTATATGTTGAATTATAGATATACCTATACCAATACGTATATATAAGAAAAAGTCTTTTGTCTAACATTAATGAAAGTAACTTTTGTTTGTGTTCGATATTAGATATAAGTGTGTCAAACAATAACGTCACAACAAGGTTGTATACACTTACTTACTCGGCCAGTTATCACGTATCACTGCTATTTTGTCTTGGATAATAAATATACGCATATTTAGATCACATAATATGTTGGAATTCATTAATTTTAAATAATGTTAAATATAATTTACAATAGTTGTAGTTTACGCTCTGTAATTTACATTTAAACAAATATATAGTACAAGTAAAATTTTGATCATTATTGCGGAACTATTATTTAGTGTTGTTATAAAAAACGAAGGGCTCTTACTAAATATAAAACACAATTATGTTACGTCATTATCTTTATCTAAGGGCTTATGAGGTACAGATTCGAGTTAAGTTAAAATCCAAGGTAGTTAACATCGTTTTTTTTTGTAAATAATAAGTTTTTTATTCTAGGAAATACGTTGCCATAATTAAATTTAAAAAATAAAGAACTTGATGACGTTTAGATGTTTACGATACGTTTTTGATATGAACCTTTTTTGGAGGTAAACAAACAAAACAAACTTAGAGAAACATATTGAATATTTTTTTTTTTGCAGACAATGAATTAAAGCACTTGATTTACGAACCCAGAAATACTTATAACTTTTTTCAAATATAGGTAAAGCTTTATATGAAATAATAAAGAGTAAATAACATTAGTCTTATATGTTTTTGGTATTGACATTAACAAGCTTTAATTTGTATTTTTTTATTAAAGTTGACAAGCATCAAACAGTATTTAGACACTTTATCATAAATTAACGTTTTGTTATGAATTTATGATCCAAAAGCCATTTCTGACATTTATTTTCTGACTGTAAATAAAGTTAATCTACAAATATATTATTCTTGCCCGGTATGGCAATAGGTTCGCCACCTATTCCATTTGGGACGTAAACATAACGGTGATACGAGGCTTAACAGCCGCTGCCTACACCTTCGGGTAACAAAAGGCGTGAAGTTATGTTATGTTATGTTATATTATTCTTTATCCCGTAAAAGTTAGAGAAATTAAAAATACGATAGAATCTGGTCCATTTTGTTAATAAGCTACCTAAGCTATTTAAGAATTTTGATTGTCCATAGAAAAGTGTAGGGTTAGAGACTCTCTTTTAAATTCAAACAGCATGTTCACCTCCATAATAATGATCTAAAAACAATTTGGTTTGCAAGCTTCAATCACATTACACATATCTAATTATTTAGCTTTGCAGCATACCTAATATTCTACTCAATCTAGTCATAGTGTTAAGTATCATTATTATTTTTATCGTCTATTATTCTTTTTAATACACTATTTTAATAGTGACAACACTTTTAGAATTTATTGGGCCTTGAAATCGACTTTAATGGCGCTTAAGATAGAAATTTGTGCCATATACACGTAAAATTTCGAATATGGAATGTTTAGAAAAAAAAAACATAATTTTATTGGCCACTTATTTTGTTGAATTTAAAAAACAGTTATATAACCTTTTTTTAAAAAATGATTTGTTTTTTGTGTTGAATCCACGGTAAATGTAAGGGAAAATGCGTAATTGCATTTACGTGACTTTTAAAACACGTAGTAACGAAAATAAGTCATTACATTATCTGTGAGGTCGTCGTCATGTTTATTTGATATGTTACATTATATTTTAGATATTACATAGCAAAACTCGTCTTGTTTTTTTTTTATATAAAAAAGTATTAAGAGTTTTAAAAACAATACATGCGTACATCCAACTTAGCTCTTAATCAATTTCAAGAAAAAATAATTATATTTTTCGATTGAATAGCTCCAAGTTAAGGCACAAATCCCACGTTTATTTTTTAAACCCACAAGCTAAACTTCAAGCATGTGTTATAGGTATTGGATCTAAATGATCCATGATAAACACGAGAAAGTGTTACGCACTTTTTTTTCAAGTATTTTAATTAGTAACCTATACTATATCTAACTGAAAATGCTTCTATCATTTTGTGTGGACATTAAATCGAGTTGGTTGTTAATCAAATGACTTACTGTTTGGATTACTGACGAACTTATATCTATGCTTAAAATCTAGTTCATTACATAATTAGTTAAAACAATTTTATTACAGATTTGGAACAAGAAGCGAGTGGTGAATATTTTCCACAATTGTGTCCATCTTTTAAATTATCATCTTATGGAAGTAATCTTGGGCGTGTGATTGTACAAAGGCTTTCGTCACAGAATGAGACTAACAGTGCTAAAACGACGCGAGACATTTGACGTTAGTTGAAATTGACTTATTTATTTCAGATGTTTACAAAACGTAGTTAGTTTAAAATTCGTCTACGTTATGGAATGACATTTATGTGAATTGTATGAGACTTGTATGTAAATATTATCTATACAAATTCGGATTACCGGTCGAAAAAAAAACTTGTGATACCTATATAGCATGAAGCACTTGCGTGCATGAAGCACATGACTTTGTAAGTTTTTAATTACAAAATATGTAGTTTTTTTTGTATCTGGCAGTTAATAAAAACCATTTGTCGAATGTGAGGTGATTAATGAGTTTATAATCCATGAGGTATAGATACACAAGTCCGAACAGCATTGGCTTTTCCATAGCATTGAAGAACACAATAATGAAATGAGATCTTAGGTCCCTTTTCTGCCACAGGTTGCGCTAGAATTTCGGACGCACTTATTATTACTTACATAGTTAGGTATGGTTATTTTAACTACGCGTACACACGCATTGAAAATCGAGTGCTTCTCGAAGGATGGCCCCCTCTACCGGCGAAAGTTTAACATAACGTTCGGACTCCTGTGTATCTATACTTCGTGTTATAATAGTCTTCAATATTGTTTTTACTACTTAGTATTTTATATCGAAAGTGGCAAGTTTTAGTTTGATGTTTTATCTGTTTTATAAGTATAACGCACATGACGAGAACGTACCTGCATTTTAATCAACCGCTGTAGTTAGATTTAAGGGTTTTTGAATTTTAATTTTGATTATGAACGCAATTATTGTGTAATGTATGTACATAATTAATCAATTAGAATTAATTTACGTTATAATATTATTGTTATTGTCACTTTCCACATTGGCTATGTCGAGAGAGAGGTATCCGAAGGCACAACCACTTTCCTCCTCCCCTTGATCCCCTTCGCATCGCAGTTCCGACCCCTTCCATATCCCATTGTACTGTTTAGATGTCCATGGGTGGCGATTGTTGCTCACCATCAGGTGGCGCGCCTGCTCTTTTGGCCTCTACACCATGGAAATAAGATAATAAATAAAAATTGTTTCGATTTCGACTAAAATTTTAATTAACAAATCTTGTTGGAAGTGTATGTAATAAGAATTAAAGTTATGGAATTGTACTATGAGATAGAGTGAACATGTGTACCTACGTCTATAAAAACGAATGTTGATTTGTGATATTTTTTTCGCGCCTAAATTAAATTTTGAACAGTGGTAGAGCCAGCAGTTCGCTTCATGAACGGGCCGGCTCGACCGGTAAAATACCACGACCTCTCAGAAGATCGACGTAAAGTGGCTCTTGCCGTGTTTCGTTTGGTGAGAGAGGTACTCGGAGGCCCACCCCCCTTCCCCATCGTTTCCTATCCTACTCCCATAAAGGTCAGCAACGCAACGGTAGCACTATATGTGTTGCTGGTGTGCATGAGCGGCGCAGGTTGCTTACCATCAGGTGACGCGCTTGCTCGTTTGCCATCCTATCCCATAAAAAAGTGTACCAAATAGAACATACCTACTTATGATATCTGGTTACCAGAAAAAGTACTTAGTACTTAACAGTGGTTTTCTGCCACCAAGTACTATAAAGTTAGTTTTGTAGCGTCCAAAACTGTAGTAGTCCGCGTATTTTAATTGGTATTTTTGTAGAAATTTGTATTTTATTCATACATTAGCTAGTACTTAAATAAGACTATCGCCCGAATACTGAACCGCCACTCAAATGTATAAGCGCTATTTAAGCATTTAAGTAGCTGTCACATTAGACAGAATACGTCAAATTTGAGCAGTAAGTAGCACTTTATTGTCAGATTTGAGTAGCCGTTCAGTATTTGGGCGTATGTCTATTATTATATACATTCATATTAGGATTATTCACAAACATATATTTTGTAATCTATAAAATTATCACTTCGCATTGACACGCATAAGAATTATTTAGTAATTTCTTAGGTATGTATGTATTTTATTGTTACTTTCTTTACAAATGAGTTAGTAATTAGGTACTTACTTTTTAAACATTTATACTATAAGTTTGATCACTGTAGAAATAGAATATGCTTACACGAATCTGTTATTAAGATAATGTATTAAGAAAAGACGCAAACAAAATAAAAATATTCTCCATTCCAACTTGAATTATTAATTCACCTTATTATTGATTGATTTCTTTCATGATTTTTCTGCTATGTACCCATCATTTGGGTCCGACACAACAATTTTTTTCTTTTTACGCTTCCATATCGTTCACTTATTTCACACCGACAATTATTACAATGATTAGTATTACAATAGTGAAAAAAAATCTATTATATTTTAACAGTGGTAGAGCCAAGCAGTTCACTGCATGAATGGGTCGGCTCGACCGGTGAAATACCGCGACCTCTCAGAAGACCGACGTAAAGTGGCTCATGCCGCGTTTCGTTCGGTGAGAGAGGTACCCGGAGGCCCACCCCCTTGCCCATCCTTTCCTATCCCTTAAAGGTCGGCAACGCAACAGTAACACTATATGTGTTGCTGGTGTCCATGGGCGGCGTTGGTTGCTTACCATCAGGTGACACGCCTGCTCGTTTGCCCTCCTATCCCATAAAAAAAACGTAACATGACAGTGGTAGAGCCAAGCAGTTCGCTGCATGAATGGGCCGGGTCGACCGGTGAAATACCACGACCTCTCAGAAGACCGACGTAAAGTAGCTCATGCCGCGTTTCGTTCGGTGAGAGAGGTATCCGGAGGCCTACCCCCCTTTCCCATCCTTTCCTATCCCCTATCCCTTAAAGGTTGGCAACGCAACAGTAACACTATGTGTTGATCGGGAAGGGGGGGGGGCCCTTCCGCAACACAAATATATGTGTTACAGGTGTCCATGGGCGGCGCTGGTCACTTTCCATCAGGTGCCACGCTTGCTTGTTTGTCCAACTATCCCAAAAAAGCGAATATAACGAAACAAACTATTCTTATTTTCTACGACTTAAGTATATCTATTATATTTTGTATATCATCATTACAACCCTATTTCTTATTTCTATATCGTTACATAATATAAAACAAAGTCACTTTCCGCTGTCTGTCCCCTTAAATGCTTATATCTTTAAAACTACGCAACGGATTTTGATGCGGTTTTTTTAATAGTTAGAGGGTGTCAACGGGGTGTCTTTGATCTGTAATTCATATATGATGTAAAGAAAAAAATGATAATTCTTGAGATTTAGCACTTTAATTGCAAACGCTGGCTGAACCCTAAGTGATAGATCAAGACAATGTTCTACATTGTTAAACACCTTCAGAAGGTCTACAAAAAAGTCCGCGAGAACATATTATGTCTATCTCTTAGGGATAACCCACAATGAACATTTTTATTTTTTAGTAGAATAAAGTGTCTTAAATAGATTGTGCATGTAATATAGATGATCCTTGCCCTTTACCGCATGCAGCAACGGAATATTTTCGAAGATATTGCAGTATTAACATAGCGGGACAGCAGTTAAATTCGATAAATAGCACAAATTGAACCTAATGATATCCAAAATTTACTCATTTATTAATTTTGATGCGGAACAAAGTTCGCCGGGTCAGCTAGTGTCGTATATTAATAAAAATAAAATATGAATTAATATTGTTTTCACTTTTTTTTACTAAAGAATATACTTAACTTATATATAAAAATTTACAATAATCGGTTTAAAAGAAACATATTTTCATACAGTTTTTTTACACCACAAGCTTAATAATGACTTGACTCTTTAAGTGACGACCCAGGCGCAACACAAAAAAACAAAGGAAATTCGATACGTAAATTTCGGAAACACTGAGCCCAGTACACACATATTTATTTTAAAGTTTGGTTCATAATCTAAAGATAAACAAAGTTTTAGCTATTCAAAACATTTACTTTACAAGTATCAAACAAAAAACCAAGCACTTAGAAATAAGTGCCAAAAAAACTGCTCTCAAATTTTGCCTCCCCAAAGCTAATTCTATTGGAGGTTTTTGTAATATGAATCTAAATTCTACAATTTCATGATATGTATAAACCGAAAAATATGATAAAGCCATATACTGCCATACAAAATTACTTTAGAAATCAAAATTAAAACTTGACAAATTCTCTACAGAAACTACAAGTACATAGTAGTAAGTTGCGCTCGCCTAATATATTTTATACGCCCAAAATATTGTCACATCTTAACCTTTTATGCACAAAGATGAACTGGAATGAAAAAAGCTCTATTTATAATAAATGGGTGAACAAAGTAGGGTTGCCAACTTTTATTACATAAATACTGGTTTCAATGGCGGTAAATAAAGAGTACGGACTTAAAAGAAATACCAAGTCTAGATTTAGATTTAAGATGTGAATAAAAACGGACAAAAGTGTAGTATATACATAAAAATAACATAACTTCACACTTGTTACCCGAAGGTGTAGACAGCGGCTGTTAAGCCTCGTCTTGCCGTTATGTTTACGTCCCAAATGGAATAGGTGGCGAACCTATTGCCATACCGGCCACAAAGTTTTCAGTCATCGATATTTATCACACATAACTTCCGAAAATAATTTCGCCAGTGTCAGGAATCGCACACTGGCTCACACCAATGACTATATACAACATATACATAAAGATGTGATAAATAGATACAGATACTACAAAATATAAATATACAAACGGAATTTAATAAATTAAGAATGTAGAGTCAGAAAACACGGAGCAATGCATACAGATTTCCTGCAACCAACACAGAATGTATGCACCCGTCTCTTGCACACCTTGCACACGCGCCGCTTGCGGTAGTTATTTTTCAAGGGATACTCAGCCAATCGGTGAGTGACGTCAGCAGGTCTATTCTGAGTAGTTACAGCGGAAGGAAACGGAACAATTGGAGCGATAGAAGAATGTTTCGAAAGAAGGGATTTGACTAAAGTAATGCGGAAATTTCTATGAGTAAGCGAAGAAGAATGGTGATGAATTATATATGAGTTTAGTACAGATATATTTAATAATCTTCTAAATAATTTTTTATACCACACCCTTGTTCGTTTCCTTTCTATGGGATACATGGCAAGCATCTGGTCTTTTTTGTCTACCCCACCCATCATGATGTTGTAATCTAATATCAAGATAGGTTTGGTAGACTGTCGAACTAGCTTTACAGCATTGCCATGGTATGTAGAGATCATAGCGACTCTATTGGTATCTCTCCATACCATGATATCGACGTCCCCCGAAGTAAGACCAGCAATCTGACCCTTGTTCATGTTCGCCTTTGTGAGCTCGTGCAGGGTCTGCGGTACAAACCGGCGATTTGTCCGCAGGGTTCCTACACAATCAATTCCCGAAGCCTTTAGACGACGAGCAAGGCTTGGCGAATTATAATAATTGTCCATCCACAAAGTGTGTCCTTTGTTCTCAAGACCATGTGTAAGCCTTAAGACAATTGAGGGCGTGGATGCGTTTAATGGCTCTTCTGACTGCCTTTGTGGGGTTCTCTTATGAGCATGAATCTCAAACCGCCATAAATAACCGGTTTGGGATTCACAAATCTCATAGGATTTTATCCCCATAACAGCAGCTTTATTGGGAACTAATTGGTTAATATCTAACCAACCTTTCCACTGTAAAAGAGATTCGTCTAGTGATAAATTTTGGGCACATTTATAAATTAACTGAAATTTGTTGTTGAGATGTGACAATACGGGCATAATTTTAAAAAGTTTGGCCTCGGATACAGTCAGCCTTGCCGCACACATGTCTTCATTGTTATTGAAATGTATGTACTTATTCAGTAAAATAAATCTATTGATAGACATGTGTGCGCCAAAACCGGGAGTGCAGAATATGTCAGCAGTGGTACTCCAGTATTCTTCCGATCTGGACTTAACAACAACCCCCATCGCAATCATTATACCGAAGTACACATAAAGCTCATCAGCTGTGGTATCGTGCCACTGGCTGATGCGGCTATTGGGACGGAGGGTGTCATTGTCAATCATCTGTTGTGCCATCTGCTGTGCATACCTGTTTGTTTCTGAAGCTATGTATTCCATAAACTGACGATCCCATATAGCAATGAAAATGTCATATGGATCGACATGTGCAATCGTTGGACCGCTTTTTTCAGAAAAAGTTTCCCGCCTCAATTCTGGTTGAATTGGAGGATTTGGAAACACATTCCAATCAAAATTATAGAAGTTGTTTGGCTGATGTGTCTCTGCCAAGGCAACATCAACAGCAGCAGCCGATGTGCTAGGCTCAGGCGAAGAAGTAGCCGGCGTAGGGATGACGGTGGGACCCGAATCATCTTCGTCCATTGGTGTATCCAGCATAGTCCTGAACACCCTCGGAATAAACTGCGACACCACCTCACTGTCACTCTCGTCGGAACTCCCATCGCTTCCTGTAACAAACAATTGGTCAGTTGTAGTAGTACACAGTAATATTTGGACTTCATAAAAATGTTCAAGAAAAACACTTAAAATTTAAAAAAAAATGTTGCTTACCAAGATTGAGAAAGGAAGCAATTTCGTCTTCATCCACAATCTGATGAGAGCGACGAGGTCGCACTGTGGGGGGTGACCTGGATATGGACGGCGTGCTTCGAGCCGACTGACCACATTCCACAAACCTAAAATAATAAAAATGTAATAGGTACCTATTACATTTTTGGTGAAAGTGAAATTTTCAGTTCGTATATATTACGAACTGAAAATTTCACTTTTATAAGTTATAAGGTCTCTCTGAGGCAAGAGATTGCCTCAATGACCTAGGTGGTGTGCTTAGTACTGCTTCATCGCATTCTATGAACCTAAAATAAAGTTTTATAATACGTAAATAAAGACTGCTTTTCAATATTTCTTGACGCAAAAGTTAACTAGTCCAAATTTGGTAGAAAAGAAGCTTGGCATTAAACTCGCGAATTATACCAATCCTACGAAATGGAGTTTTCAATAAATCACTTTTGAAGCTACTTACATTGCTGACGAGGGAGGCATTGCAGCAGCAGGAAGCTGTGACCCAGCACTAGCACTCGTTCTTGGATATCCAACTATTATTGGAGATGCGGTCGGTTCGGGAGTGGGAGCCCTTTGGAATCTAAATCGACAGTTGCAAATATTTATGTTTTATCTTTTTAAAAATATCAACAGCAAATAAAAATACTTACGGTTGCCACAAGCGCATTCGCCTAGGATGAAGAGGGGTTTCAAGACCCCCACCGATCGGCATTTCCTCTATATTCTGAACAATTCATCTGAAATTAAAGTACATTTTTTAAAAATTATACAACATAGAATTATTTCGTAAAGCGATTAATGCAGCGTTAGTAAAATAGTAACGTTAGTTAGTTAGCGTATCTGTTTTATAAACATATCACTTTTATATTTATTTCTTAGATTTTCGCGAAACACATTCACAACATTGAAACAACTTTTTATGGATTATATCCCATTTATTTACTAAGCAGTCTCGGTGGCGCAGTGGTCGAGCACACGGCTTCTGATCCAGGGGTCCGGGATCGATTCCAGACACTGGCTCACACGAATGACTTTTCGAAATTGTTTTCGGAAGTTATGTGTGATAAATATCGATGACTGTAAACTTTGTGCTCGGTATGACAATAGGTTCGCCACCTATAACACGTAACGGACGTAAACATAACGGCGAGACGAGGCTTAACAGCCGCTGCCTACACCTTTGGGTAACAAAGGCGTGAAGTTATGTTATATGTTATGTGTGTATACAATTCCTTGATTTCATACATTTCCGGTAATGTTTAACCAAAATAATATTATTTTTTTTCGATTTTTTGTCTTGTTTGTTCTCGCTTATTTATGTAATTACTGGAGCGATTTTAACGGGACTTTTTTTTAGGTAGCTGATGTAATAAGAAGTAACTTGGGCTACTTTTATGTCAGAAAAAAACTTTTATTTACTCATATAATGCTTTTGCGGTGAAACAGTTTGCCGGGTCAGCCAGTTAATTATATGTGACACTTGGGTAAGATTGAGGTATTTAAGTTAACACAAAAATCTACCACTGAGTCAAAAATGCGGCCAGTCCTGAGAAAGACCCAGCAAGAAAATTCAGCAGTTGTTCTTCAAAACTGATTATAATTTCATTTTAGACAGGCTATTGATAGTACTATTATTCTACATTATTTTGGTTTCTGATGTGGGTCTGACCTGCAAACTATACTAATGGTATCTCGCTGTCTTGAGCTGTTTGACTGTGGGCTAGGTTTGATGAGTCTTATGACTGGGTTCTAGCTAGGTGATAGTTTCCAGTCATCTTCTCTATTGAAATTTTTTGATTTCTATAGCCTCCTGTATCATCCTGGGAACATTTGTTGTTTTTCAAACCTGATGTAAGTGTTTTGGGCCCTCCCTACAGTGTTCACAAACAGCAGACTTATTATAGCGGTTGTGTTGTTCTTTGATCCTGGTTTTAATGGACCTCTTTGTCTGATATAAGAGAATCCGCAATCACAGTCCAGCTTATATACTCCAGGGTCTTGCAAGGGGATGTGGCACTTGACGGATGGTAGAAATTGGCTAATTTTATTGAATGGCTTAAAGTATGTTTTAATTGAAGCATGTTTTAAAATATAGCCAATTTTGACAGTGATTCCCTTTATGTACGGCAAGATGGCAGGTTGGCGCTTAACTGTGGCTCGCTTCACTCGGTTTTTGTGATGATTTCTGAGAACTTTAAGCTGATTGGCATGTAAGACTTTTTTCACATGCTGAATTTCCTCTGCTATGTGTTCGTGGTCACAAGTCCCTCGTGCTCTCAGAAACAAAGATTCTGACACCATAGCTAACTGTGAAGGATGGTGGTGAGATTCACCATTCAGATATATGTATTGGTTTTCTTTCGACACACAGTGTGACTCAAGGTACTATTAGAGTTATGAATAACTTACACATCCAAGAATGACATTATCGTCCCAGGATGATATTTGAGGCTATTGAAATAAAAAAACAGCCAAAAAATTTCAATAGAGAAGATGGCTGGATACTATTACCTAGCTGGAACCCGGTCATTAGTCTCATCAAACCTAGCCCACAATCAAACAGCTCAAGACAGCGAGATACCATTACTATAGTTTGCAGGTCAGACCCACATCAGAAACGAAAATAATGTAGAATAATAGTATTATCAATAGCCTGTGTAAAATGAAATAATAATCAGTTTTGAAGAACAGCCGCTGAGTTTTCTTGCTGGGTCTTTCTCAGGACTGGCAGCGTTTTTGACCCAGAGGTTGATTTTTGTGTAAACAAATACCTCAATCTTACCCAAGTGTCACATATAATTAATATAAATCAATAAGATTTAAATAATGAAAGTAAGTCCTTAACAAATACTTACCTTTAAATTTAAAATCAATCAATATTTAACAATAGTTATACTCTTATTTCAACTAACTTAGAAAAATAAGATAATTATCTAATTATTGAAAATAACAACTGTTACCTATTAAATCATAAATACAACAACAAAGGATTTTTACAAACAAATTTTTCCTTTAGTAAATACATTTTATTAATAAATATTTAATTTTTGTTTCATGGTCTGATACTACTAGTAAAAATCATATTTTTTAACTTCAACTTTTTGATTTTTATTTGCAAAAAGTGGGTACTCTCTGTATCAATGAAAATAGCTTCTGTACGACTACCATCTTTTTGTTCATTACTCGTGAAAATTATCTCTGTAAAGAGTTCGAAACGTCGGGAAATAAATAGAAAATAAGTTCTGAATAAACGCAATATAATCCTTAGAAAGTTGTTTCAATGATAAATTTTACTTATAACCTAGAAACATAGTCTAAAACGCAAGTTATGAATTTAAAACTGTTTAATACTTACCTGCTCATGATGAACTCTGAACTGTTTTATCAAGTTCTCAAAATAAAAAACAGCCAAAACACTCGGGTCGTATTTACTAACAACGCAATATCAATTGTCTCGACATACACTAAAAAATACTAAAAATTGTATGTTTTTATTAGAGGCCCGAGTGTGTAGGTACCATGTGCTGTTATATTCCATCCTTATCGTAACTCCCGTGCTTAATGCAAGTTTGAGCAGGATAAATATAGTTTCAACGCTTGTTTGCACCGTCAAAATACGGCGGGAATAATCGACCAACAACTGGCGTTCGACGGAGGCGCGCACTGTTGCCAACCCTACTGTTTTAACAGTAGATTTACTGTTTTTCAATTGATGTCCCTGTTTTTTGTTTTATCCATAAATTTTACTGTTTTTCCAATAAGTGTAGAGAGACTTTACCTCAAGAAAATATTTTACTTTATTATTTCTATGTTATAAAACGTTATGTAACTGGATAGTTTAATAGACCATAGCCCATATGCTAGTGACAACCACAGGTGAAACTTTAAATTTTTCAAATATGTGGGTATTATTTATAATACAGGTAACCTTTATAATAATAATAAAAAAATACTACATACTCTTGTTTCTCTAATAGTTTATTCTAGAGTAGTTTTTTATTACATATGTTGTGATTAAATAAATATAATAATGTGGATGTGCCCTAGTAACTGAAATAATTGAGTATTTTTATTGGCATTGGTTGTTGTTTTTGAAGTGAAACTTCTAATGTCTCTTGCAAGAGCGTTTAACGCTTTTAACGCCCCCTTTGCAGCCCTCGTTTTTTTTATTTGTGGGATAGGGGGGCAAACGAGCAGACATGTCACCTGAGAGTAAGCAATCAACGCCGCCTATGAACACCAGCAACACATAGTGTTACTGTTGCGTTGCCGACCTCTAACGGGTAGGGAGTGGTACTGTTGCGAACCCATCTACTGTTTTCTACTGTTTTTAATGAGAGAACTGTTGTTTTTTGATTTGTTGGGGTTGGCAACACTGGATGCGCGTGTTTTGACACCAGCCAGGGTCAGGAAGTAGTCGACCGACGCTTGAGAGGCTATTTACATCCTCCATCCTCTTTGGCTATTTATGCCAACTTGCCAAGGAAGAAAATTTGCATAGCGTGATTAAAAACTGTACATAGACTGTAGTAGCTACCAGCGAAACTGTTTTCTTATCGCACCATGTCTCAAAAGTAATAACTGCCTAAAAATATTGTTATAATCTTATAAATTAAATGCTACATAATAAAACCAACCTAAATACTAAAATATTGTTAGGAATATACGCATTAATAATAAAGCATTTGTTTGCCAACATTTGAATGTTATCATCGCGTACGTTATCATAAATACTTTGAAAGGATTTTTTTCGCCAAACCACGTTTCAAGTTTCATTATGCTATATCTTAAATTTAATGGAATATAAACGATAATGTATCTGACATTATCGTTTATATTCCATTAAATTTGATAGTAAATTCATAGTAACTTTTGAAATGCAACTTCTAATGTCTCGTGCAACCATTTAACGCTTTTGGCTCCCTTGCGGCCTCAAAACATATTATATAATAATAGAACGGACTTTTTGACGTGACAACGTCTTAAATTAGGTTGCGGCTGGGAGTCACTTATGAAAAAGTGTAACGCTCGGTAACGTTACGATGAGTCACCGAACGAGAGAGAGGCCCGCCGAATGCCATATGTCAATGTCATACTATTGATAAATGTTGATAGTGTTAAGTAAATTATTAGTTTAAAATTAATTAATTAATTAATTATTATTTTACAAATTTTCATTAATTTCAAATTTATTTAGCAAAAATTTGAACCTTCGATCTGAATAAATGTTTTGATTTTCGAATTGATTCTTTAAAATTACAAATATTAAGAAAAAGTGGCAGATATAAGAAAACTTGATTTAAACTGTGTTGAGAAAGAATTTTAACATCTAATTTAAGTAAATGTTTTAATTTTCAACTTCATCATTTACAATTACAAATTTTAATTAATTTCAAATTTATTTAGCAAAAATTTGAACCTTCGATCTGAATAAGTGTTTTGATTTTCAAATTGATTCTTTAAAATTAAAAATTCATCCATTCAATTTCAAATGTTCAACAGGAATCACCACTCTCAAAACAATGGAAACGGACGAGCAAATGCCTTCAACTTAATTATATTCATATCAATAAATATTCTACCGAGAAAAAGACGTTGTCACGTAAAATCTTCGCCCGTAAAACCGACTTTACAGGCAACCAGATTTTTTTGAACCGGTGTATATATACAATCCAGGAAGAAAATAGCTTAATTAATTTTATCTGTATATAGACATCTAGTACCTAGTGGTGGCACTATACCACTCATTTAATACCTACTTATAAAATGTAATAGTTTGTTTCTTTGAACGCGCTAATCTCAGAAACCGCTGGTTCTATTTCAAAAATTCTTTTAGTGGTAGATAGTCCATTTATAGAAAAAGGATTTAGGCTATATTATATTTTCTAAACAATTAGGGACCTTTACTAAAAGTCCGATAATTTAACACAAGATGTAAAAAAGGACTTGAAAAAAATGTTTACATCGCATACGATGCAAAAACTATTGATTATAGAGCAAAACAATGTACTACAACTTTGCAGAATACATAATTGTCTATACAAAAAGTCGCAATACCATGTGTCTAACTTTTATAGTGTCTAAATCTCACAATAAGTGTATAAGTTATTTTTTTAAATAATTAAAATGAAGATGTTTTAAAAGCTCTTTATTTTGTATTTGGCTATTAATTTTGTTTAAAATAAATTCGTTTTAATTCAAGACAGATTCAATACCTTTCTAGAACTTTTTGAGTTATTTAATTCGGACATTTCATTCAAAAGATATCGCAATATACATGATATAAGCATTCGATTTTTAGGCAAATATGTTTTGCGCGCGCATATAGTAACATAACTTCACGCCTGTTCTACCCGAAGGTAGTCTCGACTCGCCGTTATGTTTACGTCCCAAATGGAATAGGTGGCCATACCGGGCACAAAGTTTTCAGTCATCAATATGTATTGCACATAACTTTAGAAAGTAATTTCGTAAAGTTATTGGTGTTATCCAGGATTCGAGCCCGCGACCGCGATTCAGAAGCTGGGTGCTCGACCACTGGACAACGGACAAAAGTTGTCAAAAAACTTTGTACACGGACAAATCTATTAGTTTTATAAAGCGTTCATTGAAGTTATTAATATTATCAATATCTTGATTGTTAGTTAGAAGTGTTAGAACTCGCTAATATCAGGAACTAAATTGAACAAAATATTAGTTGTGTATATAAACTAAAGCTTAACCAATAAATGGACTATTCATTTATTGGATAGGCTTTAGTTTATATTTCAATTCACTATTTATTTATTTATTTGTATTTGGGACGCCAGTAAATGATGCACATATAATACATTGAGTTACTTAAGTATTTAGTTTCATGACCGGTGCTCATTTTTTTAAGGCACCCACAACTATCAATTAACAACATCCACTATCATATGTTTATGTAGTTACAGAATCCACACTAATACAATACATCAATAATTACTTAAATTAATAACAGACATAACAATAAATATAAATTGATAAAAATAAAAAAAAAACAGTTTCTTTCTGTACATCATCATCATCTCATGTCAATTAATAAAGATTAGCTAGTTTGATATTTTAGAATTTTTACAAAGTAAATAAATAAGTATTAATTTTTAATTATACATAACACTACTACTACTACTGTTACAATTACTTAATTTTTTTTTTTTACTGTTACAAATATGATCAATAATACTAATGATATACTTAGTCATCCCATAAATATTGTAACAAAGAAAAAAAAATTTTTTAATTGCAAATAACATTTATTACTTTTACAGTGTGTTACTTTAATACACAAATATATAACGATATAAAATATAAAAAGCTTATTCGAAGTGGTCTCCATTGGCTGCAATACAGGCCTTTAAACGTTGAGGCCAGTTATCAATAGAAACACGCACTCTTTCCATGGGAAAATTCTTCACTGCCAATCGTATGGATTGTTTTAGGAACTCTAAATTATTATGGGTATTTTGGCTGCTACACCTTTTATGCAATATTTTTCAGTAGCGTTGATAATACTATTGTGTAAATTTTCAATGGTTTTGAAAAGAGTATTGGCACATGAATTTCTTGCCCGATTCTTCTCATGAAAGCCCCTACACTCGGAATCGGGCCGCTCGTGGCGATTGCTTCCGTGTTTTTTTTTTTGTTCCACGGAGGCACTTGCGTGAAGCGCTCGTGTTTAAATTTTTAAATATTATTTTAATTTGAATCATTTTTGTAAATTGACTATTTTTAAGTGTCTGTGAAGACCTATGAAAATAAAACCACTTTGACTTTGACTTATGACGTTTAGAGCAAACCGTACTCTCTAAAACTGACCACAAATCATAATCCAGTGGATTAAGATCGGGACTAGACGACGGCCAGTCTTCAGCTCTAATGTAGTCCGAAACGTTCGCTTCCAACCAAGATTGCGTGGACCGAGCTTTATGACCCGGTGCCGAGTCTTGCTGGAAGGACCATACTTCGTTATTGAACATGGTGTTGTTAAGGGGCTTGACTACCTTTTCAAGAATGGTATCTTGATACACTTGTGCCGATGTTATGATACCTTTTTCACAAAAATATGGCTCAGTCACTCCTTCGTAGCTAACACCCCACCAAACCATCACTGAAGTCGGATAATGCCCACATTGCACTCTGTCAACTAATTGGGAAGCTTCTTTAGAGCTTTGAGCATAAATACGGTCATTTTGTTTGTTAAAATGTTGCTCAATTGTAAAAACTTTTTCATCCGTAAACAAGATTTTTCTGTGACCTCCCTTTGCCTACCGCTTCAGTAGTTGTTTAGATTTTAACACCCTATTCTTTTTAAAATTATCAGTTAATAAATGACCAGTGCGTCTCTTATAGGCTGCAAGTCCTAAGTCATCTTTTAAAATACGCGACATTGTTCTAGGTGCTATCTTCATCTCCCGAGATAAAATCTTTTGCTTGCGGACAGGATTTTTTCGAATTCTTTCCCTTACTGCTTTGACCACCTTTTTCGTACGAACACTACGAACCAAATATTATTGGAGAGATAAAATCCTCCCGACTTCGCTAGCTGGGATACATAGAAAGGATGGGAGAAGATCGAGCCACAAAGAAAGCCTATCATGGCCAACCTTCCGGGCACCGCCCAGTGGGGCGCCCAAGATATCGCTGGAAGGACGAAGTCGCCAAAGACCTTAAAGAACTGGGAGTGTCTATCTGGTCAGATGTGGCACAGAATAGAGAAGAATGGCGAACTTTGATGTCGGAGGCCAAGATCCACTTTGGGTCGCTGAGCCAGCGAAGTAAGTAAGTAAGTATAATAATTTCCGTTATAACCCAATGTTTGAGAAATGATCGATTTCCCTTAAAAACTCTTTAAAGTATTTTAATAATTATGACACTTTGTATTTATTTCAATTCCTGCTTACAATTCGTGTATATGTACTTGGAAACAAAAAAAAAATTAAACCTTTTCGCCGATGTATATATCAATTTCGCTTCATAGTCTTTGCAAGTATTTAGGTTCATATACCTCACACTCGAAATACTTACCTATATGGGACATTAGGTTTACGCGGCATAAAATAAGGAACATAATCCCGAAAGTTACTACAAATACTTTGAAGGGATTTTTTTGCCAAACCATTTTATTTAATATATCCAGTAGCATCTGTGTGGTGCCCGCTTAGAATATCACCATCCCATCTCGTCCCATGGGTGTCGTAAGAGGCGACTAAGGGAAAACTAGGAGACAGGGCAGCAGCATTCTCTCTTGTAAAATTAAGACCTACTGCAATCGCCAACCCGCCTGCCAAGCGTGGCGATTATGGCAAAAACCCCCCTATGATAGAAGACACAAAAAATACGGCCCTCAGTCACGGCAGCTCCGCTATTCCGTTAGCTCACGGTAGCGGGCTCGGTAACGGCGGAGTAAGGGGTGCTCAAAATCTCCGGTCGCGACACGGCTACCATAAAGGAAGACATCTGGCCCTGATAACGCGAAAGTTGACGCCTGGAGCCTTTAAAAGCGACCAGCAAGTATGTCAAATTTTTTTTCTAATTTTGGGACGAAGTTCCTTACGGCAGACTTGGAGGGGATACCGATTTTGCTGCGCGACCGAACTGAAAAAAATGTGATAGTAAAACCGTAAGAAAAAATTCGTGGAAAAAAGTGCGTGGAATAAAACCGTTAAATGAGACGTGCGCAGGCGCTACAGTCGCATACACAAGCGAGTAGTGTATAAATACCTTTCTCTTTCTCCCCCTTTCTTTTCGTTCTCTCATCCCTTCTCTTTCTATTACCACTCCACCAACGATGTTTTTTTATTTTAAGTAATTTATTATTTCCTAAAATACTAAATTTCCTAAATACTTTCTTGTACTTAAATAAAAACTAATCAGCAAAATTTAAGAGAAAAATCAAGAAAACCTACATAAAATTGAGCACGATTTTTTTTGCAATTTGCGTCGATTCTACATTAGCCGAAGGAACTTCGTTCCTACCTGCTGTCCCACGACATCACATCATTTTTATCCTTACTTTATTAATGTAGGTTTTTGTTTGTATACACATATCTACTTTTTTTTTTGATACTCGAGGAAATGCTCTATGAACTCCCCCCGCCTGGGAACGGCAGGGGGTAGTGTGGGACTCCCAAAACAGTAAACTGCAATCCAATCCTAGGGTTACCCACTAAAACCCCGCGGCGGCCTTGGGGTGGTCCAGGATACGGTTAACCCCGCTGGTCCACCGCGCTGGCGCCCCCCTCTGTTGCGAGAGGGTGCTCATCCTCGGGGAGCCTCGGCGAGGCTCCCCCGGGAGGGGCACCGCCGATTGCGCGCCTCTTTACAGCGCGACGACCCTCCCCAGCCGCACTGGGGGGTCATCCTTCCCGGGCCACGACCCGGGCGCACCCGCGGGGTGTGCGCCCTCGCGGCCCCTCGGCGGCGGCGATCACTGAGCTCGCCGCCGCCGCCTTCGAGCGGGATCGGCTCTCTCCCGACCCCACTCGGCGGCCTCCTTCTGGAGCATCACAGCTTCGCAGAAGGAGACCACAGCCCTCCACTCCTCCTCGCCCGCCAGCATTGCCGCGATCAACGTCGGCGGGTACAAGTCTCGCCCGATCCCATCGACCAGGACTCTTGAGCTCTGTTCTTTTTGCCTACCCTGAAAGGGGCGAGGTGTGAAGTGAAGTAAGTATATAAGTAATGACATTATGAACTTAATGCATATCATGTACGTATTTAGGTACTTAGATAAATAAGGTCACGGTTTATCTTTGTTGTTTTGTGAATTAGCTCGACGGACGACTCAGTACTCGATAGACGTCAACATGTGGAGGTTACTAAATAATCTTCATGTAACTTATTTAATATTATTGTGCTTTGGAAGCTATAATTGTTTAGAAGTTTCCTATAAAGATGTAGTTGTGAATAATATTGAAGAAAATATTGATGAGTCACAGCCATTGGAATTGTTCGAGATTGAAAAAGAACATGTGGAAAGTGTACCAGGTGATTTAGTCAAGTTTATATTGGTTAATGTTAAACGCAATGAAGATGAAGGTGAACAGACAGAAGAAGATAATTCTTTTCATCAAATTGACTTATTGAAAAAGAAGCGTACGATACGTCAAGCAAGTGCAAACACACAACCAGGTTATCCAGGTTATCAACCAACAAACTACCCGTCTTCTCATAACCCACCGGTTTACAATCCAATTCGAGGCTTGCATAAGAATCAAGGACCTTACAACTCCAATTATAATCCACGTTATGGAAATGCTAATTCAAATCAAAGTTACTATGGAAATCAACGGCAATATCATACTACGCAAAGACCTACTACTCAAGGGCCAAATGCTGGACCCTACAATCCAGATTGGCTGTAGGGTCCATAACTTGAGTCTGACAAATGCCGACAATGCCGGGCTAAATCATTATGGGGGATATTCGTAAGGCCAGTTTAACACTTCCACTCAGAGCTATTCAAGTTATCCTCAAGGTTCACCTCAATACCATGCATTTGGCTACGTAAATAACTCATGCTGGACATCACCCTACTCATAATAAATATCCTGGTTATGTTCCTCCTAGCAAAACGAACTATAGTTTTAATCCAGGTCAAAATCCTTATAACAGTACCAGCCCCGGATCTAGGGGTCGGCAAGCCGGGGCCCATGCCCCAGCTACCACGCTGGGGAGCGACATAGTTCCCTGTCTTAACTTTAAATAGTTCCCTGTCTTAAAGGTAAATAGTTTCCTGTCCTAACGGTAATTTGTTTATAGTGAACTGAAAAGATTAATTAATTAATTAATTAATTAATCTAATGGCCGCTCACTATAGCCGTACCCTAACCGAAGTCAAAGTGCGGGACCAAAAGTAGGTCTTCCCGCCACCTCAAGCGTATAGCTCTTGATAGTACTCATAAGGAGAGTCGCCCTGTGAATTCCTTTGCTCCCCATTCTCTGGTTGAGTTCCACAGCAGTTTAAGCCCTGCTGACGCCCAAGAGCTCGCTGACACTTCAATACGTGCTTGGGACGCCAGATAAGCCGGCTACCAGTATCCAGCTGGTTCCGGAGCTGTAAAAGACGCTCATCTCACGTTGCAAATCCATGCAGCTACTCATCAGCCAAAGCTCAGCACAGTCGACTGGCGCAAACCACTAGTGAAAGCCGCTCTACTTGCTATCCAGGCAAGTACCGGAGATTTGGTCCCCTTTCATGAAACTAACCGTTGTTTCACACTTGAGGCGCACTCACTGCACCCGCGACTGGAGACCACGGAGCCCCTGTCCTACCGGCCTCACAGCCTCTTGCTGCGCGCGGGATCAGACATTGTCTACCTACAGGTCAACCACAACCCCCGCGAGTTCATCATCAGTGTGCAGAGACACCGCGAGCGGCCAACGAGCGAACACCAGCGCCCGCAGTGGGGCTTTTCTCTGCGGTACCCTGATCTTCCCGACGGAAACGTGGTTCCGTCTGAAACCTACCTACTTCGGGTTCTAGTAGATAGGAAGCTGAGGAGTGACAAAACAGCCCGACCACTAAAAAAAATTGAAGATCCTGGGCTGAACAGTACTAATTTCTATCAAAACCCTAATGAAAGACCATCACAATATCCTCAGAACACGAATCCGTACGGACAAAACTCAAATTCATTCTCTAAGTATCCTCAGAACCCCAACTATCCTCAAAATTCAAACTTGTATCCCCCTAACACAAATCTTTCATATCCCCAATACCAACAATACCCAAGGCATTACATTGAAAATTAAACTTGAACGCTATAAGCTTACTTACTTAAGAATTGTATTTTCAATTATTCTGTTTATATTTGAATTAATATTATTATGTATTACATCGATTTTTCGACTTTAACATCATTACGAGGTATTTAAACATAACATTTTAATCAAGATACACAAAGGCTGCTAAAATATATTTAATTTGTATTGAACAACTGATAATATTTTTGCACTATAAGTTTTAATTCCTTAATTCACAGTAAAAGTATCACTTTTTAATTTTTAAAGTGTTATTGATTTTATTTTAAAAAATGTTTACAAAGATAGCTTAACTCAATAACCATTTGCAACATGTATACTATATATGTCAGTATTTTAATTTTTTTACTTTATACATATTGATTTTTAATATGTGTGTTTTATTTCCCTTTTAATAGCTTATTTACGCGGTTAGTGTAATATAGTGCCCTCTAGTAGTCCGCTAAATTTAAACATAAAAATAGTGATCAAATAAAGAAAATTCCGACAGAGCCCAATTTTTGTAGAGACCCTAGGCTTACTACAAGGAATAAAGTGTCAAAAGTCCCCATCAGTCCCATGTGTGCTAAGGGGACTTGGGGACCAATGTCAAAATTTTAGGATTTTTGAGTTTTTCTCAAAAAGAAGATCCAGATATTGCACTTGCAAGAATTACGTTCTACATAATATGCACACATTTCCACACCACCTGTGAGGTAGTGTACTCGGCGCGTTTTTTTAACGTGGTATCCCCGGTAGGCATATTCCACGAACCTTCATAACTTTTGTTTTCATCACATTCCATTGCAAGCCTTTCATCAAACGATCATCTTTCATAACAGTGACTAGTGTTTGCAGGTCAGACAGCGATTCGGCTAAGAGCACGGCGTCATCTGCGTAAAGCAGGCAGCTCACAACTAGGTCACCCATTCGCATCCCTACATTCGTCGATCTCACTCTCTGCTGACAACTGTCCAGGTACAGAATGAACAGCCGAGCGGACAGCACGCAACCCTGTCTGACGCCGATATTGACGTCAAACCAGGACGACAAGCCGCCGTCAACACGAATACAGGCTGTGCAGCCCTCATAAGTGGACTGCACGGCGCGCAGCAGTGCGCCGCGCTCACCCCGTAGCCCGGGAGTATGTCCCACACATCCTTCCGTAACACCTTGTCAGACGCTTTTTCCAGATCCACAAAACCGCAGAAAACCTTCCGGCTAACAGCCAGTTGTTTCTCCAGGATGTTGAGGAGAGAAAAAATCTGATCCATGCACCCTATTCCGTTTCTGAAACCACCTTGAGCACACAACACACACAACATTCCGTCAGATATCACCCTCATTCTCTTTTCAATAATCTTCCCATTCACTTTCGCTGCTAAGCTGATCAAACTGATGGCTCTATAACCTGCGCACTGCATACGTGATCCCTTACCTTTATACAAGGGCACGATGACAGCACGCCTCCAGTCCATGGGAACTTTATCCGACCTCCAGCATAGATTAGTCAAGGTCAGGAAAGCGTCCCGGACAGAGGTTCCAGAATTCCAGCTGCCTTACCATTATTCATACTTCGTATCGACCATTCAATCTCTTCCATAGTATCCGAAATGGGTACGCACTCGCCAGTGCCTCCACTTTTTCTCATGCCTTTTCTCTGTCATACTATCATTCTGATTCAAACTTGAGACATAATCCAACCAGGCTGTTTTTCTTTCTTTCGACGCTGGATTTTACCGCGTCCCACCAGGCATCATCTCTCATTATCATCTCATATCATCTCATATCATATCATCATCATCTCTTATGCCTGTTTGCACAACCACATACTTCGTTTGCACTATACGCTATACTTTCTTTCATTCTTTCCCAGCATACTTCAACACCTAAGTCAGAAAGACTCGTGTCATTGAGTCTTTTGCTGACCAGGTCTACATACATACTCCGTACACTTTCATCTTCTAATTTCTCACACTTTATCCTTCAAGCTCTCCGAAATGGGTACGCACTCGCTAGTACCTCGACTTCTTAAATAGGCCCACAAAGCAGCTTACTACCTGGTAGTGATCCGTATCAAGAGTGGGGCCTCTATGGGCTCTTGTATCCCTTAGAGTGTTTCGTAGACGGCTAACTACCAAAATCAAATCAATCTTAATCTTTTGTTCATTCCGTCTCCACGTATACGTGTGAATATCTTTATGACGGAATAGTGTGTTAGACACAAGGAGGTTCCGTTTCAAACATACGTCCAAGAACGGCTTGCCAGCATCATTCATTCTCTTGTCACCACTTGGACCAAGGACGGCCTCCAGGCCATCTCTTTTGGTTCCGACCCATACATTAAGATCACCACACAGAATTATCCTTTCATTTCCTTCAATCAAATCCAAAGTATCCATAACAGTTTCTCAAAACTCCTCGAGTTCATCGGGATCAGCGGAGGTGACGGGAGCTATTATAGTCCTAGTATAGTACTAGTATAGTCTCGGTGGCGCAGTGGTCGAGCACACGGCTTCTGATCCAGAGGTCCGGGTTCGATCCTAGACACTGGCTCACACCAATGACTTTTCGAAATTATTTTCGGAAGTTATGTGTGATAAATATCGATGACTGAAAAACTTTGTGCCTGGTATGGCAATAGGTTCGCCACCTATTCTATTTGGGACGTAAACATAACGGCGAGACGAGGCTTAACAGCCGCTGCCTACACCTTCGGGTAACAAAAGGCGTGCAGTTATGTATATATGTATGTTAATTTTTTGAGTAAGATTATTTTTTAAAATATAGTTAATTCCAAATTCTCAAGAGGTTATAGGCCGCACTGATAAAAACAACTGTAAAATTCAATGAAATCTCTACATATATTTTTAAGTTGTAAGTATAATTTGTTGTTTTTTTTTTTACAAAATTAACACCATCTCGTTTGTTATAAATTGTGACAAATATTATATTATCGCCTTAATCTATTTAAACAATAAATAATTTAATCATTAGTGCAATTAATCTTAAAAATGAATTGGTCCCGTATTTTACAAGAAAATCTAATATCATCACATAGAGAATATTTACACAGTGAAGCAATAAATTTGTTGTTTTATTTATCACAAGAGAATTTCTATATTTATTTTTATATTATATATTGAAGAATTTAGAATCAGTTTAGTTGGTTTAACAAAAATGTTATAGTAATAGAAATACCTATAAGGGATGGGGCAACTTAGTTGATTTTGTAAATTTCTTTAATGAACAAATAACCCGTGTATTGAGGAAGATGACATATGCAGTAATGTTTAAGAACAAGATGATTTAATGATTAATTCCCAAATGAAACAACAAAAATTGTTGGGAGGAACTGTTCTTGAGATAAGTTCTATTAAACCGACAAATTGTGTATAATAATAATAACATAGATATTGGCTAAAAAATGAATTACCAGAAGAAGAGAGAGTACTTATCTTATTAGTTAATTCTAGAAATGTCGACTTTATATAAATATCTTTATAAAGAGATATTGTATATTGGCGTTCAGAAAATATGGCAGTAAGTAGTGTAATTTGCAAATAATGGATGATTTTTTGTCGTATCAAAAAATATAATTTATATAAAAAAATTAAAAGAATGCAAAAAAAAAGAAGCTTGAAAAATGAAGCTTGTGACGTAATTTTTTTGGCCTGCCTTTTGTTATAACATTAATGTACTAACAACAATTATTTATTTTATTGAATCTCAATTTTTAAATATTATTTCAGAATTATTGTTATATAAAATAAGTTTAATTTATAGTAGCATAGATAAATCAATAAAGTATATTCACAAAATGGCGCGAAAAAACTAAAAAAAAAAAACTTCGCTACAAGCTTCCATCCATAAATCTAAGAATTATATTTTATCGACACGTTAAAAAAAAATAACCAGTTTATGAAAATCTCTTGTTTCATATTCAATTTTCAGTAAGATGTCAGAAATATACTTAAAACCTACTTTCTGATGTTATCGTAACCTAACCTTAAAAATATAAATTAATGATTTGTACCAAAAGAAAAATTATCGTAACAGTTTTTGATACTTAACTATGCTATATTATTCATAAATTAGCAATACTGATGATCACTAAATAAATAACTTTGTATAAGTATATATAACACAGGTTATTTACAAATTTAAATATTAAATATATTCTTAAAGTGGTAATATTCCTAATAATCAATATTAAGTAAACTTCAGTTGCGAGGTTTGACTACAATACCTATTTTAAAAACTAGACTTAAGTATAAACATTATTTTATATTTAATATTAATATCTCATATATAACACATTTTTAAGTACTTTTAATAACATTTGTTTAAAAAGAAACTCGTCAGTTTCCTTGGGTAGATTAATAGAATCATAGTTAATAGGGATATCATTCATAGTTTTCTTTCTTAAAATTTAAATTATATGAATATTACTGAAAATATTTTTCACGATTACAATTATTATTGAATAAATCAAATTACAAAATTTCCAATCAACAATATGACACATATTATAACAAACCTATAAGATTTATGAATTTATATGAAGAATACTTTTAAAATACATACCATTTATTTGATAAATATTTATGCGGTATGTATTTTGTTATGAAATTATTGTATGGTATTATTTTAATTATATTCATTAAGTTTCTTTTTTAAATACTCTTAAGGTTACAAATTAAATTATCATTTTTTTCATCTTATTTTTTTACGATCCTCATATTTATACATTTTTTTTATCACAAATTCTATTCTATTTCACGAAATTCCTAATCCTTACAACTATTGTATGTTGTCTATGGCAACGTACTAAACGGACTGAATCACTTTTGCAAGATGGAACCTAGTTTTTTTCTTCGGTTCAGCATTTTACTTTTTTTTTTACTAGAATTTAATAGCTTTTTCTGTGATTTATTATACTAGCGACATACGAGCTATGTGAATTTATTTATGTTACGTTATTAAATATTGGTTCTTTACATAAATCTTCATGAGTCCCTTAGTTAAAAGTTAATATTAATAATAATAATAAAAGTGGACCCAATACATAAAAATATATCAAATAAATCGAATTTTAAGTTTATTGCTGACTCTAAGAAACGAAAAGTCTTATTGCTTTAGTACATCTGCCTAAACATTTTTAATGTTTACGCAGTGTATGTGATCTAGAAATAAATATGTAATGATACACATTTCACTAATATTATTCAAAATTAATTTTGTTAATTTCAGTTCCTTGTATTAATTCAATCGTTTAATTAGTCATAGACGCCCGAATACTGAAACGCCACTCAAATCCGACAGTCAATAAAGGGCTACTTACTGCTCAAATTTCACATATTCTGTCTAATGTGACAGCGACTTAAACGCTTAAAGTAGCGCTTATATGTTTGAGTGGCGGTTCAGTATTCGGGCTAGAGATGTCTTTTTTATATGAAATAGTAAGTACAAAATTAGCTGGAATCAAGAATGTGGCTGTACAGTAATAGGTGCAGCTGCAGGACTGTAAGCGTTAGTAGTTGAGGAGTGATTTAAGGGGGGTACAGGACTCGCAGGTGCTGAAGAATGCAACTCGGCTTCAGCGTCACGTTCGGCTATTTCTTCTTCGTCGATGATCGAGATGTCACGTATGGAAGGTCGATGAGAACGACGCCATCCTGTAATAAAATTGTTCACATAAATAATTGGTATTACTACCAGTACAGCAAACCTTTGATATTCAACCCGGTTATGTAAAGCGTAGGTAAAGCAATTATGCCTCAACTCACCGAATCTTTAGATTCTTTAAATAATAGTTTGCGAAACCTATAGCAATAACCAATACAATTTTTATCTTTTATCAGGTAGCTTCCGAAAATTTAGACATGTTGATTCGGAAGTTGTGTTTCTGACTTTCAGGCCACCGATACGACAAATTTGTATTATATAAAATCTAGTTTAGTAGAGAATAAAACTGTTGTGTGGATGAATACTCTTGTATATAAATGTATATTATAAAAACTATTTTAGTATTTCTAGTACGATCAATTGTATTCTTAACATAACATAACATAACTCCACGCCTTTTGTTACCCGAAGGTGTAAGCAGCGGCTGTTAAGCCTCGTCTCGCCGTTATGTTTACGTCCCAAATGGAATAGGTGGCGAACCTATTGCCATACCGGGCACAAAGTTTTAGTCATCGATATTTATCACACATAACTTCCGAAAACAATTTCGAAAAGTCATTGGTGTGAGCCAGTGTCAGGAATCGAACCAGGACCTCCGGATCAGAAGCTGTGTGCTCAACCACTGGGCCACCGAGACTTACTTGTATTCTTCCAAATGAAAAACCAAAACAGATTCAAATAAGATTGATAAGCACAAATACATGACAATTGTATTTGGTTAGAGATTGTATTATTTAATAAAGATCGAACGATTTCTGTCACTAGTATTTCATTTTCTAAGAATCAAGAACGGAGAGATTATTCCCAATGAGGATTGACGTCAGGCAGTCGGAGGTCATAAAACCACAGCTAAATCTTTTGACAACATGGACAGTTTGAAAGGAGTACATGTTGTGCCGACCCCACTTAAATTGAGATAAGGACAGAATGATGAACAACGAAGAGATAAATCAAATTATAGTTGAAGTTTAATTAGTTATTTATTTATGGAAACCCGATTTTCTTAATTTATTGAGCAGTCAATTAAGCGTAACTGTAAATCATACGCTATTGTAATCATAAGAATCTTGTTTATGTTATAAACATATATTGGAAGAGTGTAGGAAGTTCCGGAACACTTTTCATGACTAAATTAAAAACGTCCTCGCGAAAGTTGACGCCTGGAGCCATAAAAAGCGACGAGCAAGTACAAGTACAGTACAGTCAAAAGTTTTTTTAAAATCTTATCCTTACTTTTATTTATAGAGGGTTTCGTTTGTATAAACAGATCTACCCCATAAAAGAAAACATACAGAAGTAGTGGATAGTTACAATACAAATAGGTATAAATAAAGATGTGATGTTTTATTCTTAAACCTTATTGAATTATTTAACAGCAACAGTCCTTTCTGAGTGAGGTGTCACAATAGTCATGAAAGTGGAAGAAGCAAGTAAGGTATGTTAGAAACGTATCTTATTGAGCTCTTTTCTTTTTGCCTACCCTGAAAGGGGCGAGGTGTAAAGTGAAGTAAGTATATAAGCAATGACATCATACACTTAATTCGCACCATTTAATGATATATGAAAACTTGTTTCTTAAAAGGTCAACTAGATGACCACTAGTATCTATCACACATGCACGTCATGTACGTATTTAGGTACTTAGATAAATAAGGTCACGGTTTATCTTTGTTGTTTTGTGAATTAGAACGACTGACGACTCAGTACTCAATAGACGTCAACATGTGGAGGTTACTAAACAATCTTCATGTAACTTATTTAATATTATTATGCTTTGCAAGTTATAATTGTTTAGAAGTTTACTATAAAGATGCAGTTGTGAATAATATAGAAAATGTGGAAAAGAATATTGACGCGTCACAGCCATTGGAATTGTTCGAGATTGAAAAAGACGATGTGGAAAGTGTACCAGGAGATTTAGTCAAGTTTATATTGGTTAATGTTAAACGCAATGAAGATGAAGGTGAACAGACAGAAGAAGTTAATTCTTTTCATCAAACTTTATTGAATAAGAAGCGTACGGCGCGTCAAGCTACCTTAGCTAGTGGATATACACCACTATATCCACAAGTGCCATCTACACCTCCATACGGTTACCAGCCACCTCAGTCACCACAATGGAACGGGAACACACAACCAGGTTATCCAGGTTATCAACCAACAAACTACACGTCTCCTTATAACCCACCGGTTTACAATCCAAATCAAGGCTTGCATAATAATCAAGGACCTTACAACTCCAATTATAATCCAGGTTATGGAAATGCTAATGCGAATCAAAGTTACTATGGAAATCAAGGGCAATATCATCCGACACAAAGACCTGGTACTCATGGGCCATATAACTCAAGTTATGGACCCTACAATCCATCTGCCGGGCTTAATCCTTATGGAGGATATTCGCAAGGCCAGTATAACACTTCCACTCAGAGATATCCTCAAGGTTCACCCCAATACCCTGCATTTGGCCAAGTAAATAACTCATATGCAGGACATCAACCGGCTAATAACAAATATCCTGGTTATGTTCCTCCTAGCAACACGAACTATAATTTTAATCCAGGTCAGAATCCTTATAACAGTACTAATTTCTATCAAAACCCTAATGGAAGACCATCACAATATCCCCAGAACACGAATCCGTACGGACAAAACTCAAATTCATTCTCACAGTATCCACAGAACCTCAACTATCCCCAAAATTCAAACTCGTATCCCCCTAACACAAATCTTTCTTATCCCCAATACCAACAGTACCCAAGGCATTAAATTGAAAATTAAACTTCACAACATAAGTTATATTACTTACTTGAGAATTGTATTTACAACTATTTAGTTTATATTTGAAAGAATATTATTATGTATTAAATCGATTTTTTTGCCTTTAACATCATTACGAGGTATTTAAACATAACATTTTAACCAAGATACGCAGAAACTGCTAAAATATATTTAATTTGTATTGAACAATTGATAATATTTTTGCACTTTAAGTATTAATTCTTTATTTCAGAGTAAAAGTATCATCACTTTTTAATTTTTAAAGTGTTATTGAGTTTATTTTAAAAAGTGTTTACAAAGATGAATTTAACTCAATAATCATTTGCAACATGTATATTATATATGTCAGTATTTTAATTTTTTATTTTATAAATTTTAATATAATATAATAAATGTGTGTTTTATTTCCCTTTTAATAGCTTATTTACGTGGTTAGTGTAATATATTACCTACTAGGAAGTTATTGTTAAATATTAACGAAGCCTTAGGCTTTCAAAGTTTGTTATTAGCAGGAGAAAAAAACCTTTATATCTATGGGCTTTAATATAAGAAATTGTAAACTCATTTTAATAATATTGACAGTTCAAGAATTCGCTTCAGAATAAAGTTGTGGGATCGATGCCAGGCTCACACCAATGACTTCTAGGGATTTTTTCGGAAGTTATGTGCGTTAAATATCGAGGGCTAAACGATAACTTTGTGTCTGGTATATGGCAGTAGGTTCCGCAAGCTATTCCATTTGAGACGTAAAAGTTTGGCGAGTCGAGGATTAACAGCCGCTTCTTAGACTTCAGAAGACGTTCAGGCTATATAAAATAAAATAAATATTATCCTGTTGGATAAAAATGACAGTACCTTCTAATACTGGTGGCTTGGTAGTTCTGGTTAGTAATTTGGGCCCTGCGAATGTGATGACGATCGCTCCGATGGGTGCGGTGATCACGATGGAGAGGATACACACGGTGACCACAATCTCAGCATATTTCATCAACTCCGGGTCGGGCTCAACGCCGACCGTCTTGCTCACAGCGTCCAAAGCCACTGGACCAAGAGCAGCCTACAGAAACAAAAACAAAGTTAAAATATACATTGTATTTGCAATTATTATTTTTTGGCCAATTTATATGCACGATATTTAGGATTATTTACGATGATTCAAAGCATTTTCCTAAATAATAAATAGACAAACAACAGATATTGTAAGCATTTAGTAAAAAGAGGTTATTTTAAAATTATCAAAAGACGAAAATGATGAAGACAAGATGCAAAGTCTGGAGTTCGAGCACCCCGTCTATCAAGAAATCTTAGGATCGAATGACCCTAGCAAACACTAACTACACTAATAAACTTTTGTAAGTTATAACATGTAATTAATATCGATGACTGACAACATTATTCTCAATCTAGGGCAATAGGTTCCGCCACCTATTACATTTTGGGATGCATTTTACAGCCGTAAAAAGCGTCGTGAAGTGACAAAAAACTAAATTAAAAATATATTTACCTGCACGGTTGCCTTCGCCATCCAAGCAAGACCAACAAAGATTTTCTCTTTCATGTTCAGATTACTTCGGATTGCGCAAACACTGGTTAGTATTGCGCGCAGGATTGCGCACACGACTAAAATACCACCGCCTATCAATACTAAACGAGGCTCCAAGTCTGCAATCTGAAAAGTTACAGATAATATTGGGAAACAATTCACACAGCGACCTTTAGTATTCCAACATTTGGGAACTTGATAAATATATAATTAACTAATACATGAATGGCGAACCTATTGCTATAGCGGGAACTAAGTTGTCAGTCATCGATATTTATCACACATAACTTCCGAAAAGAACATATTTATCTCTAAGATTTTCGCGAATCACGTTCATGACATTAAAACAAACTTTAGGATTATATCGCGTTTATTTATTACCAATTTTATTAGTTTCCCGTTACGATCTCTGTAAAGAGTTCGAAACGTCGGGAAACTAATAAAATTGGTAATAAATAAACGCGATATAATCCTAAAGTTTGTTTTAATGTCATTCCCGTTACGATCTCTGTAAAGAGTTCGAAACGTCGGGAAACTAATAAAATTGGTAATAAATAAACGCGATATAATAATCCTAAAGTTTGTTTTAATGTCATTCCGAAAAGAATTTCAAAAAGTCAGTGGTGTGTGTGCCAGTGACAGGATTTGAACCCACTACTTCTTGAATCAGAAGCGGGGTGCTCGCCACTGCGCAAGTTATGTCTGATACATATCGATGACTGAAAACTTCGTGCCTGGTATGGCACAAGGTTCTCCACCTATTCCATTTGCGATGTAAATAGATCGGCAGGACCAGGCTTAACAGCCGCTGCCTACACTTTTGGGTAGAAAAAGGCGTGAAGTTATGTTATATTAATTCTATCTAAATGCCAATTTTCATCCAATTTCATTCAACGATTGTCTTTATGAAGCGGCATGTAAAGCGGAAGATAATACTTTACTTACCACAACTTGAGCACCAGTAACGCCGAAGAGCATCGGTTCGAAGAACATCCAGAAAACTTCAAAAGCGGTTCCTACAGGGTTATCCTCGATTTCCCAGCCGAGTTCTGCCCAGTTCTTGCCGGCAATAAAAGCGAAAGCAATCACACCTAATGGGCCTGTTCAACATAAATGTGCATCATAAATTAATTTCCTACATAAATTAGTTCTTAATGACATATTGTAACATTTTTACGAAGTGAAATATTTAACTTTTTTCGATTTTAAATCTAGTTTTCTTAAACTGGATATTATTGAGATTATTTTGATGATTATATTCAAGTGCTATTTGTAAACGTAAGACATTCTATTAAAGAGAACTATGTATGATAAAATAAAAACCAAGACCTAGTTTGTATAGTTATTGTATATTGCAATTTCATTGTATGCTAATTATTAATACGAATTTCGGTTTTACCATCTGCATATTCCATTCTGTCCAGAATCTTTCTTTAATAATAGAAAAAAGAAATTATATTTAGTATTTAGATTTATATACACTTTTTCCATTATTACACAACACTTACCAGCACCACCCCAGCCAATTTCTTCAGATCCTAAGACCATAACCAGTCCGCCGACAAGCAACATGAGAACTCGCAAAGGAACAAGGAAGGCGTCGTTACGTTCAGGAACAAACTTCACCAAGTATCCGCAAGCTCCACCCATGATGATACCACCTATAATACTGCCTGGACCCTGCCAAAGAAAAAGTAAAGTTGTTTAAAATACTTGAACTTTTACTTTCAATTTGCTCAGTGGTTTGATTAAAAGATCCGGAGTTCGAATCCGGGTACACTCCAACTGGTATACAGATAAAAGACTGTGGGACTACTTTATGAGACTAGTTTTTTGTTTTTTTTCTTCTATTCGATCGGCGAACAGATAAAAGTATCAGCATTTCGTTTTCGCGTACACTAAATCTTTTAATATAACAATTCATTAAGCCCCTTTACCATGGGCCTTTATGGACTTGTAGGGAGTATGGATATATATCTACAGCATCATCCATCATCAGGGATATCATTCTGATAAAATTATCACTATCATCATTGAAACATCATTGAAAATAGAGCATTGTGGCATTCTGTGTTTGAAAAAAATCGGCGAGTTTAGGCTTAATAGCCGCTGCCTACACCATACGCTAGCAAAACACGTGGCGTAAAATTAGATTAATATGTCATTCAATGGTAAAACTACCGACTGAGGCATAAGGTTGGCCGGTTTCATCCCCACCGGAGTACAAATATGAACGTTTGTATGGCATCTGGGTGTTTTTCTATGTATTAAACGTTTACAAGAAAAGTGTATATGTGCTAATATTCGTTATCTAATTTCCATAACACAAGCATTTAGTTACTTCGCTTGAAACTAGAGGGCGTTGTGTGTATTATGTTCAAGATATTATTATCTTATACACGTAATCCAATTTATCTATCTATAAATAGACTATAATGAAATCGCGAAACGAAAATATAACTTGTATTTTGTTATTACCAATTCTATAGTAATATCGCATTACCAACTTTCTAAAGACATAATCGTTCAACTAAATTTTGTTATTGATTGAATAATTGGCTCGATTTGAGTGTGAACTGGTTTTTATTGATCAATTTATTTCGTTCATAAATCTTTTAAATAGATTGTGTAAGATATATAATTAATTTATCAACATCGTTACTGGATACAATATAATTAAAAAAAATATGAACAAATAACCTGTATGTATTGCAATATGGATGGTATACACAAATTGTAATGAAACTTACTTGTATAATATTCATGGTCATTGAAGAGCTTGAGAACATGATAGAGAAGACGATGCCGAATATGGCAACGCTGGCAGCATCGTCTACTCCAGATACTGCCAATACTAGAGTAGGAATACCCTTGGATACACCGTAGCCCTTTCCTCTCAGACGCAACAGACACGGTACTATAACAGCTGGCGATACTGCTGCCACAATAGATGATAACAAAAATGCTGAAATTCAAAACAAAAAATAATTATAAATTGTTTTAAGCCAATATTTAAATTTAATTGTTTTGTTTTTCATCTAACCGTTAAAAAATATTGAAAGTATGCGTCGAAAAACGCTTTTTACATTATATTTAAGATGAATATAAATATACAAAATAATGACTTCGTAATTATTTTTATTATTCATATAAATATTTGCTATCTATATTAATTGATATGGTGGTGCGTAAATATTTCATTGATTTTTCGATATTTTTATGGTTAAGTTTTCTTCTTAAACAATTGGTTTTTTTCTGCAAAAATACGACTATTTCTTTACATATTTTAATGTTTAGTCTCGGTGGCCCAGTGGTTGAGCACAAGGCTTCTGATCCAGAGGTCCGGGTTCGATTCCTGACACTGGCTCACGCCAATGACTTTAAGAAATTGTTTTTCGGAAGTTATGTGTGATAAATATCGATGACTGAAAACTTTGTGCCCGGTATGGCAATAGGTTCGCCACCTATTCCATTTGGGACGTAAACATAACGGCGAGACGAAGTTTAACAGCCGCTGCCTACACCTTCGGGTAACGAAAGGCGTGAAGTTATGTTATATTATAATGTTAGTAATTCAGCCTAGAACATAGTTGGTGGTTTGTTAGTCTCTTTAAAAACGTCTATAATTTGATCTGATTAAAGAATCCTATCCCAGTAGTGAATTTTATGAGTTACTCACCCCAATCCCAAGGCAATCCGAGAAAGTAGTAGGCTAACACCGCACAAAGTATACATTCAAAGGTCCATGGTATCAACGCTAGTTTGATGACAGTAAGGAAATATTTTTTCATAGCAACAGGATCCAGATCCAAACCAGCTCTTGTCAAGATGATTGTTAACGCAATTTTTCTAAAACATTAAAATTTATATACGATTAGTTATTAAATTTCGCAGAGGATTTGTTCACTTGGATTTATGTTTATAGATTACGGAGTTCTGAAATAATCAAAACTGTAAATATACAAGTATTTCTTGTACTTCTCTCTCTCTCTCTCTCTTCTTCAACAGCTATACAACGTATAAATACATGACAAATGGGTGTCGAAAGCAGGAAAACCAGGAATCGTCTGCAGCAATTTATAAAACCCATTTAAATTGATTGTTTAGTAAGTAAAAAGTAAGTAAGTAAAGTTTTTTCTAATTATTAATCCGTTGCTTACTTTGTGAACTATTATGTAAGTACATAATTATTTTTATAGATGGATTGATTATACAAAGTTATGCGTTTCTTATAATTAATAATCAAATAATAATAATTCAAAATTAAGAGACAAATAATTTCATTTACTGCTACTAGATTTTTTTTTTAATGAGATAGGAGGGCAAACGAGTAGGTGGTACCTGATGGTAACCAACCAACGCCGCCCATGGACACTAGCAACACATACAGTGTTACTGTTGCGTTGCCGACCTTCAAGGGATAGGGGATAGGAAAGGATGGGGAAATGGGGTGGGCCTCCGGGTACCTCTCTCACACCGAACGAAACGCGGCATGAGCCACTTTACGTCAGTCTTCTGAGAGGTCGTGGTATTTCACCGGTCGAGCCGGCCCATTTATGCAGCGAACTGCTTCGCTCTACCACTGTAAGAATTATTATACTTAAGTTATCTATTTAAGTAGCGAACTTGTGGCAAAAGAGATATTATGAAAGGTTTTTTTATAGATTGTTTTTTTTTGTCATTATGTATATAAATTAATAGCTGACCCGGTGAATTTTGTTTCGCATCAAAAGTAATTTTAACGGCGTTTACAATTAAAATAATAAATCACGAAAATTATCACTTTTTCTGTATTATACGTGAATATATAATTTAGGTACGAATCACCTGTTGACACTCTTTAGCCCGAATATTGAACCGCCACTCATATTTATAAGCGCTACTTAAGCGTGAAATTTGAGCAGTAAGTAGCACTTTATTGATTGTCAGACTTGAGTGGCGGTTCAGTATTCGGGCGTTTATCTATTAAAAAAACGCATCTTAATCGGTTGCGTAGTTTCAAACATCTAAGCATATAAGGGGACAGACAGAGGCAATCGACTATGTTTTATTCTATGTAATGATATAGCTGTTAGTAAAGTAATCACCTGATGTATGACGTAACATGCTGATATGTTGGATCAAAGTTAACAAGACCGATATTCTTCATGACGATACCAATTAAAAGCATTCCGATGAGGGCAGGTAATGTCGTGAGTTTCATCATAATAGTGCCTCCAAAGTAAGAAATTATGGTCAATGCGGCTAAAGAGAACAGCTGACCGCCAGGAGCTGCCGTGTCGCCCATCACAATCCATATTATCACCCAGGCTAATAATCCTGTAATAGATATGCGATATTTAGATGCAGATAAAGAATTACATAAATTTTAACAAAATCACTTATTTTCTACAGCTTTTCAGCGTATTGTCAGTTTCAACAATGTTTCGTAATATATGTCAAATTGGTAGAGCTCTCGCTTCAGGACTGGGCCTACTCAACCGGTGTGTTACCAAGACCTAACAGAACATCGACGTAAAGTGGCTCCACGTTTCGTTCAGTGGGAGAACAACCCCTGTCTTTATCTCCCGTTCCCCGCTCTATCCAATCTTAAAGTGACGGACGGACTATCTGTGATGTAGGTTTATGGGCGATGGTAATCTCTTACCATCTGGAGACCCACTTATTCGTAAACCCCTTATCAGATTTTTTTTTATTTTTGCAAGTAATTAATAATGTTTTATAATTATTTCATAATATAGTTACGTATAGTGTGGACCTAATAAGGTTTCAAATATACAATTATACATATACGTTCGATACATGTGCGGTGGCAAGGTAATTTGATGACCTTAAAATTATTACTACTAACCGTCCTCAGAGACATCAATTATCTAGAACAAGTGTGTCACAATGCCATTTATATTCAATGAAAAAAAAAATCCAATCCAGCTTTTTTTTTTAATAAAAGGTGTTACTGTATTTGCGGAATTTCCATGGAACAAATATTTTGTGACGGTTTTATGTAGGTTACAAAATGTTTGTAAATGTATTATTGAAAAAACAAAAAGTAAAACTTTTTTTTATGGGATAAGAGGGCAAACGAGCAGGCGTGTCATCTGATGGTAAGCAACCAACGCCGCCATTGGACACCATCAACACATATAGTGTTACTGTTGCGTTGCCGACCTTTAAGGGATAGGGGATAGGAAAGGATGGGGAAGGAGCGTGGGCCTCCGGGTACCTCTCTCAGCGAACGAAACGCGGCATGAGCCACCTCACGGTAGTCTTCTGAGAGGTCGTGGTATTTCACCGGTCGAGCCGGGCCATTCATGCAGCGAACTGCTTGGCTCTACCATCCCACTAAAAGTTCGTTTTCTTTGCAACAAGTATACATACGTTATTGGAGACAGAGTTGACCGCCACCAGCGGTGGCTGTCAGACATCCCACTCAATTGCTTCTTTGACTTTCATGTCTCTTTTTAAACATGACTCTCTTTTATTAAGGTTACTCGTGCATTTTGGCCATGTAAGTGGCGATTCTGGTTGATTCTACATTCGATATCTGCTTAATCATTATTTTATCTCATTTTATATAGAAATTCCTTACAAACACATTTTGACTCAGACATTCGCATTAATTAATTATTTTTTAAATTTATGAGTCGGAACATCTCCATTTTAAGTACCAGAAAGAATAGTAAAAATTTTGTAAGTTACTTACCAATTAATAATATTGAAAGGTTCTGGGCAAATTTCCGGTAGGACGGGCATAATGGATAGGGGCAGACTCTCTGCCAGTTTGGTGGTTCCCACGAAGGAATGCCGGAGTCCTCGTTATGACACTTTGCGCAACAAGCGTACCACCAAGACCTGTGAAAAATATTCATTTTTAAACTGAAAATTAAATACCTCAGAACATTATCACAATCTTAACAACGGCATTACTTTAAATCACTTTTTGTATTACGAATGTATGATAGCCAATTTTAAAATATCTGCTCACAATCCATGGCCGTTTGGAAATTGTACAGCTGGTTAAATAAATGTATGAATATTATTTAATATACATTATATATTTTTAGTTTATTACCTTTCTATGTGTTCACTCTGCTGCGATAGTGCTTTCTTGGAGTAGACAGACGATGTGGTCGAATATTTCTTGAATCTGCCTTCGATGTGATGCCCCTGACGATCTACATTGAACAATGAACTATAAGTAGAAAGCAATTGGTAGCAATCGATCAAATTACTCGTGAGAACCACAGACTGCTCGGGCCAATAGTTCTCAAACTTTTTACCATATGAAACCTTCTTGGAACTTTGAACAATTTTTAGTTTTTTTTTTAACTTGTTTATCATTTTTGTACGTATAAAGCAGTACTGAGCTGATAGTTATTACTATAACTAGGTTGTTGTTGACAACTTGAACCGGAATGTCTGTAACTTGTTGACTTGTTTTTTTTAAATTATCCATGCAAATTTATAGCCTCGGTGGTCCAGTAGTCTAGCTCCCCTTTTGATTCAGGAGTCGTGGGTTCGACACTGGACGCACACAAATGATTTTTCGAAATTATTTTCGAAACTTGTATGATAATTATCGATGACTGACAACTTTGTGCCGGGTGTATGGCAATAGGTTCGCCACTTGGGGCGTAAACATAATGGCGTGTCCAGGCTTAAATAGCCGCTGGTGACACCTTCAGCTGGAAAAAAGCCGTGAAATTACGTTACATTTATCTACGTAAAGTAAAACTGTTGACGTATTTGTGTAAAGAAAATAAAAATTACCCCAGGAGGAGTCCATATCTGATGCCATGGCATTGTGCAGGTTGCTTTTGCGGCGCGAAGGCCCTTCCGCTTTCGTTGATAGGTTGCCATTCCTGTTGATAAAGATTTTAATAAGTATATTATGTCGGTACTGCACCTTAGTAATTGATTATTTGTATTTGGAAGGTCCCATGTTCGAATAAACATACCGAGGATAGCTTCTGTATGAATCCGAACAATTTATTTATTTCTTTGTCAATTGCGTTTCTAGATTATGATCTATAATATGTTGTAATACGATGCAAGGTTTTTTATTTTACTTTTAAGGGGCGAAGCTGAAGACTGAAGCTATTAGGTTATTGCTTTTGAAACTAGTGTACGGTTTACTGAATATTTTTAGATTCAACCGATTCGCTGTTAGTTAAATAATCTATGTCGAGACTGCATTGAAAATTAAATATTTAATAAAAATATCTCAAAAAAAACTACACTGAAAAATTGAAAATCTATAATACTCTTTAATAATGTGGGCGAGAATATATATTCCTATAGCATAGATAATAATTGCTAGATTTTGCGAATACTGTATATTAAACAATTATTTTTATGCAAATACAAGTCGGCTGTACGAATATCTCCCGGGGCACGACTCAAGGTAAAATATGGCCGGGCATAGAATAATAAACAAACTATCAGCGCGATAAGAATTATATTACTTAGTATAATATATTCATAAGCCACGAAAGAATATAAATAATTCCTTTGTTTGCGATAGAATTTCAAGAAACAAATTTTAATAGGACAATATTTTTTTAACGTAAATCATATTTTGTTAATATCGTTTACAAAAATCATGTTTAATGTTGTTTAATGTCATCGTTTACAGAAAATTAAATAGACATACAAACCGACAATTATGACTACAGAATAAAATACTACTTGCTTACTTTATGTACAATAGTAAGAAAAGTTAATAAATTACTTTATTTATGTATATATTTAATTAATATATACAACTAGCTGGACCCGGCGAACTTTGTTCCGCATCAAAAGTAAATGAGTAAATTTTGGATATCATGAGGTTCAACTTGTGCTATTTATCGGCTTTAAGTGCTGTCCCACTATGTTAATACTGCAATATCTTCTAAAATATTCTCGTTTAAATTCAATGCTGTAAAGGGCCAGGATAATCTACATTACATGCAAAATCTATTTACGCCACTTTATTGGATGAAAATTAATGCTGTAATGTTTAAAATCGCTTTGTAAATAAGCCATTATTTCTCGTAATGAGTAAAAAAAATAACGTGACAATTTTTAGTTTAAAACATATAAACACAAACATTAAAATATAACTTCACGCCTTTGTTACCCGAAGGTGTAGGCAGCGGCTGTTAAGCCTCGTCTCGCCGTTATGTTTACGTCCCAAATGGAATAGGTGGCGGACCTATTGCCATACCGGGCACAGAGTTTTCAGTCATTGATATTTATCACACATAAACCACCAATACTTAAAACATGTAACTTATTTTTTTAAAATGAAACTTATATTTTACATATCAACATCTCTATATATAATTTAGCATCGCTATGTTTTTCTTAGTTTTTTTTTGTATTTGGTCTCGTGATCGTCTGATAATAAATGTCGGTGACAAAAACCATTTCGTATGCTCGTTAAAAGGAATCCCCTTTTGTTATTTCGTTTTTATTATTAATGTATTATCGCTTAGCGTGTAATTCATAGTATTATATGTACGACATTTATTTATTATTTTAACTAAATCATTTGTTATATAGTTACCATAGCATGAACCATTTTAGTTAAAGAAAATACGAGCAGATATACTGCACGTTTTTAGTGAGAACAATGCAGGGTGTGCGTTAGTCAATGAAAAATCTTTTCTAATCACCGTATCAATTAGTTAATTCGACATTGAACATAAATTATAATGAATAAGAAAGAAACTTGTACAGTTTACGAGATTGTATTCATGTTTTATTATTTATTCATCGCTTGTAATATGTAGAGTCTCGGTGGTCCAGTGAGAAAGCACACGGGTTCGAATCCTGACACTGGCTCACATCAATGATTTTTCGAAATTGTTTTCGGAAGCTAAGTGTGATCGATGAGCGAAAACTTTGTGCCCGGTAGGTATGCCAATAGGTTCGCCACCTATTCCATTTGGGACGTAAACATAACGGCGAGATGAGGCTTAACGGCTGCTGCCTACACCTTCGGGTAACAAGAGGCGTGAAGTTCTGTTATGTTATATATATTGTATAAAAATACTTAAGTGAGCGTTATCCATTGTTTATTGATGTTAAAGTATTTTCAATGTATTTATGCCATTTCATCACTTAAACAGATTATTAAAAGTACATAATTTTTTGGCATAGGGGTGCAAACGAGCCGGCATGTCACCTGATGGTAAGCAACTAACGCCGCCCATAGACAATTGCAACACAGATAGCGTTACAGCTGCGTTACCAGCTTTTAATGGAGTGGGATGGGGAAATGGGAGGTGGGCCTCTGAATACCTCTCTTTCCGAGCGAAACGCGACATGTGTCACTTTATCGATATTTTAAGTGGTATCACCGGTCGAGCCGATTTTAATGAAGTTTTACACCAATATCAGTATAAACTAACTTTAACAGTGGTAGAGCCAAGCAGTTCGCTGCATGGGCCGGCTCGACCGGTGAAATACCACGACCTCTTTGAAGATCGTTGTAAAGTGGCACATGCCGCGTTTCGTTCGGTGAGAGAGGTACCGGGAGGTCTACCCCCCTTCCCAATCCTTTCCCATCCTACTCCCATAATAGTCAGCAACGCAACTGTAACACTGTGTTGCAGGTGTCCATGGGCGGCGCTGGTCACTTACCATCAGGTGACACGCCTGCTCATTTGCCCTCGTATCCCATAAAAAAGCACATAAGTACTTTAGTAGAGGAAACAAAAAAAGCACAAAAAAAGCATGTCTTAGGAAAAAAATCCAAGCGGACGGAACTCTGAATCAACATCTGTTTGAAGTGTGACATTTTCTTTTATAAAAGCGTGGTTTGTGTTCAATTAAAAAAAATCTATATCACTATTGGCTAAATAACTTAGAATAGAGGTATTTATTACTTAGTTTTTTACATTACTAGCTGACCCGGCAAACTTTGTTCCGCTCAAAAGTAGGTACATTTTACAGCGTCTACAATTAAAGTGCTAGTTCTCGAAAAAATCACTTTTTCTTTAGTACGTTATAAATGAATTATTTATTATACATAAAAACTTATAAGCTTGAGATGAATTAATATAATATCTATTTTATTGTGCTTACTTTCCAAATATAATTACTTGCAACTGCTAGTAAAAATGTAAATTCGATTTGACTTACAAATGAATAGACATAGGCAATGCTAATTCGTAAATGTAAGCTGCAATTAATTTCCAAAAAAAAGCAGATAGGATACATTGGACTTACTTTCTATTATTTCTTTTTTTAGTAACAGCACAACTGGTAAATATATATCATATAACATAACTTCACGCCTTTTGCTACCCGAAGGCCCGAAGCCGTTATGTTTACGTCCCAAATGGAATAGGTGGCGAACCTATTGCCATACCGGGTACAAAGTGTTCAGTCATCGATATTTATCACACTATTCACACTTAACTTCCGAAAACAATTTCGAAAAGTCATTTGTGTGAGTTTCGAACCCGGACCTGTGGATCAGAATCCGTGTGCTCTACCACTGAACCACCGAGACTGTTAAATATATATGTAAAATACATTCAATTAATTACTACTTGAGGATACATTTTATCAATCCTTACATAGTATAAAACAAAGTCGTATTCCGCTGTCTGTCTGTATATGCTTAGATCTTTGAAACTACGCAACGGATTTTGATACGTTTTTTTTTTTAAATAGATTGATCAACAGGTTGGTTTATATGTATAATAAATAAGTCATTTGTAATAATAACGTAGTTAACATCATTACTCGTGAAAATGATCTCTGTAAAGAGTTCGAAATTTCGGGAAAGAAATAGAAAATAAGTTCTATATAAACGCGATATCATCCATAAAAAGTTGTTTAAATTTTATGAATGTTATTCGCGAAAATCTAAGAAATAAATATGATATAGGTATGTCATATATCTTAATATTTATGGTTGGAATAGAAATGAATGAACGAATACGAATACACAGGAGTCGGCTTTGGCGTTGTGCTAATGCATACAATAATAAGCTCAAACTGAATGTAAACTAAACGTTTCGTAATAAGATGGTGGTAGGCCTGCTGAACTTAGTTCTCTTTTCTGCCACTGGCTGCGCTAGCATTTAGGATGTACCGATGATTACGTACGTACGTACGCACGTTTTAATATAACATGCAAACACACGATGATAAGTAAATATAAAAATACATATACAGAACTGTCAACGGCAACAAAAGGACGGATTTAAGCGAGTACTTCTTGGAAAATAGTGCCCTCTGTTGGCGAAAATTATTTTCCTAATTCCATTCGTTCAACATTTCGTTCGGTTTTCTGTGTGATATACTTCGTACTCACAAGGTAAATTACGAAACTAGGCCGGAACCTGTGCCTACTGCTGGACTCCAGGCTCATGTCATCTAACAGTAGCATACATTAAAGTATGCTACTGTGTGACAGTGTGTGTCTTTATGCAATATTAGTAGGAGAACCGCTGGAGACATGTAAAGTGACTTATCATAAAATTTCATCTATAAAAAGTAGGCACAGAATCCCCAGATATGATTACAACATATATATATCAACTATGTTGGTTGGACAAAACAATGAACATTGTATCGAAAAGCGTTCATTTGTATATTATTATGACTAGATGTCGCTAGGGGCGTTTCCTCCGGCCACGTTTAATCAACACACGCGCGTAAGTACCTAGGTTCTTTGTCATTACAAAGAACCTAGGTACTTAGAGATCGCCTCATTATGTGGCAAAAACACTGAGTACTCATTAGTACTCAGTGTTTTTGCCACATAATGAGGCGATCTCTCGGAAACGATTCAAAAAACAATGCCATATTGTGCAGTGAACAGTTATTACCTAATCATTTTTCACTTGCGAATAAGGCAATTAACAAACTTCTCAATAAGAAACCAATCTGTTATGTATAATAAAGAGTAGAATCTCTATACAACTTATAATATTATCAAAATAAACTAATCTTACGCTAAGCTCTTGCGGGGTATGCAGAGAGAACAGAGTGCATTAAGGCACGATTCTTACAAATCTCTCGACTTTCCCTAACTTAACTCTTATCATACACGCTCGTCGGTTTTTAAGACTGACATACATATGTCGAGGCCGTCTTCGACTCCTAAGTAATGCAGCCTTTGCTCTGTAAATCTGCATAGTCAAATTTGTACCATTTATATAATCTTTTTACATAACCCTATAAAGTTCTCGGCCTGGCTATATATTGTTACAAACTTTATTTGTTGTTTGGCAAGGCAATGTTTGCTGGCTTAGCTGGTATAATATAAAATCCCCAAAATATTGAAAATCTTCACTGTTGGCGCAGACAGAAGTACCTATGCGGTTTTTTATAGCTGCGAGCATCGTCATAATATATATGTCATACATAATTCTTGTCAGGTGTCTATTTATCAATTAATGAAATCTACAATAGTATTTCGCTAGTAAATTTCCTACTTTACGCAATGCTTAATTTCAAAATCAGAATAAGTTCTGAAATACAGATTCTATTGAAAAAAAAAAACAAAGAATAAAATGAAATTATTCATGAGTTTGATTACTAAGTGAACGAGGAATTGTATAAGATACACATACATGAAGATATGTATTTATGTAACATCGCACCCTAACTACTTGAAGGTATAGGCAGCGGCGATAATATAACACGGAACATTGTTTGTCACTTGTTATTTGTGTGGCCGCATGCGAGTTCGAGACCTCGTAATCAGAAGCCGACGGACCATCTACTAGGCCATCTTATATAGTACATTACGTGCCAAGGGAGGAAAGTAGGACATTTCAACCCGCGCGATATTGTCACCCGAGCCGAAGGCGAGGGTGACAAAAGCGTGGGTCGAAAAGTCCTGCTATCTTCCCGTGGCGCGTATACTATTTTTCATCATACCAGGACCGAAAGTTTAATGACATTGTATATAAGAAAAACGAATGTAGTTCAAATTATTCATTGAGGGGGTTCGGGGCGAAGCCCCGATGGGGTCCGGGGCGAAGCCCCGGTGGGGGGTCGAACGAAACGAAAAAAAAAAATTAATAGTTTTAATTATCTTAAACTTAATAGATATTATTAATAATATTCGACAATTTTTATATCGCTGTACCGATTTGGAGGGTGCTAAATTTTGAGTTATTTCCGCAGCTTCCGCAGCAATGTTTCGTCGCACTTCTTCATCTTCAGAGTCGTCACTTGAATAATCCGATGAATTCATTGTCGGGTTTTTTTTTACACAGCTGTATTCACTTATTTTTTATACACAAGTTTTTTTCTATGTATATTTTTGATGTAATTTTTATCAGAATCAGAAAATTTGACTCTTAGATAAATATTATTTTATTTTATTATTATTAAATGATGTTATTGCCGCGCGTATAATAATATGGGCTTGAAATAACAACTGCACGGTTACCATGGTAATAAGTTATTTCAAATAGATAACGGGAAGAAAATTAAAACAAAAATAGACTAAATTTTAAACTGTCACTAATTGTGAGCAGTCTGAAATATGCATCTTTCTTCCCGCAAACAAAAGAAGAAATTCAAACTTTCGGCCTCGGAATGATGAAAAATACCTATCCAATTTGTACAGAGGTAGAACTAATGTTGAATAATATCTTTAACTATTCGACAAAGACGATATTCCAAAATAAATTATGTCCAACATTCAAAAACTTATAATGTTACAAATTAAAATTTAGTTTTTATATAAAACTCGTACATCACTTATACAATAAACGTACTTGAAGTTTTATTATTCAGCGTATTTGAAATTCGATCGTGTGAATAAAAAAACAAGTTCCGAATGATCATTATCATGGCTCCCTGCTACTGAAACATCAATGATTAACTCTATATTCAGCCAGTACAAAAATAGAGATATAAACTTTTTTGTCAATGACAGAAGAAGAAATGTTTTTTTTTTTCTTGGAATTAATAAAGTTATGGGACTTTGAACCGCATATGCCAAAATTTAAAAACTACAATGATTTGTTTTATTGTTTTTAATCAATTGTGTCTCGAACCTATTTTGATAAATATTTTACTATTGATCAGCCACTTTATTTAGAAGTAACAGAGATATGTATATTTTTTACCAATTGATCCAATAGCTAAGATGTGGGCAAAAGAAACCATAATATATCTAAAATAAATATGTAATTTATCAACGTCATTCACGACGTCCTTTTATGTATACCTATTAAAAATTATTCATAAAAGTTACTAATTATAATATAACTTTACTGTTTCATTATCAGTGAGTTTGTAGGTTGTAAAATTTGTAAAATGTATTTGATTTGATGTCAACAACGTTTATGAATTATTTAGTACTTCCAAGAACACAATATACATGGTTATTTGTGACCAGTTATTGTTACAAGCGAACAATATTTCTTCCAGTTTCCTCAAATATAATATACTATTCTGATCATATTATCATTAGCTTAAAATACATAACAAATGTTTACATATACATTTCTTCTACATATGTACTGCAATAATACTTTACGCCTTCGACTAACCAAAGGTGTACGCAGTGGCTGTTAAGTTTCAACTCGCCTAAATTTTTCGTCTCAATGGCGTGGCGGAACTTACTGCCTTACATCGGCCATAATATAGTCAGATATCGATTGATGCGAAACAAAGTTCGCCGGGTCAACTAGTTTGTAATAAAATCCACGTGTATTATAAGTCTCTTTGGTCTAGTGGGAGAACACACGGCTTCTGACCCAGAGGTCCGGGTTCAAATCCTGACACTGGCTCAGACCAATGACTTTTCGAAATTGTTTTCGGAAGTTAAGTGTGATAAATATCGATGACTGAAAACTTTGTGCCCGGTATGGCAATAGGTTCGCCACCTATTCCATTTGGGACGTAAACATAACGGCGAGACGAGGCTTAACAGCCGCTGCCTACACCTTCGGCGTGAAGTTATGTTATGTGTATTATATGTACCTAAGTATTTATTTGTAATAAAAGTATGTATACCTATGTGTAATAATATTCACAATTCTTCATATTATTACAATTTTCAGTGTCACCAAGAAGAATGTGTTTTTTTTTTGTAAAATAAATCCTAAATAATATACGTATTTGTTGTAATACTTATTGTGTTATTTACTGATATTTTAAATGAGTGTGCAAGGTTAGTTCATGGTAAAATGTGTTATCGGTACAGAACTACACGTGCGTAACGTGGGTCAATGTTTGTGTTATTCACAACAGAACTAGTGCGCCGAATTGCAATGTTCGGAAATATTTAGACGACTTGTTCGTTGCAGTAACTTCGAAGAATAACTGTTGTTCTCTGAAATTAGCGAGTGATCTATGTAATTGATAAGTGATCTGTACTATTTAGAAAGTTTTATGAAAAAAAATCCAAGTGACACGAGATACTATGGAGTGATTAATTTATTAATCTTTATTATTGTTTTTTTTATTATTTACATTTATTATTGACAGTTAAGCCATGACTGGTAATGGAATAGGTAGCGGAACATTTTCCCATACATATACACACACATGACTTACAAAAAGAATTCCGAGAAATCATTGGTTTGAGCCCACGACTTCAGAATCAGAAGCGGGGAGCTGGACAACTAGACTACCGAGACTGTTTTGTAATTTTATGGAATAATAAATTAATACACATTAATAGATTAGGGCCGAATATCGAATCTGTGTATTTTTGCAGTCGGTTAAAATTAAATTAAATAAAACCCCGATCTATTATAACATGTCTTATCACGCTCAGTATATGGTTCCGTAGCAATTATTACAAATAGATGTAAGTACTTCTTATGGAAAGAATACATTGTTGTACATAAAGTGCACCAGAAAAATTGACGTATCTTACGCTCTTTTCTTGAGAAGTACAGTTTTTCTGCATTATCTTATGGTCTACGTGACTTCAAACACAATCGGATCTTTTTTTATTGTTAGTTTTTTTTCTTCAGTTTAACCTTCTGATATGCCAGTACTTACATGTTACAAATAAGTAGCATGCTTAAATAAGCAACTTCAAACTTCATAAATGCCTGTTGTGTATATGAATAAAACGCCTATAGCATACGGAAGACTGTGATCAAACTGAAAGGGTTTTTCTTCAAGCAGTTTTTGACTACGTAACCCTAAAATAGAAACTGGGTTAGCATAAGTGAAGTGAAAGTTTTAAATAAACGTGTCACATGTTATAAACCAAATATATTTAAATGTCATTAGACGAAAGTAATATTGAAAAGGGACTTTGCTGACTTTGCCTTTGTAGTAGAGAGTAACAATGGCTGTCATATTTGAATAATTGATTTCGTATAAATTAATACATTTGTTTGTTATTGTTAAATTGTTAGTACCTACTTGTACCACTTAGTAATTCTTTCACCGTTAAAAATGTACTGTTTTCAAAAGAAATATTAGTTCTTTTAATATTCAGCAATAATTGAATAAACCCCTGAAATCATGTATCTATTGCATGGATAAATTTGTATTGTCTTATACAGCAGTATATTATTATTTTAATAAAACAACAATATTTTTTCGTTTCAATATTTAGGAGTAATACCTACTACTTATACATATATGTATTACTTTTGAATCAAGAAGCTTACTAACGGCAAATTAGTTGTACTACTTTTAGAACTTTTAAATGTCAATTTACTATTTATCGATAGATCTATTGATCGATAGACAATTTAAAAATTACGAAAGCTAAAACAAAAGATCTTTTCTCTTTATAATGTTAGTACTCCGGAATCGAACTTGCTAATGTCTGCGTATCAACTAATACAGTTACTGCGCATAGGTTGTGACGTCCCTATCAGTTAGATTTTTTTTTATATCTGTAGGGCTGTCCAAAGCATGCATTGATGCGCTTTGCGGCTTGGATGGGCTGGTTTTAGTAAATTTAAAAAATTGGTTAATAATATGGCTTTATGTTTATATCATTCCGATCCGAAAAACATTACATATATATACATAACAGAACTTCACACCTTTTTAGTCTTGACTCGTCGTTATGTTTACAACTCAAATGGTGGCGAGTCTATTGCCATACCGGGCACAAAGTTTTCGGTCATCTATATTTATCACACATAACTTCCGAAAATAATTTTGAAAAGTCATTGGTGTGAGCCAGGATTCGAACGCGCGACCTCTTGATTCAGAAGCGGGGTGCTCGACCACCCCGTCGCAATGTATTTGTCCCTAGGTGCCATCTAGATTCGACTGCCTTGCTATTAATACTATTAATACCCAAGTTAATAAAAAATAAGTAGTGTAGTAACTATTAATATGCATATGCAGGATGGATGACCTCAGCCATGGCTTAGATACCAAATACCGAGTATGACATGCATACATTAAAAACTACCGTTCAATACGTACAATGTTCCTCTTATATTTCCAAGAAGGATTAGGCAGATTATTCTAGATATGTTTCGCCAAAGCGAAAAAAGATTAAATAAAAAAATATTAGATAAAAGAAATTTTTTTTTTTATAAAATAAAAGTAGCCCAAGTTACTCATTATTACATCAGCTACCTGCCAATAAAAGTCGGGTCAAAATTGATCCAGCCATGTCAAAGTTTAGTCGAAACAAACAGACCATTAAAATAAAAATTTTATTTTGGTGTTTGTACCGTATACAATATAAATTCATGCCAAGTCCCAAGATATTGTAAGTTTGACTAAGCAGATATATAGTGCAGAAGTGGAAGGATATAGGAGTATAGTGCAGGATATAGGAGTCGAGGAGGGCAACGACTCACTTTCCATGGTAAAACTGAATGGGTCCTATCGGAAGGTGAAGTCAGACGCCTTAAAAACTGACGAGCGTGTCTGATAAGAGTTATGAAAGTTGAAGAAGTGAGAGAGGTATAGAGAACAGATTGTACCAAGACACGATTGTTGCGCTCTGTACTCTCTGCCTATCCTGCAAAGGACTTAATGTGAAGTTATGTATTTATGCATGAATTGTATACTTAGATAACGATAATATTTGTTACTACGCTAGTTATGAAATATATGATCTAAATTATATTGTATAAAATTATTTCTATTTAAATAAAAGTAAAAATCAGTTTGACGCCGTTCATTGGAACGGTCTAATGCGTGACTAAATTGTTAGGTAGCATTATAACGCTAGCTGCAGCCTCCCAGCTGACCATTGTAGGTCATATGAAAGTATTTATTATTTTCAAATGATAACATATACCTATCTACTTATATGTATACAGTATCGCCTAAAGTAACAGTAGCCTTAATCTTTTTTTTATGGTAGTGTATTCAGGAGAGTGGTGGGCGGGGGGGACACATGTAGTATTACAGTTGCATTGCCGGCCCTTCCAATGGGATATGATGGGATATGGAAGTCGGAAGTGGGATGCAAAGATGAGAGGGCAGCGGGTTGGTTCTTCGGATACTTATCCCACCCAGCAAAACGCGGAAAGAGCCACTTTACGTAGATATTCTGAGAGGTTGTGGTATTTCACCGGTCGAGCCGGCCGATTGATGCAGCGAGCTGCGTGACACTACCACTGCAAAATCCCGCAACAAAAAAAAATCTTTTAGCAGTTTTTTAACCGTTTACTAACCGGTATGGGTCTGGCGGACCGTAAGAAATCGTTGAGTTGAGAACAGCAAATCAGCGTTCCTGGTGTGAATTCTTTAATAAACCTACATAGATATAAATATGCAATACTATTTAGGTTACATACATATTACATATTTTATAATAATAGTAATGTTTTACACCAAAAATAGAATACATAGAATATTAAGTCTTGGTGGTCCAGTGGTCGAGCAACCCCTTTTCTGACTCCAGAGGCCAGTATCAAGATTCGAACCCAAATGACTCTTCGAATTTGCTTTCGGAAGTTATTTGTGATAAATTATCGATGAATGGAAATTTTGCGCCCGGTATGGCAATGGGTTCGCCATGTATTCCATTTGGGACTTAAACATAACGGCGAGACGAGACTTAACAGCCGCTGTCTTCGGGTAACAAAGGCGTGAAGTTATGTTATGTAAAAATATGTATATGTATATATATGTATGTGTATTTAAATGTTTATATATTAATGTATATATCTATTCTTTCGATGTCTATATACTCTGAATCTTGTGTTTTTCTTTTTTGTTTTGTTGCTCTTGAACTTAAGCGCACCTAGAATTCTTCATCTCCTACACCACCCAAAGGTTGTCTGGTAGAGAATGCCTCGAGGCATTACGTCTGCCTTTGTACAATTTTGTGCATAAAGTTTTTAAATAAATTTTACACCAATAATAGAATACGATACTTATAGGTATTTTCAAAAGAAGGTGGCAAGATGTTGAGATATTGAAACAAATAGATTTCAGAAATGAGCAGGCAGGCGGAACATTTATCTGAATTCTAATATCGTAATTGAAAACATAACAAGCCATGACTAAACTTCACAATCCTTTTTCTACCCAAAGGTGTAGACAGAGGCTGTTACGCCTCGACTCGCCGCATCTTTATGTTACGTCCCGTATGGAATAGGTGAACCTATTGCCATACCCCGGCACAAAGTTGTCAGAAATACTTTTTTCACACTTATCCTCCGAAAAGAATTCTGGAAAATTATTGGTGTGAGTCCGGACTCTGGCTAGTTTATAATAGCTGTCGTAACTTTTTTGCAGAAAACTTCTTTTACTTATTTATTCATTCTGAAGCGAAACAAAGTTCGTCAGGTTAGCTAGTACATATATACATAAAAATATATCTTAACGCCATGTTACTCGAGGATCCGGCAAAGAAAATTGTGCACTACAAACGATTCACGACGCGATCTTTACATGTTTTACTCGCTTACATTTTTTTTCATGAACGGCATTTTTATTAGAATACATAAATGTCAGCTTCTAAGCACTGTCGATTTGGTTTTAAAAGAAGAGCCGTCATTCTAAAGATTCTTAACCTTAAAAATTTCCGCTGTAAAATAAATTCGTTTAAAAGTCTAATTCCGTTGTTGTACATTTTGTATATGGTAATTTTAATACATGTATTCGATTAGAAATCGTCTTTCATGAAACACGTGTTTGCTTAAGTACATTAGTCGGTACCAATATGGCTTCTAATTCTACTTTTACGCTATCGATAATTAGCGCGTAGTCTTTTTTTGTTTTGCTATAAATTTACATAAATATTAATACATTACATCTGATATTATTACTGTTATATTAAACAATGTTAATGTAACAAGCAGAAAGTTACATTGGACAAGCAAATGTAACGTTTTAATGTTATTTTGATAATTTTAGAAATATGCAAGTTTGTGGTGAAAATTTTACACAGCGCAAATAGATCTTTTATTTTCTTAGTGTTAAGTTCTTTGTATTCTTTGCGTATAGAAAGCGTTTCTGGTTTACAAGTTTTTTTTTTCTTTTTATGCGTTATTTGAGGGTCACCGTCGTATTAAATTCTAAGTAATATACCGGGAACTGAGATACTAATCGCACACTAAGTTTATCTGTATGTATTATAAATTTGGTCTTTTTAAAACATTAATTAAATGTCTGAAATTTATTTAAAATTACACAATAACTAAGTGTTCATAAATTAATGAAACTGTTAACTTCAATTATTTAGTTTTGTCATTAGTTGAGAGGCAAAATATGATTATTACAAAGTAAACTTTTTTTTAACACATACTAATTTAAATAATAATGCTTATAAATTAAACTCACCAGTGACGATTGAGCGCATCTGTTTCCAGTGACGAATCCGAGGGTAGATAGCTGTCGTAGTGACAACTAAGGCTGCTGTGAGACATCCTACATGGTTCTTATATAGTCTTAAATGAACAATATTATCTAGGTATGCGATTATGTGAGGTTACAACGCGTGGGCTTGCCGTTCGGCTCAGCACGCTCCACGTCTATGCCGCGGCGAATGTGCATTTTATTAGAGAAGGTTCGGGCTTGCGAGCAAGTCGGCCGCCTCACCTCACCCCGGGCACGTGACTGCCTCACCACGAACAGTTTCGCCGGCCGGCACACCGGTCATTGGCCGACGTGTACAAATTTTCCAAAAGCACAACAATACATTCAATGCCATAAAAACTGCGTTCTGAATTTCAGTTATCAGTTGCCAGTTAACTCTGCACAGTACACGATGCTGTCTAGTCGATGGTCGGTGTGTAAATGTACTCATGTAGACACTGCACTTGTGTTTATACAAATGTATTTCAAACAAAGATCATATAACTACATCAACCTCTATACCCACTGTAGTATTGTAACCTCCGATTTTTCCGCACGCATTCACCGTTACAATGTGTTCGATCGCGATAGTAATATCCAAGCGATGCCTTCCATATGGTTTTGTATGACATATGTTACAGATAACTTGAGGACAAATGTGTGTGTTCAATACCTAGAACTTGATTTGATCGCTGATGATACATTATGGGTAACCTATTCGTAGTATAAGTTAAGGTTTGTGTCTGTTATGTAGCATAGTTGTAGTTAGTAAGATAGCTGAGAATAACGGTAATATATAGTTTGTTATAAATAATTTAAATAGTCTCGGTGATCCGAGGTCCGAGCTCCCTGGTTCTGATTCAAAAGTCGCGGGATCGTACGGGCTCACAGCAATGATTTCTCGGAATTCTTTTCGTAAGTAATGTGCGATACTAATAAATATTGAAGACTGACTACTTTAGCTACGTGTATGGCTATATTATGTTTCGACACCCAATCCATTTGTGATGTAACTATCTATCCAGCGAGTCGAGGCTTAACTTAACAGCCACTGTCTATAACTTTGGGTAGAAAAAGGTGTAAAGTTAAGTCTAGTATAATTTAACATTTTATTGCATGCGGTCTGTTATCTTATATTCAATGCCTAAACCTGTAAATACAATACTATTTATTAACATTCATGCGAATTTAACATAAAGAATGTAACGATATATAATTGTATTTGCTATAATTTAAATTCAAAAATAACCATACAACACATCAGAATACTTTAAATTCATGTGTAATAATGTTTTACATTTATTTTTTTGCAGTCGTATAATAGAGTGTTTCAATAAACAACATTACAATGTTATGTCTATTATTAAATTATAATATGTTTTGGTACATATTTAAATTTAATAATAGGCATAACATAGTTTTTTTGTTGTTCCTTATCAGCCTTTTTGAGGTCCACTGCTGGACGTAGGCCTCCCCCATAGAGCGCTGCAACTGCCGGTCCTGTGCAACCTGCATCCATCGGCTTTCTTGTTGCGTCATGGGGGGATTTTGCCATAATCGCCACGCTTGGCAGGCGGGTTGGCGATCGCAGTAGGCTATATTTTGTTGAGAGAGAATGCTGCTGCCCATTCTTCCAGCTTTTCACTTTGTCGCCTTTTACGACACCCACGGGATGAGATGGGGTGGCGGTATTCTAAGCCGGCGCCACATAGCAATTTGTTGTTGTTGTTATTTTTTCTCAAATTTCAGTATATTTTAAATATGTATTGAATTTGATTACCCAAGTGCAGATTAAAGGAAGTTATATTTTCTGTATCTATGTGGTTTATATGTTCTTTGACCTCATCGATTTCATGGATTTCAGTTTCAGACGTGTAATTAAGTATTTCTGAATTTATTACACTTTATTACAACAGCAAAAGAATTTAAATAGTTTTTTGAGAATGAGTATTAATATAAATAAGTATTTCAACTACAGCATTTATATACGTAACTAACTTCACGCTTTCTTCTATCCGAAGGAGTGAGTAGGCAGCGGCTGTTAAAGCCTCTACACGTCGAACGTCACAAATGGAAATAGGTGCCGAACCTATTGCCATTATACTGGGCACAAAGTTATCAGTCATCGATATTTATAACACATGAATTCCGAAAAGAAATCCGAGAATTCATTATTGTGAGACCGGAATCGAACCCACGTTTTTTTTATTCAGAAGCGGGGAGCTCGGCCACTGGACCACCGAGACATTAATGTATCTATTATATTCAGATATTAATGAGCAAATTTCCAATTTTTAACCGACTTGGAGGAGAGGAGGTTCTCAATTCGTCTGTGTGTATATATATATTTTTTATGTCTGTTCACCGATATTTTCGTCAATTATGGGCGGATTTTAAAAAAATTTTTTTCGTTGTATAGTGTTTACCTTCGAAATAGTCCCATTTTCACCTGGTCAGGATCTGAAGATGGAAGCCAGAAGAAATCGAAGGCATCCACCAAAACTTGTATGCGAGTATGGTGTTTTTGTTACGTAATAGTGACGTTTTAGGGATATCCTTTATGGTGTCAACATCTGATGCTGCTGTGCTGATGAAGAAGCCACAAAACTCCTCGACGGGTCTCCTACCCGTCTCCTACTACGGGTCTCCTACTCCTACCCTTGAAGACAGCACTGCAATTGGTCGATAGAAACTACTTGGCAGTATGGAGGGCTAGCGTGTTGCTTGTGAATTATGCTTGAACATACACCTGATGCTGCTATTCTGATGAAGAAGCCACAGAACTCCTTAACGGTTAGGAGTTGGGAGACAATACTGCAGTTAGTCGATGGAAACTGAATATTAAAATTTTCTCTTTGATGAAATGAATGTGAGTTAGAAAATTGAAAATTATAAAGAGGATAAATTGTTAAACTAGTTAATCAGTTCAGTGTTTTGCACAATCTTCAAAGTCAATGACGCGCGTTGACTTTTATATGGCTACGACAAATTATATACAATTTATGACGGTTATTGAAAACCTTTGTTAAATAATTATAGGTTATTTTGAACATTATATATAAATGACAAGACATTTAATTATTATATATTATTATTTCAATTTGTAAAATACATCTATTCATTGTCTGTATTGTTTTAAAATGAGCAAAAATTGTATAAATTTGTCAATGAACGTCATAAAATTAGCATATCTCACTAAAAAGCGTATTAATCGATATGGTTCTTTATGTATATACTAGTTGCCGCGGCGAAAATTGTTTTAAGCATTAAACGAGTATTTTTTTAATTATTAAATTCAACTGGCGCGCGACCGCCGGATAAAGAAATAAAAACGGCAATTGTGGGTTATCCCTAAAAGATAGACATACACCATTATGGATTTTTTTGCAGAACTTTTTGAGGTGTATAATAATGTTGCACATTATTTTGGTCTATCACTTGGGTTCAGCCAGCGTTTGCAATTAAAGTGCAAGCAATATTATAAGCTATTATAATAAACATGAATCATTACATAGTATAAAACAAAGTCACTTTCCGCTGTCTGTCCCCTTATATGCTTATATCTTTAAAACTACGCAACGTATTTTGATGCAGTTTATTTTTATAGTGAGAGGGTGTCAACGGGGTGGTTTTGATATATAATTCATATATAATGTTGAAGAGAAAAAAATATAAATTTCGAAATTTAGCACTTTCATTGCAAACGCTGGCTGAACCCTAAGTGATAGATCAAAACAATGTGCAACATTATTAATTACCTTTAAAAGGTCTACAAAAAAGTCCACGAGGGCACATGTCTATCTCTTAGGGATAATCCACAATGACCATTTTTATTTTTTACTTTTTAAGAGAGATAATGGCTTATTTACTAGCTTTAATTTTTATCCAATTAAGTATCTTAAATAGATTGTGCATATAATATAGATGATCCTGGCCCTTTACAGCATGCAATTTAAACGAATATTTTCAAAGATATTGCAGTATTAACATAGCGGGACATTAGTACCGGCCAATACGCGTGCCGATAAATAGCAGAAATTGAACTTTTTAATATCCAAATTTTACTCATTTATTACTTTTGAGGCGGAACAAAGTTTGCCGGGTCAGCTAGTAAATACATAAAAAACACCCTGTTGATACCTTCTATCCATTAAAAATCCGTTGCGTTGTTTTAAATATTTAATAATTTATGGGATAATTATAAAGACTGATAAAGCGACTTTGTTTTATACTATGCAGTGATGACTCTTAACCCCTAAACGAAACTTAAGTTTCGTTTGGGGTTTAGAGATTCAGCATTTCAGGCGGGCGAAGCCTCAAAAAACATAACAGTTATAAGGCTTTTAGATTTTTCAATGTTAATTATTTTTCTTTTTAAGTTGTGTGTTATAAATATGGATGACTGACAATATCGTGCTTGTTGTAGGGTAATAGTTTCTGCCACCAATTTCATTTAGCATGAGAAAATTTGGCGACTCGAGATTTAAAAGCAGCTGCCTACACCTTCAGGTAGGAAAAAAGCGTGAAGTTATTAAAAACACAATTATTCTTTAAAGAATTATGACTAATGGTGTCAGTAAGTTACTTTACTATTATTTGCCATCATTGTAATTCAATACATAATAATTTAATAAATAATATGTACAATAATAAGCTGTGTAAATAGTTTGGCTTACATTGTAGTGGTCGTAATTTAACATTGATTTTAATAAAGTGAGAAATTAGTACCTTAAAAGTGTCAGGTTAAAAATTAATCATTTATTTGAACGCATTAAAAAAAGGTGGAAATTAATGCCAGTGTACCTATATGTACCTACATTTTGTTTTTTTTTTCAGGAAAACCATTTGCCAATTGTATATTAATAGGAAGTGACTTCTTGAACCTCAAATTGTTGATTCTGAGGACATTGTAAAAACATAACATAAAATAACTTTACGCCTCTTTCTACCCAAAGTTGTAGACAGTGGCTGTTAAGCCACTCGACTCGCTGCATCGTTATATTACCCGCCAAACGGAATAAATGGTTTCGGGACATATTGCCATACACCGGGCACAATATGGTCAGTCATCGATATTTATCACAATTAACTTCTGAAAAGAATTCCGAGCAATCATTGTTATGAGCCCGGAATCGATCCCACGACTTCCCACGGATTAGAAGCGGGGAGCTCGACCACTGGACAATCGAGACTGTTAAAATAATTCAATCTTTGAATATGTATATATTAGTACGATGGATATACATAGAGGGCTGGTCTATTCTTCGCACAGAGAATTAACAATGCCAATCAGCGTGGCGATGCGGCCAGTCTTCTGGGCACGCTGCCAGTAGACCGAGATGCGGAGAAATTTGATTTTAGCTAGTTTATTAAACGTATATATTGAAAATAATGTAATTTATTTATTTTTTCTTATTATTGTATATATTTTTATCTTGCTATTGTAAGTATGATAGTCTGTGGTACATCTTAGACTACAGATTTAATTTTCTTTCAAAAGTTACATACAGTAATAATTTTAATATTCACAATGCGTCGTAATGTATAAGAGAATTATGTGTTTTGCAAACGATAACAATATAATGATTGAAATTATTTTAAATAATTTTACATATGAATAATATTTAACACGTGAATAAGACGAAAATAAATATTATGCGGTAAATTAGTTTCGTTGTGCGGATACGCTGTGATTATTATATTCAATTGAAGTTCCGACATAATAATAATGTTTACAATCTAGACTTGAATGGTGTTTTTTTACCTTCATACATACATAAGCTCACGCCTGTATCCCTTACGGGTAGTCAGAGACTTTGGCTCTCCACAAGCTACGATCCTGACACACTTCTTTCACTTCATCCATAGTCATACATCTCATCATGCATTCACGCCGGTTTCGGGTGCTAGGCATTTTGTCTTTTTGAAAGAGACGTTGAAGGTCGTACCTTCAACAGTGTCAAAAGCGCCACGCCTTTTGTTACCCGAAGGTGTAGTCAGCGGCTGTTAAGCCTCGTCTCGCCGTTAAGTTTACGTCCCAAATGGAACCATAAGTGGCACAAATTTTTTTAGTCATCGATATTTATCACACATAACTTCCGAAAACAATTTCGAAAAGTCATTGGTGTGAGCCAGTGTCAGGAATCGAACCCGGACCTCTGGTTTAGAAGCCGTGTGCTCGACCACTGCGCCACCGAGACTAACTATTATTCCACTATTAATTACACTATTTTTAGTGTAATTTATGAAATTGATTTGAATTTGAATCTACTGAAGCATTTTAAATTTTGTTTATATCATATACAATTTTTTTCTCTTTCTTTTAAAATTTGGGTTGTTTGATTTGATTTTACATTTTTAATTCCACTGCTTTCGGAGACACATTACAATAAACAACAAAGATTGTATATATTTTTTTTTAAATAGAAAATTCAAGGATTAGCCAGTTCCAAGTAATAGTTATTTTTTTAATCTAGAACATTAGTTTCTTATGTAATATCTGCTTCGTAAACATAGAAGTGAAGCGAACATAGAAGTGCTGCGTACTTTATTTAATTTGTCTAAACAAATTTGACGGGCCTCATGGCGTATTGGTAAAACTACCGGTTGCAGCAATGAGGTCGGGGGTTCGATTCCCACCCGAGCACAAATATTTGTGACAAACATGAATATTTGTGTGGTGTCTGGGTGTTTTTCTATGTATTATAAGTATGTGTTTACAAAAGAAAAGTATATATGTATTAATATCCGTTATCTCTAGTATCCATAACACAAGCATTTAGTTGCTTAGCTTGGAACTAGAGGGCGCTGTGTGTATTGTGTCCAAGATATTATTATTATATATTTAAATTTATATTTCAATAACATCAGACGTTATGTCTTAGGATTCGTAGTAAAAAACAAACCGGTAACAAATTTAGCATAGCAGCAAAACGTGCCACCCTATTGACCTGGGTTACTGGAACTGTTTATTTAGGTCTGCCATGTTTTGTCACCATCCTGGTTTATAGAAGACTAGCAACAGGCCCCAGTTTGCACAGGCGCAATGCTGATACTAAATACACTATTGTAAAACTGTGATGTTATCATATATATAAACCTTCCTCTTAAATCACTCTATCCCTTAAAAAAAACCACATCAAAATTCGTTGCGTAGTTTTAAAGATTTAAGCATACATAGGTATATAGGGACAAAGAAAGCGACTTGGTTTTGTACGATGTAGTGATAAACAAATTGAACTAAATACATAATATAGTTTTGATTCTATTTCATCGTTATACGATAAAATCAATTAATCTTTTACCCAAAAAAATCAGCGCTAATATTAGCTTTAACACATGGGAAACATCCTTACATCTTTTATTTTTTGACTCGAGTTTAAAACCATATTTGACCGGGGATATGACAAACGAAAGAAATTTAATCTTGATCGTAAAACATTCCTCTACATTAAAAAGTAAACCCGATAATATGACAGTAACAAGACATGATCACGAAATAACAATTTTTAATTGGTAGAACGGGCACGTGATGTGATGCCTTACTTATTTATAAATACAATAAGTACTCAATACAACTGTATCTACTAACTATACATTAGTATAGAATACAAGTCATGTGACATGAGTAGATAAGTACGTACATCTTGGGATAGGCCAATTAAAAATGAACTATAATATATTCACAGTTTCATTAGTTGTTGAAGCAATAAAGTATATTATTATAACTTTTAAAGCTCGTATTAAATTGGGCATGTTTGATTCCTTTCACATAAAGGCGATCATGTGACTAGTGTAAGAGATATAATTGTCAATGCTGAGTCATTCGTGAGTGAAAGGCAAGTGAGGTTGCAAGGTAATCATCGTTCAATATTATAGCAAACATGAGGTACCCGCATGTTGTTATGTAAAATAGAAGTTTAGACTAGCACACACATGAAAATACACAGAAACACAGAAACACATAAACATATATGTATTTATAACTTTAAAACTTTTTCTACCTCAAGGTGAAGGGAATTTAAATACTAAATAGCTTTATCTTCATAGACACTTAAAAAAATCATTATGTAGTAGTAACTTATTAATATGGAAAAATTTAATATTAAAATTAAAACATGAGCGCTTGAAGCAAGTGACTCCGTAGAAGTTCACATGGACGTAGTCCCCACGAGCTGCCCTATTCCGAGTGTAGGGGCCACTATGGGCCGTCATGAGAAGAATCTGGCAAGAAACTCATGTGCCAAATACTCTTTTCTTTAGATGATAAGAGTTGTGAATGTATGAAAGGATGTTAAGTCTCGATCTGCCCATTTTTTAAGTTTCAAATACGTGTGAAACCTATTGCCATTCACCGGGCACCGGGCACCGGGCAAATCTTGTCAGTCATCGATATTTATCTCACTTAACTTCGGAAAAGAATTACTAGAAGCCATTGGTGTGTCGGGAATTCGGGATCGATCCCACGACTACTTGATTCAGAAGCGGAGTGCTTGAACTCCAGATTACCAAGACGACTGACATATCACATATTTTTTAAAGCAATGAAACTCTTATCCTGGAATCGTTTTGATCAAATTTGAAATAATTAAATTTATAGGTTCACCTTCACAACTATTCGATTTAAAATTCTGTTTGAATGGTTTACCAAAATTTAACATTAAATGTATTTGGTATAGTTTCCTTAACCAAAAGATAGATGTTGCGATAAAGATTAAATACTTATAAAAACTCGACGAGCGGGCTACAGACTAATCCAGAGTAAAAGAGTTCAACGCTCTTTGCCTGATATGGAAACTGTTTAGTTAAATAGCCGAAAATATTATGAATGAAGGTAGCAAAATATGCTTTACTGGCTTATTAAAAACAACAACGCCATCTATGAGACAACTTTGACACTGTTTTTTTGATGAAATATTGATAATGTAAAATAATATGATACCTTACATCCGAGAGATGAGTGTACAATTTGAAGCTGTAATTTTATAATAAGGTGTGAGTCAAAATAGAAAAGAGAATACTTTTAGTTCTTGGGAGCAAGCGATTAGCTGCAAGGTTAGCGAAATGTCACTTTTATTGACTGTAAAATTATTACTAATAAACAAATATTTTGAACAAAAATGTGCCCAGAAGGCCCTTGTAAATCCTTCTGCTAATCACTAGTTATGAAATAGATTTAGATGATGGTAAATTATCTGTTAACATACGAAAGATTTTAAAATGCACTTAATAAAACTGCTGAACGCAAGATCGCGTATTGCAGTAATTTTTTTGTTGGGCGTTAAACATTTAACATTGTTGAAAATTTATAAAAGTTAGGTATTCCAAGATCAATAAAACCTTGAGAATATCAAATAGAGACTTAATAGGCGGCGGTAGAATAACATAAATATAAAATCAAACATTTTTTGCGCTGTCTTTGCCGCATTAGAGGCTGTTTTGGAGAAAAGTAGAAAACGTTTTGTAAATTTAACACTTACAAATCCTAAAAAAACTAATAGATTAATTAATCTTTAACAAACCTTTCGCGATCTGAAGGTAGATTTTCTCGATCCTTGCTTGCACCATCGGCCATTATGGACACTTTTCTCTTGCCGTCTAATGTGTTGACTGATAGTCTTGAGTCGCGTATAGGTGGAACTTGTGGCTGTACGGGTTCAGCAGGCGGCTTTTCAAGAATATTTGGCTGATTCTTCAAATCGCTCAGATCGAAGGGGTATTCCTTTATGGCAGTCATTCGTACGCTTGTTTTTCGAACCTGGAAATAAATTAAACCGAATATAAATATGTTTGATCATTATTTTAATACATGTTAATACTAATGATGATATTTTCTTAAACGCCTGACACATATCGCCGAGCAAACCTTGATTCGCCGATATTTTTACAGCATATGGAATGACAATTTCATCAGGCGTTAGTCTCAATTTTTTTCTATGGATCTATGGATCTATCCTCGCGACTTCATCTACACAGACTTTAACTAAAAATTAACAAATCTTATTATTTACAATTAGTCTAAATTGATTCTTATTAAGTAGTGAAAGACAGGTAGTCTTTCACTCGTTAATAGGAACAGATTGAGACAGACAGACAGGCAAAAAAAAAACAATAAAAAGTAAACGTACAAACTTGCTTGGTTTTAACTTTGCTTTTTGCTTATTATAAGACGGATATGCGTCTTCCACTTTAATACCTACAATATGGGCCAGTGAGGAGTACCTACTGAAGTCCTTATATTAATAAAACAATTAATTTATAAAATGAGTGTTTACATCATTCATTTTCTTGTAAAATTTTGGAGAGGCAGTAGCATACTAAGTGTACTTTTTGGCCATTGCGAACAACGGTGCAATGGCCAAAGGGCCCTTCAGTATTACTGAAGGCAACGTTGACGACAAAAATTAATTTTATTTAACTTTTTAGGTGAAATATTACATACATACATAATTTCACGCCAAATCCCTTGCGGGGTAGGCAGAGAGAACAGAGCGCCATAAGGCACGATTCTTACACGCCTCACTCGCTTCGTTTACTTTCATAATTCTTTTCGTGCGTGTGCGTACCTTATAATAATAGTAACATTTATTTTAATACCAATTATGACACTATTATAATACACTGCATCAGTTTGCGTATGAAAAAATAGTTAAAAAATAAATTTGAAGTTTATTAAGTGAGACAAAAGTGAGTAGATACCTGTCTTTAACTGAACTAATTAAACCACAAACTACGTCAAACGCAATTCTTGATTATGCCTTTCAAAGTGTGAGAATTTATGCGGAAATATTTTTTTTCTTTTGCGTGTTTATGAAGAAAAAAAAACACCAATAAACCCTTCTTTGACCGGTTAAAATTTAAATTTGGAACCAATTTAAATTAAAAATAAGACGATATTGCGTTTAGGTCCAATGGCTCTTTGATCTGTCACAGAACTACTAAGTATTTTCAGGACAGATGCCTTCCGATAGTTTAACTTGACTGACAACCAAGCACGATCCGACGACATGATAAACTTGCCCACGTTTGATTTTCATATTGATATGTTAAGTCTTCTGTATATTTGTGCTAATTAGGAGCCTTTACTTGTCTATAATGCCATATAATTAGTGTTAAATTGTTGCATATATTGTTTTAACAAATAATTGTAATGCATTCTCTTTGACTAAATATTTAACTTCAAAGGCATGTGACATAACAGTCATTAAAGGAATAATTTTGTTCTAACGTTGAATTTTTATTGAGTAATCTTATGGGATAAATTTCATGGATAGGTACTGTTACTTCACACCATTCAGATCTTTTTTTTAAAATACAAATATGAAAATAAATAAAAAATAAACTTTAAAAAGATATCAAGTTTTGTGATTTGAAGGTGGCTTGACACAAAAAAATTGCATTATAACCTATAAATAAGTATGTAGCCTGGTCTTTGAGCACACTGCTTTTGAATCAAAAGTCTTAGTTTCTAAGTCTGGTTCACACCAATGACTTCTTAGAATACTATACATTATGTTAAATATTGTTAAGTGAAAAAATATATCCCTGATAAAAGTCTCGGTGGCGCAGTGGTCGAGCACACGGCTTCTGATCCAGAGGTCCGGGTTCGATTCCAGACACTGGCTCACACCAATGACTTTTCGAAATTGTTTTCGGAAGTTATGAGTGATAAATATCGCTGACTGAAAAACTTTGTGCCCGGTATGGCAATAGGTTCGCCACCTATTCCATTTGGGACGTAAACATAACGGCGAGACGAGGCCTAACAGCCGCTGCCTACACCTTCGGGTAACAAACGGCGTGAAGTTATGTTATGTTGTTATATCCCTGATGTATAAAAATATGTTCGACAAGTCCTATCATAATCACCACTACTTACACCTGCTACTATTAAAGGGGTAAAATTACAAAACAAAAAAATAATCAAGCAATCAAATATCACATGTTAACTAAGCACATTAATTGCTATTAATCACACGGTTTGATTGTTTAAATGTGTGTCTGTATGGCTGTAATCTGATTGTTTCCATTGCCAATGTTCCGGTGTGTAACCAGTCACCAGTCTTCCCTGTCACCACAACATTTATTTGCTTAAGTGGTCTCATCATAATCACATGATCACATACTGACGGTCGCGACCACGAGTTTCCAATCAACTGACGCTCGTCGCAACTCTTATCGTTTCAAAACAATTAGAGGGATAGCTCACCCAATCATTGTTGTGACGTAGCATTTGGACGAAACAAAAGGGCAATGACTTTTATGGAACTCTTTTATTTCTTCTAATATAGATAAGGGGGTCATGGTGACTCAAACTATTCTTATTTATATGGTATAATTACACGCTCTTAATATCTGGACGAGTACACAACATTTACGGATCTAGCAGAATGTAATCTTTGATACTATAATTGGAAAATTTCTTATTTCTTCTCATTTTGATTGGCTCAATGCAGAGGTCGAGTTAAGCCTCTTCAGGCGTTTTTATTTAGCTATAACTTAAGAAATATTATCAAAATACATTTGATAAATTATTATTAGTCGATTTAAGGAAAATAGTTCATGAACATAAAATGAATTCATTTTTATATTAATTATTAATGTAAAGCTATATTTTCACTATGAAAAGATGAACTGAGATTTTTAAAATTCATGTTTATATGTAAGTAATTTATGTCCAAAACATGTTACCTACTCACTAACCGCGATAGACTTCTAATATTCAGTTTTATTTTAATTTAAAATAAGTTTAAATTATGCAAGAATATGCAAGAATTAAAAGGAATTACGTAGTAGAATGTACATAGAATTTACGAAGGATCGATCACAACATTGATCAGCTGATCAATGTCCGTCATTTGCAGCGCAAACTTAGCTCATTCGCGATATGTGGAACCCAGAAGTGTGTTTACAAAGGGTATTAATGCAAGAAAGCTGTACTTAGAGTAAATTTTTTTTTATGGTAAATGGTACTTTTCACCGCCCTTGAACGCAGTGGTTCGTAGCCGGCCTTTAAGGGAGTTGGAGGGGAAAGGCGATCGGGCCTCCGTATACCTCTCTCACCGAACGAAATGCGGCAAGAGCAATTTCACGCCGATATTCCGAGAGGTCGTGGTATTTTACCGGTCGAGTTGGTCCATTTATGCAGCGAACTCCAAAACTCAACCTCTTGCTAATCATACTATTGACGGCCTTAAAATTGTTGTGAGTTTGAATAAGAATAGAATAGAATAGAATATACTTTATTGTACACCATTTAAAGAATACATTACAGTGAGTAGTGTTAGGCGAGTACAATAGGCGGTCTTATCGCATGCTGCGATCTCTGCATATATATGTATGTACGTATACGTATACGTGTATGTACATACATACATAAAGGTAAAAGTATTTGAGATTAAACAGTGGTAGAGCCAAGCAGAAACACCACGACCTCTCAGAAGATCGACGTAAAGTGACTCATGCCGCGTTTCGTTCGGTTACAGAGGTACCCTGAGGCCCATCCCCCTTCCTTATCCTTTCCTATCCTACTCCCTTAAAGGTGGGCAACGCAACTGTAACACTTTATGTGTTGCAGGTTTACAGGGGCGGCGCTGGTCACATATTATCAGGTGACACGCTTGCTCGTTTGCCCTCCTATCCCATAACAAAAAAGATTACTACGTTATTAATTTTCAAGTTTTAAGGGCTACGATGCGTAATTTATTTTGGAAAATACGTTAGTAACATTATAATTAATAAATAATATCTAGAAGCTTGCCTCGCTAATATAAGCATAGTATAGAAATGCAAGTGCACAGTTTCTTTCGCCTGAGTTCATCGGTTTATGAACGATACTGAACGACATTCTAGATATTAGACGACTAAGTTAACAGTCTTTATTTACAAAGTCAACTTTTGTGTTTTAATAGCTTATTAAAATATCAGTAAATATATAACTACATTTTGCTTATTTACTTTAACGATTGACTCTTTGCTGCAAACCATTTGTATTGCATATAATATTAAATAATGTTGTCGGTCAAAAGAAACACAGAGCATGAAATTAGGTTAAAATTGGACATCGTGGAAACTAAAAAGAGGTTCCATTACAAAAACATTTTACTACTGTGCATACAGACTAGTGTAGGAGAAAAATTGTTTAAGTCGTCAGTTATTAAAATGTATGCCTACATATTTGTTAGAGTATCTGTCTGACGGCCAGGAAACTATAGATTTACTTATTTATTAGATGGAAAATTTGGCACTGTTTGCGCCAAAGAATTTTTAACAAATCTAATCTCGACGTGTGATCGAAGGCCATGTCCTTTAAAACTGACCATTATTTTAAGTCTAGAGTATAAGAAGCCTAGGTTGTAATAAAGTATATTGAATAAATACAAAGATAAATGATGATACACGGAAGATTGATATGATTGTATTATTTAAACCATTTTATAAAATAAAATTTAATCTCTGATGTCTTCAAAGGCCGTCAGTTTTATTTAATCTTATTGACATCTGTGTATTTTATTAAGTCGCTGATCTTTATTTTCAAAATATATTTCTTAGTTAAAAATTACATGAAATAATAATATAATCACTAGAAAAAATACAGGAAAAATTAAAATTCAGGGGCTTCAATTTCTTATATTTTTGTACCTAGTCATTTCCTAATGCGGGTTGACGTCAGGCTGGCGGCCGGTCATAAAGCTACAGTCAAATGTTTTGACAACATTTATAGTTCGGAAGGATGACATTTTATGCTGACACGTAAGGATAAGTACAGGAATATTAATGATGATTTTTGTACCATGTCAAGTATTTATTCGGGCGTTTTCCAAAGTTGTACCCATCTATTTATGCAATCATAAACAATAATGTTGGTAAATTTTTTCATATATTTTATTCATCGGTAATAAATAACACTGTTAACCCCTTATAGCATTATGGCCGTGAATATACATAAAAGCTTGTATGAATACAATAACCATGTTTCTCATACGTAAGTAAGTTATACATAACAAATAATACATAACGATACATAACAAATAATTAAATATGGATTTTAAATAGATTTTATTTACGGCCTATCAATGAAGAACCGAAAATAACTCTTAAAATAAATATTTACTATAAGCATACATGTTGTATTATATGCTAAGAATATATCTTTAAGATTTTTGTCATGTGATTCAGAGACCATTGGGTATCACCGTGTTTGCATGATGTTTATTATATTTAACGACACAAGTGCACATAACGATAAACTCGGATCACGATTTACTTGTTCACACATGATTAGCACAATTACAAAAGCCATGTATTATTTACATATTATGTATTCACTCCCTTATCCCTTGGGATTAGGCAGGACTTTGCCCTTCATTACGGTAATCCCTAAATGCACATTCATACATCGCTTCCAATAACTAGTCTGGCCCTTAATAATATTACAGAAAAAAAAAATACTTGGAATTTGGAACACTTCTTTTTTAGATCTTCCGCCGTTTTAATTTTTTTCCTGTTTGTAGAGATTGCCTTACACAAAGTGGGTATGGAATTGTCCGTCATATACCAGACACTTCAAAAATATGTCTACCGAATACCAGAAAAGATCGAAGAATCCAGAAAAGATCTATTTTTTAGAAATACAAATGCTGTCAAAAACAAATTTCATCACAAATTCATTATGAACTAGAAAAAATTAAAGAATAGAAGATGCCTACCAGAACTCTGTCACGTATTCTAAAACAAGATATTTAGTTCGGCGCTTGTCATCGATATACTGGACATTCTTTAAATCAATTTTTGCTATTGACGAGAGAGAATCGATCCATACGATTTATGTCACAATACGCAGGTAAAAATTCACAATTGAAAAACACTACAGTAAAAAAAATGAATAAGAGTAGGTATGCACACAGTTGCAAAGAAGCTGCACTAGTAGTCAGAAAGGTCATCATCCTGCGTTAGTGATGGTTTGGCAGGGTCGTGTTTTATCGAGGAGTCACAAAACTATAACTATTTTTGTGAGAAAGAAGTGAAAATTTCAGCCAAAGTGTATACACAAACTTTTAGTCTTTCGCGATGCAAATTACACAAATTTAATGAACGGGAATTAAATGCAACACTTATAAGTAAATATTATTCACAAACAGACTGTCGCGCTTAACTCCCGTTCATTCTATTTGTGCTAGGTGGATACACTCTTGGATTGTGTTGTAAATGCTCTCAGCAATACAATTTTTAGAATATACCGTGGACTTAGGTAGACTTAGCTCGGCGGCATCATCATTTTCTTGCCTTTGTATTACTGTAAATCGGGTCGCCCCAACATGACATCTTTTTACATTCTCTTTTATCATACGTTATCACCGCTCTTACTGCCTTCATACTCTAATCAACTTTTATACAATCTATCCATCTCTTCATTCTCTTCTTCCAGTCTACCTCTACTAATGTGTCCATCCACAGTCATTATCATCATTCTCCGGGTAACATGATTTTCTTCCCTTCTTACAACATGTCCATACTACGTCAATCCTCCACTTCTATTTTTTTCCATGTCTACGTGGGACTTATAAATATGACAAGAAAAAGCGTTACAAGTATTCAAGTTTGTACTGACCATTTTTTTTTCGTCTGTTTATATTCACTCACTGTCACTACCAACTGTATTCAATAGTCAAAAGTAATAGACACCAATTAATAGACTGTTTTTATTTAATAAAATATGTTCGCGTCCAGCCTTATTGGTATGTGAGACCACTACTACTCTAACGCGCTGTACTCCAACCCATGTAGTAGTTGCATCGCCTTGGCTGCTCCCGTCCATGTCAATTGGTTCACAATCATCCTTATTAATGATAATTTGAACACGAAAATATATATTTGTTATCACGAGCCGATTCTAATGTATTTCATAAATGTTTGTATAACGATACAATAATATTTCTGTACATTTTTTTTCAATGCCAGAATTAAAGAGGTCGAGGTCAAAAGTCTTGACACGGTTTTTTTATTATTAATAATAATAAATAGATATTTACAACAAACTACGGCCAAATATTTAATTTTTGTATTTCATGAGGTCAATTCACATTGGAATTTATGAAAAACGTTGTGAAAACAATTAAATTTTGATTAAATATGCTCTTTCGAATCGATTAATTGGGTACCATTAAAATTCATCAGATCTACGCGAAAAAAAAGGTAGGTGTAGGCAGAGCTGCAGGAAATAACTAGTAAATTAATAAAAACTAGTCCTACTTCCTCAGTCAGCTCTATTGTCTTCTTCTTCTATATTTAATATTCAATGTACGTATGGGGGCGCGATGCAATCTTTCGTGACCGTCGAATGTAAGGCGAGGCAAGAAATTATCCTTATAACATTATAGTCTGGATCACCCTGATATATACAAATATAGTTGTTCTTAGATTAGATGATTGTACTGCAATGTCAAAGGAACAAACTTAGTGGATACATTAAATTTACCGATTTTAACTAACACCAAAAAGTATGCACGGTAATATTATTTAAACAGTATTCAAACTTCATACAAACGGACGAAGTGCAAGCTGATGTCCGTATGCGCTCAACATGTGCCATAGTGACAAAACTGCTGTATTTGAGACTACAATAAAATTAATTCGCCAATTTGTTTGATGATGAATGTGAACTTCATTTAAGCCATATAACCAAGTAATTGATATTTCTTTTTCTCCACCTTGTCGATACATAACTTCAAGCCAAGTTTCTTTGAGGTAGACAGAGAGAACAGAGAGCCATTTTTACACACCTCACTGGCATCTTTCACTGTCATAACTCTTGTCATACACGCTCGTCGATTTTAAAGGCTCTTCCTCAAAGAATTGTTTAATTTGTTCATGGAAAATGTGTCGTGGCCGCCCAATTTTTGTCCAAATTTAATTAAGCTTTAGATTACGAGAAGAATGAGAAAATTTTACTTCAAAAAATAAATAAAGCATTTTGCACGTCTTAGTTGGCGCGAAAATATATTTAAAATTAAAATATTTATAAATATATTTATTTACAAGACCGATTTGTTATTGAAACTTATACATGTTTTTTTAAAACAAAATTACGTGTTCTTGTTGAATGCTTTCTATACAATTCCCAAAGTGTTGTATTATTTGTTTGTTTTTATTTTATATAAAAAAGAATATTTACAATCAAAAAACTAAAAGGAAGCACAAAGTAGAGAAATGTTATTATAACCTTGGAGGAGGGCATTGTTAAATTATGTTTTCATACCGCGCGGCTGTAGGCATTAATTCCAGACATATGGTCGATCTACTAAACTGTATGTTAATATTGTCGTGAAGTAAGTCTCGGTGACCAGAGTGACGCCCTTTGGAATTCTTTTCTTCTTTGAATATGTTATAAAGTTAAATGGCTGACAAAATTGTGCTCGTAGTATGGCAATAGGTTCCGAAATTCTATTATTAAGAAGGTAAAACTTCACCGAGTCGAAAGTCAACAGCTACTGCGTTCGGGTAGAAAAGGAGTGAAGTTATTAAAAATAGTTTTTAAACGTAACCGAATCAAGTGTGGGTTAGACTAGTTTACCAAGGATGCCGTGAGTTCAACCAACCAATATACTCGTACTAAATGCTTTTATTAAATTTATTTAAGTAGGTATATATTATACAATATAAATTTATAGTTCCTCTCTTCTGAATCAAAAATTTTTGAGTTCAAAACTTGGCCAACACCAATCAAGGAGTTTTCTTTATTCAGACTTTCCGGAAGTTTTATGTTTTAAATGTAATGGAAAATTTGTGCTCATTGCATGGCTGGGATATAAAAATTGGGTTAGTTCTGGTGTAAAAACCGCTACACTATCGTCTTATACGTCTTCAAAGCGTTGGAGGCCTTTTCTTGTGTAATGAAATGAAATGTTGTAGTTAACCGTTATGAATTTTAATCAAACGATGTCTGCACTTTGGAAGTTTCTACGAGAGTGCGTTAGTTTTTCATATCTATGATTTTTTTACGCGATGTGTTGCGGTAATAATGAAATACATACAGTCCGTGAAATGTTTGCCCGTTACAGTAACTAGTACCTACCTAACCACTATTATAGTTCAAAATATAAAACTTTTACAGTTTTACATAAAAAGTTGACCTTCTTTGCATCAGCTTATTTGAGTTTTATATTTTATAATCTTTGCTGTTTTATTTTTGAACAATAATGCTGTTATTTTATTATATTTTATTCCATTTACAAACTAGCTGTCGTGACAAAACTTGTACTGTCGTACCAAAAAACTGTGTTGAATTTAAATTGATGCAAAAAGTAATACAAATTCATTATTAAAAATATATCGTTTTTTAATCTAAAGCTTTATGACGCGCTCTATTAATTTATTATATTAGTATATGATTTTTTTGTTTTATCCATACCGGACAGGCTAAAGCTTCAAAGCCATACTTCCTGTATACGCATAGTTTTGGTGTTCAGGTAGTGGCAGGTAATTTGAAATTGAATAAAATTCGATTAAGCTATCAATCAATACAATTTGATGCAGAGTAGCTTGCGGGGTAGATAAGAAGAAAGAAAAATACTATCTCTTTTACTTTTCTTGTTACTTAAAATTATCATAAAATGTTGTCGGAATAATTTAAATAAATCGTAGACTTCGTATATATTGGCGGTAAATACGTTTAAAAAAGGAGGTGAAGTGGAATTACCATTTCTTGCGTATGGTCCACAAGTGCTATTAATATTAATTGTACAAAAAGGTTATTGACATGTATCTCTAAAGGATATTAACTTTAGTTGGGGTTACGAAAATTATTATTTTCATTTGTAAAACACACAAAGCACGGAATGTAATATGACTATTTCTGTTTTAAATATTTAACTCATAATTATATTTAGATTCTGATTCAGAAGTCCTGAGTTTGATTCAGAACCCACAAAAGTGATTTTTCGTAATTGTTTTCGGAAGTTATGTGTGATAGATATCGATAACTTCGTGCCCGATGCATGGTAAGATCGATGGCGGCTCTAAAGTTACACATTACAATTTGTCTTCTTTCTTGCATCCTTCTGAACAATTGTAGGTGTAACAATTGAAGTAGAATCTTCTGACCAGAGGCAATTATTTAAAAATAATACAATCCATTTATATTTCAATTTTACAAAATAAGTGTGTAGTGGTTTAATGTAATCGCAACTCCTAAACATTTCGTAAATATTTATAATTATTTATCTCTAAGACTTTCGCGAATCACGTTCATGACATTAAAACAACTTTTAGGATTATATCGCGTTTATTTATTACTTATTTTATTTATTTCCTGACGTTTCGAACTCTTTACAGAGATCATTTTCACGAAAATGATCTCTTTCATTTTCATGAAAATGATCTCTTTCATTTTCATGAAAATGATCTCTTTGCCATCCACCGGGACAGCTAGTTAAGCTCAAACTGGAGGTGTCTCTGAATCCATCTTGGTGCCCTTATTTTCAGATCAATTTAGCCACTATGCAAGCATCAAAAACAATGAGATAAGAAAAAATAAAAACAAACAATAAAAACTACAGCTAAATGTAATAAAACTATTTTGTCTTAAAACAAAAGAAAATATTTATGTAACTTTGTTATTTTTTTGTTTATAATTATGAAAATTAGAAAACTTACATACCCCATATGTACTGTGAATTGGATTAGTTGTTCACGAAGACAGAAAAAAACATATGTACTTTTTTTTAACAAATATGTAGACTATGAGTACCTTTTGTATTGAGTGAACAGAGATGAAGTCTGTTTAGTAGAGAACTGCCGCGGCGTCACAGTGCCGGGATCTCGGCGTCTGTATACGAGTTGTACGTGATCACTCTCAACTAAGGGCACATAACAATAAGTCCACGTCTGTTCTTATTCCTGTGGCCTTAGATTTTTTTCAGAGAACACGTGGTTTTACCGATATTTTTTATCATATATATTACACACAGCAAAGTTTCCGCACAACTATCAACTGGTTATCTGGCCGAATGAACAATACAAGGGACACAAAAAAAAAAACAATCTTTTAACAATATAAAGTCGATAATTGTTCTTCTAGTAATACTAATATATAGATGTTAATTGTATATTGTCACGAAATTTTTAAACGACTGTCTTAAAATGAGAAATCTGTATATATGCTCGAATATGACTGACATATTCACACTGTTTAAGAGGTTTTTATATTCACACAAGATGCTAACAAAAGCGATTAATTTTTTTTCTAAACAAGTTGATACATTGTAATGAATATAAATTGTTATTTGTCGTATCATTTCCAAAGGACCTGTTACTCTAAATACACTTAAGCTTTATGCATTACAATACCTTTTTGAACAACTTAAAGAGAATCTATAAATAAAATCGAACTGTCTGTAATATTGAAATAACTGCTTTCTACTACACTCCTACCTACAACAAAATATGTTTTTTCTCATTTTTTTTCTGTCTGTCCGTTTGTTGATGTAACCTGATGTAAAAAGGAGTAACTTAGGCTACGTTTTTTTTATTTATCATTTCCGTGGCGAAACAAAGTTCACCGGGTTAGATAGTCTGAAATTTGATTTGAATTAATTTGTCACCGGAAGATTTGTTTCTGAGACAAATAGTTGAACATATTTTTTTAATAATTGTTTCATTCTTAATTATTATACGGTGCAATGCAGTAAGAGGCTTTTCATAAATAAATTTAATTATACTACTATATTTATAATACTCTTTAATCTATCAATAATTAATTTTTAATTTTCCTATGAAGGGAATTGTTAAGTGTTCGTATTTTAGTATATACAATTATTAAAATTGCAACATAATATAACTTCACGCCAAATCCCTTGCGGTGTAAGCAGAGAGAATGGAGGGCCATAAGGCACGATTATTTTCATGTACCCGCGTCGATTTTTGAGCCTCCTAACATCACCTTCCTCCAGAACATGTTCTATTTGGTCATGGAATACGTGGCTTGGCCGTCTTTGACTCATACATCCATCCACTTTTGCACTGTATATCTGTTTAGTCAATTTTGCATCGTCCATTCTTTCTACATGATCGAACCATCGCAACACGCCCTTTCTTACTTTTACACCGACACTCTCTTTCAATCCAACTTCCATCCTTACTACTTTGTTTTCGACGTGGTCAGCGAGAGTCAGCGGTCATATCTCCTACTTTCATGCACACTCTGCCATACCCAGCTCTCACTTCTATAAGTTATTAAAATTAGATAATAAATAAATAAGTTAAGATTGAATATTAAAATACTTTAAAAAGCATTTATAACTAGCTAACTATACATAAATATCAAGTTGTATATATTTTCTATATATTTGTGACATCACTATGATTACAGCATCAGTACCAGTCTTTTTAAAAAATTTACATGATCATTCGATTGCGATAAGCGGACCAAAATTTTCCTTTACACATACTTAGATCAGTAAAATTTCATACGTTGGTTTATATCATTGTATTGTACTAAAACAAACCTGTAATATTTGGCCATTTTGTATTATTGCAAATAATTTATTAACTAATCACACTTATTAAATATCGATTAATTGATAAAGTGGACAATAAAAGTTTTTTTTATGATAACAACGAGTGGCTAGCAAACATACACACTGGCTTCAGGTAACCTTCAGGTAAGCAATCTTGATATTTGGACTATTTCATATGCAGTTTGTGAGGATGAAAACATAGGCACACAGGCAGGCAAACATAGGCAGGACAGATCATAGGCACAGTCACTTGAGGCACTTTCTTAGACACAGTATAGAGGCACAGTCTCTATTTACTCCTACTACTTAGAGATGGCTGAGAAGAGAGGATCTCTGACTTTTGGAGTTGGTGTGGGGCGTTTGAGGGGTAATTTGACCGGTGAAAACCAGATAACTTCAAAATACCGACGCAAAGTAGGTCATGCCGCGTTTCGTTCGGTGAGAAAGTTAGCCGGAGGCTCACCCCCTCGCCTTTCCTTTTACATCTTACTCCTCTAAGGGCCAGCAACGCATCTGTAACACTATTTGTCTTGCAGGTGTTCATCAGGTGATCCGCTTGTTGGTTTGCCATCGTATTCCATAAAAAAAAACAATTTTCGTGTGTATGCTAAAGCGGAAGTAGACGAATTAAGACGTGTTCACGTGACCAGTTGACAAAACATTTATTTACGTACAGACGTGCTTGTAATATTTAATATATACATGTAAATTGAACAACCGGATTAGGGCATTTGTTTTAAATTATTTTACATATAGCTACATATAGGTATATTACTGATGACGCAATTAGAGTAAAGCGGTCTCGTACATAATCCATATATTTTTTCTGTTAATATTCTAAGATTAGACAACGCCTGGAGATTGGTATTCTTTTTTTAAATCATCAAAAATAATAACAAAGACGAGATGTTAGCACAACCAGATTAAGTGCTCTATTAATTTATTTAATCTTTATTGTATTAAATAATAAAAAAAATACTAAAATTTTCAGTATTTTTACAGTCTAACCCATAATTTTGCAGTTACTATAAGACGTTCCTTCTTATGTAAGTACATAACATATTGTCTAAGTCTCCTATCCTCGAGTCTACTTATGACAAGTCATAAAAGCGATTCATTATTTTTTATAGTGGTCGAGCTTCTGAATCAAGAAGTCATGGGATCTATTCCTGGCCTTTGAAATGATTTCAATGTCTTTTCAGAAGTTAGATGTAATAAATATCGATGGAAAATGATGTATGGCAATAGATTCTGCCATCTATTCCATTTGGGACATACAAATTCAGCGAGTCGAGACTTAACAGCCTACCTTCGGGTAGAAAAAGGCGTGAAGTTATTAAAAAAGAATAATTATATGCTATAATAAAATTATATTATATAAAAAATTATATGCTATTAAATATTATGCTAAATTAAGGATAAATGATGTTTGCTTAAGCTAAAACACAATATAAGAGTCCTATAATGCCTTAAAGCTTACGAAATGATACCCCGCAGCGACTATTACCAATAATAGGCTGCTCTCAAAGGAAAATTGAATTTGATCATTAGTGATCATTACGTACTATAGAGAATGAACGGTTAATAATTTGTTGTAATTTTACGCCTTTAACCGAAGATGTATGCAGCGACTGCGAAGCCACGGCACGCTGGTTTTTACGTCCCAAAAGGAACAGATTGGGGAACTTACTGCCATACATAAATGTTGTTAATCATCTAAATTTATTAATTAATTTTTTTAAGCGAGGATTCGATCCTATGACTTCTCGATTCAGAAGCGGAATGCACGACATCTAAATTACCGAGACGATATTGATTGTTTGAGATTATTAATGATTTTCGTATTTTCGTGGTTTCTATAATATAATAATATTACTTATAAGTAATTTAGTTATTATTATAATATATTAATCACCTACCTTTTTATCCAATCACTGTCGTGATAATATGCTTAGTCATAAAACTTATTTAAATACAAATTATATTATATATTATGAATAAGAAAAAAAAAATCTTTATTATTTTATATCACTACAATATAATTATGTTTAAATAAAGAAAACGATTATTAACGTTTTATAAATTGTTTTTTTTTTTAATTTCAGCAGTCGCACGAATTGTATTCTGTCCTATAACTGAAAATTGTCCGTGAGTGTGGCTTCGTTGTAAGTTATTGACAATTTCTATTTCTAATGATTATCTTTGATAGATTGATGTAAATAATTGATGGGTTCTCTATATATATTTTTTTTGGCAATAATCGACAATATACGTATACATGTTGCCTATAATTGGCATGTAATGAGGATGATACACTTGTCGGGAAAAGAATGGTGAATCTGAATGTGGAAGGGAATAAGAGAAGAGGGAGACCGAAGAAAACATGGATGGGTTGTGTGATAGATGGTATATTTAGGAAGACTGTTGGTGTGGAAGAAGCAATTGATAGGGAAGCGAAGAGAACAAAAATCTGTTGTGCCGACGTCAAATGACGGGAGCATTTCAGGAAGATGATTCAATGTGTATTTAAATTCTATTACGTAAAAATACGTACATGGAATTGTTTGAAAACTTGTTGCATGGTCTCTATAGCTGTTATTTCTATTGGCGCATTGGTAAAACTACCGGCTGCAGCATTGAGGTCGGGGGTTCGATTCCCACCCGATCACAAATATTTGTGACAAACATGAATATTTGTGTGGCGTCTGGGTGTGTTTTCTATGTATTATAAGTATGTATTTACAAAAGAAAAGTATATGTGTATTAATATCCGTTATCTAGTATCCATAACACAAGCATTTAGTTGCTTAGCTTGGAACTAGAGGGCGCTGTGTGTATTGTGTCCAAGATATTATAAGGGGAGAGATTTATTTACTAAATGTTATGAATAATTTTACTTTGTCATTTTAGGCCTTTATTTTACTTGTGAAAAATTACTGATTGTAATGATTTCCGTTTTAAATTTAATATCTTCCAAACCTCCAAAATTTTTAAATATATTTTCAATCAGCATTATATTACTTATTTTTAGAGAAATTTAAAGAATTTTTTTAATGCAAAACTTCAAGCGTACATAACATAACATAACTTCACGCCTTTTTCTACCCGAAGGTGTAGGCAGTGGCTGTTAAGCCTCAACTCGCCGTTATATTTACGTCCCAAATGGAATAGTTGGCGAACCTATTGACATACCTTGCACAAAGTTTTTATTCACCGATATTCAATCACACATAACTTTAGAAATTATTGACAGCGTAAATATTGACCAAAAAACGTCACTGTCTTAAAAAGTGACCTCTACGATTGTATACTGACAAGTATTCACCTTATGGTGAACCCCAATTTAAGAAGTCCAATTGTGTTATCTTATCTCAAGTGCTGTTTCGATTATATCAAGTACCTATCTGCCTAGAAAACACAGGATATCATTCTGATAGCACAATCACGATGTCCTTACCTGGAGAATAAAATTTATTTGCTCACGACTACAATATAAATAAACCACAATATTATGTACAAATATATCCAGTATTAGGAATTTAAAAGCGGATGCTGGTTGATAAAACCATAGAAAGAGCCCGTAGATGTAATAAAAACCCTCAACACGAATTTTAAATTTTAGCTTACATTTGATACTATCAAACTGTTTAATGTAGAGTGTAAAACAAACTAATCATTTCATTCCACAGTTTAAATCAAAATCGCTTTCCGCTGTCTGACCCCTTATATGCTTAGATCTTCGAAATTACGCAACGGATTTTAATGCGGTTTTTTAATAGATAGATGGTATCAACAAGGTCGTTTTCTTGTATGCATGATTTAATAAAGAAAAAGTGATAATTTTCGAGATTTAGCACTTCAATTGTAAATTGCTGTAAAATTACTTTTGAAGCGGAACAAAGTTCGCCGGGTCAGCTAGTATTATGTAATTAATAAATTTCCTTGGGTCTGTAATTTGTTTCTCCTTGGTATGATTTTTGAAGGACAGTAATAAACATATATTAGCGGTAGTATTAAACAGTTTGAAAAATAAATGATGATACTCCAAAACCTCTCAGAAAATCGAAGTCAAGTGGCTCATATATGACCGCTCACTGTTTTCATCAGTGAGACAGGTATACGAGCGTCCACCCCGAAAGTGAGAGGAATTCCCTCGTCATTTCTCATTTTCTATTCTATTATAACATCCAAGAACGCAACTGTAACACAATTTATGTCCATGGAAAGCGCTAGTTTCTATCCCAACCTTTGACCCTCTTGCTCAAGGAGCAATTGGGCATTATTATTTTACCCTTTTTGTTGGGAAATATCCATTTTAGGATGGGCACCAATTTGAGGAATGAGAAGAAACAAGCACCATTATTAAAACAGTTATTTTCTTCTCTCATGTCACACTGGCGTTTTCGTTTTTAAAAATCACGCTAATAGATCATTTGACAACCAATTACCTGTTTAAAAAGATACAACTCTCTTCAATTTAATGACGATAATTGGATGACAATTGCAACTTGTTTGACAATCTTGACGTTCTATGACGTTCAAACGATATCAATATCATTGACCGCTGATTGTGTCAATATATATCATGTATCAGAAATATCTAGACAGATAAACAGAAATATTGTTTTACTTATGTTTGATCTTCAAAAATAATCGTCTGATTAAAAAAGAAATCTCAAACGGTAGGCATATGGACTTACATATTTACAATACCTCTAATAGATACAATACCTCTAGAGGTAAAAACTGTCTAGACCACACTATTTTAAGAACAAAATCAGCAACTCTTTCTTTCATCTTTGAATCTACAGTCACTGATCACTACCCTACACACCTATGTATTTGTAATAAAAACATTAAGACAATGTCCACCAACTTAGTTACCAAAATAGATTATGATGGTCTCGACGACGTGATGTCACAAATAGATTTTAACTGATTTTAACTGATTTTAACAGAAAAACTGATAAAATTATTGAACACCGCCATAGCCAAAAATACTGCTCTGATAACAATCCCCTGTAAGAAGAAAATTCTAAAGCCATGGATTACTCCCGCCTTATTACGTTGCATAAACCATAGAGACGCACTTCATAAAAAATATAAGAAAACACCAACGAATGAAGTACTTCCGCATACATACAGACGATACAGGTCCTTTTGTAATAATATTTTGAAGAAAGCTAAGAGACTTTATGATGAGCAAGAAATTAATAAATCTAGTCATAACCCAAAGATGCTATGGGATACCATAAAGAGAGTAACTAACACTACCGCGCAGAAACATTCTAATGCTTTACTGCTTGACACATCAACCACATACACTCAATCATGCAATATTGTGAACAAGTTCTTTGTAAATATTGGTAAAAATCTTGCAGATAATATCACTAATCAACAGCCGGTGAACCTAAATTTACCAGCAGCTATGTCACACAGAACATTTGTCTTGAACCGTACCGACCCTGACGAAATAAAGCTTATCATCAACTCTCTCCGTAGTAATGCCTCTACTGGTTGGGATTCCATTTCCCCTACCTTTCTTAAAAGATACTCTAATATACTATCACCTATCCTAAGCCACATTTTTAATCTTTGTTTTGATACATCTGTCTTCCCTAATGCATTTAAAAAAGCAATCGTTCACCCTATTTTCAAGGGTGGCGACGACTCTCAGCCTAATAACTACCGCCCCATTGCAGTTTAAAGTACCTTATCCAAAATCCTAGAATGCACGAGTCGTTTGTTCATCACAAACGACTCGTGCATTATCTCGACCATTATAAATTATTGTCGCCACAACAGGTTTCCGATAAAATAGATCAACCAGGCACGCCATACATGAACTAACAAATTTTATTGTTCAAAATATTAATAAAGGCAGGTTTTAACTATATTTCTTGACCTTGCGAAGGCATCTGATACTGTTCCAGTGCCCATACTTTTAAACAAACTTGAGCGGATGGGAGTCAGAGGGGCGCAACTTAATCTGTTCCAAAGTTACCTCGCCAATCGCTCACAAATATTTAAAATTGTTAATCACACTAGGGATGAGCTATTCGTTGAACAATATGGCGTCCCGCAAGGTAGCATTCTTGGTCCTACGTTGTTTCTTGTGTTCATAAATGACCTTTGTAATTTGAAACTACCAAATTCCAAGACTGTGTGTTACGCAGATGACACGGCCCTAACATTTGTCGCGGATACGTGGTTAGATTTGGAATGTACAGCTCAACTTGGTTTTGGTCTTGGCTTTATTCTCACTCTCTAACTCTCAATTCAACCAAAACCAAATATATGACCTTTTCAGTTATTTAGAACTCACAACCTAAGAGTCTCGTAACTCTTAAAGCACATTCTTGTAATGTACCAACCCAAAATACATGCAGCTAACAAAATTAACCTGATTTGTTCAATACCTTCATCGCCTTTCTTACTTAAAAAAGTTGTTCGATCATACCTACTAAACTTAAACTATGATGACACTGAGGAAATAATGCTGTAATGTTCTACCACTAGAGTGGATGTAACGTTCGCAATTATGTGTAGTGCATGTATGTGTATATCATTATCTATATTTCATGGGTACCTTATATATGTATGCTTGTGTATATATCTATTGCACGTATATGTTCGTGTGTTTGTATGTATCTATATTATAGTGTATGTATGTATTTATATCGTGTGCATGTGTATCGATATGTATTATGTTTTATTTGTCTTTATCGTACCTAACTGTATACTTAGTCATGCCATAAATATTGTAACAAAGAAAAATTTTTTTTATAATTGCCAATAACATTTATTACTTTTACAGTGTGTTACTTTAATACATAAATATAAAACGATATAAAATATAAAAAGCTCTTTCGAAGTGGTCTCCATTGGCTGCAATACAGGCCTTTAAACGTTGAGGCCAGTTATAAATAATAGGTTGGGGAAAAAGTATTTTCGTATTTTTGTATGAAAAGTCAAGACATTTTTTTCAAAGTTTATTTACATTTATTTACAATATATATGTACCGTTTTGTTGAATAACTTTCTGCCATTTTGTGGGCAGAGACATTATCCCGTTACTGTAGAAACTTTGGGACTTCTGATCAAAAAAACGGGACAAATAGTTTTGGCAGTCCTCTCTTGAGGTCAACCTTACAGAACCTAAAGAATTCTGAAGAGACCGAAACAGGTGAAAATCTGAAGGCGCAAGGTCAGGGCTATATGGTGGATGCACTAGGACCTCCCAGTCGAACTCTCTTAATTTTTGCTGAGTGGCTAAAGATGTGTGTGGTCTAGCGTTATCGTGATGAAAGACCACACCCTTCCTGTTGATCAATTCCGGCCGTTTTCTCTCGACTGCTTCCTTTAATCTCATCAGTTGCTGGCAGTAAAGATCAGAATCGATGGTTTTGCCGGACGGTAAAAGCTCATAATGAACAATGCCCTTCCAATCCCACCATACACACAGCATCACCTTATTTCGTGTTAGGCCAGGTTTGGCCACAGTCTGTGAAGCCTGGCCAACTTTCGACCACGACCTTTTTCGCACGTTCTTGTCGTACGTGATCCACTTTTCATCGCCAGTTATCAATCTCTTCAAAAACGGCTCGGTTTCATTACGTTTCAATAATGAATCGCAAATGAGTACACGGTTCATTAAGTTTCTTTGAGTGAGCTCGTGTGGCACCCAAATATCGAGCTTTTTTGTATAACCAGCTTTCTTCAAATGGGTCAAAACTGTTTTGTGGTCAATTCCCAGTTCTTCAGCTACATCGTAACTACTAATATGCCGATCTTGCTCCACTCTTTCAAAAACGGCGTCCATTTTATTCGTAACAGGGCGACCAGAGCGAGGTGCATCTTTAACATCAAAATTTCCGGACTGAAAACGTTTGAACCAAATTTGTGCTACTCTTACTGACACTGCATCAGGTCCATAAACATCACAAATTTTTTTCACTGCTTGAGTTGCATTTTTGCCTTTTTTATAATAAAATTTTAAAATGTATCGAATTTCTTCATTAGATTCACTCATTTTTACGGAGAGAAAAACAAATGAAAAATAGCGGGAAACAACTTTTTTTTTTTTCTTTTCTTTATAATGTAACCTTTTTAATGTTACCAAAACCAGCCAGACACAAATAGTACAGTCAAAGAAATTTTATAATAAGTTTATACCTACGTTATGCGAAAAGACTTTTTCCCCGACCTAATAGAAACACGCACTCTTTCCATGGGAAAATTCTGCACTGCCAATCGTATGGATTGTTTTAGGGACTCTAAGTTATTATGACGTTTAGAGCAAGCCATACTCTCTAAAGCTGACCACAAATCATAATCCAGTGGATTAAGATTGGGACTAGACGAGGGCCAGTCTTCAGCTCTAATGAAGTCCGAAACGTTCGCTTCCAACCAAGATTGCGTGGACCGAGCTTTATGACCCGGTGCCCAGTCTTGCTGGAAGGACCATACTTCGTTATTGAACATGGTGTTGTTAAGGGACTTGACTACCTTTTCAAGAATGGTATCTTGATACACTTATGCCGATGTTTTGATACCTTTTTCACAAAAATATGGCTCAGTCACTCCTTCGTAGCTAACACCCCACCAAACCATCACTGAAGTCGGAAAATGCCCACGTTGCACTCTGTCAACTAATTGGGAAGCTTCCTTAGAGCTTTGAGCATAAATACGATCATTTTGTTTGTTAAAATGTTGCTCAATTGTAAAAACTTTTTCATCCGTAAACAATATTTTTCTGTGACCTCCCTTTGCGTACCGCTTCAGTAGTTGTTTAGATTTTAACACCCTATTCTTTTTTAAATTATCAGTTAATAAATGACCAGTGCGCCTTTTATAGGCTGCAAGTCCTAAGTTATCTTTTAAAATACGCGACATTGTTCCAGGTGCTATCTTCATCTCCCGAGATAAAATCTTTTGCTTGCGGACAGGATTTCTTCGAATTCTTTCCCTTACTGCTTTGACCACCCTTTTCGTACGAACACTACGTGGACGGCCAGGTCTTTTTCTGTCACAAATAGAGGAGGTCTCATTGTACCTATTAATAGCCCGGTACACAAACATTTGACTAATACCAAGTGTATGGGGAGTTTTAAAAATTGCATTTGGCTCCATACCTACTTTGTGTAATGCAATCACAGCGATTCGGTTCTCTTTATCACCCCACTCCATTTTAATATCTCAAAATATTGTATTGGCGCCAAAACGAGAAAACACAATGAACAATCGTATAAAAATGACAGATTCCAAATTCAATTGTAATATTTTTTTATTTTTAGCTGTAACAGTATTTATGGCCAGACTAAGTATAATTAGTATATGTACTTCCTAATTATACTCACATATATTATGTATACTCCAAGCAGTCCGCTGCATGAATGGGCTGGCTCGCCCGGGAAATACCACTAGCTCTCATTCACAGATAGTTTTAATTCTTTTTTTGTGTCTCAAATAAAAGGGCTTTTCGATAGTATCTTGAAAAATGTGACGTCATTCTAAATCCAATATTGCGGAATAAGTATTTTAATGCATTTTTACAATCATCATCATTAGCCTTTTTTTTTGAGGTCCTCTACTGGACATAGGCCTCCCCCATAGAGCGCCACAACTGCCGGTCCGCTCAATCATGGGGGGCTTTTGCCATAATCGCCACGCTTGGCAGGCGGGTTGGCGATCGTAGTAAGCTGTATTTTCTTCAGAGAGAATGCTGCTGCCCATTCTTCTAGCTTTTCCCTTAGTCGCCTTTTACGACACCCACGGGAAGAGATGGGGAGATTTACAATATGGGTATCAAATTGGCTTGAGCTTGGGGGAGTACCTAAATCAAAGAACAATGCGACGTTGAATATGGCAGGTCCTCTTAAATAGAGGAGTAATTACAAAATTCGACCCAGACCCGTATTAAGAGACCCGTACTCGAGTGGGGATCGAACCCGCCAATCTCCGTTCCACAGTCGGTAGTTTTACTAATGCACCTCGAGGTCCGTCGTAATGTAAGTAAGATGTGCTCTTTTTAAATTAAGCGTGTTATAAATGTATGTTTGTTACAAAGTTTCACTTCTATAGGGCGGAGGGACTCCACGCAGTTTTTTTTTTCATTTTTGTTGAACTGTTATTATTTGTTTTTATTATTAACCGACTGAATATTTTTAATATATTGTAATTGCTATTGACAAATTTATAAATATGTTTTTAATGTGAAATGTTGTATATTATATGTATATAGAGTATATTGATTTTTGTATAATTATTTATTATTATTAAATTGAAAAGAATTAATTTAAATTGTTGTAATGACTGACATAACAAATTGAATAAATAATTATAACTATGGATGAATATCAATGTTAAATATTTATTATCATTTTTTTTTCTTTTTGTTGAACTGTTATTATTTGTTTTTATTTTATCCCACTAATATTATTATTACTGAAATGCCTGTCTTATAATATAGCTGTTTGAAACAATAATTGTTATAGTTAAGGATAGAGTTCATTTTGTATTATTTGTTTATTTGTTGATTTATTTGTTAAATTGTTACTTTTGGAAATAAATAAATATTATTATTATTATATTGCAATAAAAAAGCTCCTAAAGTATATAACTTATGATATTCAGTAGTATCCATGACCTATTGCTTACGTATCCCGCTACTGAATTAGAGGTATTCAGTTTAAGTCCGGGTAGAACAGCACTGATTTTGATAAAATTTCTTCGGAAGTTACTACTTTTTTTAACTTCACCCAACTCGCCAATTTTTTAAATGCTGTATGGAATAGGTGAAAGAACTTATTCCCTTACATCAGGAAAAAAATTTTTTCGGTCAATTTGTGATACACAATTTTCTAAATGAATGATAATAATGTGTGAGCCACTACTTGAACCCGAAACTCTCTATTCAGAATTAAGAAATTGTTTGAACTAAAGAAAAAACTTTCTCAAAACAAATAATGTATTCATCTCCTGTTTTCTATGAGTATTGTTTTTATTTATTAGGAGTATTGTTTTTAAAGTACAGTAAGAAACGACTACCTTGATGATAAAAGGCTTCCGGGGTTCTTTAAAAACCAATGCATAATTTTTAGAAAACTATTATCGCTTTTTTTATACCTACATTTAGACAAGACCTACATCTGTCAATGTCAGCACAGTGAACTGTCAAAATTTTTGCACAAAATATTGTACAAAAAGTCAATTGAGATAAATGTGCAACTGGACTTTTTAATACGCTTAAATTTATCACTTGTTTTCTACTTTTCACTTTGAAGTATGGGGATTAATTGTATCAATTGTTAAATTCTGTCATGTGATATAATATTGTCAGATGACATTAATCTTTATTTGTCACGATCCTCGTAAATGTGATAAATGGATCACATGAGTTAATGTTTTTGACGCCGTTTTTTTTTCTTTGATAATGCACAAACGGGTGTAAAACTATTCAGTAATCCTTTACTTTTGATAAAGTGTTAAAATCATTGTTTGAATTTGTTTGTATATTTATAAAGTGTAAAGATTTCGTAATATCTATATGGCATTTTCCACTGTCTGGTGTCTGGTGCAATGATGGCCGGTCTAATCTATGTCCAAAATCTATGTTCCAAAGATTTCTGGTAACTTCGTTCTTTATGGGATAGGGGAATGGACACTTGTGACACAGTTGCGTTTCCGGCCTTTAAGGGAGTGAAATAGGAAGGGCGACATGTGCCACTTAATGTCAACATTCTGAAAAATCGTGGAATTTCTCCGATCGAGTCAGCCTATTCATGCAGCGAGCATCGCAGCTCTGCGTAAATAAAACATTATTATTTCTATCATTTGAATTCATCATCATCAATTCATCATTCATTCATGATCATTTCAATGGGCCAGCTCGACCGGTGAAATACCACGACCTCTCAGAAGATCGACGTAAAGCGGCCCAAGCCGCGTTTTGTTCGGTGAGAAAGGGTACCCGTAGGCCCACCCCCTTTCCCATCCTTTCCTGTCCTACTCCCTTAACGGTGGGCAACGTGACTGTAATACAGTATGTGTTGCAGATGTCCATGGGCGGCTTTGTTTGGTTACCATCAGGTGACAAGCCTGCTCGTTTGCCCTACTCTCCCATAAAAAAAAAAATCATATTTCCTTACATATATTAAAGCAGTTGAAAACTTGCCACTTCTCTCACTCTGTCCACCCTACTCTGCCTAGATGGACTGACAGATAAAAGCCCGAATACTGAACCGCCACTCAAATATATAAGCGCTACTTAAGCGTTTAAGTAGCTGTCACATTAGACAGAATACGTGAAATTTGACCAGTAAGTAGCACTTTATTGATTGTCAGATTTGAGTGGCGGTTCAGTATTCGGGCGAAAGTCTTGGGTTTTAAGTATGCCTTATACTCAATACATGCAGTACGTATTTCTTGTGCACAAATTACGTAATATATATTAAAGAAAACAAATAAATCTCATTAGAAACACCATGCGGGCTAAGCTACGTCAAGGATACAGCGAAATATTTATAGATAACTTAAAAAACTATTATTAACTTTAAAAAAATAAAGACATTGCAAAAAAATTGTTACTGAAATGAAGACTATGAGTAAAAAAAGCCAGAAAAGTTTTTATAAAATAACATAACTTCACGCCTTTTTCTACTAGAAGGTGTAGGCAGTGGCTGTTAAGACTCGACTCGCCGAATGGGTGGCGAACCTATTGCCATACCTGGCACAATGCTATCGGTCATCGATATGTATCACACATAACTTTCGAAAAGTCATTAGTGTGAGCCAGGACTTGAACCTGCGATCTCCGAGACTAGTTTCTATAAGTTTTTATAATTTTCATATATCTAACATTCATTGTCTCGGTCTTCATGTCTCGGTGGTCCGGGTCTGAATGAGGTCGCGGGTTCGAATCCTCACATCGGCTCACACCTGTCTTTGGAAATTAATTTCGTAATTTATGTGTGATAAATATCGATGACTAAAAACTTTGTTCACGGTATGGCAATAGGTTCGCCACCTATTCCATTTGGGACGTAAACATAACGGCGAGACGAGGCTTAACAGCCGCTGCCTACACCTTTGGGTAGAAAAAGGCGTGAAGTTATGCTATGTTGTTATGTATATACCTAACAAACTTTTCGCACATTGAAAAAAAATGACTATTAAAATATGTATGGTAAGAGATCTAAGTTAAAAATAATAATATTAGTAATACTATTTAATCTCACAGAAAGATCTGGGATCTAAGATTTCAACCGGTCACATTTAATATGAAATATATTGTTTTTCAGTTACATTTAACAGCCAACAGTCAACAGTGGTAGAGCCTGCATGAATCGCTGCATGAATGGGCCGGCTCGACCGGTGAAATACCACGACCTCTCAGAAGATCGACTTAAAGTGGCTCATGCCGCGTTTAGTTCGGCGAGAGAGGTACCAGGAGGCTCACTCCCCTTCCCCATTCTTTCCTATCCTACTTCCTTAAGTCGGCAACTCAACGGTAACATTATATGTGTTGCTGGTGTCCATGGGCGGCGCAGGTTGCTTACAATCGGCTGACACGCTTGCTCGTTTGCCCCTCCGATCCCATAAAAAAAAAATTACATTACTTTACATTTAATTTGAAATATATTGTTTAACAGTTCAATCTTTGCGAACATATAGAATAATGGTAGAATAAGTGTGTTAACAAGTGTATTACATGGAGGCGTTAATTTGATTGTTTAAATTACAAATAGTTACGTCAACATCACGAGTATTGTTTTTGTGTAAATTGTTTAGAAGCTGTACAAGAACAAGTACGAGGTGTATATCACTATTTAAAATATTGTAATGCAGTTTACGTTTAAAAAAGTTCATTAATCTATTTAAAAATTTTCGCTGGGTTAACTCAGTTGTTAAACATGGGGGGGGGCGCCGTCAGACCACCTCCTCGTGCGCCCGGATGCATTTACCCGGGACGGTGCTCTCTGGGCAGGGCTTGACGGATTTGACAGAATCATTTCCCTCGGGCCCTGGCGAAGAGTCTGACAGGAGGAAGACAACCTCCATAAAAATCACTAGCAGTTAGGGGCGGGCGGATGCGTCTGGTACAGGCCGTTGCCCGGCCCGACTCGTAACCCGACCCGTGGGGTCGGCACGAGGGCCGCCACCTCCCAGTGGGGGCCGCGAGGAAGAAAACCTCTATAAAAAATCACTAGAAGCGATCAACCCGAAAACATGGCAGAACATAAAAAGACAAGGATTCCTCGGGAGGGTCCCCGCCTGGCGGGGGAATCCCTCACGGAGGGTAGTGCTGGCGATTCGTCGTCGACACTGCCCCCCGTCTGCCCCGTGTATACGAGGGGGGCAAGTAATGCCATTTCAGTAGCTGCGACCGCAACTACTGCCCGACGACCACTGCATCCACCACGGACTACTGATCCTATTGATTTGGATTCGACGCACAGGAAACCACCAGATACGACGCCAGCGCGACTACCTCCACGCGACTCAGCTGGGCGGTTCGTCTCAAGACCGTCCAGCTCGACGAAAAAATATAAGGACTCGGAAGACTACTCCTCCGAGGATGATATCAGAATCCCGTCGGGGATTAAGAGATCACGGAGTCTCAGGACCAGCGACATACTGAGCCCCGAGCCCGAGGGCGAGCCTCTCCGGAAGGAGAAGCCATCGGCTCGGGGGAAGAATAAAAAGACTGGCTCAACCAGACCCCGGTCTAAACCTGGACGTACAGAATACGTCGAAGAAGAGGAAGCCCTTACAAAAGAGCTACATAAGGCATTTGGCAGGGACGCCCCAATGTCCACAGCCACTTCAGAAGAAGAACAAGAGGAGGAAACCGCCAACTTGGTCATTCCGGACCTGCGATCGCTGGGTCCGGAGCAGCTGCGTGCCCTGGGGGGAAAAGCCTCGGCAGCGATCCTGTGGGTTGCCGCCAAGTCCCGACACCTAAAGGGCACCTTTGTGAAGCGGCTTAAGAACAGCGCAAATCTGTACACTTGCGTGGTGGCGGAGCTCACAGCCCGCCAAGAAGACGAAGAGAACCAGCGTCTTAGGGGACAACTGGCTCTCCAGCAGCGGCGAATCGAGGCTCTGGAGACGGAGCTCAAGGCCCACCGGCTTGAATTCGCCAGGTTCAGAGCTGGAACCTCGAAACTAAGCAGCATACCAGTCCCTTCAAACCCGGACAAGGAAATTTCAATGCAGGAGCTACAGGCCTCCCTCACGCGCTCGCTGGGGGAGATGATCGAAGCACGCCTAGCGAGCATCGAGAGTAGGCTGCTTCCGCAGCCGCCATCCGGAGTTGGCAGTAGTAAGGAGACGTCTTGCGCTCCCGCCAAAATAAAGGGCAAGCAGAACAACCCTAGTGCCGCCCAAGCAGGGCCGTCACAAGCCACCGTGGCAGCCTCACCGGCACCGGTCTCCAGTGGGGCCCCCGGAGAGGAGTCGTGGGCCACGGTGGTGAAAAAGAAGAAGAAGCCACCAAAGGGGTCTGCGCAGTCAGTAGCGCCGCCAGCGCCTGCTGCTGCTCTACAGGTCCAGCAAAGAAAAAAGAAGAAAAGGAAGCCGCGGAAGCGGAAACTAGCCGAGCGTTCTCCGGCGCTAATTTTGAAGCTCGACCCCGAAGCTGAAAAGAAGGGAGTCACCTACGCAAAGGTGCTCACCGCTGCGCAAAATCGGATAGACCTGCAATCGCTAGGTATCGGCGCAGGCATGCGCATTCGTCGCAGCGCCACTGGAGCACGGGTCTTGTCATTCCCAAAGTCCCAATGCCCCCTGGCAGTGAAGAGACTCGGCGAGAAGATCGACGAAGCCGTCGGCGGTCGGGTCATCGTGGAACTCCCACAGAATCTTGTAACACTGAGACTCACAGGTCTCGCAGAAACCGTGAAAGACGGTACAGAAGTTGCCGAAGCCATCGTCAGAGCGACAGGCTCCTGCACAATTGACGAAATAGAAGTGGGCGAGCTCTGGGGAGGCCGCTCGGGGATGGCCGCTGCTCATGTGCGGTGTGCGATCCCCGTCGCGAAGAAGCTTTCAGAAATGGGGAGGCTCCAGATCGGCTGGTGTTCAGCCCGGGTTCATCTCCTGGAGCGGCGACCTATGCGTTGTTTCAGGTGCATGTCCCTGGGCCACACGGGAGCAGTCTGCCCGACCGGTGTCGATCGGTCTAGGCTGTGCTTCCGCTGCGGGAAGACGGGCCACCAGGCGATGGAGTGTCGCGCAACTCTCCACTGCGCAGTGTGCTCCGCCGCCAACAGGCCTTCTGCACACTATATGGGAGGACGCAATTGCGTCCCTCCCAAAGTGATGAAGAAATCGGCAGCAGCTTTAGGAAAGACCGCGCCCACAGAACCGGCCCCTAGGGCCAAGATTGTAGAAGACGAGGCCGCGATGTCGTCCTAGGGCATTGCGGCGAACCGTCCACGCCAGGTAAGCGCTACCTGCGTGTTGGACTAGATCCGGGCCTCGGCTCGTCGCCTTTTGCGTGGCGGGCTGGGTCCTAATAGGAGCAGACCCCAAGTCGTGGCACCGTCCGTCAGCTCAGCGCTCTGCGTTGGGTGGCGGGCGGGGCCCAGATCTTCGCCTGATCGGTCCCCCTCTGCGCTCGCGCGCTGCGGGGCCGGCCGGGCTGCCGTCGGGGCGTGACAGGGTAGAATGCTCACCAGCGACCCCCTGGCGCCCCACCAAGACGGAGAAGTGCGCCGCAGTGGTTTAGTGGGTATTCCGGTTTCCACGCCGGCGAGCCCCACATCCCCCAGTCGGTGGCCCGGTGTAGGCCGGCGCCGGCGGGGCAATGCGTAAACCCCTGGCATTACACTGCGTAAACAAAAAAAAAAAAAAAAAGTTGTTAAACATGGGAAATTTTGTTTAGGCGATCTCGAAATCGAATCTAGGTGACACATCAATTACTTTTGTAAATTATGAGATGATTATTAATAGTAGATCTACGCATCGACGTAGCCCACCCCCTTTCCCATCCTTCCCTTCGCCCTATCCCTTAAAGGTCGGCAACGCAACAGTAACACTATATGTGCTGCTGGTGTCCATGGGGCGTTGGTTGCTTATCATTCTATACACTATTCGATGTATGGCGATGGGTTCGTTTTCTATTCTATAGCAGCAAAAAATATTTGGGCAAGATGATACAGCCTTCGAATATTAACGGTACGAATCTAAGGAAAGTTTCACTTTAATATTAGATATATAAATAATTTACTCTTTAATTGTTTGTAAATCTCAAAGAATAGAAAAAAAGGAACATACATTAACCTAATTATATAAAAGTACAAAATATATGGTTTTTTATGTAATGATAAATCATCATCTTAGCATAGTATAAAACAAAGTCGCTCTCCGCTGTCTCACCCTTATATGCTTAGTTCTTTGAAACAACGCAACGGATTATGATGTGTTTTTTTTAAATAGATAGAGGGTGTTAACGGGTATGTATAATTAATGTATACTGAAGCAAATAAAAAGTGTAAATTTTCGAGATTTAACACTTTAATTGTTTGCAATTAAAGTGTTAATTCTAAAATAACACTTTAATTGCAAACAATACTAAAAAAATATACACCTTCAAAAAGTAAAAAAAAAAAAAATCGCGATGGCATAAGTCTATATCTTAGGGAAGACTTACTATGACTATTTATATTTCATTTCTGAGGCGAAACAAAGTTCGCTGGGTCAATTAGTAAAATAACAAATGCCACCTGCATTTGTTATCATTAACTGCAAGATAGAAGATTGCTCACAAGAATCACAGCTCACAGCGGTAACAGTCAGTTAGGACTCATCCAATATTTACGTGAGACTTAAAAGAAATTATGAGAATTGTTGTTTTTCAAGAGTATCGATTGTATCGCTGTAATCGATTTGGTATGGAAAAAACTAGTGCACTAATAACTTTCAAAGTCCACGGTCAACAATCAATCAATTTCATATTAAATTTATAAATGCATTTTACGAGGTTTTGTTAACTTTTTTGAACAGTGGTAGAGCCAAGCAGTTCGTTGCATGAATGGGACGGCTGGCCCGGTGAAATACCACGACCTCTCAGAAAACCGACGTAATGTGGCTCATGCCGCGTTTCGTTCGGTGAGAGAGGTACCCGGAGGCCCACCCCCCTTCTCCATGTTTTCCTATCCCCTATCCCTTAAAGGTCGGCATCGCAACAGTTATACTATATGTGTTGATGGTATCCATGGGCGGCGTTGGTTGCTTACCATCAGGTGACACACAATATAAATACTTCACATTATATTCGCGTACTTACTTTAAATTTCATTTAAGCAGAACAACAAAGTATAGAGTTACTTAAAATTATGCGAATTGTTAATCTACTTATTCCAGGGAATTCATAAAAAAACATTTTCTTTGGAATTTATTCACAGAATTTTGCATCATTGCAATATTGTTTACATCTAAACATTACATGTGATTATTTTACCTAATATAACTAGGCACATAATATTTTAAGTAAATAATAGGAAATATTTAAGAAAAACATACCGTTGTGGCCGATCGCGAAGTTCTTCCAGGGTCTCCGGTAACTTGTAAATGCAGTTTCACAGCTTCCACACCTGATCTCTTAGTGCGCATCCGGGTTGCCGATTTCACTTCACTGCCAGGTGACGAAGTCACTTGTCTTTTACTAGCACGTATACCTTCCTGTTTAATACCTTTCTTCCCTTGCACCTTCCCGCGGAAATCTTGTTTCATGCGACGATCACGAGACTTCATTTTTTAAGTTTCATTTTAACTTTTACACCGAAACACACTATTTGACAAAACGAAAACAAAAAAACCAGAAATCGATCGAGATGTTGAGTACCTAAGATAAGATATTTGCGTTGAAGGTGAAAGAGCTCAGATGATAAAAAAAAATATAAATATAGAATACAAATAAGTTATATTGTTACTGATACGTGACAGTAAAATGTCCCTTTGGTTTAACACTAGTGTGACAACTCAACGTCCATGAACCTGTAGCGTAGGGTCGCGGAAGCGATAATTGTGGAACGAGCGGTTTGTTTCAGTATCCACATTTACGGGAGTTCTTTTATTTTTTTCTGCAGACAACAACGTACCGAGTTTAATGTGTACGGACATGCGCCGGAGTTTCCCGTGACTGGATTGCCGCGAGTGCGCCACTTCTATGTCGCTCATGTCAACTAATTAAAGGGAATCTCCTCATGTGACCGACGATATAATATCAAAACATCATTAACGCCAATACCTATATAACGCTATAATAAATTATATTTACTTTTTTCTAAGACGAGTTAAATACATATTGTTAATTCTTATAAAAATATGTTCAATATAATCACTGTGCAAATTTGTGTATCAAATATGTGTCTTTAAACAAACTAACACGTGATTGAATTTATAATTCCTTATATTCCTTAATTCATCCAATGTGATTTATTTTACATTTGTCATTTGCTCATTATCAAAATTGAAACTGAAATGTAAAGAAATAGGTATCTATATCCAAAGATGAAATATTTACGAACCGAGCTTAGTTAAATTTCATTTCATTTCTGTGGGTATAATAGCAGAATACTGGATAATTTCTGGTTTTTAACTGAATAAACTAATAAATATCATGACTTTATTTAAGTAAATTATCAATATTTATATTATGTCAACTAAATAACACCCAAAACTTTAAGTAAATGTAAGTACTGCCATCTAATGGTAAAGTCCAAAAGTATACTCCTGAAACTCAACATGCTTTAGTCAACTGTATTTCAGCTTTAGTCAACTGTATTTCAGCTTCATCACTGTGATGAAGCTGAAATGATAGTTCTACCAGATTTAAACAGATGGCGCAAAATTGATGTTTTATTTGTGCAATCAGTTCTAATGTATACAAACTTTAAAAAAGGTAATTCAGTAATCAGTCCGCCTGTCACTTCAATATTCTACTGATAGTTTCAGTAGGTTCAAATAGATGGCGCAAAAATTAATGAATCTTTTGCGCCATCTGTTGTAATTTATATAAGTACACTGAAGGAAAAGATTTCATCGCTAACACGAGTTTTAATAAAAAGACTAACTGATGCGTCTAGCGAAAAATATCATAATAATATGAGGTTTTGTTTGAAGACATGTGGTAATTGCACTGCACGCACCTACGGGTATCAAGTAGTGTCCGACCGAAGGTCTATTTTTAGCCGAAGCCGAAGCTGAACCCGATAAATCGGCAATCTCCACAACCTTCGGCCGAAGCCGACAGGTTTATAAACTATTAGTAATTTAATAATTTTATTCAATATTATCCACAGCTAAAGAAGAATATCGGCGGAAAGTGGCTCATGCCGCTTTTCTCTCGGTGATAGAGGTATCACCACTGAACTAAATCCGGTCCGTCAGTCACTCACTCTTTCGTAACAGTTTGTTTAATTCCGACTATTCTCGGACCTTCGGCGGGACCTTCGGCTTCGGCCCAGAATCCAGCAGAAGCCGATGATCTCGCCGAAGATGGATTTTTTGCCGAAGGTGGCCGAAGCCGAAGCTTCGGTCGGACACTAGTATCAAGTTATTTTTTTCAGGTATTAGTTTTTTTTTTCAGTGTGCCTCCGATAATACGGGAGGTAGCATTACATTTAGGCAATTGTTTTAGCGCGATCTAGTACAAACTTTTTTCATAGATCAGAAAAAACTACTACCGAGCTGAAAAAACGTCGTCTGAAAAATCAGTGTTCATATTTTACTATATAAATAAAAAAAAGTAATGTAAATTCAGGTATATTATATAAGAAAAGGCTGTCGTTAAGCCTTTATCTCTGATACCCCGGGGGTTTCACGATAATCCATTCTTCAAAACCTTTTATTTTTTCTATCGATAAACGCTTGTAATAATATTGGTAAATTTTGCCATTACCCATTGTATTGTAAATCTCTAAAAAGGAGATATAATATATTATAACATAACTACAGGCCTTTGTTACCCGAAGGTGTAGGCAGCGGCTGTTAAACCTCGTCTCGCCGTTAAGTTTACGTCCCAAATGGAATAGGTGGGGAACCGGCGAACTTTGTGCTCGGTATATAATGTTTTTCAAAAAAATAAAACACTGTGATTTCTTTTCAGATATCATGTTATCTATACATACTTGAAAAAATATGTATTGCAAACAATTCATTTTAAATTAACAACTGAATATGACATTGAATTTATTATAATAAAAAAAAATCAATATTATGCTACCTGACAACGTCAGAAAGTACGCAATATATTAAAAGCTTTTTAAAAGCTTTTATTTAACTTGCACTGTGTGTATGTATGTATGTATGTATGTATGTAAGTATGTATGTTCGGTGGAATCTTGCAACTCAATTTTGAAGTAGATATCTGCAACCGATTGGGCTGAAATTTTGTATACACGTTTACTTTGGATGACAATGCATGATATGATGTGTGACATTATTCTATATCCAATATGGCGGACCACCCAAGATGGACGAATGGATATTTTGAATGCATTTCTGCAATATGGGTATCAAATGAAAGGGCTTATTGAGTGTAACTCAAAAAATAATATGACGTCATTCTAAATCCAATATGGTGGAATCTCCAAGATGGAGGAAAACATATTTTAAGCTTCTGTACAATATGGGTATCAAATGAAAGGGCTCATTGCGAGAAACTGAAAAAATAATGTGACGTCATTCTAAATCCAATATGGCGGATCATCCAAGATAGAGGAACAGTTTTTAATGCATTTCTACAATATGGGTATCAAATGAAAGGGCTTGTTAATAGTAACTCAAAAAAAAATATGACGTCATTCCAAATCCAATATGGCGGGAAAAATATTTGCATTTCTACAATATGGGTATCAAATGAAAGGGCTTGTTGAGAATAACTCGAAAAATAATGTGACGTCATTCTAAATACAATACGGTGAACCATCCAAGATGACAGCATTCATATTTTTGATGCATTTCTACAATATATGAATTAATAATCATCATTGCGATTAAATAGAAAAGAAAGCTCCAAGCTGAAATTTAAATAGATGATCTCCTTATTGAAGAGATGGACTGTTTGAAATTAAACGGTAAACTAACTTGCAATAATGATGCGTTGAATGAAATGACACTAACCTAGACAGCTATAACTAAAAATAAAAAATAAATTAAAGCAAAAACCCTTTTTAAAGAAGCTTTTATTTAAGCGCTCTAAAAATAAGAAAATAATATTTCCTTAAAAATTTCAAGTATCAACTTAGAGCCTCAGTATGTACAATTTATATAACAATAAAAGCTTGTCGCGAGGTTTGGCTCCCTATGAGTAGGCAATTAAATTGCAATAGATAATATAGTAAAGTTAGTAGATTAATTTACATGAGTGTTTTGCCCATTTCTTCTCATGACAACCTTACACTCAGAATCGTCCGTGCGTTTTTGTTCCAAGGAGGCAATTTCAAGCGCTCGTGTTTTAATATACTTGCTTTGAATACAATAATAAGTTAAAATGCTGTATTTACGGACTATTTTAAGTGTTGATTTGACATTATAAAATTAGTACAGTTTATTTACAACTCGCGCGACAAGCTTTTATTATTATATAAATTGTACATACTGAGGCTCTAAGTTGATACTTGAAATTTTTAAGGAAATATTATTTTCTTATTTTTAGAGCGCTTAAATAAAAGCTTCTTTAAAAAGGGTTTTTGCTTTAATTTATTTTCATGTCAGATTCATCCACTAGAATTATTTAAAATTAAAATTCAAATAAATATTTATTAGATTTTAACATTAGTACCACATTAGTACCACAAATGGAATAATCTGGTATTCGTTATAGTACATTTATTTAGCGCCAGTAACTATATTGTGCGTGTAATGGTTAGCTGTGGAAGCCAGCGGACTTAGCATCAATCCACAATGAATAAGTTTGTTCAATACACCTACATATTTTATTAAATTGTTACCCTAGGTAGTGGTATGATAAAACATTACCCTATAGGCTTTATATGTTGTACAATGAAGGAATCATAGCAATATACACTTCGATTTTATTAAAAACTAGCTGACCCGGTGCACTTTGTTCCGCATCTAAAGTTATAAATGATTAAATTTCGATATCATGTGGTTCAATTTGTGTTATTTATGGCATGCATCTTGGCCGGTATTACTTCACGACGTAACTCCTGTGAACTACTGTCCCGCTATGTTAATACTGCAATATCTTCGAAAGTATTCGAAAATATTATTTTGTAGATCTTTTGAAGTTGTGTAACAATGTAGTACATTGTTTTGATTTATCACTTAGGGTTCAGGTAGCGCTTGTGATTAAAGTTCTAAATCTTGAAAATTATCAGTTTTTTTATTACACTATACATGAATTATAGATAAAAACCACCCCGTTGACGCCCTTTATCCATTAAAAAAATCCGCATCAAAATCCGTTGCGTGGTTTTAAAGATATAAGCATATAAGGGGACAGACAGCGGAAGGCCACTTTGTTTTATACTATGTCATTACATAGTATAAAACAAAGTTGTACAAACAAACCACCAATTTACCCTCTCCTCATGTGCTTCATCATTAGGAAGCACACGAGGAGAGGGTAAATTGGTGGTTAGCTACTAGCGACACCGGGAAGTTCACAGTTGTATTGCCAGTGTTTAAGAAGGGATAGTGAAGCGGATAAGAGAGGAAAGAAGGAGTGTTTCTCCGGATACCTCACTGGTTTAACGAAACGCAGCTTGAGTCACTATACATGTGGTGTTGCTATTAGAGAAAATAATACGATTGTTTTATCAGATCACATATGATATAATTGAAATTAGGTAGATCCTACAAATCGTGTCACATTAGAAATATTAATAGATAATGTCTTAATCTTTGGTAATTGTATCTAGGTACTACTTATATACTATTGAAAGTTATTAATATTTCAAAACACTACAAAATATTACTTTAATCCTTCCTTAGTTTAAATGATTTTTTAACAATAATGATCAAAAATTTGTACAGAATTTTTTTTTGGAAAAATTTCTTAATAAATTCCTTAATATTATGTGTTGTATGTATTTCAAACAGAACGTCTGAAGATTACTTTCCTACATTCCGTTATATTTACAATACATATTTATATACGTAGTCTAACATAGCTAACAAAAGCGTAATAATAACAATAAAGAATGACAAATATTTCTTACATTTATTTAAGAGATTATCACGTAAACTAAATTATATATGTAGCAAATAAATTATATCACATATAAAGTACACAGAGTAGTTATTAATGTAGATTAATTTACTACTCTGTGTAAAAAGTATCGGGAATATGTCAATAAAGAGACCCGCGTAAAAGAGGTCGTTCTAATTTTTTTACTGCATGTTGGTAGCACTGTACTGATTTAGCGCGCAAAATTTGAACGGGATCTGTCATTTAATTTGTTTTAAACTAACCTTTTTGTTGGTCATAGTTTTGAGTCCTCGGCGATTTTTACAATGGAAAATATTGTTGAACAAAGAGTGTGCCTTAAATTTTGTGTTTCGAATGATATTTCATGTGGTGAATCACTAAAAATGTTGCGAAATACCTACGGCGAATCATGTGACGGGCCTCGTGGCGCATTGGTAAAACTACCGGTTGCAGCAATGAGGTCGGGGGTTCGATTCCCACCCGAGCACAAATATTTGTGACAAACATGAATATTTGTGTGGTGTCTGGGTGTTTTTCTATGTATTATAAGTATGTATTTACAAAAGAAAAGTATATATGTATTAATATCCGTTATCTAGTATCCATAACACAAGCATTTAGTTGCTTAGCTTGGAACTAGAGGGCGCTGTGTGTATTGTGTCCAAGATATTATGTATATCGAAAACAAGGGCTTATGAATGGTATAAGGCTTTTAAAGAAGGCCGAGAAGTAGTAGTAGACTTGCCTCGTTCTGGTAGACCTTCAACCGCTACGACCAAAGAAAACATCGACAGAAGCTAGTGCTCGAAAATCGACGTATGAGTCTGAGAGAGTTGGCTAGTGAGGTGAACATATCTTTTAAGTCCGTCCACAATATTCTCATTGACATTTTAGGCATGAAACGCGTCGCCGCTCGACTAGTTCCAAAAGAGCTCAATTTTGTTCAAAAAGGGCAGCGAAAGAATAGAATAGAATAGATAGAATAGAATACACTTTATTGTACATATAAAAAAATACATTATAGTGAATAGTTCAAGGTGAATATTTGACAAGTACAACAGGCGGTCTTATCGCATATAGCGATCTCTGCCAGACAACCTTCAGATGGACATGTCAAGCTAGGGAGACTATTATGCGGTGTAAAGTTGCTTGTTTGAAATATATCGACGAGTTTCATACAAATAAATACATACATACACATAATACATACATACACATGATATATACATACATACATACACACATTACATACATAAATACTACATACATACATACTTAGATATATACATACATAAATAAACATAAACATACATACACAAGAATTTAAGAGTACCGGCAATGTATAACTATGGGTACGTATAGAACATTAAGCCTACGGAGTCATTTCTAGTGACAAATAGTGTTCCTTCACATATTTTTTAAAAGTAGCCAATGTTTTAGCCCGTCGAATAGCCAGTGGCAGTTGATTCCACAGGCGTGCTGCCTGGATTGAAAACGATTTGTCTAGAAACTTTGAGGAGTGCGCTGGTATTTCCAGGGTAAAGCTCGCCGATGATCTCAAGTATCTCGCATGTGTGTCATGGAGAAACGTAAAACGTTTTTTAAGATAGCGAGGAGTAGCAGGATTGAAAAGAATATTGTATAGAAGACAGAGAATATGAGTATTCCTTCGAAGGCGAATGGGCAACCATTTGAGCTTATTACGAAATTCGGTGATGTGGTCATATTTGCGTAAACCAAATATAAACCTAATACAAAGATTCTGAAGACGCTCAAGTTTATCGAGTTGGTTTTCAGTGAGATCAAGATAGCTGGTATCGGCATAGTCAAGAATAGGAAGGAGGATAGATTGTGCAAGCGCAGTCTTAGTGGTAACAGGTAAAAAGTTTCGGAGTCTTCTTAAGGAACCTGCAGACCTGAACACCTTACAGCTCACATGTTCTACCTGTGCCGACCACGAGAGTGAACTGTCCAAATAAATTCCGAGGTTTTTTACTTTTTCTTTGTAGGGGATTGTGGTGCCATTAAAAATAACCTTAGGCAATGTTATCAAGTCAAGTTTGGTCAGCTGCCGAGAGCTACCAATCAAAATCGCCTGAGTTTTCTTAGGATTAACGAGAATACCGTATCTTTGGGCCCATTTTGCGATCTTTGATAACTCCTCGTTAATTGTTGATATAGCCTTGGATAGACCCACTGGTGCTTCTTGGGTGTATATTTGCAAATCGTCTGCGTAAAGGTGGTAGGAAGAAAGTAATTTGTTGGAGATGGAATTTATAAATAAAGAAAACAATAAAGGAGATAGAACGCCGCCCTGTGGCACACCGACAGTGATGTTGGACCAAGGAGAATACGTGTTATCCAATCGGATTCGCTGTCGGCGACCAAACAGGTAACTACGAAACCAATCAATCACTCCAGGAGATATGTTGAGGGTGCCCAGTATGGAAAGCAACAGATCGTAGTCAACAGTGTTGAAAGCATTGCTAAAATCTAAGAGGCATAGAACTGTTAACTTTCCGTTTTCCATGCCCGACCTTATATCATCCGTAATATTGACAAGGGTAGTTGTGGTACTATGACCAGGACGGAAACCGGATTGAAGTGGGTTGAGTAGGTTATTGGAATTAAGGAATGTATTTAATTGGTCATGGACCAGACGTTCGAGCACTTTCGATAGGAATGGAAGAATGGATATGGGGCGATATTCGGAAAAGGATATAGGTTTCAGGACCTTCGGTAGAGGTATTACTAGGGCATCTTTCCACGTTGATGGGAAGACACCACTAGAAACGGAGTGGTTGAGGATATGGGATATAACGGGTAGGACTTCGTCAATAATGGGAAGGATCATATTACGGCTGATGTTATCAGTCCCAATGGCGTTGGAAGCAATAGAGTGGATACTATTCTCAACATCACTAGTAGTGAACTGACGGAAGAAAAATGGAGGGTAATCAGGAGTCGGTAGTGTAGAAAGATATTGTAACGTATTGGCTTTGGTTGTCTTATCGAAGTTAGACGACGAACAAAAATGAGTATTAAGAGCTTCAATATCTAAAGCTGAAGAGTTTATTGTTTGACGCTGTTTACCAACCCCTAAAGATTTGAGAAACTTCCAAACCTTTGCAGGGTCACCGTTCTGTACGGATTTATGAATATGCTGGCGTTGTGCATTCCTACATACCTTGTTACAGTGATTTCGAATTGCGATATATTTGTTGCGATTTGCATCAGTCGGCTTCATTTTTAATTTTGTTTTCGCTGCTGCCTTTTTCCTTATTAGTTTTTTTATATCCTCAGTGAGCCAAGGAGATGGCAAGTGGCGCACTTTAATTGCTTTTATGGGAGCGTGTTTGTCAAATAAGTTGTTGAGAGATTCCGTAAAAAGCATTACCTTTTCGTCAATAGTTTCAGAACAATAAATATGGCCCCAGTCTAAAGCCTTTGCGTCAGTCTTCAGACTGTCGTGATCCATGTCACCAAAACTGCGCTGCACAAGAACTCTAGACTTAACTTTAGGTGGACGTATTTTGTATGAAAGAAAAATGAGGTCATGAGACGAGAAATTGTCTGCTGGACATTGGCCGTGCAGAGCAGCTCGATGGGAAGAAGAAACAAAAATTAAATCAAGTAATGAAGGAGTAAGGTTAGGAAGATGATGTGTGGCATTTAGAGGAAGAATGTTGAGGTTGGTTGAGCTAGAGATTGAGAGAAGAGAGGAAGCACGGGAATCTTTTTTTAAAAGGCAGGTGTTAAAGTCGCCCATGATAATAGTCTGACTGTAAGACGGAGTGAGATTTAGCAGAAGCTGTTCGAAGGATGAAAAGAAGTTTATGTGTAGAGAAGGACAGTAGTAGACACCGAGCAAAAGTTTATTATGTCGAAGCTCCACTTCCAGAAATAGGTGTTCGCCGGCGTTAGGTGGCGGTGGTTGTGGAGAGACATCAATAATACTATGTGGAATGTGCGAGCGAATATATATAGCAACTCCACCACCACGACCCACAGCACGATCATTTCTGAGAAGCACGAAACCCGGCAAAGTATATGAAACTGAAGGTAGACATGGTTTCAGCCATGACTCTGAAACCAAGATAGCGTGGATATTCTTACAGTCAAAACTTACCAGCATATCAGTGAAATGGGCAGGAATACTCTGTGCATTTATATGAACAACATTAAAGTTACCTGGAACATCGGCAAATTGTGATTCGAGTGTTTCGTTTAGTGAAGGTATACTTACGAAGGTGTCAGTATCACTATTTACTGAGCAAAAATCGTCATTACTATCGCTAGCACTATTCAACGTACAAAAATCGTCGTCACTGTTTGTGTGCATAAATAAATAGATATGAAGTATATATAAATATGACTATAAATAAGATTAATATGTATAAATTACACAAAATTGGTTTTATCTACCTTCAAAGACATGTTCACCCGCCAGCTGAATGTTAAATTAAAAGAATTTAAGAAAGAAAAAAATAAAATAAACATCGTTACAAAAAACTGGAAGAAAAACAAATTTCAAACTAGGTATACAATCTATGTCAATCGTGAAAACAAGGGGCAATACACAGCACAAGAGTACAATTAGGCATTCTTAGGTTTTCGAACGCACTCCGGTGAAACGTCAGTGGCACAGGGCACAGAGTGACAGGTAACTGTCAAAAGTGTCCTCTGTCATCAGTGCAACAATAATAGACATATTATTTTTAAGTTATTAAAGTAGCGAAAGTTATGCCCTTAAAATGATATAATACATGAATTTTAGACGCAAAAGACGAGAGAAAGAAAGAAAGTATAGTAAGTCTAGAAGCTATCATTCTGTTAAAATACTTAGTAAGTATGCCGAGAACATATTACTTCTTGTGCGTTACGTTCCTACGGGATTTAGTGGCACGGACAGGGTTTTTTGAACTCTGTTCGAGGCTCTGTGATGTCAGTTCAAAGCATTGTAAGAACTTCGTTAATGCCTCTAACGAGTCCACTCGCTGACGAGTACCGTCAGTGCCAGCAACATAAACCCGTCCACCTCGGGTCCAACATCCATTGACTCCAAGTCTCTCTCGTGCTGTCATGAAAATAGCTTGACGGGGCCTGGTCAGAAACTCACTTGCAGTTATTCCCGAGCCCTTTAATTTTGTTTTGGCAAACCATATCTTATCACGAATGGAGACCTGTTTAAATTTGATTAGAATGGGACGGTGCTTATTCAGAGCTTTTGGTCGACCCATGCGATGACAACGCTTTATTTCATGTACCGTAAAACCATCAACATTGAGTTTATTATTTACCAATTCCATTACCACATGTGCCAGGTCTTCACTCTTTTCTTCGGGAATGCCATGCAGTAACAAAATTTTTCGCCTACTTTTCATTTCCAGCTGGTCCACATTTTGAGCTAGCAGCTCCACTTGGCGCTGCAGACACTCCATAGATTCTTTGATGAAACTTCGGAATAGAGTGAACTCAGCAGATAGGCTGGCTGCATTGGGTGGTACACTATGTTGCAGTTCACTTTCAAACTTCACCATTCTATCATTAAACAATTTGCTTAAGTTGTCAATAGAACATTGCAGTTGTAATTCCATTATGTTTAAGTATATTGTTGCAACTTCAAAGATTACAATTTATCTGACTTGCAGTATTATAACACTGGAGATAACAATCACTGGCAGGCAGAACACTTACAAGTATTAATTTATAACATTAGATGTAGTAAAAAATAACTAAATACAATTATTTAATAATTATAAAGTAAAGAGCACAATTTTTTCTTGCACACTTCACAACTACCCGCAGAGAAAAAAAAAGCATGTCGCTGAAGACATGGTTTCCCGAGCTTCTACGGATCCGACCTTTATGAAACGTATAATAACTGGCGACGAGACATGGGTTTATGAGTATGACATGCAAACAAGCCAACAGTCTTCAGAATGGCGTCTCGAAAACGAGCCGAAACCCAAAAAACCGCGGCAAAGTCGCACCAAAATCAAGGTGATGCTGACAGTTTTTTTTGACTACCGTGGTGTGGTTCACTCCGAATTCCTCCCAGAGGGAGAAACAGTGAATAAAGAATATTATTTAGGCGTTATGAAGCGTTTGCGTGAGAGTATCCGCCGAAAACGTCCAGATTTGTGGCGACACAACTCTTGGATGCTGCACCATGATAATGCACCATCACACACAGCCATTATAGTGAAAGAGTTTTTAGCGAAAAATTCAACAAACGTTCTCAACCAAGCACCCTATTCACCTGATATGGCTCCGTCTGACTTTTTTTTATTTCCCAAGTTAAAATTACCACTTCGAGGAAAACGTTTTGAGTCAATAGAAGCCATAAAAGAAAATTCGCTGAATGAGCTAAAGGCCATACCGCAAATAGCCTATGAAAAATGTATAGAAGACTAGGTGAAGCGGTGGCGATGTTGTATTGCAAGCGACGGGGCCTACTTTGAAGGCGATAAAATAAATTTAGATGAATAATTTGTATTTTTTGTTTTATTGACAAATTCCCGATACTTAGTACACAGAAGGTAATTAAGTGTTTTTATTCGAATGGTCCTCATGCCAGTACTTATGTTTCACGTGCCGGCTTCTGTAACAGCAATATTAATGATCATTAAATATAATTGCGAACACAGATACGTAATTAAATTATAAAAAAAATTAGGGTGTAATTATTTATTTTTTTACACGGGTACTCTACTCTTATTACAAATTATAATGAGGTCAGCTGTCGAGTCCATTATTTATACAGAGCGACTGCCTGATCTTCGCAAATCCAAGGGATATTATGGATTTACATGAGTAATATTCATGGTGGGTTCATGGTCATCACAGATGATATTTGAGCTCCAGGATCAGTAGGCATTTATGATATTTTTCTCTGCAATTGGAATTTTTTGTCGTTAGGCTCCCTTAAACAAATAGTTTGAGGTATGTAAGTGTCATGTGCTCACACCTTTTTTCGGAAACTGTAGGCAGCGGCTAGTGAGCCTCGACATGCCGAATTTTTACGTAGGAAATGGAATAGATGGCGAAACCTATTGCCATGAGCAACCGGGCACTGTGATGTCAGTCATCTTTATTTATCACAAATCAATTCCGTATATAAGTCTCATAAGTGTAAGGCCAGATTCGACCTCACAACTTCTTGATACAGAACCGTCAACCTCAGGTAGGTCAACTGGGGTTCTCGACCTCCAAACCGTCGGGCCTGCGTAAGTGTCCTATTCACATTTCTTTCCGGCTTGGCGTAGTATTGTATTCCTGTATTTATTAAATGTACCTACACCCTACCCTATCTATAGATAAAATCCACGTGTAAATAAATTCTAAACATGAAAAATCATTAAAGGGTGTTGCTTAAAGTCAGTTTTTAACAGTGGTAGAGCCACGCAATTCTCTGCCTCAATGGGCCGGCTCGACCGGACGAGCTCTCAGAATATCGAATTCCTTATCCCATTGCAAGGGCTAGCAACTGTAACACAGTACAAGTGTCCGTGGGCGGCGTTTGTTGCTCAACATCCGATGTCACGCCTGCTCGTTTGACCCTCTATACTATAAAAAAGTCAATTGATACACTTACCGCGGTCGCATTTTTTATTGTTCTCCTTCAGCAATACAGGTCCAAGATGGTTGACCAGTAGATAGCCAATAGGTGTGGTGATTAGTATGGCCTGGACTATAATCCCTATTAAATGTTCGGCATATTGTATTTCCTTGTGATCGTGACTGCCGCGAGATATCAACGTGTTCAATGCGATTGGACATAATACGGCCTGTAATTAAAAATAAAGCTATTTTTATACGAATTTACAATTTATTAATAAAGATATCGATAAATTATACACTCGAGAGCAATGAATCCGGGTCACTTAAAGAATCCTAAAAATCTCGGAAACTAAAAATGCTAGGTTAATGCAATAAATTGTATTTAATAGACAATGTAATACTCCTTAAATGAAGGTATTAAAACTTCTTAGTTATTGTAAAGTTATATCATAAAAAAATCAAATTTGAAAAAGGGCCACTTTCGAAGATGGAACTACGAAATTACAGCATTTGGTTTTGCTTTTGTTTGTAATCTGTCATTTATGTGGGTACATAAACCATATTGATAGTGCTCTATATTCATTATTCAAGCTGAAATTATGTCGCTTACGCCTGAAGAATGCACCAGAATACTTACAATGCTGGAAACCGGCCGGAGTCAGCGCGATACAGCCAGGACTGTTGGTGTGTCGCTGTCAACAGTACAAAGAGTTCTCCGACGTTACGAAGAAACTGGTTCTAACCTACGCAGACCAGGAACGGGCAGAACCAGGTATACCACAGCACGAGAAGACCGATACTTGGTGAACACCATGCTTCGAAATCGCTTTCTCACAGGAACTGAACTCACCAATCAGTTTCGACGCCTCGGAGGAAGTAACCCAAGTGCATGGACAGTAAGACGTCGGCTTGCTGAATCTAACTTAAAACCCCTTAAACCTGCAAACGGCCCTAAACTGGAGCGTGGGCATCGTATTTCAAGACTAAGATATGCCCAGAGCCACGTAAATTGGAGTATTGAAGATTGGTCAAAAGTTATGTTCTCCGACGAATCAAAATTTATGCTCTACAAGCACGATGGAAGACACAGAGTGTATCGAAGACCAGGGGAAAGATTCAAGCAAGCATGCATCGAGGAAAAAGTAGCCTACGGTGGTGGGTCTGTACTTGTGTGGGCCGGAATTTCTTCTGAAAGTCGCACAGAGCTGGTGATCATAGAAAACGGCTCTTTAACTAGCGTAAGATATGTGGAAGAAATCCTCAATGATCACGTTGGTCCATTTATGGTCAATTTAGGTGAGGATGCTATATTTATGCATGACAATGCCCGACCTCATACAGGTAGGATTGTGAATGACTACCTTCAAGAGATGAACATTACTCGTATGGAGTGGCCAGCGCGCAGCCCGGATATCAACCCGATCGAGCATGCTTGGGACGAGCTAGGCAGATGCGTAAAACAACGAAACCCTCCCCCAATCACGCTTCGTGAGCTCAAAATTGCTCTCACAGAGGAATGGGAGAATATTCCCCAAAATCGTATAAGGAACTTGGTGTACAGCATGCCAAACCGCATAAACGCAGTAATGGAAGCACGAGGAGGCAATACGAAGTATTAAAATTCAAGAAAATCGTAATAAAGTTCAAAAATTTCATGTTTCCTATTTTTGTTTTAAGGAGAGATCAGCAGATTTTTTCTTTATGTAATTTTGTGTTAATAAAATGTATGGTGACTCATATTTTTTTTACTTTCATTTAAGGAGTATTACATTGTCTATTAAATACAATTTATTGCATTAACCTATCATTTTTAGTTTCCGAGATTTTTAACATTCTTTAAGTGACCCGGATTCATTGCTCTCGAGAGTAATTCAAACTTTTATTATATTTTTAAAAATTTAATTAAGTTTAATTGCGTTTAAGGGTGCTCGCTTTTTTTTACTATTAATATTTAATAAATTAACATTTGCTTTCGACTTTAATACATTTTTAAAACTCTGACAATAAATGAACAACTGTAACTTTTGATCACTTTGAGTAAGAAATGTAATTTGCCTAAAAATGTACTAAACCCATATTTTGTTATTTGTTTCTTTCGCGAACGAAAATATTCTAATGAATCCGTCAAGTTGAAATAGAGGAAATAGTCAAGCTAGAAAACTCAATAATTGTAGGTACTTAGTTAATGAGAATTCGTGTCCTTTTATCTATTTAGTGCGAAAACTAAATAACTACCATAGAATTACTCGTAGCTAATTATGGTATGTTTGCAATATCTCGCTGTGGCAGAATTGGATGGCTTAGTTTTTAATTATTAAATTTTGTTTTAATTAGTTTGCATAAAATCGGCAACTAACACCCATAATAAAAATAGATACAATTGCCGACACTAAAATTGTCATCCGTTTGATGATAATCTGACAAAAACAGTATTTTTTTTATCTCAATTCGATTCTCGGAGATGTTTATTTAGGAGTTTAGGAGACAGTGGTAGAGCCAAGCAGTTCGCTGCATGAATGCCGGCTCGACCGGTGAAATACCACGACCTCTTAGAAGATCCGCCTGCTCGTTTGCCCCCCTAACCCATAAAAGAACTAACTTTAAATTAACTGTTATATTAATGTATTGATTTTACTGTAATGTAATTGACTGCCATCAACCAGAGGAGATGATAACTGTAGAAGGTACTCGACCAAGTCATTTGTATGATGAATAATGATTTAGAGAGAAGATACACAGCGATTTCTAGTTCTTCGAGCAAAATAACTCAATTCCTTTAAAATGGATAAATGACAACAGATATAAATACAGAATTACATGTATATTTTTTGATACATGCATTTGATATAATGCATAGTAATACACCTGGTAGACATTCAAACTTGTTCGGGAATCGAACCCGCCGACCTCAGCCACTGGTTTCATCAACGTAACTCGATTCCCGTCAAATGAATGCAGTTTGTAAGTAGTTCTGTTACTGCTGTCTAACTTAAACCAGGATATCAACTCTTCAAATAATTGAGTACTTTTAGGTGCTATTTTTGTGCCAGTAGTTCAATATTTGAGGTCTTGACTAACAAATTGTCGTGATCGATCACTGTTTTATTATGCTGCTAACATGCTCAATCATTTTTTAAATCTGTTCATCCTTCAGAATCGTTCAAACTTGATTGATCTCGATAGAAAATCAGTGTATATAACATCAGAACTTGTAATCAGATCTGTGTGTGTATTTTTATTACCTAATTATTTTTTATAACTTCACATTGCTTAACAACAAAGGAGGCTTGAAAACCGCTCCCTACACCGTAGGGAACGGTGTAGGAAGCGGTTCTCAAGCCTCCTTTCACTGATTGTTTATTCCTTTTTTCTGTTTTTTTTTTTGATAAATATCAATATATTTCTCACAGAGTAATATAAGTGATCCCGGGCGCGATCAATCGCACGACTTCTCTATTCGGAAGCAGAGTACTCTATCTCCTCCTGACTATTTCCTATTAATAATTTGGTCATAATTAGAATAGTGGAAGATTAATAATCAGTTCTGGAATTGTAATTTCATTTCTACTATTAGCCTTAAAAGGCTTCTCACCTCAACAATTGATTTTGGTATCCAAGCGCAACACACGAACAGTCTCTCCCTGATCGACATGTTGACGCTGACAACAAATGCGACAGTCAGTCTTACGGCCAGACATATACTCAGTATCCCAAAACCTACCAGCATCACTTTGGACAGAGACGGCTTTATCTGAAACGAGAATTGTAACGAATTTTTAATTTAGTGTCATTTTATTAAGAATTCAAGCGTGCGTCAATATTTTGCAATAATGAAAGCATAGATTCTTTAAGAAAATATATGATAGAGACAATTTCAAACTTATTAAAATCATGGCAGAGTCACGCACTTCGCTGCATGACTGGGCCGAATCGATCCATGAAATACCTCTCAGAAAATCAACATAAAGTAGCCGATGCCACGTTTCGTTTGATGAGATGCAGGTCTTAAAGTGAACGCAAATGTAACACTGTCCGTATTGCAGGTGTCCATGGGATGCGATTTCTCTCTTTCCCATGAAATAAACATCTTTGATCCAGTGACTCATTAAGGTAATCAAGAAATACAGGTAAGTGTGAAAATAACAATTGAAGTACTCACTACAAAGAAGGTGCCGGTATAAGCAAATAAAATAGGCTCTAAAGTAGACCACATCACTCGATAAGCGGTGGACGCTGGGTTCTTGTTCAACTTCCATCCATCTCTCTCCCAACATTTTGCAGCTGTGGCATTGCATGCTAATACGGCTACACCACCTGAAATTATAGTTTAATATATTATAAGTGGCGTGTGGTCTAAATTTTGTAATCATTTTCAGCTATACAGAATAAAATATAGCATACGTTTTGCCTTGCTCTGATAATAGTGTAGTAGTGTCTTGGGTAGTAAAAAAGCAAAAAATAATGTTTGTATTATAAGCATTATTTTTCGCTTTTTTACTTCACGAGTGGAAATATAGCTGTATACTTCTACGTGAAACTTGGAACAGAGATAGATTATTGACAGAGATATACTGCTATGTTTAAGTTATTATTAGTTTTTGTAGTGGAAGAATGTGACAAAGGCAGTCACTGCTCGTCACATTTTTCGTCACACAGCTCTACTAAAATTATTATAAGTAGGTATAAATTTCTCGATTGGTAATATTCATGCTCTTAGTAGTTATTTATTAGATGTTGAAAAACTACCAAAAAACCATAAAAAATCACGAAAATATTAGCCGTGTAGCGAGGATGGGAACTTTTTGAATAGAGAACGGCCAGTTAGCTTACAATAAGTAACTGTAGCCACAACTCTACTTAGACTGTATTTCACATATAATTCAATATGTAAAGATTATTATAATGCCAACAAACTAGGTATTTAGTATTAGTTTACGGACGTACGATGTATGTATGTACGATGATGTACATCAGTGTGTACAAGCCATTATATCAATCAAATCTCATTATTAACAAAATTATTCGATAATTTAATCGTTTACACATCTAATATGAGTGATTTACGTATATTCTCACAAGACATCGAGTTACACTCAGGTGACTTTTTCTATTGCAAACCTTTTTTGAGTATTATTTGTTCAATGAAATATCAATGTTTGCTTTGGGATTATGTGAACCACGTGATGAGCTCAAGCACACGTAAGTAGATATTTTGTGTACACAGTTTTTATACGTGCTACTGTTCCGTGGTCTGATAACATCGATACAATAACTGATCACGTGATCACTAAAAAAAGGAAACCACCGAGTGCGTCACAACAGTCTAAATAATGGTAGAGCCATGCAGCTCGCTGCATGAATGGGCTAGTTCGATAGGTGACCACGACCTCTCAGAATATCTTAGAATAAATGGCCCATGTAGCTTTTCGCTCCTGAGTACCCTTCTCAACCCACTTCTGACCCTTTCCATATCACAATGTAAGGACCGGAGCACTATCTATGTTCAGGTTTCCATGGGCGGAGTTTATTACTTGTCATCGGCTGACACGCTTGCTCGTTTGCCGAAACAGCGATATAATAAGTTTTGTTTATAGAACTTAGATGTAAAAAAGTGAACATTTAAAATGTTCAGGGTCAGTGAGTCTTTAAAATGAATGTAACAGACACTAGCAAGAATGTAAAAATATTTTATAATCATAGTTTTTCTTAACGAGATCCATGAAATATATATAATTAGCCCTAATAGTTAACAGTTAAGTGGTAGAGCCAAGTAGTTCGCTGCATGAATGGGCCGGCTCGACCGGAGAAATACCACGACCTCTCAAAAGACCGACGTAAAGTGGCTCATGCCGCGTTTCGTTCGGTGAGAGAGGTATCCGGAGACCTACCTCCCTTCCCCATCCTTTCCTATCCCCTATCCCTTAAAGTTCGGCAACGCAACGGTAACACTATATATGTTGCTGGTGTCCATGGGCGGCGTTGGTTGCTTACCATCAAGTGACACGCCTGCTCGTTTGCCCTCCTATCTCATAAAAAAAAGAATTTTTGACGCCTAAATTATAGAATAATTGAATAAGAAATAACGAAATACAGTAGATAGTTACCGGTACCGCCCCAACCGTATTTGGCAGACAAAAAGAACGTAAATAGTCCTCCTATCAGCACGAAAAGGAGACGCAACTCGGCGACAAACAAATCTTTGGAATGTGGTATGAATCTAGCCAGCGCACCCCAACTTACACCGACAACAATACCCAACAACAACGCCAGTGCTGCCTGAAACAGTCAAAAAACCAGTCACGAAGAACCGGTTCAAAATATGAAATTAATTTCGAGGGTTATATTGTAAAATTTATAATTAAAAAGAAACTATAATCTTCACGCTCTTACAACGTCAATGGTACAGGCAGTAACAATTATCATACGAATGAACCATTTGGTTCCTTGGTAGAAAAAATAATATTGTAATTTTAGAGTTCATGAAGAAACCGATATGCTTAACGGAATTGCCGAAATCTGTTGCCATATTTGATTTTAGAATAAATATTTTTTCTCAATATATATGTAAAAAGAATATGTAGGTATATTGAGTTACAAAAGCCCCCGGGCAGGGATCTGAAGTGCCTTTAAAACATTACTTTACATATTAATAAACATAACTTCACGCCTTTGTTACCCGAAGTTGTAGGCAGCGGCTGTTATGCCTCGTCTCGCCGTTATGTTTACGTTTATGTTATTATGTTTACCTATTGCCATACTAGGCACAAAGTTTTTAGTCATCGATATTCATAACACATAACTTCCGAAAACAATTTCGAAAAGTCATTGGTGCCAGTGTCAGGTTTCGATATATTAATCTTACCTTTATATAACGATAAGGTTCATCCCCATCATATGTCATGAAGCTATGTATAACTCCGAACACGCCAACACTGAGAGCAGTGTCTGTACCACCAGCGGTGCAGATAAGTTGAGGCCAATTCTGTGACAAAATCTTGCCACTACTGATCTTAATCACCGATGGCATTATAATAGCGAAAGACACTGATGCATACGCAGATCCTAATAGGAAACCTGAAATCATTAAATTATTAATACGTATAAATTAATAATACAGTAAATTATTAATTGTCGGTGTAAAAGTAAGAAAGGGCATGCTCCGATGGTTCGGACACGTAGGAAGAATGGATGATGCAAGATTGACCAAGCAGATATACCTTTCTTTTTTTTTTTTTTTTTTTTTTTAACGCGAGGAAATGCTTTATGCACACCCCCCGCCTGGGTGCGGCAGGGGGTAGTGTGGGACTCCCAAAACAGTAAACTGAAATCCCCTAGGGTTACCCACTAAAACCTCGCGGCGGCCTTCCTCCGGCGTTGGGGTGGTCCAGGATTCGGATAAACCCCTCTGGTCCACCCCGCCGTCGCACCCCCTCTGTCACGAGGGGGAGCTCATCCTCGGGGAGCCTCGGCGAGGCTCCCCCGGGCGGGGCGGCTCCGACCGCGCGCTGTAAAGAGGCGCGCGGCCGGCGGCGCCCCCGACGACCCTCCCCGGCCGCACCGGGGGGTCATCCTTCCCGGGCCGCGACCCGGGCGCACCCGCGGGGTGTGCGCCCTCGCGGCCCGCCGGCGGCGGCGATCACTGAGCTCGCCGCCGCCGCCTTCGAGCGGGATCGGCTCTCTCCCGACCCCGCTCGGCGGCCTCCTTCTGGAGCATGACAGCTTCGCAGAAGGAGACCACAGCCCTCCACTCCTCCTCGCCCGCCAGCATTGCCGCGACCAACGCCGGCGGGGACAAGTCTCGCCCGATCCCGTCGACCAGGAAAGCAGATATACCTACAATGCAAAATGGTTGGATGTAGAAGTCGAGGACGGCCAAGACACACATTCCTTAACCAAATAGACCGTGTTCTGGAGAAGGGTGATGTCAGGAGCCTCAAAAATCGTCGCACGTGCATGTAAAGAGTTATGAAAGTCAAACAAGCGAGTGAGGCCCGTAGGAATCGTGCCTTATGGCGCCTGTTCTCTCTGTCTACCCCACAAGGGATTTGGCGTGAAGTTATGTATGTATGTATTAAAACGCGAAGCAAAATGTTGTACAACAAAAGAATTTGGTAAATTGCGAGGACCAATGAACACGCGTAACACTTCAAGTCATTCTGTTCTTAGTATTTCGTTTAATTTTATTTTTCAAATTAAATACAGCTATGTTCACCAGCATTTAAAAGTAAAGCAATACTAAAAGTAGCATTTATAAAAACCTTTTTTGTTATTGAACTAAACCTTGGCATGCACAAATGCGATAAATTATTACATAGAAAAAAGCGTGACAGAGTAACACACTTCAATGAATCAAAGTAGTAAAAGTTAACGTTTTATTTTTATTCATTTAAAACGTGTTTTAAATATTAGGATACCTATAAAAGCGTATAAAATAGTCAATAAATCTATATAGGATTTCTGGATTAGTCTATGTGGAATTGTCAATGCATATTTTGAATATTTAATATATATTTACTTTTGAACTCAATAATTGTTTTTCAAATTTTAAATTATATATACAGCGGGCCAATTTGCTTTAATACGATTTAACTGTATATGGCTCTCTGCATACACACACATACATACATAACTTCACGCCAAATCCCTTGCCGGGGAGCGTCATAAGGCACAATTTTTAGAAACCTCACTTGGTTTGTTGACTTAGATAACTCTGTTCATGCACGCGCGTCGTATTTAGAGACTGTTAACATCACCTTCCTCCAGAACACGATCTATTTCTCTAGTATCCAATCATATAATTTCTATTACTCTATACAATCTACTAATGAAAATTAAAAAAAGAAAGGCAGGTGCTTAAATTATATTCAAAGTTTATAAATAAAAATTTTACCCACTAGTCATAGTTGGACTTAAAGGAGATATACGCCAAGGAGGTGTAAGGAGATGTAAGACCTCTATGCATCTCAAAAGCATTCTTGCACCAAGATGCATTCAAATATTTTGCAATATCCGTTTTACTCTGGGGGCATCTATTGAATAGTCATTGTACTCCGAACACATTGTGCCCTATTGTGTTGTGTCTGGAGCGGGCGACAAATTATTTTGTTTCATGGTATGTAGTGGAATTTCATTCAAATTCAGCATTTTATTTTTCGAGTTATTACTGATTTATTGTGTTGAATTATATTTATATTAAAACTATAGTAAATAATCTACATTAAAAAAGTTCACGTCAAATCCCTTGTGTGGCAGACTGTGTGACGAAACCAACGTAACGCACTATTCTTGCACACATCACTCACATCTTGGACTTTCTCAAGTCTTGTCATACACACTAGGCGATTTTAAGACTAGTGACACCTTCAATTTGGAATTTTAAGGAAATTTGTTTCGTTTCCACGGTAACCACGACACACTTTCTTTAAAGACTCCTGCATCCTTCCGATTTCGCATTGTGTAATATATATGCTTAGTCAATCTGGCATCTTCTATTTTTTTTTCACGTCTGAACCATCGGAACATGCCCTTACTTACTGGCATCTATTATAACATGACACGACAAGACATGACAAGATACGAGGTGACACGACACGACACGACATGACATGACATTTGCGTCCCAAATGGAATAGGTGGCGAACCTGTTGTCATACCGGACACAAATTTTCAGTCATTTCAGATATTTATCACACACAACTTTCGAATTTCGAAAAGTCATTGGCGTCAGCCAGGTTTCGAACCCGTGGCTCCTTGATTCAAGAGCCGGGTGTTCGATCACTGGACCACCGAGACAGGCATGTAAAAGACGGTAATTATACCTAGTACCTACATAACATCACGCTTGCGGGGAGAATAAAGGTTCATATGGCACAATTCTGACATACTTCGCTCCCTTTTTTGACTTTTCTAATTTAATCATACACTATAGTCGGTTTTATACAACTACCTCTGGTCTATTGACTTTCGAGTCACATTAGTATAAAAATAGAATAAATATATTGCAAGACGTCTACGCTATTATTAAAGACAATTAATGGATGTCGCGCTAAATGATAGCGTTTTGCCATTGTTGCTGATATATTTATCTACCTATGTTATTTATTAAAATATATTGTTTTAGATATTTCGACCGAGAAAATTTATTTAAATACGTCATATGCAAATATAAGTTATAATAAATTGACATCGTTATCTGTTCATTAACTTGTATTGAATATACAAGCCTAAGAAACGAATTCCTTTTCTTCAAAGATACTTTTTTACAGCTAGTAACAATTTAATTACAATAACGGTAACAATTTTCAACTGGTTCTATTTGTGTTCTATTATATTTAATAAAATAGAATCAAAGAGATAAGTTGAAACGAATTATACTACTTACCCCATAACCAAGGAAAATCAAGAAAGACATGCGTGCAGACTGCAAGTGTCGTCACCTCCAGGACCCAAGGCAATATGCCAAGAGAAGATACAAGCTGCCAGTTCTTCTTCATATAGGCAAGATCCCATCCCAATGAACCCTTGCCCAGAATTATCACAGGGTATATTTTTCTAAAAACAATTGCCAATGCAAAATAAGCTCATAATAGAACTGTTTTTTTATTTTTGATAATTTATTATGATGATATTAACGGTATGTTATATTTGCTACCTCAGTCATGAAATTTCCAATAAAATATTTTATTATATAATAATTCTATAAAAATCAATTTTGTTCATCGTAAATACTAAAAGGTCAGGACATGTATTTACTTACTCACTAAATAGTATATTGTGTGGCTAGGGGTGAAACAAGATGACTTCTGACGAGGGCGAGAGTCAGTCATCGCCCTGATCTGAAATCGTCTTTGTTTCATCCCGTGCCACACACTGTATTTTTCATATCACATGTGATGAAACAACGCGTTTTGATTTCTGTAGCCAGTCGAAGGAAGACTATTTTAGACAAATAGCGCAGTAATATTTTATACTATTTTAATCATAGAATAATTCAGAAATCAGATAATAAATAAACAAATGCGATTCTGACAGACTTGAAATAAAGACATGAATAATAAATAAATGAATGTGCCGGGCATGGCATGGGTCATGTCAAGAGCGTGCACGTCGCGATCCCTGCCGTCCCAGTGGGACGCAATCTTGACCAAAGCAAACTCAGCCGGACGGGCTGCTAGGGCGTGCCCCGGAAGCGACGGGCACCGATTAGCCCCCGTCGGTGCGGCTGCATGCGCATGCGGCGAAGGGGGCCGCCACCCTTCACGCAGCGCCAATCCTGGCGGGACGAGGAGAAGGGAGTGCCGTATAGGCACGTGGAATGTTAGAGGTAGCATGGCAAGAAAGATGAATGAGATGATGGATGTATTAAATGAGAGATGCCTGGATGCCTTATGTTTGACGGAGACAAAGCGGAGGGGGAGGGAGACCGAGGACCTCCCCGGTGGCATGGTAGCCCTATGGTCCGGAGTGGACCCGGACGTCCGTGCCAGTGGGGGTGTTGGAGTCGTTCTCTCCTCCCGCTTTGCTTCCGGAGTGAAAGATTATGAGTTGGTAGGCCCAAGACATCTTTGGGTTCGAATAAAACTGGGGATCACGCGAGTTTTCCTGGTCGCAGCTTATGCTCCCGTTAGCTCCGCGGATCCCCGCGAACTTGAGGAGTTTTGGGAAACTGTTAGGGATATTCTGGATCTAGCTGAGGAAAATGAAAGGATAATTCTGTGTGGTGATCTTAATGGGTGGGTCGGAACCAAGCGAGACGGCCTGGAGGCTGTCCTTGGACCGAATGGTGACCAGAGAGTGAATGATGCTGGTAAGCCGATATTGGACGTATGTCTGGAACGGAACCTCCTTGTGTCTAACACATTATTCCGTCATAAAGATATTCACACGTATACGTGGAGACGGAATGAGCAAAAGAGTATGATAGATTTGATTTTGATAGATAGTCGTCTCCGAAATACTCTAAGGGATACAAGAGCCTACAGAGGCCCCACTCTTGATACGGACCACTACCTGGTGGTAAGCCGATTCGTGGGCCTTTTCAAGAAGTGGAGACACTGGCGAGTGCGTACCCATTTCGGAGAGCTTGAAAGGATAAAATGTGAGAAATTAGAAGATGAAAGTGTACGGAGTATGTATGTAGGCCTAGTCAGTAAAAGACTCAATGAGACGAGTCTTTCTGACCTAGGTGTTGAAGAATGCTGGGAAAGAATTAAAGAAAGTATAGTGAATAGTGCAAAAGAAGTATGTGGTAGTGCAAAGAGGCATAAGATTCTGAGAGGTGACGCCTGGTGGGACGCGGATGTGAAATCCAGCGTCGAAAGAAAGAAAAAAGCATGGTTGGATTATGTCTCAAGTTTGAACCAGAATGATAGTATGACAGAGAAAAAGTATGAGAGCTACCGCCGCTGCAGGAATGTTACCAAAGCCTTAGTGAAAGAGAAGCGTGAAAGACTTGTTGCGAATGAGGAAGTGAGGTTGACGGAGAACTTCGAGGCGAATAACAAACTCTTCTGGAGGGAAGTTAGAAAGTCTCGGGGTTCTTCGTCAACATCCAGAATGGACAAAATTATGTCTAAGTTTGGTGACATTCTTGCAAACCCAAGCGATGTATTGGGCAGGTGGAGTGAGTATTTTGGGGAAATGTACGAGTATGTTCCGGATGTGGGCGCCGCGAGTGAGCCTACGGCTGACACCACTGCGCCAACATCTGATGAGGACATTACTATGGAAGAGATTGAATGGTCGATACGAAGTATGAAAAATGGTAAGGCAGCTGGAATTGATATGATGTCTGCTGAAATGATCAAACACGGTGGAACCTGTGTCCGGGACGCTTTCCTGACCTTGAGCAATCTGTGCTGGAGGTCGGGTAAGGTTCCCATGGACTGGAGGCGCGCTGTCATCGTGCCCTTGTATAAAGGTAAGGGATCACGTATGCAGTGCGCCAGTTACAGGGCCATCAGTTTGATCAGTTTAGCAGCAAAGGTGTATGGAAAAATTATTGAAAGGAGAATGAGGGTGATATCTGATGGAGTGTTGTGGTAGGCTCAGAGCGGTTTCAGAAGCGGACGAGGGTGCATGGATCAGATTTTTTCTCTCCGCAACATCGTGGAGAAACAACTGGCTGTTAACCGGAAGGTTTTCTGCGGTTTTGTGGATCTGGAAAAAGCGTTTGACAGAGTGTTACGAAAGGATCTGTGGGATATACTCCCGGGCTACGGGGTGAGCGGAGCACTGCTGCGCGCTGTGCAGTACACTTATGAGGGCTGCACAGCGTGTGTGTGTGTTGACGGCGGCTTGTCTCCCTGGTTTGACGTCAATATCGGCGTCAGACAGGGTTGCGTGCTGTCCGCTCGACTGTTCATCCTGTACCTGGACAGTTGTCTCCAGAGAATGAGATCGATGGATGTAGGGATGCGAATGGGTGACCTAGTTGTGAGCTGCCTGCTTTACGCAGATGACGCCGTGCTTCTAGCCGAATCGCCGTCGGACCTGCAAACACTAGTCACTACTATGAAAGATGATTGCATGATTAAAGGCTTGCAGTTGAATGCGACGAAAACGAAAGTAATGGTGTTTGAAAGGGAGGAATCCAGAACAGATGCAAGGATAATGGTTGATGATGTAGTGCTGGAACAGGTGAATGAAATTGTATATCTTGGATGCGCTTTTAGCAGAGATGGAAGGTACACCGCGGATGTAGAAAGACGAGTGGCGATAGGAAATAGCGTAAACGGAGTGTTGGGCATCTGCCCAGGAATCTTCCTGGGCGCAAAAAATATTAGCAGAAAGGCCCAGTTAGCAATCCACAATGCAGTCCTGATCCCAACACTAACTTATGGAAGCGAGAGCTGGGTATGGCAGAGTGTGCATGAAAGTAGAATAAACGCGGTAGAAATGAGGGCTCTACGCAAAATCTGCGGAGTGACTCTCGCTGACCGCGTAGAAAACAAGGTTGTAAGGAAGGAAGTTGGTTTGAAAGACAGTGTCGGTGTAAAAGTAAGAAAGGGCATGCTCCGATGGTTCGGACATGTAGAAAGAATGGTTGACGCAAGACTGACTAAGCAGATATACAATGCAAAAGCGGACGGATGTAGGAGTCGAGGACGGCCAAGACACACATTCCAAGACCAAATAGAACGTGTTCTGGAGGAAGGTGATGTTAAGAGCCTCAAAAACCGACGCGCGTGCATGAAAAGAGCTATGAAAGTCAACGAAGCGAGTGAGGTGTGTAAGAATCGTGCCCTATGGCGCTCTGTTCTCTCTGCCTACCCCGCAAGGGTTTGGCGTGAAGTTATGTATGTATATATGTATGTGCCGGGCAGAAACAAGGCTGTTTCTTCTCGTCCTCCTCTCCTTCACAGTCGCATTGGTGTGAAATTGTCTTGTTTCGACTGGCAAAACAGAGATCAAAACTCGCTCTTTCAATGCATGTGATATGAAAAAGTATGTACTAAGAAATATGTACTTTTTCAAAAAGAAAGAATATAGCCAGCGTTACTCATGTTTGGCGTAGGAATTATAAGATATCCTATACACTTGTAAGGCATTATTGGATTGGATTTTTAACTCTATATTGAAATGTTTTCTCAGAGATCACAATCATTTGAATAGTAATTTTGAAACGGATTTAGAATTATTATTGAAAATATTTGAATAATGAAACCTTCATATTCTTTAACAATAAGGTATTACATTAGTTAAAAACGTACCTTAAAAACGAATCAATCTCGGTAAATTCTCGCATATCAAGATAGAAAACATTTCTTGCAATTATACCCGTAAGAAGGGCAGCCAGTAAGGGTGGCAGTGACGTTAATGTTTCCAGCACTTGCCCACTAGCCCATGCTATAAATGCCACTAGAGATAATTTAAACCACCGGCCTTCACAGCTCCAACCGTCTCCGAAAGCACACCATAACACGCCCCATGTTCCAAGACCTGCATAAAAACTTTTTTGTTGACAAACTTTTTAATATATCATGACCTCTAAAAATACTTTTTTGTATGCGTTTATTGAGTTTTTTTGCACTAATAAGCCACAGTATAAAGACTGATCCAGCATTAGAAAACTACATATAATAATAACACTTACCTAAAACGATCAAAACTAAATAATGTATTAGTATGGGTGTAGCCGTTCCGCATATATCTTTATTTTCACTAACAAAAAAGTCATCTTTGTTCACATTCTTTTCGTTATTAAAATTGAGCGTCACCTCGGGCGTTCTGAAATTAAGAAGACCCCGTCTGTTAATTAAAGGCGTAACAATTTCAATTGAGATAATTGGGTTGCATGCTTACTCTGATGTTATCATTATTGTACTTTGTCGACACAACGTACTAGCTAACAAACTATCGTCTTCGTTCATACTATCAAATAGTATACATAATAATACTGCACAGATTATAGAGCCAGGTGAACTAAATACTTGCACGCAGTAAAAAAGTAGATTCTCACTTACGTTTTGAACTCATCGTTATGAATGATATATACACCTTTATCAAAGGCCGATGTTGTATTATTATCTGAAATAAATAAGTTAATATAGGATCACTTATTTTAATTTAATTTTACCTCATTTTTAGGGTTCCGAATGAAAATGGAACCCTTGTGAAGAACTGTTGCTAACAAACACTTGACTTCAGTCACACTGCACCGATTTAGTTGAAATTCGTTAAAACACTTCAACCTAACGGCGGTCGTGAAATCTAAATTTGAGTTTTTTTGGAATAAGTCCTGTTGTATGGCGAATCTTATAATTTTAGAGGATATATGCTCGGAGTTGTTTAAGAGTTGCAAAATAACGACACTTTTATGGGGACGGAAATAGTTTAATTCTCTATATTAAAAGCCTTTACTGCCTCATCCACTTCTCACTTCTGTAATATTTGGAAAAGTTATGCATTTTGCTCTTACATGTTTTAATATAAATACACGCGTGTTTCAACTAACCATTCTCAATATTGGTTTATATGTAATTATTAAAGTTTTTATATATTGAACATAATTAGGAAATAGTTCTTGGCAAACCAGTTTCTTTCTCGGTACTTTCCGCGAGCGCATAATATGTATTAACACGTGTAATCTTAATTTTACAATCTGTTTATTAAATTTGATATATCTGTTATTTTAAGTGCCTCTGTTAGAAGTTATAAGTATGTTCGAGTCAAATATTTTTGGTATGATTATATTTTAATATTGTACACAACCATGAACAAGCAATTGCAGCTCGCATTTGGCGGTTTTTTTTTCAATGTTCGTTACTAACTACGTCACTCTTGTTTGCATTAGCAGTGCACATAGTTAGTTATCTGCTAATATTTGATCATGCTGATAAATTAGTCTTTAAACATTTGGAAGGTACAAATATTTTTAATGTAAAATTGTAAGTTATTTTTTTTTGCCCTTTTTTTTTGACATATATATATAGAGAATGTTATTAGATAGGTGCTCAGTTTTTATCAATGTCCTCAAGTGATTCCGTCGCTGGTTCGGGGTATTAAGGAAAGATTTCAGCATATTGACTGTCCTATATTTTCAAAAAGTGAGGTCACGTCTAATCTACCACGAATAAATTGATGATATATTCCGAAAGTGACCTTAGGAGTTTAATTAACGAACCAGCAATCATTTGTAAATTTTACTGACCTTAGAGTTCTACTAAGAAAGGTCACCAAAATTGGAAAGACATTTTGAAGTCACTGAAAAACCTGTACAGTTTTTCAGTGACTTCAAAATGTACATCGAATACGTAATACATAGAAAAACACCCAGAAGCCACACAAATATTCATGTTTGTTACAAATATTTGGGCTCGGGTGGGAATCGAACCCCTGACCTCATTGCTGCAGCCGGTAGTTTTACCAGTGCACCACGAGGCCCGTCACACCCGTCAGTATTACATTATCTACAATACTTAATTTATGATTAACTTAAAGGCGTGCTGTGGTTTGAAATACAAGAAATAAGATATTTCAAATTAGCAGTAAATTATTACTTAAAAAAAAATACAACTTTCAAATACCAACTCATGAAATTTGCAAAGAAAGAAAGAACAGATGGATATTAAACAAGTAGTTATAAGCCCGAAGATCGTTAATCGTATTTTAGATTCTGTAGACAGTAGATGTTAAGCCTCGACTCGGCATATTTTTAGGTGTCAAATAATAGCCTATTGCCATACACCGCGCACAATATCGGAGTCGGATTGAAAGATAGTGTCGGCGAGACCCCCGCTAGGAGTTGACGTGAAGTTATGTATCTATGTAACTTCCCAAAATAATTTTGAGAGTCATTGTGTGAATTGATCCCACGACATCCTAATTTAGAAGCGGGGCGCTCAACCGCTGGACCACCGAAACCATCTGTGTAATTGCTATTAGTAATTAAAAATTAATATAGAATAAAGAATTATAATAGTATTTAAATAAAGTATTTTACCAAGCAATTTCCTTCATACTTCGCAAATTCTTGATCTTGAGCTACCTAACGTGAAACGTTTTATATGTAGGTTGAGGTTATTGTCAAGAAAGTCACTTGACTGATATGAGTATTAGATTAATGATCGTTAAATTAACATATCATACGACAAAAACCTTCAGATATTTCAAGTGTCATTCTTTTTAGCACTCACGAGGTTTTTTCTCATCAGGAATGATATCAACGACAAGAAAAGACTACAAGTTAATTAAGCAATTTTATCTCAGACATTAGTTCTTTAAATAACCGGACCTAATACAGCCAAGAATTGACTCGAGTACCCACATACATAGCCAAATATTAATTCCTTCCCTTATTGTTTTCTTTTTTTAGCGATAATGGCTATTTAGTTGGACCAGTGTAATGTCTTGTCTTTAAGTCAACCTAAGGGGAAATGCCCAATATATAAGTATATTGGTCAGACATCCCATTCATAATTTTAAGACAAACCCCTCATTGGTTTCTTTAAAATTATTTCCGAATAGCATTAAATAGGCAAAAATCAACATCAAATCGGAACTGATAAAACGTTCTTAGAACCCCTTGCCCCCATTGTAAATGAAATTACACCGCAATAAGTGACTAAAATAACCGCATAAGCGTAAAAAAAAGCCATAGATTACATTCATAACTAAACACTACATAATCTAAGAATGTATTTGAATGTTGATACTAATTTACACACGCTACTGTATATGACTGTGCGGCTTTTCTAATGAGTCTCATAAAAAACATTATTTTTATTGATCAAATAAAACTATATTCGACTAATATCAACATAGTTTTTACAGACTATTTTAGATAAAGTACTATTCACCTCTTATCTATCTTGGAGAGTTTTGAAGTCAGACACTGTTTTAAGAATACATACACAACGCCTTTTTCTACCCGAAGGTGTAGGCAGCGGCTGTCAAGCCGCGTCTTGCCATTATGTTTAGGTCGCAAATGGAATAGTTGGCGAACAATGGCAACTATAGGCGAACTATGGGATATCAGACGGAAAATAATATAAAGAATTTCTATTAAAGTAAGTGTCTCTATCATGTTTGTATACGCAATAAGTAAAACGCGCATCATCGTAATTTTTGTAACTATTAAAAAATGTGTCTGTGAAAACAATTATCGTCATAACGTAGTGGAAGTTCCAGACAAAAACAATATATTTGGAATTGTTTGCGTTCGAGATAAAAATCTGTTGGTTTAATATACAATGTCTATTGGAGATCGAGCACATTTAGTAATTTTAAATCAATAGCTTGTTACTCGGTAACAATTGCTTTATTAGAATAAAGAAAGGTTAAAATTCAGGTAAAAAAAAATCCTAAACTTATATGTAATAATTATTGATGACTAAACAACTTGCACTTGATACCAATTGATTTAAATGTAGGCAATATTTTTTTAACATCACTTTGGAGACAATGAGAACTAAACATACTCTTCAAATATTAAAAGCGTGAAGGTATATAAAAATATATACTCCTAGATACTAAGACACGAGAATCAATGAATGATTGAGAAACTAACAACATGACAAGCTCACAATAAGTAGTTTTTGTCCATAAATATTATCTATTCATTCGTATACAATCACTGTGTATCTGTAGTCTGTGTGTAATGAATCGAGTTCTTTATTATTTTATATTTATGTGCCGATATAACTACGAAACTCTCTTATCGTATGTCTCTAATTAACTTAAATGAATATATTTACTTTGATTTTAAATTGATTTTGTCAGTGGTAAAGCCACAGAGTTCGCTACGTTACTGGTTCGGCTCGACCGGTAAAAACCTCATGCCGTATTTTGTTCGATGAGAGAGGTGTCCGGATGCCCACCAATCTTCCTTCATTTCTTTTTCTCCTGGCCCATCCATTTCCTTTACTGCTGGTAATGCAACTGTAACACTATCAGTGTTGCAGGTGTAACTTCACTTCACCAGGTAACCCGCGCGCAAATTTATCGCGTATCACATAAAAGAAGAATAGTCTCGGTGGTCCAGTGGTCAAGCATACGGCTTCTGAATTCAAAGGTCGCGGGTTCGAATCCTGGCACACACCAATGACTTTTAGAAATTAATTTCGAAATTTATGTGTGATATATATAGACGACTGAAAACTTTGTGCCCGGTATGGTAATACGTTCGCCACCTATTCCATTTGGGACATTAACATAACGGCGAGACGAGGCTTAACAGCCGCTTCCAACACCTTCGGGTAGAAAATGGCGTGAGGTTATGTTATGTTACATAAAAGAAAAGATTTTGTTTATACTCCAAGGTCAGTTAGATATTAATTGTATTTAGTTATGGTGTCATTTCTTTTATGTACTCTTGGTTCACTTGGTGTCATGCTTGAGTTCATACCAGGTCATGGCTCCGCAAAGAAGTCAATAGAGTATGTATTCTGAACAATGAGACGTAACGAATAGGTCAATTCCGAAGTGATTGTAATTATTATTGGTTTAAAATTAACGTATTATATTGATAGTTTTGTTTGAGAACAAAATTAGTTGTGCAATATCTTTCGTTAATAAATAGCATATTATTTTTACACAGTTTTAAGCTATAAAAATCTACGTGAGAAGAAACATTGCCAAAATAAACATGATTTTTGATTTCCGCCGTTAACTGACATTTGAAAAGTTAAGCTTGATCATCTCCTTCGCATTAACAGATCACGTAATTAATGGATATCCCCTTTTTCCAAAAAAGAACAGTGATCTGAGTGTATATATATTTATTATAGGCCTAGAGTTGCAATTTAAAACGTTTGTTTATCGCTTCAAAACCATATAAAACTTAATTATATATACATTTGAAAGTCGATTTTATCAGTGGAAAATTGGTGAAGTTGCTGACCGGGCATATATTCAATTTAGTTGATAACTGATATTATTGTTCATAGTATTTGTATTTCATTCAATTAATTTGTAAGTGATCGTTTGGTTGTACTAACATTTTGTACATAACATACATAATTTATTATTACTGAAAATAATACACAAATAATTTACTAATTACTTACAATTGTCAATTAACACTGAAATACACACACCATTGAGAGTTTGTTATTTTAAATGAGTTTTGGTCAAAATTTCAAAATGTATTACAAGTTTTTTAATATATGCAAAACAAAACACTTACGCTCCATTATTTTGTTGGAATATTGAAATAGGAACTTGATATAACAAGTTAAGCCCAAAATACAAAATCACAATCTGATATAATATCAGAATTCACGAGCGATGGTGTCCAGGGACATGGCTTGTAAGAATGAAGTACTCTGGCGACGATTTCTGCCCGAGAGTGCTACCGGTTGTAACTACTCACGATATATTGTATACATTCAATAAATACTTATTATTAACACTTTGATACGTAATTTTAAATATCTTCATAAATACTGCAACTGATATAAAAAAGACGGATATTTTTTTTTTTTAAATTTCCTTGTTCAATATTGTTCAGGACAATAGCAACCAACTGAAAACGTTACACTTGAACATAGACACTAGAACAATTTAATAGACAACTCATTATATATGAGATACATTGACAGATCTTTTTTTTATGGGATAGGAGGGCAAACAAGCAGACGTGTCACCTGATGGTAAGCAACAAAAGCCGCCCATGGACACCAGCAACACATATTGTGTTACTGTTGCGTTGCCGACCTTTAAGGGATAGGGGATAGGGAAGGATGGGGAAGGGGGGTGGGCCTCCGGGTACCTCTCTCACCGAACGAAACGCGGCATGAGCCACTTTACGTCAATCTTCTGAGAGGTCGTGGTGTTTCACCGGTCAAGCCGGCCCATTCACAGCAAACTGCTTGGCTCTACCACTGGTACTACTGTGAACTCACACATGTTCAAATGTTGTCATAACTATTTATCTTACAAGATACATTAGGTAATGAAGGCATGCTGATCTAGCAGTTACTAGCATCAATATAGTGAAGGTTTTAAGACTCGAAAGCTTGTTTTGAAAGTCTATTTTTTTATGCTTTCAAATACAAAAAAGTTATAGGTAACGTTTCCTTGTATAGGAAAATATAATATTGTAACGCTATACAATAAGTTGCACGTAAAACGTATTTTTTTTTCTGTAAAATACAGTATAGTTACAGAACCGGATGTATTTTTATAACCAATACATAAAAAATCCATCCATCCATCCATCCATCCATCATTTCCTTAGTACCTGCCATAATACAATTTAAAGTTATATGTGAAATAAAAATGTAAAGCCAAAGTTTGTTGAACGCGGATCTCAGAAACTGCTGGTGCGATTTCAAACCTCCTTTGGTGTTGTATAGTCCATTTATCGAGAAAGGATTTATTTAGGTTATATTGCATATTTTAAAATGAGGGTCCCGCATGGATAGTGAATTAATTTAACTTAAAGTGTAAGCAAATGACTTTAAAAAGATCGCTTAGGGTTAAACCTCCTTCAACGAACGAAACGCGGCATGAGCCACTTTACGTCGATATTCTGAGAGGTCATGGTATTTCACTGGTCGAGCCGGCCCATTTATGCAGTGAACTACTTGGCTCTACCACTCCAAGAACTGATTGGCTCTACCACTCCAAAATAACTTGGTGGGACTGCGGGTTAAACTGTTTTATTGTTATTGCACCTGGACATTGTTATCATCTAGTCGATGAAATCACTCTTGCCACAGTTATCTCCATAGGTCTTTCTACTATTTCAATATGAAAATATTTGTATTTAAATGCTAAAATATCGTTATAAACACATGCATACAAACAAACACACACACACATATACTGCTTACTTCCGAGGTAAATATAATGAGCTGATAATAATTATCAATATAGATATTACTTATTTACTTATTGATTCCTGAAAAGATAACACTTACTCATGAGATATACTTATATATATGTATATATATAGAAAAATATTTATTTTATTCGCGTGCATGAAAAGAGTTACAAAAGCGAGTGAAGTATGTAAGAATAGCGTAGTGCCTTATGGCGCTCTGTTACTTACTCTCTGCCTACCCCACAAGGAATTAGGCGTGAAGTTATAATAATAATAAGTTATTAGTATATTAAACAAACTAAGAAATGAAAGAAAAATAATATAATAATTGTAATTTAATTTTGAAATAACAACCTTTTTTCTATTAGCTATAGTTATAGGTAAGCTGTAATTGTAATCAATAATTTTTGTTTAATTTTATCCTAAACGGCCGGATCAATTTGAATGATTTTTTCTGTTCAAATAAGTCCGGCAGATGCTGCACTGGTTTTTAGGTTATAATGCAAGTAAACTGTCGGGCTAAATTTTGGATCTATACCATCCTCGAATCCCGAACACACTCAGAAAAATTGCACACAAGCACATACGGCGATGAGGAAGCTGTAACAGTGGGGTCTCTACATACTCGTCTTTTCATCGTCTTTTTATTGGGAAAATCAAATAATCCTTCTTAATATACCCAATAATTTCATAGTTATAAAATCCTAATAATTACATGCAATTTGATGAACATCTCGAAACGCACCGATGAAATTTATTCTTTGACAGCTGGGTTTTTACTTCATCGGTTTAGAATTTAATAAACCAAATCTAGCAATTAAATTTAGGACTAGAAAATTTAACCGGTATTTAGAATCATAATTGATGCTGTGTACACCTCTAGGCAATAAAGCGTAGCGTACTTATAGCGTAGGACACGCTATAAGTGTAAATTTATGTGAATTAATTACCTTAACCAAAATTTGTATCAATGACTCTGGCATATCAAATTAAACAAAACTTATAAAAGTGCATCATACGCTGAAATATATATAGAATATATCTTTTTTTTTTTTACAGGATAGGAGGGCAAACGAGCAGGCGTATCACCTGATGGTAAGCAACTAACGCCGCCCATAGACACCAGCAGCACATATAGTGATACTGTTGCGTTGCCGACCTTTAATGGAAGGGGATAGGAAAGGACAGGGAAGGGGGTGGGCCTCCGGGTACCTCTCTCACCGAACGAAACGCGGCATGAGCCACTTTACGTCGGTCTTCTGAGAGGTCGTGGTATTTCACCGGTTGAGCCGGCCCATTTATGCAGTAAACTGCTTGGCTCTACCACTGTTAGATATAGAACATAGATATGGAATACATAGAAGAATGGTTTGTAATAAGTTAAAAAAGGTTTGTAATAGGTTTTCTTTGGTACTTTTCGAATCATACGACCCTAATAAATAAATTTTAAGTGGCAAGACATTTACTGTGAAATACTTACAGACGTATCTTATAACAGTGCTGTCCGTTTATTACAAATTGTGTCAGCTTTTAATATAAAAGTGAAATAGTACTAAAGTACATGATATAAAAGGGAATATATTTAGTTAAAATATTGCAAACTGATAAAAAATTTAAATTGTGAATAAAAAAGCTACTTTATACAGAATTAATGTAAGCTATGTTTATATTTTGTTTTAATAATTAATGCATCGCATGAATAAATATGAATCCTCGAAAACGCGAATGTCGCGTTGAACTAATTCATAATTACATTTCGGGGATGGAATTGATTTTCCTCGTATTTTTTCATGGCGGACTGAAGAAGCGGGACCTTCGAGGAGGCCCGTCGCTTGATTGTGAGAAATAAACGCCGCCCATGGACAGCTGAACACAGATAGTGTTGCAGTTGCGTTGCCGGCCCTCACAATGGGATATGGAAGGGCTCGGAAGTGGTATGGGAAGGGGATGGGCAAAGGGGTTGGGCCTCTGGATACCTCTCTCACCGAGCGAAACACGATAAGAACCACTTCACGTCAATATTCTGAAAGGTCGTGGTATTTCACCGGTCGAGCCGGCCCATTTATGCAGCGAACTGTTGAAATAAGTATGTATCAATTGAAAACTACTGACTTTAAAATTATATAATAACACCAGTTACATAAATATGTCTTTGATTTCCTATGAAAAAATTAGAAATCTCGGTAACAACTACTAAAAAGTTTTTATTAACTTTTCACAAATATCTTCCTTATACAAGAAAATAACACTATTATAGTACCATTGAAACTTTTAAATATTGAACATAAGCTGACCCGGCGAACTTTGTTCCGCATCAGATGTAATTTTACAGCGTTTAAATCTCGAAAATTATCACTTTTTATTTCCTACATTATACATACAAACCAACCCGTTGTAACCCTCTATGTATTAAAATTACTTTAAAAAAAAGTTAAACCGACTTCTAGAAACGTAAACCACAAAATCTTTAAATATATGAAAACAGTACCTCTATAACTAAAAAGCGATAAATAACGTAATTTACTAATTTGTATACTTAATACAATATACAAAACGTAATACTTTAATAAAGTCATCATTAACTGTTAAAATATTTACAATTGTCACTCATTATTGAAGTCGGTGCAACACAATAGAGCACGTTACCTAGGCTGGCACCGACTCCAAAAATAAGTGACATTTTTAAATATTTTAATAGTTAAAGATGACTTTATTTTTTAAAGTCGTTTTGTATATTGTATTAAGTTTACGTCCTTTTTTCGAAGACGGTTAAAAACTCGAATCAAATTCCGTTGCGTAGTTTCAAAGAAGTATATGTATAAGAGGACAGACAGCTGAAAGCTACTTTGTTATATACTATGTAATGTTATGTATATTAATACACTAATGCCCGAATACTGAACCGCCACTCAAATATATAAGCGCTACTTACGCGTTTAAGTAGCTGTCACATTAGATAGAATACGTCAAATTTGAGCAGTAAGTAGCACTTTATTAATTGTCAGATTTGACTGACGGTTCAGTACTTGGGCGTAAATGTTATAAACTATTTGAACAAGATATTGAATAGTAATTTTGCTTCAACGGATAGCATTTTATTTATATTATTATTTCTTACTAGCTGACCTGGCCAAATTTGTTTTGCCTCGAAAGCAACAAATGATTTTTCTTAAATAAACGTAGCCTCATTTACTTCTAATAATATCAGCTGCCAATAAAAAACCCTTCGATATTTATTTCTTAGATTTACGCGAATCACATTCATAACATTAAAACAACTCTTTATGGATTATATCGCGTTTATTTATAACTTATTTTTATTTATTTCCCGACGTTTCGAACTCTTTACAGAGATCATTTTCACGAGTGATGAACGACCACCATCTTTTTGTTCATAAATAAAAATAAGTTCTTAGTACGTACCGTATTCGTATGAAAGTAGTAGAAAGCAATTATTTCAATATGACAAACAGACACTCCAATGTTATTTATATGTATAGATTAACCAAAGTTCAGAGCTTCAGCTTAAGGTTACTGAGATGACGATATAAAATATATATTTATTTTGTAAGTGAATTTACCTACAACCATTTGTTGTTCGCGGTGAGAGCCTTAAGCTACCTTCATAAATTCCTATTTTCCTAACAGTTTGGAAATTTATATGTATGAACTAGTGTTTCTGGATTCTCAACCTCTTACACCACGTTTTTAAGGCACAAGCAATGTTAATAAAATAAAATAACTTCACGCCTTTTTCTACCCGAAGGTTAAGGCAGCGGCTGTTAAGCCTCGTCTCGCTGTTATGTTTACGTCCCAAATGGAATAGGTGGCGAACCTATTGCAATCCCGGGCACAAAGTTTTTAGTCATCGATATTTATCACACATAACTTTCGAAATTAATTTCGAAAAGTCGTTGTTGTGAGTCAATGTGAGAATTCTAACCCGCGACCTCTGGATTCAAAAGCGGGGTGCTCGACCAATAACTTAATAATTCTTGAACATTAACGGGAGTTTGTTTTCTTTCTTAAAACATATTATTATTATATTATTTACAATATTAATCAAAAGACGAGATGAAAAAAACCGCGCATCTCAGTCAGCTGGCAGTGTGCCCAGAAGATTGGCCGCATAGCCATACTGAATGGCAATACCTAATCCTTTGTGCGAAGACTAAACTAGCCCTCTAGTTGCGTACAGAATAAAATAAATATACTCCTTTTAGAATGACACAAAAATAGCCTTAAATTCGACTTAATCTACGTTAACTAATTTAAAACGCCTCAGACATGAAGTCATTTACCAAATAACTTTGGAGAAGTAGTTACTCAGTTTATTATTAACTTTTATTGGTCGTTCAATGAACGGTTGGCGGTGAAAGCTAATTTCTTAAAATGTAATTTGACAACGGCCTCTGTAATATCGTTTGAAAGAATTGTTTTAAGCGCAAACGAGTTGAAACCTTTATGTGCCTTAAGTTTAGTAGTATTATATGATTTTTATTTATATAATTGTAAATAGAAATTATCATAATATTAAATATCATTATATAGCAGTGGTAGAGGCAAGCAGTTCGCGGCATTAATGGGCCGGCTCGATCAGTGAGATATCACGACCTCTCAGAAAAGTGTAAAATACGTAAAGTGAGAGAGGTACCCGGAGGACCATCCCCCTTTCCTATCTTACTCTTTAAAGGTTGGCAACGCAACTGTAATACTATATGTGTTTCAGGTTTCCATGGGCAGCGCTGGTCACTTACCATCAGTTGACAGGCTATCTGATATCTATAGTTTGCTGCTGCGTCGAGCTAATTTCGCGAAAGCAAATCATTTGAATGTGTATTTCTCCAATTTATATTTGGTTAAGTTTTGTAAGAAAAATCATTTGGTTTTCATATTGAACTAAAATTAAATCCTGTCATGGGAGATGCGAGCAAAATCATTGTTCTTTATTGGAGTCAATTGATTGAAGGCTAACATGGGATACAAGAATACTCTTATATTAACGAGATATGTCATGGAACTTCTTTGTTAGCTGTTACATGCATAATTTCACGCCAAATCACTTGCGGGGTAGGCAGAACGAACACAGCAGTTTATATCTAATAATGTTTTAGACACACGACAACAGTAACTTCATAGCTAAAAAGTGATAAATAATGTAACTAACTAATTTGTCTCATCATCAGCCAATTGTTGTCCACTGCTGGACATAGGCCTCAATTTGTCTACTTAGCACAAAATACAAAACATAACACTTTAATAAAGTCATCTTTAACTAGTAAAATATTTACAATAGTCGCTTATTTTTGGAGTCGGTGCTAGCCTAAGTAACGTAACGTATTGTGTTGTATCCCGGTCGTCAAAGGTGTAACTGTGTAACTTTTTACCGGCACCGACATTAATAAGTGACAACAGCAGTTCGCTGCACGAATGGGCCGGCTCAACCTGTGAAATACCACGACCTCTCAGAAGATCTACGCAAAATGGCTCATGTCGCGTTTCGTTCACCGAGAGAGGTCCCCGGAGGCCCACCCCCTATGTCCATACTTTGCTATCCTACTCCCATAAAAGTCCGCAACGAAACTGTAAGGCGCTGGTCACTTACCATCAGGTCAGGCGCCTACTCGCTTGACCTCCTACCCAGAAAAAATGTTGCAGTACTGTCTCCCAACTCCCAACCGTTAAGGAATTCTGAGGCTTCTTCATCAGCACAACAGCATCAAATATTGGTTCAAGCATACCTCACATTACCTCACATACGCTAAACCCAGCATACTACCAAGTAGTTTCTATCTACCATTTCGTCTTCCAACTTCTAACCGTAAAAGAACCTAAATTACATCTTATAACATCAGCCACCTGCCAATAAAAGACCCGTCAAAATTGGTCTAGCCATTTCAGACATAATTCGGAACGAACAGACATTTCAATTTTATGTAAATGTAGTATAGATGTACTTTGACGCAACGAGTGTAGAACTGTGCACATCGGTTCTGTGTATACCTACTGATCATAAAGCACGTGTTTTGGTTTGCACCTAGATTTGTATTACAAACAAATTATAATTTTATATTTCGGTGATAATTGTATTAACGGATCACGGGATTGAAAGTGATAATCATCGATGATGAAGGATGCGTTATTATGCGCGATTAGCTATAAAAATAATACCGACGATATTCTGGCAAAATATTTTAACAGTGGTAGTACCACGCAGTTTGCTTCAAGAATGAGCCGACTCGATGGGTGAAATACCACCGCCTCTCAGAATATCTACGTAAAGTGGCTCCAACTGTGTTTCTTTCGGTGAGAGAGGTATATGGAGGCTCAACCCCCTCCACCTCCTTTCCAATCCTACTCCCTTATAGACTGGAACACTGCCTGTGTTGTCGGTGCCCATGGGCGGCGTTAGTTGCTTATGAAGTAGTGACCCGATTGCTTGTTTGCCCTCCTATTCCATAACTGCAATGGTAGCGGTTGTTGAATAGAGTTCGGTGGTTTGATTCTTACCAGAGTATAAATATTGGCGGTCGTATGTATAATATTTATTATGTCTATTATGTACGAGTATTTATTTAGAACAAAGAAAAAAACATTTAGAATACCTTGTCTAGTTTCATAACACTTAAAAACTAGACAACGTTAACTGCTGTTAATGCGAATAACTCAACAAAATAAAATAAAGTTTATTAAAAGTTTATTATAAAAAATAAAAATATTGAAAATATTCGAATACAAAGATCATAATTAATTTTTAATATGAACTAATAAACTACATAATACGAAATAACTTCTTTAAAGTTTATATCAAAATTTATTAATTGCCTTTTATTATACTAGTAATAAGTTAAGTTTTAAAGGTATCTTTGTAAAACTCTAATGCTCGAAGCTTTAAGTAAAGACCCATTGATATAAATGGCGTTTAACTTTTTCAATCACCACTTAACAATTACTTGCAAAAACAGTTCCAATAAATTTATATCTGATAGGATTTGAATTGTAGACTTTCTTACGTATGTATATTAAATTTTACTAATTAAAAACTTAGTTTTCTTTATGGGCTATTAAGAGAGCTATATCGAAATTATATTTTGATGAAAAATAATGAGATAGGGTGTAAGTTTCCAATGGGAATAATTTATAACGACGCTAATTTGCGAGAAAGTTTTCAAGTATTCAAATTTTGTACTTGTTGTCACTTTTAGCTATTAATAAAATCGATTACTCAATTGCCTCTTTTAAATGTAGCGCAATATGTCTACCCAAAATTAATGTTTGAAATATATGTTTTCCAATCCGACAAATACAGGTCGACCCTTATTAATGTTTACCGAACACAAGGTTACACCATTATAACAATGGTAGAGCCACGCAGTTCGCTGATTGAATGGGCCGGCTCGGCCGGTGAAATACCACGACCACTCAGAATATTGACGTAAAGTGGCTCTTGTCGCGTTTCGCTCAGTGAGAGAGGTATCCGGAGGCCCAACCTCTTTCCCCATCCTCTTCCCATCCCACTTCCGACCTCTTCCATATCCCATTGTGAGGGACAGCAACTCAACTGTAACACTATTTGTGTTCAGGTTTCCATGTGTGTCGTTTTTTGCTCACCTTCAGATGACACGCCTGCTCGTTTGCCTCACAATACTTGGCTTCGTACATGTATCTTCTGATATAACAAACAATAATTGTATAAGAGGGAATAAATTAAAAGCAAAAATCCTTTTTAAAGAAGCTTTTATTTAACCGCTCTAAAAATAAGAAAATAATATTTCCTTAAAAATTTCAAGTATCAACTTAGAGCCTCAGTATGTACAATTTATATAATAATAAAAGCTTGTCGCGCGAGTTGTAAATAAACTGTACTAATTTTATAATGTCAAATCAAATCAAAATAGCTTTATTTTGTGTATTTGACTGTGTGTCTTCACACACAGTTAAATATAGTCCGTAAATACAGATATTTAACTTATTATTATATTTAAAGCATAACATATTAAAACACGAGCGCTTGAGAAAATTGCCTCATTGAAACAAAAACGCACGTATGATTCTGAGTGTAAGGTTGTCATGACAAGAAATGGGCAAACACTCATGTAAATTAATCTACTAACTTTACTATATTATCTATTGCAATTTCATTACCTACTGATAGGGAGTCAAACCTCGCGACAAGCTTTTATTATTATATAAATTGTACATACTGAGGCTCTAAGTTGATACTTGAAATTTTTAAGGAAATATTATTTTCTTATTTTTAGAGCGGTTAAATAAAAGCTTCTTTAAAAAGGATTTTTGGTTTTAATTTTTTTTCTTATTTTTAGTTATAGCTGGCTAGGTTAGTGTCATTTCATCCAACGCATCATTATTGCAAGTTAGTTTACCGCTTAATTTCAAACAGTCTAGCTCTTCAATAAGGCGATCATTTTATTCAATTTCAGCTTAGAGCTTTCTTTTCCATTTAATCGCAATGATGATTTTTAATTCATAGCCATATTGTAGAAATGCATCAAAAATATGTATGCCGTCATCTTGGATGGTCCACGGTATTGTATTTAGAATGACGTCACATTATTTTTCGAGTTATTCTCAACAAGCCCTTTCATTTGATACCCATATTGTAGAAATGCATTAAAAAACTGTTCATTATTTTTTCAGTTACTCTCAATGAGCCCTTTCATTTGATACCCATTTTGTAGAAACGCAAATATTTTCCCCGCCATATTGGATTTGGAATGACTTCATATTTTTTTTCGAGTTACTATTAACAAGCCCTTTCATTTGATACCCATATTGTAGAAATGCATTAAAAAAAACAGTTCTTCTATCTTGGATGATCCGCCATATTGCATTTAGAATAACGTCACATTATTTTTTCAGTCACTCTCAATGAGCCCTTTCATTTGATATCCATATTGTACAGAAGCTTAAACTATGTTTTCCTCCATCTTGGATATTCCACCATATTGGATTTAGAATGACATCATATTATTTTTTGAGTTACTCTCAATAAGCCCTTTCATTTGATACTCATATTGCAGAAATGCATTCAAAATATCCATTCCTCCATCTTGGGTAGTCCGCCATATTGGATATAGAATAATGTCACACATTACATCATGCATTGTCATCCAAAGTAAACGTGTATACAAAATTTCAGCTCAATCGGTTGAAGATATCTACTTCAAAAGTGAGTTGCAAGATTCCACCGAACATACATACTTACATACATACATACATACATACAGTGCAAGCTAAATAAAAGCTTTTAAAAATAGACAGCGCCTTTAGTAAATACAATACAATTTGCTATAATTGAAATACGAGTTCGCTGATGCTTTCAGGCGTGTGCATACATTGTCACACGTTTTAAAGAGACATTTATAAGGATGCAATTTTGATACACTTTTATTCGGAGTTACGAGTATTATTGTGGATCAGGAATCTATGTTTCACTCTTTAGTACCTACTATTTAGCGCAAATGAAACAATAGTGAGAAGCGACATAAGAGCATACATATCTTGGATTTAATCCGGTTTTTCTGATGATAATCAAAATACAGACATGGATGCATTCGCCACAAGCGGAACTATTCCACGGGTAAGGGCACTTTGATCGGTTCGCTTATGGCTCGTGTCCGTGTTTTCTTCTTGCTTATATTTTTGATACTACGCAACGGATTTTTATGCATTTTTTTTAATAGATAGCGGGTGCCAATGGGGTTTTTTATGGGATAAGAGGGCACACGAGCAGGCGTGTCACCTGATGGTAAGCAACCAACGTCGCCCATGGACACCAGCCACACATATAGAGTTACTGTTGCGTTGCCGACCTTTAAGGGATAGGAGATAAGGATGGATGGGGAAGGGGGTGGGCCTCCGGGTACCTCTCTCAGCGAACGAAACGCGACATGAGCCACTTTACGTCGATCTTCTGAGAGGTCGTGGTATTTCACCGGTCGAGCCGGCCTATTCATGCAGCGAACTGCTTGGCTCTACCACTGTTAAAAATGTACTGTTTTTATCTATAATTTATGTTTGATGGAGGTAGTAAAGAATCCAAAATTTACTTAATTATTACTTTTGTTGCGGAACAAAGTTCGCCGGATCAACTAGTATTTATTATAAACATAATAATAACGCGGATGGATGTAGGAGTCGAGGACGGCCAAGACACACATTCCATGACCAAATAAAACGTGTTCTGGAGGAAGGTGATGTCAAGAGCCTCGAAAACCGACGCACGTGCATGAAAAGAGTTATGAAAGTCAACGAAGCGAGTGAGGCGTGTAAGAATCGTGCCCTATGGCGCTCTGTTCTCTCTGCCTACCCCGCAAGGGATTTGGCGTGAAGTTATGTATGTGTATAATAATAACTTAATTTTAATCTATTGACATTAAATGTCTTTGAAAATTCATGAAAAGTAGAAAATCAATATGTAGAAAGATTGATCTATCACAAATAGAAAATTGTATGACAATTATTTGGCCAATGATACAGAATCTAATTTACAAAGGGGCGTGAGCTTATTGAGGAAGACTGAAAACAATTGAAGAGCTCATTTACACAATAGTTACATCCCGGTTACATCAAATAAACTAAACGTGTTTCTTGCGTAAAGGTTCTTTAGAAAATAATGTCGAAGAGACAATTCTCCAGCTATATCAATAAGTTTTATTGGTCGTTCAGTGGCCGGGTGAGGGTGAAACCTAATTATCTGAAAATGTGCTTCCATCACGACTCAGGTTTATAGCTTTCGAAAGAAATTTTCTATAATGTAACGGTAAGCCTTAAATGATTGGCTGGGATGATATTACAAATGTGTTTTATTACTTTTAACGATAATTGAATGGTCAATTATTTTTTATTGATTCGTCTATTGTGACTTTTTACTTTGTCGTCTTTGCCCGTTTCACGATTGTCTGCTGCCAGAACTTATTCCATTATATTGCATGTGTTTAATTCGAAAGAAATATGTGAAGACATAATCAGACCTACTTCCAAATTGAAAAGCTCCGAATTATAGCTCATACCAATGATTTTTCGAAATTCCTTCCGCAAATTACGTGGGATAAATATCGATGTCTGACAAAATTTGTGCTCGTTGCAATGTTGTGTCACCTATTGTTTTTGAATCAAGATGTTGATAAAAACCGCTGCACATACCTTCGGGTAGAAAATGAAGTGAACTTACAGAATAATAAAATAAAACAACCATCAACAAGTGAATAACTCTATAATAAAACTATGGAAAATTTGACAGATTTGGAGTGTGCCTTCGATATTGGTTCGACAATTGCGGCGGCGATAATATTTGATTATCGTCCAAATCTGAAAGCAAATTTAGTATGACAAGAATTTTAACATATACATATACAGTTACATTAAGAAAAGAAAATGGTTATGTGAAAAATATTTAGGCAGTCTCGGTAGCCCAGTGGTCGACAGAGGTCCGGGTTCGATTCCTGACACGGGCTCACACAACTCACTACTAACACAACATAACTTCACGCCTTTTCTACCCGAAGGTGTAGGCAGCGGCTGTTAAGCCTCGTCTCGCCGTTATGATTACGTCCCAAATGGAATAGGTGTCGAACCTATTGCCATACTGGGTACAAAGTTTTCAGTCATCGATATTTATTACACATAACTTGCGAAAATAATTTCGAAAGTCATTGGTGTGAGCCAGGATTCGAACGCGCGATCTCTGGATTCAGAAGCGGGGTGCTCGATCACTGGACCACCGAGACTTTTTCTATACTTTTTATACATACTCTCTTTAATCAAAATTTATTTTTTTCATATAAAGTTACCTTCACGTGGATCTTTCGGTTCTTGAGACAGGAGGATAGGTCCCAACATTGCTGGCAATATAGATGCCAAAGTCGACGTTATAACAATGGATATAACGATTACATTTGAATGTTGTGCTGCTATGTTCTTGTCTTTTAACGTAGCGTCTTCCCATAGTGTATCAATTGCTATACGTACAACACAGGCCTGTAATTTAAGAAGTGGGTACATAATCCAAAGTTGAAATGGTAATACTATTATTTTGGCCACAATTCATTAAGCGCCGTTTAGTTTCCAAGATAAGCAACTAATTTTATGTTAGCCACAGAAGTAGAGCCAAGCAGTTCGCTGCATGAATGGGCCGGCTCGATCGGTGAAATACCACGAACTCTTAGAAGATCGACGTAAAGTTGCTCATGCCGCGTTTCGTTCGGTGAGAGAGGTACCCGGAGGCTCATCCCTCTTCCCACATCCTTTTCTATTCTACTCCCTTAAAGGTTGGCAACGCAACTGTAACACTATATGTTTTGCAGGTGTCTATGGGCGGCGCTGGTCACTCACCATCAGGTGACACGCCTGCTCGTTTGCCCTCCTATCCCATAAAATGCCATTTGTATAACGGAGGTCACTGCTTAATATTAATACCTTTTTATAACACTGAAAATGACCCATGAGTGTTTGTGTGGCACATGGGCCATTTGGGCTGGGCTAGGCTCAAGAACAAGAATTCTTGAGATAAAATGATGCTTGTGATTGGGCGGTTATTGAACTGACCTATCTTAATTTATGGTCCCGGCCCTTAAACTAGGATAGGGAAGGGGCCGTAACTGTGATAGGAAAGGAAGAGGGGAAGCGATTGTGCCTCCGAATACGTTTCACTGAACGAAACGCTACATAAGGCAGTTTACTGAGACTCTGAGAGGTCGTAGTATTTCACCGGTCGAGCCGACAATTCAAGTGTCAAACTACATGGCTCTACCACAGTTAAATCTACTAATTTTCCAAGGCAACAACGATGTAACCATATGATACCCAATATATTAGGAGTCCATTCGAATGAATGAGTAAGCAATAAGATTTATTATAATTCAGTAAACTAATAATTCTGGAAACAAACTGTAAAAGTCGTTATTTATTTTTATTTAGAAGTGAATAAAATGGAGCAGCTACTCAATTTTTAAAAATAAGATAAAATGGTTATAATAGAATGATTGACGATGTAGTGTTGGAACAGGTGAATGAAATTGTATATCTTGGATGCGCTTTTAGCAGGGATGGAAGGTACACCGCAGGTGTAGAAAGAAGAGTGGCGTTAGGAAAAAGAGTAAATGGAGCATCGGGCAGATTCCTGGGCGCAAAAAATATTAGCAGAAAAGCCCAGCTAGCAATCCACAATGCAATACTGATCCCAACGCCAACTTACGGAAGCGAGAGCTGGTTATGGCAGTGTGTATGAAAGTAGGTTAAACGCGGTCGAAATGAGGGCATTGCGCAAAATATGCGGAGTGACCCTCTCTGACTGCGTCGAGAACAAGGTTATAAGGAAGGAAGTCGGATTGAAAGAGAGTGTCGGTGTAAAGGTAAGAAAGGGCATGCTCCGATGGTTCGGACATGTAGAAAGAATGGATGATGCAAGATTGACCAAGCAGATATACAATGCAAAAGCGGATGGATGTAGGAGTCGAGGACGGACAAGACACACATTCCGTGACCAAATAGAATGTTCTGGAGGAACGTGATGTCAGGAGTCTCAAAAATCGACGTGCGTGCATGAAAAGAGTTATGAAAGTCAACGAAGCGATTGAGGTGTGTAAGAATCGTGCCTTATGGCGCTCCGTTCTCTTTGCCAACCCCGCAAGGGATGTGGTGTGAAATCATGTATGTATGTAAGATCAAATGAAGAAAAACTCACTTCAACGATAGCTTTTGGTATCCAAGTGATGGCGACAAATATGCTCTCTCTTGCAGTGAGTCCGTTTGTTAACGCGACAAAAAAAGCTGCTAACATTCGCAAAAGTAGAGGTGCAAAGATACATCCCAAGATTAACCATATATCTTGGAAACTAATTTGTGATATCTGTAATTGACAAAAATCCATTTCAATTGGTTTATTTAAATTGAATTATTAAAATATTTTTTCCGGATTTAATAAAGTTGAACAATGTATATAGGGTTATTAATTGGATAAGGATTATTGTTGTCAAGTTTTAAAGTTCTTTGTAAATAACCCCATAGTATATCATATAGTTTTTGTTCTAAAATATGTATTCTAAGTTACTACTTATTACACCAGCTATCTATCGATTTAATTCCCTACAAAATCGGTGCAGCCAGTTCAGACATAGGCCGCAACTAAACTAAACTCGGATAGTAATATTACAAAAAAAAACAATCCAATTGTATATAAATGTACAGATTTCAAATTTTAACTGAGTTTTAAAGTGTGGATTATTTTTTTAAGAAACCGGTCACACGTCTCTAGCTACTGATTTTTTTTAATCATTGAAAGACAATCGCATAGACTACAATTAAATAAAATTAGAATATTTTCTATATTTGTGAATGTAACAAAAATATTTTTTTACGTTTAAAAAATAACCGCTAAGGGTGAATAACATAGGTTCAAATATTCTCCAGAGCAATTTGTAGACTTCGCAGACCGGGTTGTTTGTAAGAGGCCAGTCTCGTCGCGCCCAGCGAGTTGCAGCTGTACCAGCACATACCATAATTGCAACGCCCGCTGAAACAATAAATATTTTATAATATTTTTTATGGGATAGCAGGGTAATAAGCAAGCCGATAATACATGGACACCTGCATCACAAGTTTTACAGTTTCGTTGACGGTCTTCAAAACAAATCTCTCTTAATTTTTACATACCATAACATAACTTCACGCCTTTGTTACCCGGAGGTGTATACAGCAGCTGTCAAGCCTCGTCACGACGTTATGTTTACGTCCCAAATAGGTGGCGAAACTATTGCCATACCGGGCACAAAGATTTTAGTCATCGATATAAATCACACATATCTTTTGAAAACAATTTCGGAGAGTCATTGGTGTAAGCCAGTGTCAGAAGCCGTTTGCTCCACCACTGGACCACCGAGACCAAGTCTCACTTATTTTTTAAATAAGCAGTCACAAATCTCACTTAATATTTAAATGAGCAGTATTATTACACATTATTAGTTTTTGCAACTATCTAGTTAAATAAAATAAAAATGTAAATTTTACGCCATAAATATGTAGGAGCTAGATTAAATTAAATGTGAGTACGTACAAACTCCACCCCATCCCACATATCCACAGGCGTACGTCCATAATACTCCGAGAGCTAAAATAAAGAGGCTTCTAATTGTTGGTGCATAAATATCTTTGTGATCTGGGAGTTCGTCTGATAATACACCGCCCAATATTCCAAGCGCGATACCGACGAAAATAGCCAGCAAACCCTACAAACCAAAAATTATTGAATGACTATGTAAAATAAATATTGTAATATAAAGTCTAACTAGTGTAACCGATAATTAATTTTAATTAGTGCGCCATCTATTGAAAGCTATTGGCACTAATTTGTGACCATGCGAATAAGTCATTAATAAAATGCTTATATTTACTTTCACCACTCGATAAACGGGAGACGCTTGAAAGAATATGGCGCTGTTAATAACTCCATTTAAGCCTACTGAGAGACAAGTATCAAGACCGCCGGCATTGCCAACTAAAAGTAACATTTGACTTGTTGTTCCGAAACCTCTCGATTGTAATTTTGATACTATTGGTAACACAATCGCTGGTGAAACTGATGCCAAAATAGATCCAAGATGTAAACCTGTAAACAAGATAACCACATAGATATTATAGAACGTATTGCTGAAAATGTGCATGTTGGATTCGAGGATGGCCAAGGCACACATTTCATGACCAAATAGAACGTGTTTTGAAGGAAGGTGATGTTAGCAGTCTTAAAAATATACGCGCGTGCATGAAAAAAATTATGAACGTCAACGAAGCAAGTGAGGTGTGTAAGAATCGTGCCGTATGGTGCTCCGTTCTCTCTGCCTACCCCGCAAGGGATTTGACGTGTAGTTCTGTTTGTATGTATTGCTGATTATGATGGATATAAAAGCAACTTTGTTTTGATATAAATGTTCAGTGTTTAATCAAACTTACCCCAGTGCCAAGGGTACCTGAGTAGTATGTGGGCGAAGAAGGCTGTAGACAAACACTCAACGATCCATGGAAGGGTGGCCAAGGAAAAAACTTTTACTGAATTATGTTTTATATATTCCCAATTCCAACTGAGTGGTCCCTTTGTCAAGATTATAGCGGGATAAATGCGTCTAAAATAGAAACATAAATTTATTATTAATATATTGTAACGATATTTTGATTCGATATTAAATGCTTTGGTAAAAAGGATTTTGGGGATATATTTTTTTTAAATAAGCCCGATGAAATTTCACTCTAATTGATGCCGATAACAAAATGTATTTTTTTTTCAATAATATAACGATGTTATTGAAAAACAAAATAGGGGAGGTAGGGGAGGGATGGGCACTTTTTTATTATTTCTTGCATAAAAAATTAGATTTTATAGATAATCAACTTTTATTGCCAATTTTTGTTTCACCACATATTTGGCTAGATATAATTGAAGAGCTTTCTTAAAAATTACAATCAGTCTCGACATTTTGCGATATTTTATAAACTAAGTCAAAAGTGCCCAACTTACAGAAATTACATATACCCTATGGATTGACAGTGTTTCCAGTTGGTAAAAAAACTAACAAAACAAGAAAAATATAAAATCTATGATCAAATCAGAATTAAAGGGGGGTGCCCATGTCTCCCTACTGCCCATCCCTCCCCAACATTTATCTGAAATGCAAGCGAATTGCCTTCTTCAATATAATCTAGGGTTCTTTGAAAATTATTTCAAGAGATTTGAAATATATTTTTTAACTCTATTAAATATCGTTAGGCAACCTCTTCGCTATTGCTCTTGAGTAATCACACCACATTGTGTATCGAACTATGTGGATTAAATGTAACTTTGTTAATTTTACGTGTGAATTGACGAGTGAGTGAATTGTGGGTGATAAGTAAGACCAAAAATTTGTTAACATATTAATATTATATATTTTATGAGATATTTATAAACAACAAGAAATCCGGTTTTTCAAAAATCTGTTTATCTTACTTATTACAACTTAACCATTACTTTATTAAAATATCAAGGTATAAAAAAAAATGTCTTCATTAGGACGGTCATACATCGGGTTTTTTATGTAGAATGAAAAGTTTTTAATCCCGCTAGGGATTAGTTATTGCCTCGTTGTCAAATTGTTTTTAAACCAAAAAACAACAACGCTTTGAGCTTGTTAAAGTGAATTAAACAATATTGGAACCTTAAATGGAAATCTGTTAAGTCCGCAGTGGTGTTTAGTAGGAAGTTCTCCGGTCCAAAATTTCTATACAATGCTCCGATCAAGGTCATACCCACAACTGAATTGATTGATGTGTATCGTTCCAGAGTGTGTCCAAATATGTATCCAGCTATCACCACACCAGCCATATTGAACAGTGATCCCTTAGGCAATACCGATTCACCCAGAAGAAACCAAGAAATGCCCCATAGTAATATGACTGAAAAGAAAAATGATTATTCTAAAACAAACACATCTTTTTTTAACGAAACGTTTTTTCTATCTAAAAGTACATATAGCCAGCGTAAGTTAAGTACAATTTTAACATCCCAAATGCAATAGTTGGCGGAATCTATTGCCATTCACCGGGTACACAGGGGTAACAGTTGTTAGTTATCGATATTTATCACACACAGCTTCGGAGATATCATTGTGTGAGTCTGGATTTGAATCCATGATTTCTTGATCTATATACGGAATATTCAAACTCCAGACCACCGAGACGACATCATCAGTCGCTGATTAGTAGAAAAACCACTTCAGTGGTGTTAAAAAAATCCATAAATATATGTGTGCTTAAATATTAGGTCGGGGAAAAAGTCTTTTCGCATAACGTAGGTATAAACTTATTATAAAATTTCTGTGACTGTACTATTTGTGTCTGGCTGGTTTTGGTAACATTAAAAAGGTTACATTATAAAGAAAAGAAAAAAATAAAAAAAAGTTGTTTCCCGCTATTTTTCATTTGTTTTTCTCTCCGTAAAAATGAGTGAATCTAATGAAGAAATTCGATACATTTTAAAATTTTATTATAAAAAAGGCAAAAATGCAACTCAAGCAGTGAAAAAAATTTGTGATGTTTATGGACCTGATGCAGTGTCAGTAAGAGTAGCACAAATTTGGTTCAAACGTTTTCAGTCCGGAAATTTTGATGTTAAAGATGCACCTCGCTCTGGTCGCCCTGTTACGAATAAAATGGACGCCATTTTTGAAAGAGTGTAGCAAGATCGGCATATTAGTAGTTACGATGTAGCTGAAGAACTGGGAATTGACCACAAAACAGTTTTGACCCATTTGAAGAAAGCTGGTTATACAAAAAAGCTCGATATTTGGGTGCCACACGAGCTCACTCAAAGAAACTTAATGAACCGTGTACTCATTTGCGATTCATTATTGAGACGTAATGAAACCGAGCCGTTTTTGAAGAGATTGATAACTGGCGATGAAAAGTGGATCACGTACGACAAGAACGTGCGAAAAAGATCGTGGTCGAAAGTTGGCCAGGCTTCACAGACTGTGGCCAAACCTGGCCTAACACGAAATAAGGTGATGCTGTGTGTATGGTGGGATTGGAAGGGCATTGTTCATTATGAGCTTTTACCGTCCGGCAAAACCATCGATTCTGATCTTTACTGCCAGCAACTGATGAGATTAAAGGAAGCAGTCGAGAGAAAACGGCCGGAATTGATCAACAGGAAGGGTGTGGTCTTTCATCACGATAACGCTAGACCACACACATCTTTAGCCACTCAGCAAAAATTAAGAGAGTTCGACTGGGAGGTCCTAGTGCATCCACCATATAGCCCTGACCTTGCGCCTTCAGATTTTCACCTGTTTCGGTCTCTTCAGAATTCTTTAGGTTCTGTAAGGTTGACCTCAAGAGAGGACTGCCAAAACTATTTGTCCCGTTTTTTTGATCAGAAGTCGCAAAGTTTCTACAGTAACGGGATAATGTCTCTGCCCACAAAATGGCAGAAAGTTATTCAACAAAACGGTACATATATATTGTAAATAAATGTAAATAAACTTTGAAAAAAATGTCTTGACTTTTCATACAAAAATACGAAAATACTTTTTCCCCAACCTATTATTTATTCTTAGGGCTCTCTAATATATGTATTTCTGTTTTTAGAGTCCGTATAAAAAGTACAAGTAAAGTTTAAAAATAGTATAGTTAACAAACACATTGAGTTATTCACGAATTGTCGCTATATCTGCTTAGTTGATATATCGTATGCCTAACCGTATCTTTAGCGTTTAGCAGAATATTCTTGATGTCAGTTTGTTTGTCACATAAATACTGTTCAAAGAGATAGTTTTATATTAAGTCATAATAATTATAATTAAAACAATTTACGTTTACAATAATTGTTGACGGCTTGTAAATATATTTTTATATTGAAATTTATTATTATTATTATATTATTTAAAATGTCTCAGTAGCCCAGTGGTCGAGCACACAGCTTCTGATCCAGAGGTCCGGGTTCGATTCCTGACACTGACTCGCACCAATGACTTTTCGAAATTGTTTTCGGAAGTTATATGTGTTAACTAAAAAACTTTGTGCCCGGTATGGCAATAGGTTCGCCACCTATTCCATTCGGGACGTCAACATAACGGCGAGACGAGGCTTAACAGCCGGTGCTTACACCTTCGGGTAACAAATGGCGTGAAGTTATGTTATGTTATATTGATTAAAAATACATGAAACTCGTAATTTTTTGTTGTACTTAATTCTTCTATCACCGAGTATAATATTATATATTATATATCTTTTCTCAAAGTGATGTCGTTAGGAATTAGTCCCTTCGGTGACATAATCAACCTCCACGCAGGCTTCATAATTTTTTTATTAATACACGTTTTTAGTATGCCTAATCTGTAAGTATTATAGCTGAGAAAAGTGTATCTAATTTAAATTAATTATTTGTGTTTAGAAATTGCAGTTTAAAACTTGATTACATTTTTATGTATATATTACGCGGATCTAAGGTCAAACATACATTTTTTATCTGAATGTTAACTATTCTCTTGATACGATTTTTATATAAATTTTTAAAGTTGTAATTTTATCAATTACTTATTTAGGATATTATATGAAGTCAAATACCAAATGTTATTAATTAAAAATCTGCCACTTAGGCTATCAAGGCCTGAAGTTACAATTTAATTAGTACCAGGTGATCCAGCGAACTTGATTCCGCAACAAAGTTAATAAAAAGGTAAATTTGGGATTTATCAAATATTCTTTACTACATTATAGATAAAAACCACCCCGTTGATACCCTCTTTCTTTAAAAAAAATGGCATCAAAATCCGTTTCCCAGTTTCAAAGAATTAAAGGGGATATAAGGATTATATAAGCATTTAAGCATTCATCGGGCCTCGTGGCTCATTGGTAAAACTACCGGCTGCAACGTTGAGGTCGGGGGTTCGATTCCCACCCGAGCACAAATACTTGTGACAAACATGAACATGTAGTGTGGGGTCTGGGTGTTTTTCTATGTATTATAAGTATGTATTTATAAAAGAAAAGTATATATGTATTATATCCGTTTGGTGAATATCACTGATGATATTCGGTTAGGCATGGATCACGGAAAACTTACAGTCTTATCTCTCCTCGACTTCAGTAATGCCTTTAATACTGTGGATTTCCTGATCCTGCTTGGTATACTACGCTCTCTTAACATATCTCCAACTGCAATTGCTTGGTTCCATAGTTACCTGTTTGGACGCCGGCAACGTGTACGAATTGATGACAGATATTCCGATTGGGCTTGCACTACTGCCGGCGTACCACAGGGTGGCGTTCTCTCCCCACTTCTATTCGCAATTTTTATAAATTCGATATCTAGAACCCTAACTTCTTCCTACCATCTTTATGCTGACGATTTGCAGATATATACCCAGGCTCCACTAAATACCTTGTGGCAGGCGGTGATGACTATAAATACGGACCTGGAGCGAATTTGCGACTGGAGCAATAATTATGGCCTTAGCGTAAATCCTTTAAAAACACAACTGATTGTTATCGGCAGTTCCAGGATGCTCGCCAAGATAAATTGGTCAACACTGCCCCAAGTTAATTTTAACGGCATTATCTTACCTATAACCACCAAAGTTAAAAATCTGGGGCTCTGCATCGATAGTACACTATCGTGGGGACCACAACTGCAAGAAGTAAGCAGAAAACTGTTTGCTTCCGCAGGATCCTTGCGCAGGTTACAACATTTCTTGCCTACTGTCACTAAAATTGCACTTGCACAGTCTCTTCTCCTGCCTATCCTCGATTATGCCGATGTCAGCTATCTGAATCTCACTGAAGCACAACTTGATAAACTTGAGCGACTCCAAAATGTTTGTATAAGATTCATATTTGGTCTTCGAAAATATGATCATATCTCAGAATTTCGTAAAAAGCTCAAGTGGCTTCCTGTTCGTTTTCGCCGGAATATTCACGTTCTCACGTTGTTATATAACGTTCTATTTAATCCCACTTCACCTAATTATCTCAAGGAACGTTTCCAGTTCTTACATGACACACATTCGAAATATCTGAGGTCATCGGAAAACTTGAGATTGGCTGTCCCAAAGCATTCCACGCATTTTTATGGTTTATCTTTTTCCGTGCAAGCTGTATTGCTGTGGAATGCACTACCAGAAAACATAAGAAAAGCTCAGACTGTTACCTCGTTTAAGTCACAGCTTACGCAGTATTATTTAACATTACAATAGTCTATTATTAGTATTTGTGTATTTATGTGTATATATATATTTATATATATATATATGTATATATTAAATATATTTATGTATTAAATATATTTATTTATTTATGTTATATATGTTACATTTATTATTATTATATGATATGTTTGTTGTTTATATGTAGTATATATTCTGATATTGCAAATATGTATGTTTCTGTTTTATGATACTTTGTCTTCTTATTAATTTCAATTTTTAAAACATTACCCGTCTTCCTTGCATATATATCTCCTCATAAAGGTTGCCTGGAAGAGATTGCTGTAAGCGATAAGGCCGCCGTTTGTGCTCCTAGCTATAAGACTTTTCTGTACATATTGTTTTTTTTTATAAGATCTAATGTATAAGGTGTACAAATAAAGAGTATTATTATTATTATCCGTTGTCTAGTATCCATAACACAAGCATTTAGTTGCTTAGCTTGCAACTAGAGGGCACTGTGTCTATTGTGTCCAAGATATTATAAGGGGACAGACACCGGCAAGCATTTTTACGCTATGTATTGATTAATAATGAATAAATGAACGTTGTTATTCAATAAACGTAATGAGAAAAAAGTAGACAGAGTTTTTTATGCACCACAGGACTCATTTCTCATACACGTCTCTCGTTTCTCTGATGATCTTCGTTTCTAAGGGAAACAGCAGATATTCATCGTTAGTTTCCAATTGCTAATAATTTACACAGACGTAGTGACGTTAAGGTAGCTATGTGATAAATATAATAAATTTGTTTTCCCACAATGAGGTGTGATATTTTTTTATTCGTCTAATAATATGAGTCTATTGACCTTCATGAGACAAATTATTGAACGTATATCCGGTTTAGGATAAACGGCAATTCGATAGTATAACGTTTTCTATGTAGCGTGTCTCGGGTTCAATTCTTGGCATTTTAAGGTGCGTGTTTGCAAATGTTAGCGAGTGTTGAAAAATTGAAATGCAATTCGGCATCACACGCGTACAAATTTGATGACAAACATGAATGTTTGTATGGCGTCTGGGTCTTTTTCTATATAAGTGTGTATTTACAAAAGTATTTATGTATTATCTAGTTTTCATAGTCCCTTAGCTTAGAACTAGAAGGCGCTGTATGTATTGTGATGTTATTGAGTTATTATATTTCTTATTTAACATAACGTAACTTCACGCCTTTTTCTACCCGAAGGTGTAGGTAGTGGTTGTTAAGCCTGGACTCACTGTTGTTACTCACATGTTTACATCCCAAATGGAATATGTAGCGAACCTATTGCCATACCGGGCACAAAGTTTTCAGTCATTGATATGTATCGCACATAACTTTTGAAAGTAATTTCGGAAAGTCATTGGCACACCGTCAAGAGGTTGAGGGTTCGAATCCTGGCTCACAAGCCAGGATTCGAACCCTCAACCTCTTGATTCAGAAGCAGGATGCTTAACCACTGGACCATCGAGACTTATTTAAGATAATAAGTTATATATTTAAGAATGTTACCATTTGGCGTGAAGTTATGTATTTATGTAAGTATGTATTTTTTAATATAAAACAATTTAGTAACCAACACAATTTCGGTACACTGTGCAAGACTGTTATGAATGATATATAAGCTTAGAAAATTAAAGGATTTCCATCCCATCCAATCAAAACATCCCTCAAATCCCTTAAATCGACACACTGCCATTTTCCTCTTTTTTGTACTTTGATTAATTATAGGTGTATTCAATTATCTGGTCTCGCGAATTAAATGTTTTTTTCTCATGGAAAAGGTAAAGAGAACTTATCAATTATTATTAGCAAGGCTTTTTTGTTGGGTAGGGGGCCAAACGAGCAGATGTATCACCCGATGGTAAGCAACAAACGCCGCCCATAGACACCTGAATACAGATAATGGGATATGGAATGAGTCCGAGATGAAGTTGAGTGCTGGACATCCGGATACTTCTCTCACCAAGTGAAACGAGGCATGAGCCACTCTACCGCATCATAAACGAGTCACTGCGTCATAAGCAACTAATGCCGCCCATGGACACCGACAATACGGGTAGTGTTTTAGTTTTTCTAAGAGAGTTGGATAGGAAAGGAGGTAGAGGGGGATACCCAGATACCTTTTCCACTGAATGAAACAGCAGGAGCCACTTCACGATGATATTCTGCGAGGTTGTGGTATTTCACCGGTCGAGGCACCCTATTCATGCAGCGAACTGCGTCGGTCTACCACTGATAGTTTCATTTGATAAATAATATTCAAAATTACCACAAGAGCATTGTCTCTGAAAAAGTGGTTTAAAAAAATATACCTAAAATCACTCTTATTAATCGAAAATAACTCTTGAAATAGCCAGGATTTTTGTATAATGGGCCAATCACTCTACATTGAAAAGTATACGAACCGGTATTGGGATTTTTACCGGCCGAGATGAAAATATACTTGTATATTTATAGCTACCCAGAGTTATTTAGTCGAAAACCTTCCTATAGACTCAACAGAATTTCTCCAACGTTCACATATATTTTTTTTATACTGACTTTAATATTGGTCTAAGTGATACTCTAGATATTAGTGACATCCTATTTTTTATGAGATAGGTGGGAAAACGAACATCCTTGGCAGCTGCATGGTAAGTGACCAGCGCCGCCCACGGACACCTGCAATACATATAGTGTTGCAGTTGTGTTGGCGACTTTTAAGGGAGTAGGATGGGGAAGGGAGGTGGGCCTCCGGGTACCTCTCTCACCAAACGAATCGCGGCATGAGCCACTTTACGTCGATTTTCTAAGAGGTCGTGGTATTTCACCGGTGGGCCCATTCATGCAGCGAACTGCTTGGCTCTACCACTGTTAAAGAAATGGAATGAATGATTTTTCTTGAAGACCAACTCTTGTCTTAAAAATCCCGAAAGCCGCTTACTTTCCGAAAGTTATATGCGTGATACGTATATAACTTCACGCCAAATCCCTTGCGGGGTAGACAGAGAGAACAGTGCACCATAAGGCACGATTCTTACACGCCTCACTCGCTTCTATTTTGTCATGGAATATGTTAGCGTTGGGATCAGGACTGCATTGTGGATTGCTATCTGGGCTTTTCTGCTAATGTTTTTTGCGCCCAGGAATCTGCCCAACGCTCCATTTACGCTATTTCCTATCGCCACTCGTCTTTCTACATCCACGGTGTACCTTCCATCCCTGCTAAAGCGCATCCAATGTATACAATTCCTTTCACCTGTTCCAGCACCACATCATCAACCATTATCCTTGCATCCGTTCTGGATTCCTCTCTTTCAAACAGTGATTAGAAAATTAATACAGCATATCCAAGCATATGGGCACCATTTGGTATTAAGGATTTAGTTTAGTTGTGGTTATAGTAACGTATAAAAAACTTCTACGTACTGAAGAGTTAGATAAACGATATATTCTTTGAATTTAACTTAAGTCCTAATATGTCAGCTATTTAATCATTTACCAAATACCACTAAGGAACTGGATGCGGACTATTTCATACTTTATTCATTATAAGCAATAGGTTATGCCTGATGTATGGTTACCCGAGACCAAATATTAGAGAGTTTACAAAAATCAATGCCTTTCAAAGCGTCTTTGGACTTAACTTAAAAAAAAACAATTTTGTAAACTATCTCAAAAATGTACAAATACAATCTAACACCTATCTTTAACACACCTTTTCCCATTATCTAAGCAAGCGTATTGTATATTTGTATTTATATATATTTGTGTATGTATATTTGTATATAATATATACATAAACAAATATACATATTATGTATATTTGTTTATGTATATTATAAATGCTATGATGAAGATGTAGACAAGAATACTAGTTTTTGTTGTTTTCAGGAGACAATATAAATAAAATGCGAGTCACTACTGCAAATGTTAACATAATTTTATACTCACCACATATAAAAACAGCCAGATATTGTTTTAATTCAACAACGGTTGGAAGATTTTGTAATATTTTTTTGACGCATGTTTTATATTTAACTTTTGTGGTATGTGACCTGGAATTAAGAAATGTTTTCACATGTGTCAGATCTTGTACAGGCTTAAATGGAATTATATAACATCCACTTACGTTTTTGAATTTCTATTAGAGTTAATACTAGCCACCCTAATTCTTTTCAAGTTTGCCTCACCTGGAAAATATTTAGAAAAATGTCTCGAATTTACACTGTTAATATGGTATGTATTTTTCTAAATAAAATGAAAATTTACTAGGAAAATATTTTATTTAAAAAAGTACTCAGTTAATTTATATACTTATACAAAAATAATTAAAGATGCAATATAATTTAATTGAACCTATTATTCTACAAGTTAAGTAGTTTTATTGAAAATGTCATATATCCGGAGATAGTGAAATATACTAAATATAAAAGAAATTTTCATAGTATCAAAAAGTAAGTACTTTTCTGGAAGCTACGCTGTTTTTTAAATATAAATTCAAATTCAAAATATTTTTATTCCTTAGACTTTACAAAGTGCTTAGAATCGTCTTACAAAACTACAAGCTAAAATACGCGGAGCTTAGATTCCCTTTCATCACACTATGTTGAATGTGAAAGTGAATCTAAGTGCCAGTTCCGGCGTCAAGGCTTCTTGAGAAGAACTGGCAAGAAACTCAAGGCCGACTCTTTTCAATTTCCAGTTTAACAAATTATAATAATTACAATCAACACAACACAAAAGGAGCAGTTCAATCCCAAACTTTTTTATCATTTATATAATCTGCGATACAATAGTAAGCCCTTTGATATAATCAACATTTAATATAATTCTTAAATTTATCCATGGATAATTCAACCGCGTCGTTTGGAAGTTTATTGTAGAAGCGTATACATTGACCTGGGAACGAGTTAGAGATTTTATGGAGCCTAGTAGCGGGCACAGCGAGTTTGTTTTTATTTCTTAAATTTAGTTTATGAATATCACAATTTTTTCTTAAATTTAGTTTTAAGAAATAAGATTTTCATAAATATATTGGGAATAAAATGTCATAATTCTTATCTCATTAAATTTATTTCTTAGTGTATCCCTGGGACTCATCATATAGATAGCACGAACGGCTCGTTTCTGGAGCACAAAAACCGAATCTGCATCCGCGGCACTACCCCAAAGCAATAAGCCGTACGACATAATGCTGTGGAAATAGCTAAAATAAGCTAAACGCGCAGTATCAACATCGGTCAGTTGACGTATTTTCTTTACAGCGTAAGCTGCCGAGCTTAGTCTACCTGACAACGTTTCTTTAAGTGGGCCCCATTGTAATTTAGAATCTAATGTTATACCAAGGAAGACAACCTTATTGACCAATTCCAATCTCTCATTGTCCATCACCACACTGGTTTTTACTTGTTTAACATTTTTTGTAAAAAATTTAACATATTTAGTTTTATTACCATTTAAAAGCAAATTATTAGCACTAAACCAGTTTACTATTTTAGAAAGAGCATATAAATATATAAATATAAGAGAATATAAATATATCAAGTTAGTAAGGTATACTTACTGAAGTCGTAGTTATTTTCAGAAATCTTGCCGACGCTCATCATAGCAATATTATTCAAAAGAATTTGTACTAAAATTGGATCTTGTTACGAGCTTATTATAAGAACACGACGTCTAGTTAGTTCAAAAAGTATGTATATATAACAGAGACTCTTAGTGACTACTGAAAGACTGAAATGATCTCTTCAGCGTACTCGGTTCGCACTTCGTTTTGGTCGTGTGCAAATTAAGTTCTTTGACATAGTAAAAAAAAAACCTTACAATGTGTCGTAATATTTAAGACAATGAATGTAGTTCAACGGTCTTATTTAACAAGGAACATGATTGCAAGAGTTAATACATTCAGCTGTAATAATTGTTTGGTCCACCAATGCTACTGCAAGAGATGAGTTAGATTAACGGTTACAAAACGAGAGCTTTTGATGTAAATTTTAAATAAAATTGTATAGGAGTTATGGACTGTTGCTATAAAAACTTTGAGGAGGAAGGCCAAAACTCACATTCCATGACCAAATAGAACGTGTACTGGAGGAAGGTAATGTTAGGAGCCTCAAAAATCGACGCGCGTGCATGAAAAGAGTTATGAAAGTCAAGGAAGCGTGTAGGAAACGTGCCTTATGGCGCTTTGTTCTCTCTGCCTACCCCGCAGGGGATTTGGCGTGAAGTTATGTATATATGTATGTATAAGTAACGCTTATAATTTATTGTATCTATATTTAATATATTATTAGAAATGAATTTACCTTACAGCAGTCATAACATGGTATATTCGCGTGCCCTATTCTCGAAGACGAAAGCAGCGGCATTACATCTAGACATATCTATTTTTAGGCATTATATTTAAAAATAGCTTTAGTTTAAATTTAATATTTGATATGATTGTCGGATTAGGTCTTTAAACAGCACTAAGCATTTTTATATTATTCATTAAGTATAAAGTTATTTCATGATAAATATGAGACATAAACTATATGGAGGCACTCACAGAACTTTCAACGCGGAAAGCAATCACAGGCCGAGTTATAGCTCGGTTACAGCTTTTAGTGACACTAGAAAGTGCTGTTTAATTTCAGCAGTTCTAATTAAAGTTATTTATTTATTATCAAATAAATTGTGTATATACTATTTAAGTGTTTGTTTGTAATATTGAAATAACTGATTTTAAATACTTTCATATGTATATACTTACGGTACATACACAAAAATAACATTTATTTATTCTGGGTAATCTCTGAAATGGCGGTACCGATTTTGACGAGACTTTTATAAGCAGGTAGCTGGTGTACTAAGACTAGCTTCGGCTACTTTTTTATTTGCCGGCTAGGCTACCTATGTATTATGAAAATTCACTAATATGAATCACAAATTTCTACAAATTTTAATTCATTTATAAAAATAACTAAATCGTTAATATATCTATAGGTTAATATAAATAAAGAACACAACACAACACTGTTTAGATTATTCTAATAACTCCAAAAGGGACAATTAGTACGTTTGAAACATTTGACACGTCTGCGATTGTCATATCTAACGTATTCGTGTAAATTGGACAACTAAAACATAATAATATTCCGACATTGTTTTTTCTTTTCTTGGTATGTTTTTGTTGAGTTCATTATGATGAAGCATTTTTTTTTAAATAATACAGTAGTAGAGCCACTTAATTCGGTGCATGAACGGATCTGCATCTCACTTCGAGGGGAATACATCTGAGAATATCGGCAGTAAGTTGCCTAGCCTATAGAAATATTATTTTACTTTCATAACATAACTTCACGCCTCATTACCTATGGGGGCAGTCTTTTATTATTAATAATTTTCAATTGTTTTTCCTTGATAATTTTCAAATAAATTGACACCAATAGGTCCTATTATTTTATGCTGTCATGTAACTTATATTTTAAATGCCTATGTGATATAGAATGCATACTCATGGAAATATTTTGCTATACGATTTAAATTCAGTACAATTATTGTCGGTAATGAGAACATTGAGTTGTAATATGAGTATCCCAAAGAGACCATTGAGCGTAATCAAGGCGCCAAAGTATTCGCAAGAGATCTGTCTATTGGGCAGAGTCAATTGACCAAGCTGAAGGCAGACAACGGCATCGTCATTTCTTCTAAAGATGAGATCCTGAGAGAGGTTCAAAGGTTCTATGGACAGCTATACCAATCTTCACAGATTCCTGTTGTCGGCTTGGCTCCAGATCCCAGATCCAAGCTAACTCGACACTTTACTGAAGATATCCCGGACGTCAGTCTGTACGAGATCCAAATGGCTCTTAAACAGTTAAAGAACGGGAAGGCACCGGGTGACGATGGAATTACTTCCGAGCTACTGAAGGCAGGCGGCAAGCCGGTTCTAAGAGTCCTTCAGAGGCTTTTCAATTCTGTCGTGCTCGGGGGCGACGTTCCAGGGGCATGGACCAGGAGTATAGTGGTGCTGTTTTTTAAGAAGGGTGACAGGACCCGCTTGAAAAACTATAGGCCAATCTCGCTCCTGAGCCATGTCTACAAACTGTTCTCCAGAGTCATTACAAATCGACTCTCGCGCAAACTCGACGACTTCCAGCCTCCCGAACAAGCCGGTTTCCGAAGAGGCTTTAGTACCATAGACCACATCCACACTCTACGCCAGATCATAGAGAAGACCGAGGAATATAATCGACCTCTATGCTTGGCGTTTGTGGACTATGAGAAAGCCTTCGATTCCGTCGAGACTTGGGCGGTGCTGCAGTCTCTTCAGCGGTGCCAAATTGACTATCGATACATCGAAGTGCTGAAGTGTTTGTATAGAAACGCCAATATGTCAGTTCGAATCCAAGATGGGAGTACAGAGCCTATTCCACTGCAGAAAGGTGTCAGACAAGGAGATGTTATATCTCCGAAGCTGTTCACCGCTGCATTGGAGGACGTCTTCAAGCTCCTAGATTGGACCGGGCTAGGCATCAACATCAACGGCGAATACATCACTCACCTTCGATTTGCCGATGATATCGTGGTCTTGGCAGAGTCGCTGGAGGATCTGGGTGCAATGCTCAAGGATCTTAACAAGTTATCCCAACAAGTGGGTCTACGAATGAATATGGACAAGACAAAAGTCATGTCCAATGTCCATGTCATTCAAGTACCGGTAACTGTTGGAGATGCGATCCTCGAAGTTGTCGATCACTATGTTTACCTAGGACAAACTATTCAACTAGGTAGAGCGAACTTCGAGAAAGAGATTAACCGACGGATCCAACTCGGCTGGGCAGCGTTCGGGAAGCTTAGGCATATCTTCTCGTCCAAAATTCCTCAGTGCCTTAAATCCAAGGTCTATGACCAGTGTGTGTTACCAGCGATGACATATGGTTCTGAGACATGGTCTCTTAATGCTGGCCGTATTAAGAAGCTCAAAGTCGCTCAGCGTGCTATGGAGAGGGCTATGCTCGGTATATCTCTACGGGATAAGATCCGAAATACGGAGATCCGTAGACGTACGAGAATAACTGACATAGCCCATAAAGTTAGCACGCTGAAGTGGAGGTGGGCAGGCCACATCACTCGAAGAACTGACGACCGCTGGGGAAAAAAAGTTCTTGAGTGGCGACCACGGGTTGGTATGCGTAGCGTAGGCCGTCCCCCCCACTAGATGGACAGACGACCTCATAAAAACAGCCGGGAGTCGCTGGATGCAGCTGGCACAGGATAGGGAGTTATGGCGCGCTAAGGGGGAGGCCTACGTTCAGCAGTGGACTAATCTGGGCTCATGATGATGATGATGATGAGTATCCCTACATTTGAAATCGGGCCGCTCGTGACGATTGCGTCCGTGTTTTCTTGTTCCACGGTAAGCCTTTCCTCAAGCGCTCGTGTTAAAGTGTTTCATTTTAAATAATAAGTTAAATATTTGTACTTATTGCCTATTTTTAAGTGTCTTTAAATACCTATTAAAATAAAGCTCTTTCGACTTTGACATTAGAAAATCCGAAAATATATAGAGGGCGCCTCAAGCTGGCGCTAATTTAAGCTTGATTTTATGACAGCTCGCGGCGGCTGAGTAGTGCTTTGCATGCCCCGTGACATTTATTTGACAGATTGCCATAATCACAGCGGTTGGCCTGATATGTTTGAACTTCACAGCAGCTATAATCGCTATAGTAATCTAATTGGACAGGAGCTATAGAAAAATATATTATGAACTAATTACTACCGATATCGATTTCAGGAACCTAATTAAACAATAAGCGAGTAGTATGGAAGCAGTGTGAGCACTGTACTGCACTTGTATTTTTTTTTAATGGGAACGGAGGGCAAACAAGCAGGCGTGTTACCTGATGGTAAGCAACCAACGCCGCCCATGGACACCGGCAACACATATAGTGTTACTGTTGCGTTACCGACCTTAAAGGTATAGGTAAACATAACAGGCGAGACGAGGCTTAACAGCCGCTGCCTACACCTTCGGGTAGAAAAAGGCGTGAAGTTATGATATGTTATGTTATATATGTATTAATATCCGTTATCTAGTATCCATAGCACAAGCATTTAGTTGTATAGTATGGAACTAGAGGGCGCTGTGTGTATTGTATCCAAGATATATAATTATTTTAATGTACTTAGGTATAAAGGTATAAATAATTTGTGTTGGTTTTTTCAGAAGTATCGAGATTAAATCTCGGCTGTCATCGATGACATTTCGAAAGTAATGTATGAAAATGTCACTATCTAAAAGAATTCCGTAAAACTGTTTTGCCACATATATATGCGTATATGCGTGAAAAAGTTATGTGTTATAAATATAAATGGCTGATAACATATTGCTTAGTGTAAGGCAATAGGTGCCGCCACTAGTTCAATTTAGGACTTTAATATTCGACAACTGGAGGACACTGTCAATTGCGGCCTTTAAATTGGGTTATAAAAGGCGTGTAGCTAAGAAAGAAAAATGTCTTGAAGCATAATTATTGTTGCCTAAAACTTAAAAAATAAATAAAGCTATTAAGCCATGAACTTAATATTATAGAAAATTTATACTGTATTTATTTATATCTATGATCTTTAAAGCATGCCTAAACTTTTACGTTCCATTGTGTGTGTATGTGTACTACGCTTTATAATTACTTACCAATCCTCTGATGAAAAGAAAAAATGATCGAGTGAGAAAATGTGAAAGGGGATTAAATCGATATAACAGTACATTATCCTGAGAATTGCCTCTGAAATATTAGGATTTCGTAATTATTTATCGTTATGGACAGTATTATTTATTGTGATTAATTTATAATTACATCGAGAATATAATTAGTTAAGAGTTATATTTAGAACACAGCCATTCTATATATATATTTATATTGAATGAATGCGAATGGGTGACCTTTTTTTATGAGAGGAAATGCTTTATGCACACCCCCTGAGAACGGCAGGGGTAGTGTGGGACTCCCAAAACAGTAAACTGCAATCCGATCCTAGGGTTACCCACTAAAACCTCGCGGCGGCCTTCCTCCGGCGTTGGGGTGGCCCAGGACTGTGCGTCAGCCCTATGGTCCACCCCGCCGTCGCTTCCCCTCTGTCACGAGGGGGTGCTCATCCTAGGCGAGCTACGGTGAGGCTCCCCCGGGCGGGGTGGCTCCGACCGCGCGCTGGTAAGAGGCAACACACTAAGAAATAAGATACGTTAACAATTAAACCGTGTTAATTTACTTCACAAAACAATCAGGAATTAACATTCGGGAAGTCGTGCAGTTGTCTTTATGAACGGCTCGTCTGGCGAAATGTATCTGAGAATATCGAAGTTAAATTGCTCATGCCCCGTTTCGTTCGGCGATAGGGCTGTCCCCATTCCCCTACCCTCCCATCCTCACTAAAAGGCCGGCAAGTCAACTGTAACACTATGTTGTAGGAGTCCATCATCATCATCATTAGCCTGTTTCAGTCCACTGCTGGACATAGGCCTCTCCCAATGTGCGCCAAGGAGTCCATGGACGGCGGTAATTGCCTCCTAATCCATAAAAAGGCACAATCCTGTTAGATGCCAATATTTAGCCATTACACATAACCTGAGAAAACTCATTGGTATAACCCTTTCCCTCTTCCCTCCCTATTCCACTTCCGACCTCTTCTTTATCACATCATAAAGGCCGGAACGCAATTGTGATATTATCTGTGATGCTGGTGACCCGTTTACTCTTTTGCCTTCTATCTCATAAAAAATGGTGTGAGTTAGGATTGACACTCATGACCTCTGAACTAGATACATAGAAGTATATTGTTACTTGACAATTTATACGACGTGTCAGAGCGTAATTACCGCGATGTCTATGACTACGTGTATTATGAGCGTGAAGATACTATTTATAAATACACATAAAAACTAAATAAATTCAAATATAACATGACACAACTACACGGCAGCGGCTGTTAAGCCTCGTCTCACCGTTATGTTTACGTCCCAAATGAAAGTAGGTGGCGAACTTATTACCCGATATGGGTACAAAGTATTCAGTCATCGATATTTATCATACATTTCAGAAAACAATTTCGAAAAGTCAGTGGTGTGAGACAGGATTCAAACCCGAGACCTCTCGATTCAGAAGCACCTCGACCACTGGACCACCGAGGCTCAGAAATATAAAAAAACGAGAAATATAAAGTATTCATGTTGCTCCATAACACATAGTTACTAGTGTATGCTGACAAGACAACCCATAAGTAAATCTCTTACTGTGGGGGCATAAATATCTTTGTGACCCCTGGATTCTATCTGATAATACACCATATAATTTTCCAAGCGTGATACCGAAGCAAAAAACCAGTGAACCCTTATAATATTATGTATATAGGGGTTAAGTGTTAGTGTGTTATATCAGTGTGAAAATCCAGACCAAATCTTGCATCGCATTTTTAAGTTTGAGAAGTGCTAGTCCGCTTTTGCTTAGTATATTGGTTCACTAAAGAATTTAAATAATGTAAGTGATCAATATTCCTATGAAATGATTAAAAATTAAGTATTTAGAAAGTATGAATAAATATAGATAAAGATTTGGATAAATAGAGCTAGTCAAAAATACTATAACTTTACGGTCTGGATTCCTGGGAGGTGTAGGTGAGCTGCTAGAAATAGGTCTACATCGATTAATCTATTATTGTAGCTATCCTCATGGACGGAATTGGCATGAAGTTATCTTGTTTTATTTAAATTTTTAATCTTGCCTTTCTACGAACAGAATATCCACATTACTCCTCCTTAACTTTCTGAAAAATATGTACCTGCCTATAAAAAGCTGAATATACAAAGAAGTTCTTATGAAGGGCAAAGGTTGAATATGCAATAATAGAGTAAATTTTATTTTATAGAATGAATATCCAAGAAGTATATTATGAGAGAAACAGTCTATAGACATTCAAAGATGAGTGGCCAGTTAGAATATATAACTTATTTATTTTAAATATTCTCAAAAATAAAAAGTATAAAAAAATAGTCATTTTCTAAAAATACTAATTAGATAATAAAGTATGAATAAATATAGATAAAGATTTGGATAAATAGAGCTAGTCAAAAATACTATAACTTTACGGTCTGGATTCCTGGGAGGTGTAGGTGAGCTGCTAGAAATAGGTCTACATCGATTAATCTATTATTGTAGCTATCCTCATGGACGGAATTGGCATGAAGTTATCTTGTTTTATTTAAATTTTTAATCTTGCCTTTCTACGAACAGAATATCCACATTACTCCTCCTTAACTTTCTGAAAAATATGTACCTGCCTATAAAAAGCTGAATATACAAAGAAGTTCTTATGAAGGGCAAAGGTTGAATATGCAATAATAGAGTAAATTTTATTTTATAGAATGAATATCCAAGAAGTATATTATGAGAGAAACAGTCTATAGACATTCAAAGATGAGTGGCCAGTTAGAATATATAACTTATTTATTTTAAATATTCTCAAAAATAAAAAGTATAAAAAAATAGTCATTTTCTAAAAATACTAATTAGATTATTATTATTATTATTATTATTATACAAAGATTATCAATTGAACAGTCGTCTAAATTTATCCATTCCAAAATTAATCCGGAATGGATAAATTTAGAACAAAAACTAATAACTCAACTCGAAATAAAACCTTATCCATATTTAATATATTTATTTTCTTTTTATATTATTTTATGTTGTCTGAAGCTCATGGTGTGATAATAAAGGTAAGCCGAAATTAATTACAGCAGATTCTTAGTCAAACGTATAAAATGCAACAGTAGTAAAAATTCAAGTAATTTTCCAAATATTTTTGATGATTCACATCTCATCCTAATAATTCATTCAGAAAGTTTGAGTCACGATCCAAATTTTATGAGTTCTATAAACTATAGCTTACATTCACTTTCCACCTCTATATTGCGGTAAAATAAAACTCTTTGTTGGACGCACCGACATTTGTCCATTGTCTATATTTACATCAAGCTTTTTTTGAATACAGGAATGAAATAGCGCCTGAAGCGAATACAATACCTAGGCGCTTTTATTGATCTAGTTTATTGGTTTTAGGCTTAGTTTAAAAACCATATCAATGTTTTATCACTACAGTTTTGATACAGCCGAAAATATGCCCCTGAATAAATGGAAAAAAATATGTCTCTTATAATCATTTTCCTTTAAACCTGCGGCAAATTGTTTATTACTTATCTCGAATTACTTTACATTTTTTCCCTTTTTTAGTAATAAAAAAGTAGAGCCAAGCAGTTCACTGCATGAATGGGCCGGCTCGACCGGTGTAATACCACGACCTCTCAGAAGGTCGACGTAAAGTGGCTCATGCCGCGTTTCGTTCGGTGAGAGATGTACCCGGAGGCCCACCCTCCTTTCCCCATCCATTCCTCTTTCCTATCCCTTAAAGGTCGGCAACGCAACAGTAACACTATATGTGTTGCTGGTGTCCATGGGCGGCGTTTGTTGCTAACCATCAGGTGACACGCCTGCTCGTTTGCCCTCCTATCCCATAAAAAAAAAGAGATTTGTTTATTTTATCATGTTCATTAAATGTAAAAAAACTGTGTATCGTTTGATCATAACGATCACATTATACTCTCGAGAGCAATGAATCCGGGTCACTTAAAGAATGTTAAAAATCTCGGAAACTAAAAATGATAGGTTAATGCAATAAATTGTATTTAATAGACAATGTAATACTCCTTAAATGAAAGTAAAAAAAATATGAGTCACCATACATTTTATTAACACAAAATTACATAAAGAAAAAATCTGCTGATCTCTCCTTATAACAAAAATAGGAAACATGAAATTTTTGAACTTTATTACGATTTTCTTGAATTTTAATACTTCGTATTGCCTCCTCGTGCTTCCATTACTGCGTTTACGCGGTTTGGCATGCTGTACACCAAGTTCCTTATACGATTTTGGGGAATATTCTCCCATTCCTGTGTGAGAGCAATTTTGAGCTCACGAAGCGTGATTGGGGGAGGGTTTCGTTGTTTTACGCATCTGCCTAGCTCGTCCCAAGCATGCTCGATCGGGTTGATATCCGGGCTGCGCGCTGGCCACTCCATACGAGTAATGTTCATCTCTTGAAGGTAGCAATTCACAATCCTACCTGTATGAGGTCGGGCATTGTCATGCATAAATATAGCATCCTCACCTAAATTGACCATAAATGGACCAACGTGATCATTGAGGATTTCTTCCACATATCTTACGCTAGTTAAAGAGCCGTTTTCTATGATCACCAGCTCTGTGCGACTTTCAGAAGAAATTCCGGCCCACACAAGTACAGACCCACCACCGTAGGCTACTTTTTCCTCGATGCATGCTTGCTTGAATCTTTCCCCTGGTCTTCGATACACTCTGTGTCTTCCATCGTGCTTGTAGAGCATAAATTTTGGTTCGTCGGAGAACATAACTTTTGACCAATCTTCAATACTCCAATTTACGTGGCTCTGGGCATATCTTAGTCTTGAAATACGATGCCCACGCTCCAGTTTAGGGCCGTTTGCAGGTCAAAGGGGTTTTAAGTTAGATTCAGCAAGCCGACGTCTTACTGTCCATGCACTTGGGTTACTTCCTCCGAGGCGTCGAAACTGATTGGTGAGTTCAGTTCCTGTGAGAAAGCGATTTCGGAGCATGGTGTTCACCAAGTATCGGTCTTCTCGTGCTGTGGTATACCTGGTTCTGCCCGTTCCTGGTCTGCGTAGGTTAGAACCAGTTTCTTCGTAACGTCGGAGAACTCTTTGTACTGTTGACAGCGACACACCAACAGTCCTGGCTGTATCGCGCTGACTCCGGCCGGTTTCCAGCATTGTAAGTATTCTGGTGCATTCTTCAGGCGTAAGCGACATAATTTCAGCTTGAATAATGAATATAGAGCACTATCAACATGGTTTATGTACCCACATAGATGACAGATTACAAACAAAAGCAAAACCAAATGCTGTAATTTCGTAGTTCCATCTTCGAAAGTGGCCCTTTTTCAAATTTGATTTTTTTATGATATAACTTTACAATAACTAAGAAGTTTTAATACCTTCATTTAAGGAGTATTACATTGTCTATTAAATACAATTTATTGCATTAACCTAGCATTTTTAGTTTCCGAGATTTTTAGGATTCTTTAAGTGACCCGGATTCATTGCTCTCGAGTGTATATAGTTTCTTTTTGTTAATTATTACGAAATAAACGATGATAAATAATTCGTTGTTTAGCGCATCAATTAACTTGTGTAATTTCTTATCATTACTTGGTACTTATAAAGCCTCACCCACCCACAAATACAGGTCATTCATTGTTAATATTCGCAATAAACGCCTTCAACTATTATTGAACAACTATTATTGTGGTAGAGCCAAGCAGTTCGCTGCATGAATGGGCCGGCTCGACCGGTAAAATACCACTACCTCTCAGCAGAGCGACGTAAAGCGGCTTATGCCGTGTTTCGTTCGGTGTGAGAGGTACCCGGAGGCCCACCTCTCTTCCCCATCCTTTCCCATCCTACACCCTTAAACTGTAACACTATATGTGTTGCAGTTGTCCATGGGCGGCGCTGGTCACTTACCATCGGTGAATGCTCTTTTGCCCTCCTATACCATAAAAAACCACGACCTCTCACTTGACGTAAAGTACCTCATTCCACGTTTCGTTCAGTTGAGTTACATGGAGACCCAACTCTCCTCCTTATTTCACTTTCGACCATCCTAACGGTCGGCAACGTAACTGTAACACTACCTGCAGGTTGTCCAGGTCTCTCCAGGTCCAGGTGTCTCCTACTTGAACAATTCATTCAAGTTTCATCGTCAACAACACCATGAAGCTAACAAATGTATTTAGCTATGTTTGTAATTGTTCATAATATTTACTTCATATAGGTAATCTATTTTTCTATCTATCAAATCTATTATGCTATCAAGATAGCATTTTTTTACAATTTCTGTCTGTCAGTCTATTTGTTCCGGTTAATCTCTGTAATGGCTGGACCGATTTTACGGGACTTTTTGCGGGAGCCGCATGTAAACATTAGTTGTTCATATTAATATATGCCTAAAAACTGAACGTAAAACAACTTAACCTTGCTGCGGTCCTTGAAAGTAGAATAATTTCCAATTAATAATTTCAAATTTGAAATCATATTGACTTGAAATTCATAAAAGCAGCAAGTGTTTTAAGTATATAATGTGGTTTTGATGGAATCTTGTACAAAAGCTAGCATTATTTTTATTGCAGATGCGTAAGAACTCTATGAAAAGTCTTATGTTTAATGGTCTGTAACAGAATTAATTTTGAAGTCTTGAGGTGTAGCAAAATGTTAAGACAGATAAACCCATTCATTTTGATTACGCAGTGGACACTATAAACTCTGTGATACGTGTCCAGCATGTTTTTAACGGTATATGTCTTTTTCGATGGAAGAATATTGCTATATTTAAGTTGTTTATCAGTCGGTGGTTCAGTGGTCGAGCACCCCACTTTTGAATCCCGAGGTCGCGGGTTCGAATCTTGGCTCACACCAATGACTTTTCGAAATTAATTTCGAAAGTTATGTGTGAATATCGATGTCAAAAACTTTGTGCCCGGCATGGGAATAGGTTAGCCACCTATTCCATTTGGGACATAAACATAACGGCGAATCGAGGCTTAACAGCCACTGCCTACACCTTCGGGTAGAAAAAGGTGTGAAGTTATGTTTTTTGTCACACTATTCATAGTCACACTACTCATAGATCTCATATTCATGTCTCTAGGTCTCATAAGTAATAATATAATATTTTGAACACAACATAAAGTAGGCCTTTTAGTTTTTAATTTTTAGCAACTAAATGCCTGTATTATGGAAACTAGATTACGGACATATGGTCTGGAGGTCCCCGCCCCGCTAGTGGAGAACCCCACTTCTAAAGAAGAAGAAAGAAGAGAAAGAAGAAGAGAAGAAGTCAAGAAGTCGTGCAATCGAATCCCTCGGCATTATTCTCGAAAGTTCTATGTGATAAATGGCTGACAATGTTGTGACCGGGCAATTGGTACCACCACTTATTCCATTTGGAACATGACAACTCGGCAAGTCTAGACTATAACAGTCGCTGTCTTCGAATTGAAAAATCTACTTTTTTTACTTATAATAAGTATAAAAATACCAAGATGCCATACAAACAATGTGATATGCCATACAAATGGTGTGGATCTCAACTACGCAGTCGTATTTTCAATGCGGGAATGTGAGTACCTACCCACACCTACGTATATTGTATGCCCTGAATGAAAAGTTTTAAATTAAATACCTCACTTATAACCACTAATAAACGACGCGTTAAATCAATTAGTAATAGAATTAAAATAATTCATATGAAGCTTAAACCGGAGCTTTTTATTTGACTATCGTCTTATTTGATGAATGTAGGTATACTTAACAGATTTTTTTTCCTTTACAATATTTGTTGGGTATATTATAATAAAAAATAATGAGGGTAACCCCGAGGCTTATTATGTTACCATTGGGAATAATTCATAACAGAATTTATGAAAGGGTTTTCTCGTAATTAATATATACAGGGTTATTTCAAATATACTAATAATTAGCCAAGGGTATATTCTGTAGGTAATTACCTAACACTTTTGTTCTACGACTTTTTAAAAATCACAATTTTAATTTTTTTTTCATTTCAAACAAATTTAAATAATTAAAATCGGTAGTTGTAAAATATTAACTAAGTCTACGTATTGCATTGAGCGCACCGAGTGACAATGGTATGGACGAGGTATGGGGGGGTAGCGGGGCAAGGTCACGCGGCATTTGTACTTTGATTGCTCCCGTAGGTCATTAGCCAAACATATGTTAGTCGCCCGTAAGACTGATCACGTTTCGACATGTTTTTTAACTTTATGTATGAGTATGTTCGACTTGCGGTGGCAAGTATTTAATAAATGTAATTAGTCGCAGTTGGTATGTCTGAATAATCTCGAATGCTTATTATAGTGGGCGGAATAATCGAGTTTTCACTTAAATACCCACATTAAATAGGTAGGTAAATAATTCAAATTTCCTGAAATACATTAAATTTTAAGTGTATTAGCCTAAAAATACATTTCTAACATCTTCAATTTCGTAATCTACACGATATCCGATTGGGTATGTGAATTAAAAGCAGTTTCGTGTAGAAAGCGCGGGAACTCGCTTCTCTTGTTTAGATGCATAAACAGAGCTGCTACTCTGAATGAAAATCGGGTGAAATAGGTACGTTTAGTACAAAATGCAGAGTTACAAAGTGTCAGATGGTACAATTAAATCTTAAAAATCGTTTTTTTTACTAGAGTTTTAGGTTTTTGTAAAACTGGTAAAAGAAAAGTTGTTTAGAATGACACAAAGGAGCTATGTGTAGAATAGTATTAGTATATTAAAATTAACCCTGTATATATATAACTATAATTATGGAATGTAATTGAGGTTTTGTGTATTAAATTCGTTAGAATTTGGTACCTTGGTTTATTTTAAATTTATTAAATAAAGTCTAGAAATACAGTAAAAACTTATGTTCGTTTTAGCATTAACAATACTTACATGACTTTTTAGGAGATTTTATGGTGCTCCTTCTTGTAGTTATACGATTATATATATGATTTCTTTTATTTTTTTCTGCTTCGCTATTTCATTTTTCGTCACTATTTTTTTTTTCAATAGCAGTTAGATGCTTAGAACTTATACTATCTGTTATATTTTGGCTCTCTGGGACTCACTCACTCACTTGTTAGCATTAATCATAAATTGGCTATTAAAAGTTCATCTATCCTAGGAAAGTTATTTGTAGTATAATATATAATCGTAGACAATGCACAGGAACTTGACAATAAGTACTAACAGAATATAGTTAACAACTAGCAAATAATTTATTTATAGGTGATCGAGTGGTCCAGCACCCCGCTATTGAATGAAGAAGTCTTAGGTTAGAATCTGGGCTCACGCAACTTTGTACCCGAGGCAATAGGTTCGCCACCTATTCGTGAAGAAAAACGCGTGAAGTTATGTTATGTTATGTGTATTAAAGAGGATTATCTTTTTTTATATGTTTTTATTTAATTTGCCATTTTTATGTTCGGGTGAAATCTTTGAACTCAATTTTGAAGAAGATATATTCAACTGATTGAGCTGAATTTTTGCATATATGTTTACTTTAGATGTCAATGCACGATATGAAGACGACATCGTTCTAAATCCAATATGGTGGATCATCCAAGATAGAGGAATAGATATTTTAAGCATTTATATATTATAGGTATCAAATGAAAGGGCTCATTGAGAGTAACTAAAAAATATATGTAACGTCATTCTAAATCCAATATGGTGGATCACCTATGGAATAGTCTTTTTAAATGCATTTCTACAATATGGGTATTAAATTAAAGTGCTCGTTGAGAGTAACTCGAAAAATAATGTGACGTCATTCCAAATCCAATATGGACGGCCATCCAAGATAGTGAAATAGATATTTTTAATGCATTTCTGCAATAAAAGTAAAAAGTAACATTTTATCAAGTAAAAGGGCTGATAGCGAGTAAACGGAACAGAGAGCTCCAAACTGAAATAGAATTAGGAATATTGAAGAGCTGGACTGTACAAAACTTAGCGGTCAACTAACTTGCACCAATAATGCTTTGAATGAGATAAAGAAAATGAGTAACCTAGCCAGCTATAGGTAAGAAATAAAAAATTGAATTGTAAGTTTTTTTTTTTAAATAGCTTTAATTTAAACGCCTTAAAAAGAGGAGATTATTTTTTCTTTCAGCATTGCAAGTATCAATTTATATCCTTATTATGTACCTTTTATATAATAACTAGCTGACCCAGTGAACTCTGTTTCGCCTTAGAAGAAATAAATGTGCAATTTTTTTTTTTAAAACAAATGTAGCTTATATTAGATCGGCTACGTGTCAATACAAGTCCCGTCAAAATCGAAAAAGCCATTTCAGAGATTACGCAGAATAAACAGACAGACAGACAAAAATTGTAAAAGCATATATTTTGGTGTATGTACCGTATGTATATTAGTATACATTGTATGTAGTACACACACATACATACATACGTACATAAATTCATAAGGCACGATTCTTACACACCTCACTCGCTTCGTTGACTTTCGTAACTCTTTTCATGCACGCGCGTCGATTTTTGAGGGTCCTAACATCACCTTCCTTCAGAACACGTTCTATTTGGCATGGAATTTGTGTCTTGGCCGTCCTCGACTCCTACAGCCATCCGCTTTTGCATTGTATATCTGCTTAGTAAATCTTCCATCCCTTCTTTCCACATGTCCAAACCATTGGATGGCCTTTCTTACTTTCAAACTGACACACTAATGTAACATGTAATTATTTATAATAGTCAAAACATATCAAAACACGACCGCTTTACGAAAGTACCTCCGTGGATCAAAAACATACGGGTGCAACTAAAAGCTGTAATTAAAAGAGGGCGTTTATATATAAGATTATCGTAGTGAAGATCGTATATTTAGAAAAACTCTATCTAGGTAACACATATATCATTATAATACTAACTCACGACAGCAGAGAAATGTCGGAAAATTGGAAATACTTTCGATTCCAAAGCCACGAGTTCGCTGGGTTGAAATAATTCACAAAACTGTTGATGTGTTTACTTTTTAAAAACTATTTATATGTTTGCATATTTTTACCAAATTCAGTATTTGTATTTGGAATGTGTGAAATGGCCCCATGCCGCATTTCGGTCAGAGAGAGAGAGGTATCCGAAGGTCCAGTTTTCCCATCCCACCTCCAACCCCACTCCGATCCATTTTACAGGCCACAAATGCAACTGTCTGCAAATGGGTGGCGTCCCGTCCGATTCATGCCGGCGTCCCTCAGGGCTCGGTACTCTCACCACTACTCTTCACGCTGTTCACCAGCGACCTCCCTAAACTTAGTCCGGTCCAGCTTGCCCTTTTCGCAGACGACACTGCCATCTACTATGCCGGTTGCGGCCCTTCTTCCGTCTCTATTCAACTCCAGAAGGCAGCCGACGCCCTCAGCGTCTGGTTTTCCAAATGGAGAATAGAAATCAATCCCGACAAAAGTCAAGCTGTCTTATTTCACAGGCGTCGTTCCGACCTGTATCCCGTCAAGTCTTTCCCTAATGTCCAAATTTTCGGCAAACCTATCCCTTGGGACAGGCAAGCCAAATACCTCGGAGTTATCCTTGATGATAAACTCAGTTTTAGACCGCACATCAAACGTGTGCGCTCCCGTGCCGCCCTAGTCATGGGCAGACTCCATTGCCTCATGAATCCCATGTCGAAACTGTCACTATCTAACAAGGTTAGGCTTTACACATCTTGCGTTAGGCCAATCATGACATACGCGTGCCCCGTATTCGCCCACACACAGCCACACAGGATCCATAGGCTTCAGACACTTCAGAATAGATTCTTACGAAGAGCCACGGGGGCTCCGTGGTTCGTTCGTAATCTAGACCTCCACGTCGACCTGCTTCTGCCTACTATCAGGCAATTCATGAAACAGTGTTCCATTAAGTTCTTTGACTCTGCTGCCACACACCCCAACCCGCTAGTGGTTGCGGCTAGCAATTACACACCCTCCCGCATATCGAGGAGGACTAGACCCCGTCACATCCTCACCGAGCAGGATGACGCCACCACCCTCGCGCAAATCGCGGCTCAAAAGGCTCGCGAAGCCATCTCATCACACGGTAGGCCGCGGTTTCGTCCTCGCCGCCGAGGGCGCAAACTCGCTCGCGTAAAAGTCAGAAACGTGGTACAAACCACATTGCCAACAACCGTCCAAGCGGAGGTTCGTACCCCACAGGGGGTGCCCTTGGATCAGGTTGTTTAAACTCACTAAGGCTGAGAGCCCTCAGCGCTCACCAAAAGTCCGCGTATAATTGTAACAGCCGTAAGGCTAACAATTAGAAGTCATTCATAAAAAAAAAAAAAAAATGGGTGGCGTTAGTTGCTTACAATCAGGTGACACGCCTACTCGTTTGCCAGTCTATCACAAAAAATAAAATCTTCACATTTTTTTCCTAAATAGTAATATTTATTTTTATAAATAGAAATATAAAACCAGCTTATACAGAAAAAATAATATTTAACACGAGAATTACATTTCAGTTGATAAGCCTGGATTATGCCCTCGGGCTTGATTCGATGATTGCGAGGGTGTTGTTTGATTCATATAAAAACCTGCAAATAAAATCAGATAGGTTCATAAATACAATAATATATCAATATTTTATTAATATTACCATCGTATAAATATTTACAAGAAACTTATCAAAATTAGCACTAAAATGATTAAATATGTAGATTTTCTAAAAATATCATTATTACTTTGAGAAGCTTGTCGTCTCGGTGATCCAGAGGTCGAGCGCGGCTTGGATTGGAGTCTTATGTCACACCAATGACTTCAGAATTCTTTTCGGAGATTATGTGACTATCGACGACTGCTAAAATTGTGCCCGACCTATGGCAATAGGTTCCACCACCTATTCTATTTGGAGAGGTGAAAACAAAGGCACGGAATTTTAAAACAACAAACTACCAATAGTATCTTTCTTAGCAGTTCATATTTATTCTATTTAATCAGAAGAATGAATTCCTCGTAGGGCAGAAAGACAATGCGGCATAAGGCACGATTCTTCCTCGCCTTACTTGCTTTAACTATTGTCGAACCTCTTGTCATACACTCTCGTCGATTTTTACTGCTATTGACATCACATTCATCAAATACTCGTTCTATTTGGTCATGGAAGGTGTGTTGTGAACGTCCTCGACTCCTACATCTATCCACTTTATATATTTACTTAAATGTGTTCAAACAATTCGATAACAATTTTACTATATATTTACTGTATAATAATCTAATCCTAAGTTACCTTCAGGTGCTACTCTCGTCTCTTGTGACAGAAGAATAGGACCTAAAACATTTGGCAGTACAGATCCCAATGTTGATGTTATCAATATTGCAATAACAATTATGTTGGAATGTTGTAATGCTATAGTTTTATCTTTAGAAGTGGCATCCTCCCATAGACTATCTGAGGCGACGCGTACAAGGACCGCCTGTAATTTAACAAAATATTATTTTTAATAGAATAAACGGATGCAAGGATAATGATTGACGATGTAGTGCTGGAACATGTGAATGAATTTGTATATCTTGGGTGCGCTTTTAGCAGGGATAGAAGGTACACTGCGAATGTAGATAGAAGAGTGGCGTTAGGAAATAGTGTAAATGGAGCGTTGGGCAGATTCCTGGGCGAAAAAAACATTAGCAGAAAAGCCCAGCTAGCAATCCACAATACAGTCCTGATCCCAACGCTAACTTATGGAAACGAGAGCTGGGTTTGGCAGAGTGTGCATGAAAGTAGAATAAACGCGGTAGAAATGACGGCACTGCGCAAAATCTACGGAGTGACTCTTGGTGACCGCGTCGAAAACAAGGTTATAAGGAAGGAAGTTGGATTGAAAGAGGGTGTCGGTGTAAAAGTAAGAAAGGTCATGCTCCTATGATTCGGACATGTAGAAAGGACGGATGATGCAAGACTGACTAAGCAGATATACAATGCAACAGCGGATGGATATAGGAGTCGAGGACGGTCAAGACACACATTCCATGACCAAATAGAACGTGTTCTAGAGGAAGGTAATGTTAGGAGCCACAAAAATCGACGCGCGTGCATGAAAGGAGTTATGAAAGTCAACGAAGCGAGTGAGGTGTGTAAGAATCGTGCTTAATGGCGTTCCGTTCTCTCGGACTACCCCGCAAGGGATTTGGCGTCAAGTTATGTATGTATGTAATAAAATAAACATAAATTAATAACATTTATAAATTTTAAATAGTTTTGGGAATTTAAATACAATTATTGTAATTGCTGATAAGAAAATAAATCTGAAATATTATAATGTATTGACAACAGATTTTATTCGAGAGAATTTTTATTTTATTTAAAAAGAGGATGGATCATTTACATACAATTGAAAAATGAAAAAGATGGACACTGGCGGGCGTATCGTATGAACTCATGAAATTGTAACAACAAAGGTTAGAAGAGAGATAGAAAATATGTACAAAAATTTTAAAACTAATAAAATTTCGAATTATTTCTACTTTTGAGTCATATACACTCGAGAGCAATGAATCCGGGTCACTTAAAGAATCCTAAAAATCTCGGAAACTAAAAATGCTAGGTTAATGCAATAAATTGTATTTAATAGACAATGTAATACTCCTTAAATGAAGGTATTAAAACTTCTTAGTTATTGTAAAGTTATATCATAAAAAAATCAAATTTGAAAAAGGGCCACTTTCGAAGATGGAACTACGAAATTACAGCATTTGGTTTTGCTTTTGTTTGTAATCTGTCATTTATGTGGGTACATAAACCATGTTGATAGTGCTCTATATTCATTATTCAAGCTGAAATTATGTCGCTTACGCCTGAAGAATGCACCAGAATACTTACAATGCTGGAAACCGGCCGGAGTCAGCGCGATACAGCCAGGACTGTTGGTGTGTCGCTGTCAACAGTACAAAGAGTTCTCCGACGTTACGAAGAAACTGGTTCTAACCTACGCAGACCAGGAACGGGCAGAACCAGGTATACCACAGCACGAGAAGACCGATACTTGGTGAACACCATGCTTCGAAATCGCTTTCTCACAGGAACTGAACTCACCAGTCAGTTTCGACGCCTCGGAGGAAGTAACCCAAGTGCATGGACAGTAAGACGTCGGCTTGCTGAATCTAACTTAAAACCCCTTAGACCTGCAAACGGCCCTAAACTGGAGCGTGGGCATCGTATTTCAAGACTAAGATATGCCCAGAGCCACGTAAATTGGAGTATTGAAGATTGGTCAAAAGTTATGTTCTCCGACGAATCAAAATTTATGCTCTACAAGCACGATGGAAGACACAGAGTGTATCGAAGACCAGGGGAAAGATTCAAGCAAGCATGCATCGAGGAAAAAGTAGCCTACGGTGGTGGGTCTGTACTTGTGTGGGCCGGAATTTCTTCTGAAAGTCGCACAGAGCTGGTGATCATAGAAAACGGCTCTTTAACTAGCGTAAGATATGTGGAAGAAATCCTCAATGATCACGTTGGTCCATTTATGGTCAATTTAGGTGAGGATGCTATATTTATGCATGACAATGCCCGACCTCATACAGGTAGGATTGTAAATGACTACCTTCAAGAGATGAACATTACTCGTATGGAGTGGCCAGCGCGCAGCCCGGATATCAACCCGATCGAGCATGCTTGGGACGAGCTAGGCAGATGCGTAAAACAACGAAACCCTCCCCCAATCACGCTAGGTGAGCTCAAAATTGCTCTCACAGAGGAATGGGAGAATATTCCCCAAAATCGTATAAGGAACTTGGTGTACAGCATGCCAAACCGCGTAAACGCAGTAATGGAAGCACGAGGAGGCAATACGAAGTATTAAAATTCAAGAAAATCGTAATAAAGTTCAAAAATTTCATGTTTCCTATTTTTGTTTTAAGGAGAGATCAGCAGATTTTTTCTTTATGTAATTTTGTGTTAATAAAATGTATGGTGACTCATATTTTTTTTACTTTCATTTAAGGAGTATTACATTGTCTATTAAATACAATTTATTGCATTAACCTATCATTTTTAGTTTCCGAGATTTTTAACATTCTTTAAGTGACCCGGATTCATTGCTCTCGAGAGTATTTGAAGACAATTGTTTTATTTCAAAACATTTAAGTATTAAGTTTGTTAATATTACAACTTTTTAGGATTATATCGCGTTTATTTGCCACTTATTTTTATTTATTTCCCGATAGTACTATTATTTGTAATATTTGGAGAAAAGAAACTTGGTTTCCAGGTTAATAAAATTATGCACTATTCAAAATTTCTACATTATTTTGGTTTCTGATGTGGGTAACCCACATGAGAAATAATAGTTATACTCTGATTTCAACTAACTTAGAAAAATAAGATAATTATCTAATAATTAAAAATAACAACTGTTACCTATTAAATCATACAACAAAGGATCTATACAAACAAAATTCTTATTTATTCTTATAAATAAATATTTAATTTTTTGTTTTCATGGTCTGATGTGGGTTACCAATAGTAAAAATCATATTTTTAACATCAACTTTTTTATTTTTATTTCAATAAATGGGTGATCTCTGTATCAATGAAAATAGCTTTTGAACGACTACCATCTTTTTGTTAATCACTCGTGAAAATGATCTCTGTAAAGAGTTCGAAACGTCGGGAAATAAATAAAAATAAGTTCTAAATAAACGCGATATAATCCTAAAAAGTTGTTTTAATGTTATGAGTGTTATTCCCGAAAATATAATAAATAAATAAGTTTATTATTTCTGTATGGGATGCATTCGCGTAGACATAAATCCTTCTAAATTCTAAAAAAATAATTAATTTGAACAGTAAGGAATGGATAACACACGTTTTTAAAACCATCTTATTTATCATGGCGTAAGCAGGTAAACGAGCATGCACGTCCCTTGGTGGTAAGCAACTAACACCGCCCATAGACACCTGCAACCGAGATAATGTTACATCTGCGTTGCCAGCCTTTGAATGGGGATACGTATTTTTTCGTTTTATTGCGTCCGTGTTTTTTTTGTTCCACGGAGGCACTTTCCTCAAGCGCTCGTTTTTAAGAATTTCATTTTAAATTATAAGTTAAATTTTGTCCTTGTTAACTAATTTTATGTGTCTGTGAAGACCTATGAAAATCAAGCTTCTTTGACTTTACTATCGGATCGGAATCGGGATTTAGAAGTGAGCGAGGAAGGCGGTTGAGCATCCGTATACCTCTCTCATCGGGCAAAATGCGGCATAAGCCACTTTATATCGATATTCTGAGAGGTCGTGGTATTTCACAGTCAATGGGCCAGCCATTCATGCAAAGAAATGCGTGGCTCTACTAGTTTTAAAATACCTCTGCCAGTGTTAAAAGTTTCTGCATATTAAAAAAGTAGCTAGAAAACACGACATGGCGCATTGGTAAAATTACTGGCTGCAGCAATGAGGTCGGGGGTTCGATTCCCACCCGAGCACAAATATTTGTGACAAACATGAATTTTTGTGTGGTGTCTGGGTGTTTTTCTATGTATTATATGTATTTACAAAAGAAAAGTATATATGTATTAATATCTGTTATGTAGTATCCATAACACAAGCATTTAGTTGCTTAGCTTGGAACTAGAGGGCGCTATGTGTATTGTGTCCAAGATATTATTGTTATTATTAAAATAACAGAGGCCAATCAAATCTTACCTCCACAATAGCTTTAGGTATCCAAGTGATTGTCACAAACAAACTCTCTTTGATTGAAAGTTTGTTTGCCAATGCGACTAAGAAAGCTGTCACCATTCGCATAAGCAGTGCAGCAAAGATACATCCCAAAATCATGCACAGATCTTGCAAGCTTACTTGAGATATCTGAAATGAGTTATACATTAACGTCTCGGTGGTCCACTTTTCGAGCTTCTGAATAAAAAAGTCGCGGGTTCGAATCCTGGCTCACACCAATGAATTTTCGGATTTCTTTTCGGAAGTTATGTGTCATATATATCGATGACTGACAACTATGTGCCCGGTGTATGGTAATAGGTTCGACACCTATTCCAATTGGGACGTAACATAACGATTCGGCTAGTCGAGGCTTCACAGCCGCTGCCTACAACTTCGGGTAGAAGGCGTGAAGTTATTTTAAGTTGTTATGTTTATGAAAATATAAATTTTAAATTTATTCAAAGTGTTTAATCAAAGTGTCACATAGTTTTCATAGCATAGTAGATCGCAGTTTTTTAACGATGACTGTGCGACCGCCCGCTGACAAAACCAAATTATAAAAATGTATTTAAATGATAATACATTTAACATCTGAATATGTTGTAGGTACTTATAAAGTTTGATATATACATCTAGAAAATACCCGCTTAGGGTGAAAAGCATAGGCTCAAATATTCTCCAGAGTAATTTGTAGACTTCCCAGACCGGGTTGTTTGTAAGAGGCCAGTCTCGTCGCGCCCAGCGAGTTGCCGCTGTACCAGCACATACCATAATTGCAACACCCGCTGAAACAATACATTTATAATTAAACCACGCAGTTCACTGCATGAATGGGTCGGGTGTACCGGTGAAATACTCCCTTCCTCCCAGTTCAGAACTTGGATGAAGGGAGCCATTCCTATCTCATAAAGGCCGGCAATGCAACTGTAACACACACTGTATGTTGTGACACCTTTGGTTGCTTACTATCAGGTAACACACCTGTTAGTTTGCCCTCCTATCTCATAATAAATAGTAATGATGATGATAGCTTTAATACCTATTATATAATTCAAGTTTATTAAACTTGAATTAACTGCTTTGTGATAGTAATTTTCCTTAAGCAATAAATCGATCTATGATTGACGAATGACTTAGGATTTTTAATATTAAAATTTGATATCTGCGCAAAAACTTACAGTCATTAAAAACCCAGCAGTATTATACACAAAACTGTATTTCATTCTGCGAAATAATCAAAAGCTAAGTCAGAAAGCGAATAACAATGTGAGTAGGTACGTACAGATGCCACCCCATCCCACATATCCACACGCGTACGTCAACAAGACACCGACAGCGAAAATAAGCAGGCTTCTTACTGTGGGGGCGTATATATCCTTGTGATCCGGCAGTTCATCTGATATTACACCGCACAATATTCCGAGTGCGATACCGACGAAAATAGCCAGAGAACCCTATAATATTGAACACAATTTGATAGTATTAATATTGAATAAACCGATAATTTCTATCAATATTGAATTTAAAATCGTAGTTTTTAGCTTCAATATATCATGAATAATATAACGTCTCTCCTATAGAACTTTAATTTTATCTTTATATTTATGTTTTCAGATACAGGCCAAAATAATATTCATCTTACAAATACATAATCACGCAGAACACAATATGGGGTGCAGTGTTTTAGTGATAGTCGAGACGAAATGAAAGATTCTCGTTTTTCGATTGTAAGTAGGTAGCTGAAATTAATATTGATAATAACATAACATAACTTCACGCCTTTTGTTACCCGAAGGTGTAGGCAGCGGCTGTTAAGCCTCGTCTCGCCGTTATGTTTACGTCCCAAATGGAATAGGTGGCGCACCTATTGCCATTCCGGGCACAAAGTTTTCAGTCTTCGATATTTATCACAGATAATTTCCAAAACGAATTTCGAAAAGTCATTGGTGTGTGCCAGTGCCAGGATTTGAACCCACTACTTCTTGAATCAGAAGCGGGGTGCCAGCCACTGCGCCACCGAGACTGATGATAATAACAATTATTAAAATTTAAATAAATGTATTTACTTTTACGAATCGATAAGGAAGAGATGCTTTATAGAATATAGCGCTGTTGATGACACCAAACAATCCTTCTGTGAAACATGTATCAAGACCGCCAGCATTGCCAACTAAATTTGACATTTGATTTTTCGTTCCCAAACCTCTTGATTGTAATTTCAGTATTATTGGTACCACAATGGCAGGTGAAACTGATGCTAAAATAGACCCTAGATGTAAACCTGTATAAAGAAATACTAATATATATATAATAATAGGATTATTTGTCTGTAAGTAACAAAGTGTATTAATAATTTCGTATTCTTTTCTATATAAATAGAATAAAACGTACAATATATGAGCTGAATTGTAATGAGGAAAACGGTTGAAAGTTCAATAATACTTACCCCAGTACAAGGGATACCCAAGAAGTATATAGGCAAACAGGGCTGTAGACAAACACTCAACGATCCATGGAAGGGTGGCCAAGGAAAAAACTTTTACTGAATTATTTTTTATATATTCCCAATTCCAACTGAGTGGTCCCTTTGTCAAAATAATTACGGGATAAATGCGTCTAAAAAGAAAGTAAATTTAAGATTCACACGAATAAGAAAGTGAATTTAAGATTCACCGTAACGACTTCATTGAATTTGAAATGTTCCGATAAATTAGATTTTGGGATTGCGTATTTTGAATAAAATTTGACTTTGTAAGTTGAATGAGTGTTGAATGAATGTTTGGTTAAACGGTAGGACGAATTCCCATCAGCACCTTTTTTATCATGCAGTATATGCCAAAAAAAATAAATAAAAATAACTTCTTTGACTAAAATGAAATTAGTAATTTCAGTTTAACATAAAGTATTAATTTGAAAAGAAAAACAAATTTATAAAGTTAATTTGTGGGAGTGTGTCTTAAAGTGTAAGTGTTTTGTTTGTGGCGAACTTTATTCTACAAAAGTGCACTTAATTACATAAGTTAATCAACTTGGGAACCTTAAATGGTAATCAATTAAGTCCAAGGTGGGATTTAGCAGAAAATTTTCCGGTCCAAAATGTCTATATAGTGCCCCAGTTAACGTCATACCAACGACAGGATTGATTGAAGTGATGCGTTCCAACGTGTGTCCAAATATATATCCGGCTACCACTACACCAGCCATGTTAAATACAGATCCCTTCGGCAATACGGATTCCTTAAGAAGAAACCATGATATGCCCCATATAGATAGCCCTGAAAAAGATAGTGTATTTGTAAATACGTTTTAGGGATTAATGGGTATAGTTTAACCTAATTTTAACATAACATAACTTTATGCCTTTTTCTACCCGAAGGCGTAGGCACTGGCTAATAAGCCTCGACTCGCCGTTATGATTAACGACCCAAATGAAATTGGTGGCAAACCTATTGCCATACCGGGCACAATGTTTTTGGTCATCGATATTAAAAATATCTATGACCAAAAACATTGTGCACACATAACTTTCGAAATTAATTCCGGAAAGTCATTGGTGTGTGCCAAGATTCAAACCCGCGGCTAGACTACCGAGACTAAACCTCACTAACCTATTTTTAAACGCTATAAAGCTTTTTAAACTGTCATATTGTTACGCATCAGATATAAATTTTATTGAACAATCAGATTAATCGAATGAAACAAATCTGGTGTATCAAATATTTGAGTGACGAGATGATTTTTTGCTTTGTAAAATGAACTTTTAAAGAGAAAACTAGCGCTCGTATTCATATTTTTCACTGCATCACTATCGCTATGAAATAAAACCCTTGTCGGATGGACGAACATTTGCCCATTGTCTATATTTACACCAAACGATTCTGAATACACAAACCGTACAGCGCCTGTAGCGAACATAATAACAGACGCCAGAATTTAATTTGTTCAATAGTTTTTTATTTAGGCACATTGCTATTAAAAACTTCTTAATCGACATCTTTTATATCTTCAAATATTAGACCAATTTCTTATCTATATTAATAGATCTGCAATTGTCACTCAAACCACGTGACCAAAAACGGGTTGTTGATGTGTGAGTGACTTATCAATGTGTGCATAAAAAGTGCTTCCAAGTGTCAACTTTTACATAATTATTGTTCATGTGTTCATGTGTTGTGGCGTGGTATGGCCACATTATGAGAAGGGACGAAAGCGATGTCACAAGGAGAACGATGAGAATGACTGTGGATGGACACATTAGTAGAGGAAGGCCGAAAAAGAGATGGATGGACTGTGTAAAAGTTGATATGAATATGAAGGGAGTAAGTGTGAATACGACGAGCGACAGGAGAGAATGGAAAAGAATGACATGTTGTGTAGACCCCACTTAACGTGGGACAAGGGCAGGAAAATGATGATTGTTCATGTGTTGAATTTTATAATATATATTTTATATATTTTATTTTCTTTCTTTTTCCCCCCCGGACCTCTGCGTAGAGCGGACGTGTTTGTAGTGACCTCGTATTAGTGATATAGTCAGTGCTTAAATAAATCAACAAAAAACTAAAATCACAGATCAAGTAAGAGTGGCTGTTTCGATAATCGTACCAGATTGTCGATGTACAACCAGAATTGTTGACCTCGGAGTCTTTAACGCAATCTATTATCTCGCCGTTTATTCCGGAAGGGAGGGTAGTTTAACAGGAAATCAGTGCCCGTTAACAATTTTTTTTTCTCGAATATGCCGCTTCGTCATTCTCCGCAACATCAGGGACAGCTACAGTTAAATGATTCGGATACGCTATCTGAACGAAGTGGCAAAAATGTGGCGAAAGGCTCAAATACTCGAGCGAAAAGGAAGCGAGATCAGGATGATGATATTAAAGAGCTCAAAGTGGAGATGCGCGAGCTGTTCTCCAAATTATCGGGTTCAGTGGAGCGACAATTTCAGGCCCTCAAGCAGCAATACACCGAATTGCAGGAAAGTATACAGTTTATATCCGATAAATATGATGACGCCCTCTTAAAAATTCAACAATTGGAAAAGGATAAAAACGAGAATAGAACAAGAATACAATCACTGGAGGAGAAAATAGAAGCTTTTGAGCGTAAAAACAAATGCAGGGGACTGGAGTTACGCAACCTGCCGGAGACCGTGAAGGGAAATGGAAAACTTGAGACTAAACAAGATCTATGCGTCCTAGTTAAATCTTTAGCAAAGGCGGTAGGAGTAGAACTGGAGGATGATCATATCAGTGATATTTACAGATACAACCATAACAAGGAGTCTGTAAAGCCAATAGTGGTAGAATTTACTGGTGTACTAAGGAAAGACAGCATTTTGAAAGCGGTAAAAACCTTTAATGGCGACAAACCAAGAGATGGCAAACTAAATACAAAACATTTAAACTTGGCGGGGTCCCCGAAACCAGTATACATATCTGAGACTCTAACCACCGGAACTCAGAAGCTATTTTACATGGCACGAGAATTTTCTAGACAAAATGGATTCAAGTTTTGCTGGACTTCAAGAGGCATTGTGTATCTTCGACGGAGTGAGGGTGAGCCCCAAGTTCGTATAAATACTACAGCTGACTTTTTAAAAATTAAAAATATCAAGTGACCACTAAACTTGAAGTTATTTAGTTTAAATCATGCTGTATTTTATTTTACAATTGATAATTCTTATTTTGTGGGAGGGTACATAATTATTAATTTTGAAATTGTGGGTATTCCAATATTTTTTATCTTCTGTGGTGGGTTGTTAATGGTTTTGTTTTATACTGATGTCCTTTACTATTTTTTAAATAACCTCACGCTCTCACTACGCGTGGGGGTGTGCAGCCATAATGCATTGTTTTTATTTGTAGATTTGTTTATTATTAGCAACTTGTGTTCTTGTGATACAGTATGGAATACAGAAGGGTTGCAATGTTTGTGTTATTTGAATTACTTCAAGCTTACAGTGAGTGGAGGTGTTGACAGGTTGGAGTTTTGCATACATTTTTGTTTATTATGTTTTACTTTTACTCATGACCCCAGGCTTGTGTTAAGTGCAAGTATGAGTAGCCGAAATGTTTTAATGTATGTGTTCCTTAATAACAGCTCACTATGTTTATTTTTTATTCAAAATTTCGCGTGCATGGCACACGGGTATGTGGTCGGCGGCAATCACTCTTTTTTTAATATTGATCTTTGCGGCTTCTTGTATGGTTGTTCATGTGACCTACCTGCTCCGTTTTATAATAATAATTATTTTTATTTGTGTTGGCTTATGCGCTTAGTGTATGAGGGAGTGCGCAACAGTAATCAACTGATAATCTTGTTCTTTGGTGTATGTTTAAGCCTTCTGTTTTCAGAGGACATTGTAAATAGTTTGTTTTTGTTGCTTTTTGTGTGTAGCATTTCGCCCTTGCTGTACGGGGGCATGGGTAGCTGCGAGTGTGCATCGCAATTTAAAACACTGATAAAAGTCTTCACCAAGATAACACGTGAGCGCTCTTATTTTAATAGTAAGTTAAACATTATTGCATATTTTAACATTTGTGCTAATACATGTATTATTCTAATTTATATTTTACCTATATTATGTTTATATTTTAAATACTTTTCTCTATTGCATATTTTATATACACTTAATGCTTTATATCTTATATATTCATATACTGTCTTATATACACTAAATATTTTTTATATATATCCTATATTTATACACCGTATTAACAGACTTCACTCGCATTACTATATGACATGGCAGGAATGCTCTTGCTCTGATGGTAACATATCCTGCTTTGTATCAATGGAACTTTTTACTAGTATACCTAATGTTACTTTGAAGCCCATTCCCATTATAATTACATTGGTGGAAATTGTAGGCATTAAATACCCTGGCACCGTTGTTTTGCCAATTATTATTATTATCATTTTTTTTACGGTATTACCCTCAGCATACCTTTTGTTCTCTGAATATAACTCGTTTACGAAATGATTGATGAAATTAAAAACATCAGTGATAGTATGGACCAATTCTCCGTAACAGAGGTCTACACCTGTACCCCAGAAGAAACTACGGCATATATTCGGCAGCCGAGTGCATATATGAAAATCCTAACTCAAAATATCAGATCAATAAATAATAACCTTCTAAACTTTCAAACGTTCATGTATAGGCTACCTTTTGACAGTGACTTAATAGTTCTAACTGAGTGCTGGTTACCATGTTCTAGCAATCTCACAGTACCTCTTCTTCAAGATTATACTATGCACAGAACCACCAATCATCTTAATCAAAGTGACGGTGTGGTAGTATATACTAAGTCGGAATTGGGTGCCTTATGTGAAGAATTGAATCTTCATCACACGGCTTCTGGACTTTTAATTAAAATAAAATGTGACGTAGCTGTGATTTGCATCTATCGCTCACCCGCACACGATAATATTAGTAATTTTCTTGCAGTTCTTAATGATCTTTTACGTTCACTTGGTAATTTTAAATCCGTGGTTCTAACTGGAGACTTTAACATCGATATCAAAGCCAATACCTCTGACTCACGGTGTCATGAATACCTCAACCTTCTTGCATCTCACGGCTTTCTTGCAGCTCATACTCTCCCTACTAGAGGTAAAAACTGTCTAGACCACACTATTTTAAGAACAAAATCAGCAACTCTTTCTTTCATCTTTGAATCTACAGTCACTGATCACTACCCTACACTACTATGTATTTGTAATAAAAACATTAAGACGATGACCACCAACTTAGTTACCAAAATAGATTATGACGGTCTCGATGACATGATGTCACAAATAGATTTTAACTGTATTTTTTCTATAAAGGATCCCAATGAGGTAACAGAAAAACTGATAAAATTATTGAATACCGCCATAGCCAAAAATACTGCTCTGACAAAAATCCCCTGTAAGAAGAAAATTCTGAAGCCATGGATTACCCCCGGCTTATTACGTTGCATAAACCATAGAGACGCACTTCATAAAAAATGCAAAAAATCACCAACGAATGAAGTACTTCTGCATACATACAGACGGTACAGGTCCTTTTGTAATAATATTTTGAAGAAGGCTAAGAGACTTTATGATGAGCAAGAAATCAATAAATCTAGTCATAACCCAAAGATGCTGTGGGATACCATAAAGAGAGTAACTAACACTACCGCGCAGAAACAATCTAATGCTTTACTGCTTGACACATCAACCACATACACACAATCATGTAATATTGTGAATACCTTCTTTGTAAACATTGGTAAAAATCTTGCAGATAATATCACTAACCAACAGCCGGTGAACCTAAATTTGCCAGCAGCTATGTCTCACAGAACATTTGTCTTGGACCGTACCGACCCTGACGAAATAAAGGTTATCATCAACTCTCTCCGTAGTAATGCCTCTACTGGTTGGGACTCCATTTCCCCTACCTTTCTTAAAAGATACTCTAATATACTATCACCTATCCTAAGCCACATTTTTAATCTTTGTTTTGATACATCTGTCTTCCCTAATGCATTTAAAAAAGCAATCGTTCACCCTATTTTCAAGGGTGGCGATGAGTCCCAGCCTAATAACTACCGCCCCATTGCAGTTTTAAGTACCTTATCCAAAATCCTAGAACGGTTGATGAACAAACGACTCGTGCATTATCTCGACCATTATAAATTATTGTCGCCACAACAGTTTGGTTTCCGACAAAATAGATCAACCAGTGACGCCATACATGAACTAACAAATTTTATTGTTCAAAATATTAATAAAGGCAGGAAGGTTTTAACTATATTTCTTGACCTTGCGAAGGCATTTGATACAGTTCCAGTGCTCATACTTTTAAACAAACTTGAGCGGATGGGAGTCAGAGGGGCGCAACTTAATCTGTTCCAAAGTTACCTCGCCAATCGCTCACAAATAGTTAAAATTGCTAATCACACTAGTGATGAGCTATTCCTTGAACAATATGGCGTCCCGCAAGGTAGCATTCTTGGTCCTACGTTGTTTCTTGTGTTCATAAATGACCTTTGCAATTTGAAACTACCAAATTCCAGGACTGTGTGTTATGCAGATGACACGGCCCTAACATTTGTCGCGGATACGTGGTTGGATTTGGAATGTACAGCTCAACTTGGTTTTAACTCAGCGTTGTCTTGGCTTTATTCTCACTCTCTAACTCTTAATTCAACCAAAACCAAATATGTGACCTTTTCAGTTAGTTCCAACTCGCAACCTAAGAGTCCTGTAACTCTTAAAGCATTCTTGTAATGTACCAACACAAATTACATGCAGCTGCCCTCTTCTGACACCTGTTGATCATATTAAATATCTAGGCGTGTTTCTAGATAGAACGTTAAACTTCAAAACACACATTAATGCCCTCGTGGGTCGTGTCCGGAAATTGATATATGTATTTAAAACTTTACGTAATATCGCAAATCAGCCTGTCGTTCGTATGGTGTACAGTGCTTTGTGTTTATCTATTATTACGTATTGTATATCCTGCTGGGGTGGTGCCGCAAAAACCACTATGAAACCACTTGAAATAGCACATAGAGCGATACTAAAAGTTTCAACTTGTAGACCCATAATGTTTCCGACAACATTATTGTATAATAAATGTCAGGTTCTCAATGTACGGCAACTCTTTATTTTAAACTCTGTTCTTTTACAACACAGAAACACTCCATACAAAGAATTAACTGAACGTCGAAAACACAAAGCCTGCGTAATTCCAATACCACATAACACCTTTACTAAGAGATTCTTTTACTATTTGGGTCCGTATTTGTATAACAAAATTAACCTGATTTGTTCAATACACGGGTCATCGCCTTTCTTACTTAAAAAAGTTGTTCGATCATACCTAATAAACTTAAACTATGATGACACTGAGGAAATAATGCTGTAATGTTCTACCACTAGAGTGAATGTAACGTTCGCAACTAGGTGTAGTGCATGTATGTGTAATATATCATTAACAATATTTCATGAGTACCTTATATATGTATGCTTGTGTATATATCTATTGTACGTATATGTCGTGTGTTTGTATGTATCTATATTATAGTATGTGTATGTATGTATATCGTGTGCATGTGTATCGATATGTATTATATCTTATTGTCTTTATCGTACCTAACTGTATATAATTAGTATATGTACTTCCTAATTATACTCGCATATGTAGACTCCGGTGGGAGAAGGACTGTTATTCCTTCCTACAGGTCTTTGACCTATTAAGGGTAACAGAGCTTCATCCTTCAAAACAATTTGGCTGAACTCAACCTGTTTACAAACTCCACGCTACAGTTGCAACAACAGTTTATATGAATATTTTTAATATATTATGATTGCTTTTAATGTGAAATATTGTATATTATGTTTATATAGTATATTAATGTTTGTATAATTATTTATTATTATTAAATTGAAAGGAATAAATTTAGACTGTTGTAATGACTGACATAACTAATTGAATAAATAATTATAACTATGGATGAATGTCAATGTTAAATATTTATTACCATTTTCTTTTTCCTTTTTTTTTATATTTTATTTTAATACTTTTTATTCAATTGAAATTATTGCAAAGCAAATTTATGTTTTCATTCAAAGTTTGAACGATAATTATGTCTTTGAAATTTACAATTTTCTTTTCAATTTTCTTTACCCGGTCTCTGAGTCTCGTGTCATTTTTTTGTGCGATATAGCAGGAGTATAATATTCAATATACAATAAAAACATACATATAATATTATTATTTGAATTATAATGGCAATATACACACTTCACCCCAAGCGAAAGAGGTAAGGTAAGAGGCAAAGCATTTAGTTTATAAGCATCCCTTTTTTCCATAGGAAAAGACTGGGTGTCTACAAAAACCATCAAAATTTGAGAAAAAAAAATTATGTATGAATTAAATCGACTGAAATGGTTTGTTGAAAGTATCGATTTATTTTTATTAGTATGAATGTCGAAATGATTTTCATTACATTATTATCGGTTTTACACAAACCTATTGTTTCAGTTTTAATGTCATCGTAAACGATATTTGTGTATATTGAAATGAAATCAGCTGTATGTATACGTTAAGTTAAATATTTTTACTTGTCTCGATCGTACGTTGGTAAATCACTTCGTTTCTAATAGAGAGGTTTCAAGTTCAATTCGTACCAATGACTTTTTGACGAATAAATGGTCGTGGATGAGTCGAAAAAATATGACCTATATAATAATATGTGTTACCTGGGATCAAAATATGTGTTTTTGTCTGTTTGTAGAGCTTTTAATTACAGCATTACAGCATTACAGCTTTTAATATTTGTTTAACAAAAAATTTCTTGTTAATTAACATGTATTCATATTAAGTTATTTTCTATGAGCTAAGACGATGTGGAGCTCAAGCACGTAGGTACAATAACAATTTATCAACTCACCACAAAGGATGACGCCGAGATATTGTTTCAGTTCTATAACGGACGGTAGAACACTCGAGAACATTCTGTAGAACACTTCATATTTTTCTCTCGCTGAATGTTGTCTGGAAATATTATGTTTTCAATTACTCGTTCGTTCTTTATTATGGGGTCAGACGACTGTCGTTCGACTTAAGGTAAGACTTTATACTAGCCCTGATTGAATTGCAACAAACCAATGGAAATGGTAGCGTTTTCTACATTAATTTTATGAGAACTGTTTGTGTACTATAATTAAAATTCATATGTACACATAGTTGTACTTACTCACGTTTTGGAGGGACCAATTTGCACTCTAGTCATGTTGTTACATTTTAGACTGTCCATTTTATCTGGAAATAGAAATAGCTCAATTATTACTCCTGACGGTACAGTGGTATTGTGCCAGATTTGAATTCGGAAATTTCGATAAACGTATATGGGCTGTGAAGGGTCGTCTCATTGGTGGTGCATACTACACCATCAACGACTTCATGACTGACAAGTCGGAGTGGGACCATCAAATTGCTTGCTCAACGCGGATTTTGTAGTTTGTGTATTGGAATTTTGTTCACTCTTTCGGAGTGGAGGCGTTCTGTAATAATTTCTGATAGCTTTTTAATTTTAAATTTGCCTTCATGTTGTGTTCAATATTTGATACTTAAATTTTATTATTTGCCACAATTGTTGCACAACGTTACCACTCTAATTAAAACATGTCGCGTCAGTCGTGCTCGACTACTGTGATCGCATAGAATTTCTTAGTTAACACGTAGGACGTTGATTTTAATTTGGTTGGATCTTATTTGTGATTGTCGAGTATTCTGTTTGCTACACCTTTTATTCATCAACCTACTGATTTGTTTTCAGTACGTATAATAATATTGTTATTTATTTCAAATGGTTTGAAAAGAGTATTTGGCACATGAGTTTCTTGCCCGATTCTTCTCATGATAGCCCCTACACTCGGAATCGGGCCGCTCGTGGCGATTGCGTCCGCGTCTTTTTTTGTTCCACGGAGGCACATTTCACAAGCGCTCGTGTTTGTATTTAATTTTAAATAATATGTTATCTGTACTTTTGACTATTTTTAAGTGTCTGTGAAGACCTATAAAAATAAAGTTATTTTGACTTTGACTTTGACTTGACTTGACTTTGACATAAGATGTCCGGAAATGTTTTGAAGTATACACGATAATTATCGATATTTTTGGATGCTTTCATTTATTCCATAGCCAGATATTAGGCGATCAAATAATCAACTAATTTAATTCTTAACAATATAATCACACTATTATCATGAGTTATGCAAACGATTGACCCCATCTGATTTCTAACTCGCCTAGATTGCTTAAGATTCGTGGTATTCGTGGAATCGAATTGGTGCTTAAGCCAATGACTTCTTTGAACGTATTTCTGATAAATATTGATGAAAGACAATACTGACAATAAGTTCTGCGGCCTTTTTTATGGAATAAGAGGACAAACGAGCAGGCGTGTCACCCGATGGTAAGTAACTAACGCCGCCCAAGGATACCAGCAACACATATAGTGTTACTATTGCGTTGCCGTTCTTTAAGGGATAGGGGATAGAGACGGATGGGGAAGGGGGGTGAGCCTCCGGGTACCTCTCACCGAATGAAACGCGGCATAAGCTACTTTACGTCGATCTTCTGAGGGGTCGTGGTATTTCACCCGTCTAGCCGGCCCATTCATTGCGAATTGCTTGGCTCTACCACTGGTAAATGGCCTAAATTGGCCTAATAAATTTGGATCGCAAATATTTAGTCAGTCGAGGCTTAACAGTCGAACAACAATTATATTTCCATTATATATTTCTGTGAAGGTCTCGGTGGTAAAGTGGTCGAGCACCCCGCTTCTGAATGATGAAGTTACGGGGTCTAATCCTGGCTCACACCAATGACTACAAAATTATTTTTGCAAGTTATGTGTGACAAATATCGATGACTGAAAACTGTGCCCGATATGGCAATAGGTTCGCCACTTATTCCGTTTGGGACGTAAACATAACGGCGAGACGATGCTTAACGGCCTCTATCTACATCTTCAAGTAGAAAATCCGTGAAGTTATGTTATGTTGTTATCTTCAAATTATACTCTCATGATAAAATAACTTCAGAGCTTCATGTCTATGGCTCATCACCAAAAACAACAAAAGGAATGTTGATACTTAATCTATGGTGTAATCAATCAACTAGCCTAATTGTAATGTATTACGAGCGAGATAGTAGTCTGCCAAAGTTCGTTTGTCTGTCACATTACGTTTTATTTTCATTAAACGAATGTATTTTTTATGATTCGATAATAACTGTTAACGCATGTCATAAACTGGTCTAACTATAGAAACCATGCGTATTAATTAATTATTTATCCAGCACTGGATTACTTTATGTTTGTATTTCCTGATTACATGCATACATACATAACTTCACGCCAAATCCCTTGCGGGGTAGGCAGAGATATTTTCCTGATTACGTGGTCTCTATATCTGCTAATTCTAAAAATTAACTAATTTACAGTTGAAATTAGACCGTTCAATAATTTATCATCATTTTCCTACTCTTTTTCCATCACTTAAGGTCAGCAGAACAAGATTTATTTTTCAAATTCTCCTATTAATCGATCAATCCTCCAATCAATTTTTTTTATGGGATAGGAGGGCAACCGAGCAAGCGTGTCACCTGATGGTAAGCAACCAACGCCGCCCATGGACACCAGCCACATATATAGTACACATATAGTTACTGTTGCATTGCCGACCTTTAAGGGATAGGGGATAGGAAAGGATGGGGAAGGGGGGTGAGCCTCCGAGTACCTCTCTCACCGAACGAAACGCGGCATGAGCCACTTTACGTCGGTCTTCTGAGAGGTCGTGGTTCTTCACCGGTCGAGCCGGCCCATTCATGCAGGGAACTGCTTGGCTCTACCACTGCATACAAATTTCAATACAAATTTCTCGATTATATCGCCGTTCTCACAGTTGAAGGGTCCACTACAATAATGATTTATGTCCGTTGTGTATTGTTTTAAGAAAATTGGGGTTTAATTTTATAAACGGTGAAAAAACAAATTCTGGCCTGAACTAAATATTTTTTTATTAATAAAGAAAGACCATGTATCATGCTAACATAACTTTTGTTGATAATCTTATATTGAGTACTATAAACTAATTTAAAAAATATGATCTTATGTAAGTGTTTAAAAATTAAGACTATAATGATCACTGTCCACACTGCATCAGCAGTCAATAAGGACAGGTGTCCCAAAGATAGTTTAATTATCTTTTGCTTCTATAATATTTGCAGCATGAGTAAGTTGATCGTAATAACGTTTTGTTTCAGGCCTTTTTTTTACGCGGGGAAATGCTTAATGCACACCCCCCGCCCGGCAGGGGGTAGTGTGAGACTCAAAAAACAGTAAACTGCAATCTGATCCTAGGGTTACCCACCAAAACCTCGCGGCGGCCTTCCTCCGGCGTTGGGGTGGCCCAGGACAGTGCATCAGCCCTCTGGTCCACCCCGCCGTCGCCCCCCCTCTGTCACGAGGGGGAGCTCATCCTCGGGGAGCCTGGGTGAAGCCCCCCCGGGCCGGGCGGGGCGGCTCCGACCGCGCGCCGTAAGGAGGCGCGCAGCTGGCGGCTCCCCCGACGACCCTCCCCGACAGCACCGGGGGGTCATCCTTCCTGGGCAGCGACCCGGGCGCACCCGCGAGGCGGGCGCCCTCGCGGCCCGCCGGCAGCGGCGATCACAGCTCGCCACCGCCGCCTTCGAGCGGGATCGGCTCTCTGCGGACCCGGCTCGGCGGCCTCATTCTGGAGCATCACAACTTCGCAGAAGGAGACCACAGTCCTCCATTCCTCCTCGCCCGCCAGCATTGCCGCGACCAACGCCGGCGGCGACAAGTCTTGCCCGATCCTGTCGATCAGGACTCGGCGTTCGTTTCAGGCCTACAGAACTTTTTCAGAAACTGCAGGTCGTTATATTTTGCTGTTGATATAGGCAGCTTGTCTTTATAAGCCAAACCAGGTACTTTGAATTCTCCCTCATTAATGCCTGCTTTCATGGACCACAAAGAAGCTGGTGTGTTTGGCGGCAGCAAACAATTGGTGAGAACGCCGCTGGTTTGACATTAAGTCAGCGAAGTGGCGGCCATTGCAAGGCGATGGACATTTATCATTATTGCCGTGAACACCTGTGACGCTGAGCGTTTTAGCCGTGTAGCCAAATATTAAAAACAAATTTATCGCGGAACTGCAAGCGATATTGCTGAGTTTGTAAATGAAATAATAAACTACATATCTCAGTCGACCGAATGACATTAGTCACTGAGATTTTATTATTTTTGGACATTCATCATTATTGCAGTGGACCCTTCAGTTCATCTAAGTTTTAATGTTACCTACATCTATGTTTTGTTAGGTCTTCCACTTATCTTATTCTCTTTCACTTTTAAATCATTCTTTTTGCATACATACATAACATAACATGATGATGATGAACTTTAATTTTTGAAATTTAAACTAATGTAGTTACAGTTTCTGGAAGTTATTATAGACGAGGGGTATGTAAAAATCCAGTTTTCTCTCCGTGCCATAATCTATACATATAAATAAAACATATGTTTGTAATATTTAACTGCTTTCTACTACATCCATATGAATTTAAATACGGTACAGATATCATCATCAATAACTATATATATATAAGAGATTTCCACCTATATATTGACTCATCACGATATCTCTGGAACCATAAGGCGTAGCGACTTGAAATTTGGTAGGATTATTCCTTTCGCCGAGTAGAGGTCAGCTAAGAACGGATTTTACGAAATTCCACCCACAAGGGGGGTTGCGGGGGTGTTAACAATGGAAAATAATATATCGTAACCATAAGGCGTAGCGACTTGAAATTTGGTAGGATTATTCCTTTCGCCGAGTAGAGGTCAGCTAAGAACGGATTTTACGAAATTCAATTTTTTTTTTTTTTTCAAATTTCAAATTCAAGGGGGGTTGCGGGGGTGTTTACAATGGAAAATTCCCATTTTTAACCTATAGCTGCTATCGACTTCAAATTTGTCGAAGATATTGCAGTATTAACATAGCGGGGCAGCAGTTATTACTTTTGATGCGAAACAGAGTTCGCCGGGTCAGCTAGTATAGTATAAAACAAAGTCGCTTTCCGCTGTCTATCCCCTTACATGCTTATATCTTTAAAACTACGTAGCGGATTTTTATTGTGTTTTTTTAATAGATTTATGTTTACGTCCCAAATGGAATAGGTGGCGAACCTATTGCCATACCGGGCACAAAGTTTTCAGTCGTCGATATTTATCACATATAACTTCTGATAACAATTCCGAAAAGTCATTGGTCTGCGCCAGCCGCGACTTCTGGAATCAGAAGCGGGGTGCTCGACCACTAGACCACCGAGACTTATAGCTGGCTGAACCCTAAGTGATAGATCAAAACAATATACTACATTACCGTACACCTTCATAAGGTCTACAAAAAAGTTAGCAATAGCACACGTCTATCTCTTAGAGATAACCCACAATGACCATTTTTATTTATTTTCCGAGGCGCAACAAAGTTCGCCGGGTCAGCTAGTAACTAATAATTTGCTTGTAACATCAGTTGATTTGCAGTTTTTTTAAATGTTTTATATTAAAACATTTCATTAATTCTATGCTATTTAAAAAATAAATGATAAACCAAAACATTTAATACATAATTTATGTTCTATCACAATGATGGGAGGGTACATAAGTATTTTCTCCAGGTGTTCCAGTGGTACGAGCAGACGGCATCCAGAGGTCTGGGTTCGAATCCTGACACTGGCTCACACCAATGACTTTTCGAAATTGTTTTCGGAAGTTAAGTGTGAATAATAACGAAAACTTAAAAAAAAACTTTGTGCCCGGTATGGCAATAGGTTCGCCACCCATTCCATTTGGGACGTAACATAACGGCGAGACGAGGCTTAACAGCCGCTGCCTACACCTTCGGGTAACAAAAGGCGTGAAGTTAGTAATCTTTACTTCTTGTTCTAGTTGAACATGCAGATATGACACACCTTGGTATCATTGTACGTAGTTAAAATAGTTACTCTTTCTACTTGACATTGTTATTAAAAATAACGTCTGACGTTGACGGGCCTCGTGGTGCATTGGTAAAACATTGGAATCGAGGTCGGCGGGTTCGATCTCCGAGTACAAATATTTATGAAAAGCATGAATGTTTGTATATTGTCTGGTTGTGTTTCTATATATTTATAACTAGGTATTAATAAAATGAAGGTATATAATGTACTATTATCTGTTATCTAGTTTCCATAACACAAGCATTTAGTTGCTTAGATTGGAACTAGAGAGCGCTGCGTGTCCAAGATATTATTATTATTAGGTATATATCAAAAATATAATTTATCATTTGTAGATTTTTTAGAATCATCTTACTCGCCCAATTAAATTTCTAATTACACATAAAAAAGATAAGAGTATTTTTATTGATAAATAAATTGTATATAAATTTATTTTCGAGATATAATAATCCTTCAAAATAATTTAAAACATTACAGTTTTTTTCTCGGCTAATTTGTGAACACATTGGTTTAACTAAAAAAAACTTAAAATATTTATATAACTAAATGTAATATTTAAGATAACAAACGATGTATCTAAAATGAATTGGAAAATTATACCAAACATAAAAGAATAAGAGTAAAATGAAATTTGTATTTTAAAAGAGAATAAATTATAAATACACAAACCTTTAACACTATTTAGGTATTATGATAACCACTTTTTTTAATATATACTCGCAAAGAGGTTAAATATTAGTTTTAATTAAAAACTCGAAAATATTACTTCAAATACTTACCGAGGTCATAATTATTTGCTGTCATTTTACTGTCACTTAACAACACCTTATAAATAAAAAAAACTTTCACCAAATATTATTATTTAAAGTTACCAGGCCATTAAAATCCCAAAAAAAAGTTTAGAAAAGTATCAACGAAATACAGAGTGTACAATATATTATCGGACATTTCACTCCTTGTAACTGAAAAACAGAAGTGATCTTGTTTTAGCGTACTGGCTAATAATAAAATTCGTCGCATGCGCACTGAGTTCAATTGCCATAATAGAAAACATTAGTGACCGGTCATAGTTATATGTCATTGATACAACACAATTGAGACAGTTTAAAAATATTAATCGTATAATACATTACAAAACAGAATACGCGTACGTTTAACAATGACACAAGTATTTTTTTTCTTTTACTTGATTATTAAAGTGTAAAAATAAGAATTGTTATTATTGGTCTATAGTATTACTACAATTAAATAATTTTCAACACAGATTAGTTTTTGTTAAGTTCACATTGTCTACTAATATAAAACCTTTCGTTAAGTAAGTACTCATAAACCTAAACCGCAATCGAAGAAAATATATTTACGTCCAAACATTCTGATTACATTCACTTCACTCGTTACATTTGAATGGATGTTTTAAAAAAATACTTAACTTTTTGTTGATGCCGGTTTTATATTTAGTAGTAGCTAATTGAGCAATCACTATTTGCTATCGCCAATTTTATCCAAGGTTTGAATAATTTTAAATTAAAAATAATTTACATAATATGACATAACTTCACGCCTTTTTGTACTCGAAGGTGTAGGCAGTGGCTGTTAAGCCTCGACTCGCTGTTATGTTTACGTCCCGAATATCGTCCCGTTCACGGTGGCGAACCTATTACCCTACCGGGCACAAAGATTTTAGTCATCGATATTTATCACACATAACTTTAGAAAAGTCATTGGTGTGTGCTAGGATTCAAACCTATCTGCGCTTTTTGGTATAGATAAATACATTCTATATTTAAAGTAATTGGATAGGCCTGTCCTACCGGTAACTACCAAGAAAATCGACGTAAAGTGGCTCAAGCCGAGTTTCACTCGGTAAGAGAAGTATCTAGAGGCGCAATTCACCTGGGCTGCAGAGGTCCAGGGGCAGCGCTAGTCACTTATCACCAGGTGCCCCGCTTAACCGTTTGCTCCCCCTTGACCATAAAATAAAAAAAACCTTTACAGTAAAGTTACAATACGCTAAGCGAAATGAAAAGCTAAGTAAAGAAAATAAAAGATTGTAATTTAACTCGTGTCGGTATGAATGGAACACCCCGTTATGATATAAAGTACTTATGTTACTATTATGAGGCATTTATATATACCGATACCCGAGTAGATGGTACTTATAGTAGGTATTACAGCTGTTCAGCGGTGTAGTTGATCGTCATATATTTGTTAAACGGTACTCAATAAAGGTTAGAGGCGAACTCCGAACTATTTTTGTACTTGGCACCGAATGTAGAAATATTTTTAGTATGATATTTCCGAGAATAAAAATTTAGAGGCTATAACCGGGACGCAGTAACACCAACATTCAAATAAATACATATAAGTTGTTGTATCAGTATTCCTAGTGGATTAGTACGAGTACTAATATTTAATAGATGGCGGGTAGTATTTGATATAGGTATTTTTAACCAATTTAGCTGAAATTTTATATACACGCTAAGTTTGAATAATAATATTAATAGGTAGCGCCAGATCCGGAGATATTTTCAATACTTTTATTACAATATGGGTATCCAATAAAAGGGCTTTTTGATAGTATCACGAAAAATAATGTGACGTCATTCTAAATCCAATACGGCGGAATAAATATTTTTAATGCATTTCTGCAATATGGGTATCAAATGAAAGGGTTTGTAATAGTAAGTCGAAAATTAATATAACGTCATTCTAAATTCAATATGGCAGAACATCCTACTCGTAAATAGAGTTATCCAGAACCAGATAAATATTTATACTCGGATGGGCATCTAACCCGCCAATCTCGATTCCACAGTCGATAGTTTTACCAATGCACCACCGGGCCCGTCGTAACGTAAGTAGGCTATCCTCTGTTTTCATTTAGTATGTCATAAAAATATGTGTGTTACATAGTTTCACTTCTTTAACGTGGAGGGACTCCACGTACTATTTTTCCCAGTATTCTTCCTCTTTGACTATGTTCAAGCTTTTTTCTACGCAAAGACAGCGGCTGTTATGTCTCGACACACCATTTCAATGTCCTAAATAAAAGTATAGAATAGGTGACTGAACATATTGCCATACAACGCGCTCCATAAAGTATTTATGAATATTTATAACACATAACTTTCATTTTCACTTGTATAATCATGGTGATAGAGTCACACTGCATGAATGTGCCGGCACGACCAGAGAAATACCATCTCTCAGAATATCGGTGTAAAGTGGTTCATGCCACGTTTCGCTCGGTGAGAGAGGTATCCGGTGGCTCAATCCCCGTCGTCAACCAAAGTTAAATAAATAGATGATCGTGTAATGCAGTTTTACTGATCCGTGATAGTGCGTTGTTTGTAACCTTGGTTAATAATATAAATAAATTGGCAATTGAAGCTTGATGAGATAATTATTTGATGGTAGAAATTTTAGTTTAATTGATATGTATTGACGACACAACACAACCTTTTATTGGTATTAGTACATATTTGTAATACTTTTGTTAGAGTTACTTTTGTTACGTTTGTTAAAGTTTAGTGCAAATATTTCAATTCTTTAACCAAATAATTTTAACGCTTCCTAAGGGATGTGTTCACAATTAAATCATAAAAACTCTGAAAACGGAGTTTTAATTTGTATTTTTTATTATTGACGAGCCTTGTGGCGCATTGGTAAAACTACCGGCTGTAGCAACGAGGTCGGGGGTTCGATTCCCACCGAGCATAAAATAATTATGACATCATGAATATTTGGGTGGCGTCTGGGTGTTTTTCTATGTATTCTAAGTATGTATTTATAAAATAAAAGTATATATGTATTAATATCCGTTATCTAGTAGCCATAAGCATTTAGTTGCTTAGCTTGGAACTAGGGGGAGCTGTGTGTATTGTGTCCAAGATATTATTATTATTATTTTAAAGTAATTTATCACGACTTGACCTATCTTCATCAAAAATATTAATGATGGCATCTTTTTTATATGTATAAATCAAATAGGCTTAGAAATATAAATCATTCATTTTCGTGCTCATATCCCACTTAGAGGGGTCGGCTCAACACGTCGTCGTTTAGAACTATCCGTGTTGTCAAAAGTTTTGGCTGTGGTTACACTTTAGATACTAGACATTGGTAAATATAAAGAAATTGCGTAATAATTAAAAATGCCTCCTAAGAAAACTGAAAACTCTACATTTACAACTCTACTATTTGTCACGTAATATTTCAAATCCTAGATAACAATTGTTATTTATTAAAATATAAATATGTACTGTCACAGCTAGTAATAACACATTGTTTGTTCCAATATAAGTGAATACTATATACTGTTGTGAATAACACCTAATGTTAAATTTCCACCGCTGTAATTGGGAAATTTACTAAATTAAATATTAGATAACAGCTAACTTACTTCCTGTAAGCAATTTAGCTAGCCAAGTAATATTTCATAACGGGGAACCATGTAATAATTCTTCGATTAGTTACTAAGCTATGCGATAATGGCTTTATGTAGACTGGTGTGTTGACTGATAATTAAATAACGACTTAAAGACCGTTATTCCTTACCTATAACTTAATATCACACAGAGAGACGTCGGTTGATCTGCATGAATATGCCGCTTCGATAGGTGAAACAGCATGATCTGTCTCTCACGCTACATTACTTTCGGTGGGAAAGCTATCCGAAGGCACATGGTCTTCCACTTCCTTCTTCATCCCTTTTTTTATCCCATCGCAAAGGTCAGCAACTCCACTGTGAGCTTCTCGGTTTTCCCGGCATCTGTGAATAGCACTAGGCACTTATTACCACGATCCGTAGTCACATTTGCTACATATTGCGTAAAAAGGAATTAAAACCTGTGTTATAAAACTTCATGTTTTTGTCTTTGTGATAACGTACTAATAATAAATACAGTAAACAGCCAGACGAATAAACATCCGTTCTTATTGAAAGAATAATTGCATTAACTATTTAGTTCTATCTGTTGGCAGAACTGTTCTACCAAGCCGTCGGTATACGAATGCTGAATTTATATTAAGTATTTATGTCACAAATTGGTTGGGTACCTACGATGGTTTGTTTAAAATAATATTCTAACAAATTGAAACAAATTATATCATTTATTACTCTCATAATTTTGCTCGTGGCGTTTTCATAGTACCTATGTGCAAACATTTCCTTGATTGAATATACAAAAACAGAAATAAAATCTCTCCGTATAATCTACGCCACAATAGGAATGGTATAAAAGCCTTTATCATTCATATAAATATCCGTCAACCATAGTTACTTAAACTGAAAACATAAAAAAAACTCATTTCTTTTAAAAACGTCCGCACTTTTCAATAGATATTCAACATCAAAAGCTATCCGGCTACATAAGACGAACTATTAACTCGAAGACAGGGTACATAATATATTGTTCACAGCATGAAATGAAGTGATATCTTTTGTGCAGCAGCAACAACTTAGAGGCAACGTGTTTGCTGAGTACGCCAGCGCAAAAGGAAGTCATTTCGGTAGTAAACAATAATAGTCGGAAAAGTCTTTCACGCTAGACCTGCACTCGCCCAGTTGGCAAATGGCGAAGGTTTTAAATAGCGGGCAATTTACACAAAACACCCAACGGATACTAGATGCTCATTAACTATGAACGCCATCATCAACGATCTTCTTCAGTAGAAAAAACTACGTTTAACCGTAGCGCTCTCTGCACTACGATTATAAAAAAAACGATGTTTGTAGGGGGAGTTTTTCAAACGGCCACCTACACAAAGTGCATATAAATTGCGCTGTGAAATTTCAAGCGGAGATATGAAAAGAGTGGCATATAAGTTTTGAAAGAAAGCTTACAACTCTTTCAAAAGTTCGTGAAAAGATAGAAAAATGTATCTTGTGTTCAACAAATTATTAAGATTATAATAATGCTACAGCGACGCAGTTCACTGTATGAATACGCTAACTCGACCGGTGAAATACCACAAGCTCTTAAAAGATGTCAAGTGGCTCATGTCGTGTTTTTTTCTGGCGAGAGAGTTATTCGAGGCCCTTCTCATTCCTTTCCATATCTTAAAGGCCGGCAATGCAACTGGGCGTTGGTAGTCGCTTACTATAAGGTTACCATTGCTTTCTCGTTTGCCGAATAATGCATTATTGAATTGTGCTTAAATTTATTTTATTCATGCGTAGTACTTAATTTGTATCGTCCTTATCGTTTATTGATAAACATTTTAAAAATGAATGACCAGGTAATCAGTTTTGTATTTTTTAGTAAAAGACGACGTCCTTCGTGAAAAAGAAAAACTAAATATTTGCGGCCAGCAACTTTATTTCCCATCTATACAATAAAACGTATATACTTGTAATATTCAAACAACAGCAGCGCACTCTATCCTATTTAACTGGTAAATAAATTATACGTAGTTCTAAAAATTAATGATCTGATGAATTAGAACAGGGAATATTTCCGTCGTCGGCTTTTCATCTCTCGCCCACAGTTAATGTTGTCCGTTTCTACGTCAATGAAAGAGTAACCCACAAATAAATAAAGTTCAGTAATGGATGGATAATATATGCTTCATACTTTATCTGTATATATAATTTCGTAATAAACATTTGTTTACTGACAGTCTGACATTTCTATTTGTATGCGTCTGCGAGAAAACTATTGATATTGTCACCTAAATACAAATATTATTTACTAAAAACTAAAATATGGTTCCACAAAAAAAAAATTAAATAGAAATTATTGATGACTGGACAATATTACGCTCCACCAACAAATAAATTTTAATGCAATAATCGGCGAGTTGAGCTGCTCTATTTCTTAGTTCACAAAAATTCGTGAAGTTACAAAAACAATGAACAAATCTAGCTTAAAAATTGTTAAATGTATTGAAAAGGAGTCACTTTGAGGCCAACCCGGTCGTAAAGTGGATCCCTTCTTAAAGGTCTGTTTTATGACTGGCGCGGCGAGATAATCAGTTGTTGGATTTGTTTTCATTCAAATGAAAAGAACCAGTATTCAGTTATTTATTCTTTAATATATTTATTTTATAGTATACGTAATGATATTAATTATAAAACGATAAACAAATAACAATTATTATTTTATAATTATATAATTAAATAATTATAAAACGCTCGTCGTTTAAATTAATTACTTTTTTCAACGTTTGATCGAGATGAACGTGAAATTGGTGAAGTTATTGGTGTGGTAAAGATTCGAACTCCATACTTTTGAATCAGAAATAAAGTGCTCAACTTGGTAGAGTGGTAGAGCCAACAGTGGTAGAGCCAAGCGGTTCGCTGCATGAATGGGCCGGCTCGACCAGTGAAATACCGCGACCTATCAGAATATCGACGTAAAGTGGCTCATGCCGCGTTTCGTTTAGTGAGAGAGGTACTCGGAGGACCACCCCCCTTCCCCATCCTTTCATCCTTTCCTATCCTACTCCCTTAAACGACGGCAACGTAACAGTAACACTATATGTGTTGCTGGTGTCCGTGGGCGGCGCAGGTTGCTTACCATAAGGTGACACACTTGCTCGTAAAAAAAAAAACTATATTAATATATTATATGGAATCGTAAAACTTTTTGAGAAAGAGAGGGAAAGAGAATATAGTAATGGGGCACGCTTTAAACGTATATAACACACTGAATATTTGCTAAAAGCCAAGTAGTCTGTTAATTTTGTCATCTGCACAAATATTACAATGTAGCAAAGTTTGTTTGTTTATTTGTTTGTCTTTAATCCTGGATGCTAGTAATACGGTTGGAAATTTCGTCTTCACATTCCTCAAGAGTATTGAAATTTATCTTTTTTTTTTACTAAGTTAACTTAGAATATATGTTTTTTATCGGTTGGAAATTTCATTATTAGATTAAGGCTATTGAAATTTACCTTTGTCATATGACTGTGACAAATATAAATTTCTTTAATAAGTGAACAAAAATACTTGAGAGGTGTCAAGGGACACCCGGATGGAACGAAGTTCCTTTCGATTAATTAGTGAAGGAATTGTAATAAAATTTTAGAACTAAAAAAACATATAAAATATAAAAACATGGAAAATAAAACTTCAAAAAGAGTTTCGATACCGGGATTCAAACCCTAGCCCCCTGTATGAGAGCAAGGTATCCCAGCCACTAGACCATTTGGGCAGTTATACATTTTTCTAAATAAGCCGATACTTGAAAGTGCAGTTTGGCATGGAAAAAGTGTAGTGACAATTTTTTCCGTCTAGCCCCCTTTCACAACGCGCGATAAGGAACTTCGTTCCAATATATCCTTTTTTACCCGTTACATGAAAAAGTTTTCATTTTTTCTTTACCAGCTGTTATTATCTGTTCTTTCAGCAATGTGGCCTAACTAATTCCGAAAGTCAGAACGGTAACTTCAGTTCTTTCGAGAATTTTCTCATCTCGTATTTTATCACTTAGGAAACTATTGAGTGTCCCAGACTACTTAAGTTAACGAACTTGGTCCCTAAGGAATAAGGGAACATACAAAAAGTAATAGAAAATATTGTTTGCTGTTTGTTGCTGGCAAATAGGTAATAACTACCCACACGTGTTGGTTTAGGAATTCAAAAACTTTATGGTTCTTGTATATATACATTGTATATATCATGCAAAATGTTTTGTGCAGTAGGCAGAGACTATTTGGCGATTCACGTAGCATTGTTTTTTTCACGCTCGATAATTATAAGGTTCCTGATATTCGTTTTTAATAGAATACAGTTCAGTTCAGTCATTATTAACTATGAATTTATTATTTATTATCGAACCAGCCTATAGAATCCTAGGCGGTTTTAAAGCAAGGATGGACATGTTCCGAAGATTTGGATAAGTAGAAAGAATGGACCATGCAAGTTTGACTAAGCATATATTCAGTGCGAATGCGGATAGACGGGGCCTTAAAACCTCTATGATAACAGTTTTGAAAGACAAAGAAGCGAGTGAGTGGTCTAAGAGGTTAAGTTGGTTTAAGATCCAGTCATTTGGCGCTTAGCTCTCTCAGCCTACCTGGCAATGGAATTATCGTGAAGTTATATGTTTTTGTTCTATTTCTTCCTTGCCTGGCAGAGATTGCTTAAAGCGATAAGGCCGCCATTTGTACTCCTAGATATAAGACCTATGTTCTTAATTATAAGATTCAATGTATAAAGGTACAAATAAAGTGATATTATTATTATTATTATTCCTTACTACTTGGCAATGGATTTAGCGTGAAGTTATATTGTTTTTGTTCTATTTCTTCCTTACTACTTGGTCCCATAGCCATTTTTATCGAAAATAAATACTACTCACATACATTAAAAAAGAAACACAACTCATAGTTACCATAAAAATGCGTTGGCGACACAGCGCTGCAATGCGGTATTTTCAAGCCTCATTTAAGTTTACACGACATTTTGAAGTTCCAACTAAGTGTCTAGGAACAACGCTAAGTCAAACTTAGTTTTCTGTGTGAAACAAAGCGTCTGAGTGATTTTAACTACCACTCGTAAATATCTTCCTAAATAACTATAACTATGTCCATGTCTCTGCGGAGAGTTGTAATAACTTGAACAGTTTAAGTTTATCTTGTAAACGGTTTACATATATATTTATGAAAATTAATTATACATTATATAGTAATGTTTTATAACATCTGCCAAGAGTCTAGTGATGGGACAATGAGTTTCTTTTGTAAAATCAAACATATTTATACGTTCCATAACAATCGCTTCATGATCGCAAATGGTCTCTGTGTATGCGATAACTTATGAGAGTTTATCCAATAATACACTGTTTAGTAATTTATCGAAATTTTACTCTAGAGTATGATTATTTTAAAGGATATTTTCGTATATTAACACGATTAGGTAGAAAACAGTGGTAGAGCCAAGCAGTTCGCTGCATGAATAGGCCGGCTCAACCGGTGAAATACTACGACCTCTCAGAAGATCGACGTCAAGTGGCTCATGCCGCGTTTCGTTCGGTGAGAGGGGTATCCGGAGGCCCACGTCCCTTCCTCATCCTTCCATATCCCTTAAAGGTCGGCAACGCAACAGTACACTATATGTGTTGCTGGTGTCCATGGGCGACGTTGGTTGCTTACCATCTGGTGATACGCCTCTTTGTTTGCACTTCTATCGCATAAAAAAAGCAATTTATTGCGTATCTGTTGCTTTGGTGTACAGTGGCAGAATCATGCAGTTCATTGCGTTAATACGACGGACCAACCGGTGAAATACCACGGCCTCTCAGAATATCGACGTAAAGTGGCTCATGCCGCGTCTTGATCGATGAAAGTGTTGGACGCCCACCCCCTTCCCCGTCCTTTCCCATGCTACTCCCTTCAAGGCCGGCAACGCAACTGCAACACTATATGTGTTGCAGATGACCATAGGCGGCGACAGTCCCCAACAGGTGACCCGCTTGCTCGTCCTCTTCCATAAAGAAAGCTATGCTATGCAGGCTAATGTGCCTAATACTCTCGAGAGCAATGAATCCGGGTCACTTAAAGAATGTTAAAAATCTCGGAAACTAAAAATGATAGGTTAATGCAATAAATTGTATTTAATAGACAATGTAATACTCCTTAAATGAAAGTAAAAAAAATATGAGTCACCATACATTTTATTAACACAAAATTACATAAAGAAAAAATCTGCTGATCTCTCCTTAAAACAAAAATAGGAAACATGAAATTTTTGAACTTTATTACGATTTTCTTGAATTTTAATACTTCGTATTGCCTCCTCGTGCTTCCATTACTGCGTTTATGCGGTTTGGCATGCTGTACACCAAGTTCCTTATACGATTTTGGGGAATATTCTCCCATTCCTCTGTGAGAGCAATTTTGAGCTCACGAAGCGTGATTGGGGGAGGGTTTCGTTGTTTTACGCATCTGCCTAGCTCGTCCCAAGCATGCTCGATCGGGTTGATATCCGGGCTGCGCGCTGGCCACTCCATACGAGTAATGTTCATCTCTTGAAGGTAGTCATTCACAATCCTACCTGTATGAGGTCGGGCATTGTCATGCATAAATATAGCATCCTCACCTAAATTGACCATAAATGGACCAACGTGATCATTGAGGATTTCTTCCACATATCTTACGCTAGTTAAAGAGCCGTTTTCTATGATCACCAGCTCTGTGCGACTTTCAGAAGAAATTCCGGCCCACACAAGTACAGACCCACCACCGTAGGCTACTTTTTCCTCGATGCATGCTTGCTTGAATCTTTCCCCTGGTCTTCGATACACTCTGTGTCTTCCATCGTGCTTGTAGAGCATAAATTTTGATTCGTCGGAGAACATAACTTTTGACCAATCTTCAATACTCCAATTTACGTGGCTCTGGGCATATCTTAGTCTTGAAATACGATGCCCACGCTCCAGTTTAGGGCCGTTTGCAGGTCTAAGGGGTTTTAAGTTAGATTCAGCAAGCCGACGTCTTACTGTCCATGCACTTGGGTTACTTCCTCCGAGGCGTCGAAACTGATTGGTGAGTTCAGTTCCTGTGAGAAAGCGATTTCGAAGCATGGTGTTCACCAAGTATCGGTCTTCTCATGCTGTGGTATACCTGGTTCTGCCCGTTCCTGGTCTGCGTAGGTTAGAACCAGTTTCTTCGTAACGTCGGAGAACTCTTTGTACTGTTGACAGCGACACACCAACAGTCCTGGCTGTATCGCGCTGACTCCGGCCGGTTTCCAGCATTGTAAGTATTCTGGTGCATTCTTCAGGCGTAAGCGACATAATTTCAGCTTGAATAATGAATATAGAGCACTATCAATATGGTTTATGTACCCACATAAATGACAGATTACAAACAAAAGCAAAACCAAATGCTGTAATTTCGTAGTTCCATCTTCGAAAGTGGCCCTTTTTCAAATTTGATTTTTTTATGATATAACTTTACAATAACTAAGAAGTTTTAATACCTTCATTTAAGGAGTATTACATAATATGGCGGGTTAAAATATATCTGTATATCTATATAAAATATATTAGGGGGTCATGTCAAGAGCGTGCACGTCGCGACCCCTGCCGTCCCAGTGGGACGCAATCTTGACCGAAGCAAACTCAGCCGGACGGGCTGCTAGGGCGTGCCCCGAAAGCGACGGGCACCGATTAGCCTCCGTCGGTGCGGCTGCATGCGCATGCGGCGAAGGGGGCCGCCACCCTTCACGCAGCGCCAATCCTGGCGGGACGAGGAGAGGGGAGTGCCGTATAGGCACGTGGAATGTCAGAGGTAGTATGACAAGAAAGATGAATGAGATGATGGATGTAATAAATGAGAGATGCCTGGATGCCTTATTTTTGACAGAGACAAAGCGGAAGGGGAGTGAGACCGAGGTAGCCCTATAGTCCGGAGTGGACCCGGACGTCCGTGCCAGTGGGGGTGTTGGAGTCGTTCTCTCCTCCCGATTTACTTCCGGAGTGAAAGATTATGACTTGGTAGGCCCGAGACATCTTTGGGTTCGTATAAAACTGGGGATCACGCGAGTTTTCCTGGTCGCAGCTTATGCTCCCGTTAGCTCCGCGGATCCCCGCGAACTCGAGGAGGTTTGGGAAACTGTTAGGGATATTCTGGATCTGGTTGAGGGAAATGAAAGGATAATTCTGTGTGGTGATCTTAATGGATGGGTCGGAACCAAGAGAGATGGCCTGGAGGCTGTCCTTGGTCCGAATGGTGACAAGAGAGTGAATGATGCTGGTAAGCCGATATTGGACGTATGCCTGGAACGGAACCTCCTTGTGTCTAACACATTATTCCGCCATAAAGATATTCACACGTATACGTGGAGACGGAATGAACAAAAGAGTATGATAGATTTGATTTTGGTAGATAGTCGTCTCCGAAATACTCTAAGGGATACAAGAGCCTACAGAGGCCCCACTCTTGATACGGACCACTTCCTGGTGGTAAGCCGTTTCGTGGGCCTTTTCAAGAAGTGGAGACACTGGCGAGTGCGTACCCATTTCGGAGAGCTTGAAAGGATAAAATGCGAGAAATTAGAAGATGGAAGTGTACGGAGTATGTATGTAGACCTAGTCGGTAAAAGACTCAGTGAGACGAGTCTTTCTGACCTAGGTGTTGAAGAATGCTGGGAAAGAATGAAAGATAGTATAGTGGATAGTGCAAAAGAAGTATGTGGTAGTGCAAAGAGGCATAAGATTCTGAGAGGTGTGACGCGGATGTGAAATCCAGCGTCGAAAGAAAGAAAAAAGCATGGTTGGATTATGTCTCTAGTTTGAATCAGAATGATAGTATGACAGAGAAAAAGTATGAGAGCTACCGCCGCTGCAGGAATGTTACCAAAGCCTTAGTGAAAGACTAGTTGCGAATGAGGAAGTGAGGTTGACGGAGAACTTCGAGACGAATAACAAACTCTTCTGGAGGGAAGTTAGAAAGTCTCGGGGTCCTTCGTCAAAATCCAGAATGAACAAAATTATGTCTAAGACTGGTGACATTCTTGCAAACCCAAGCGATGTATTGGGCAGGTGGAGTGAGTATTTTGGGGAAATGTACGAGTATGTTCCGGATGTGGGCGCCGCGAGTGAGCCTACGGCTGACACCGCTGCGCCAGCATCTGACGATGACATTACTATAGAAGAGATTGAATGGTCGATACGAAGTATGAAAAATGGTAAGGCAGCTGGAATTGATATGATGTCTGCTGAAGTGATAAAACACGGTGGAACTTGTGTCCGGGACGCTTTCCTGACCTTGAGCAATCTGTGCTGGAGATCGGGTAGGGTTCCCATGGATTGGAGGCGCGCTGTCATAGTGCCCTTGTATAAAGGTAAGGGATCACGTATGCAGTGCGCCAGTTACAGCGCCATCAGTTTGATCAGTTTAGCAGCAAAAGTGTATGGGAAAATTATTGAAAGGAGAATGAGGGTGATATCTGATGGAGTGTTGTGGGAGGCTCAGGGTGGTTTTAGAAGCGGACGAGAGTGCATGAATCAGATTTTTTCTCTCCGCAACATCGTGGAGAAACAACTGGCTGTTAACCGGAAGGTTTTCTGCGGTTTTGTGGATCTGGAAAAAGCGTTTGACAGAGTGTTACGAAAGGATCTGTGGGGCATACTCCCGGGCTACGGGGTGAGCGGGGCACTGCTGCGCGCTGTGCAGTCCACTTATGAGGGCTGCACAGCGTGTGTGCATGTTGACGGCGGCTTGTCCCCCTGGTTTGACGTCTATATCGGCGTCAGACAGGGTTGCGTGCTGTCCGCTCGACTGTTCATCCTGTACCTGGACAGTTGTCTCAAGAGAGTGAGATCGATGGATGTAGGGATGCGAATGGGTGACCTAGTTGTGAGCTGCCTGCTTTACGCAGAAACACGCAGAAATACTAGTCACTATTATGAAAGATGATTGCATGATTAAAGGCTTGCAGTTGAATGCAAAGAAAACGAAAGTTATGGTGTTTGAAAGGGAGGAATCCAGAACTGATGCAAGGATAATGGTTGATGATGTAGTGCTGGAACAGGTGAATGAAATTGTATATCTTGGATGCGCTTTTAGCAGAGATGGAAGGTACACCGCGGATGTAGGAAGACGAGTGGCGATAGGAAATAGCGTAATTGGAGCGTTGGGCAGATTCCTGGGCGCAAAAAACATTAGCAGAAAAGCCCAGCTAGCAATCCACAATGCAGTCCTGATCCCAACGTTAACTTATGGAAGCGAGAGCTGGGTATGGCAGAGTGTGCATGAAAGTAGAATAAACGCGGTGGAAATGAGGGCACTACGCAAAGTCGGCGGAGTGACTCTCGTTGACCGCGTAGAAAACAAGGTTGTACGGAAGGAAGTTGGTTTGAAAGAGAGTGTCGGTGTAAAATTAAGAAAGGGCATGCTCCGATGGTTCGGACATGTAGAAAGAATGGTTGATACAAGACTGACTAAGCAGATATACAATGCAAAAGCGGATGGATGTAGGAGTCGAGGACGGCTAAGACACACATTCCATGACCAAATAGAACGTGTTCTGGAGGAAGGTGATGTTAAGAGCCTCAAAAACCGACGCGCGTGCATGAAAAGAATCATGAATGTCAACGAAGCGAGTGAGGCGTGTAAGAATCGTGCCCTATGGCGCTCTGTTCTCTCTGCCTACCCCGCAAGGGATTTGGCGTGAAGTTATGTATGTATGTATATCTGATGCTGATTTATCTTTCAAACTAGCTATCATTTTACAGATCATGATAGAATAGTTAGTTTTAAGTTCAGATGTCCTAAGTTTGAGTCAACGAAGTCTTAACGAAAATTCTGTTTTTTTTAATGGCATTAGGGGCAAACTAGCAAGTGTTTCGCGGAAGTGGGATAGGGAAGAATGGAGCGAGAAGATTAGTTTCGGATACCACTCTCACCGATCGAAACGCGGCATGAGCCACTTGAGGTGGATTTTTTGAAAGGTAATATAATAATAATAATATCTTGGACATATTACACACAGCGACCACTAGTTCCAAGCTAAGCAACTAAATGCTTGTGTTATGTATACTAGATAACGGATATCAATACATATATACTTTTCTTTTGTAAATACATACTTATAATACATAGAAAAACACCCAGACGCCACACAAATATTTATGTTTGTCACAAATATTTGTGCTCGGATGGGAATCGAACCCCCGTCCTCATTGCTGCAGCCGGTAGTTTTTACCAATGCGCCACGAGGTCGTGATATTTCACTAATATGATGTCTAAATTTGCTATCAGTTCACTTTTATTTAACACAGAGTATATTTAACATTTAGAAGCTTTAGGGAATTAAGGGGAATATACGTTTTCACTTCATTTTGCTTTAGGTTGGCTCTGATGCGGTGATTTTCGTGTGATACTAATCGGGGTAACGAATGCGGAGAACTGAAACGCCCATGTTTGCGGTTTCCTTGACCCAATGTATAAGGATCACGTTATTCAGGAAATCGTTCACATATATTGGGTAATTAGTCAATCCTGTTACAGAAACTCACCAAGAGATGTGATTTAGGTTACATTCTCTGTAAAATATATTATGTAAACATAACATAACATCACGCCTTTTTCTACCCGTAGGTGTAGGTAGCGAATGTTAAGCCTCGACTCGCCGTTACGTTTACGTCCCAAAATGGAATAGGTGGCGAACCTATTGCTATACACCGGGCATTTAGTCATCGGTATTTATCACACATCACTTCCGAAAAGAATTTCGAAAAGTCATTAGTGTGAGCTCGGAAAACAAACCTACGACTTGTTGAGTCAGAAGCGGGGTGCTGGCCACTGGAGCACCGAGAATATAAACATGAAATTTCTTATGATTAAAAGTATCTATAGAAAATTGTAATAACTGTTATGCCATCCATACTAGATGGTACTGATTTGTTTAAAAGGATACGGGTGAATACCGGTAACTACCGCAGTCCATTGACACCTGCAACACAGATATACGCACATATGACACGTGTGTGTTGCTAGCCTTTAAAGTAGTAGCGTAGGAAAGGGAGAGGAATTGGACTAGGCCCCCAGATACCTCTCTCATCGAACGAAATGCGGTATGAGCCACTGTAAGTCGATAATCTAAGAGGCCGTGGTATTTCACTGGTCGAACCGGCCCATTCATGCAGCAAACCGATTGGCTCTACCACTGCTAAGGTTTAACCTTATTGTCACACTTGCAATTAGCAGGAAATATATGTGTTATGTTTGCTGTATGGTAAGTTTTAATTGATTAAACATAACTTAACTTCACGTCTTTGTTACCCGAAGGAGTAGGCAGCGGCTGTTAAGCCTCGTCTCGCCGTTATGTTTACGTCCCACATGGAATAGATGGCGAACCTATTGCCATACCGGGCACAAAGTTTTCAGTCATCGATATTTATCACACTTAATTTCCGAAAACAATTTCGAAAAGTCATTGGTGTGAGCCAGTGTGACGTTTCGAACTCGGACCTCAGGATTAGAAGCCGTGTGCTCGTCCACCGAAACTATTTTGCGTTCATTCTCATTTCTATCTAAATAGATTAATTAAAATGAGAATTAATGCCTTGGTTTATTATTGTTACAGTATCCTTTGGAAGTTTACATATTATATAACCTTAAATTTCATGGAATAATGATCGCTGCTTTAAGTAAATGTTAGGTTATGTTTACATCCGTAATAGAATAGGTGGTGAAAACATTGTCATACACCGTGCACTATGTTGTCAGTCATCGAAATTTATAACATTTAACTTCCGAAAAGAATTTCAAAAACTCATTAGTGTGAGCCCGCATACAATCGCACGACTTCTTGATCCAGAAGCGGGGAGCTGGACCACTGGAACAACGAAACTTATTAACTGTTTTTCTTTTACCAAAAGGTTGTTAGTAGAAATTTTAATTATAAGCTAAACTCTCCTTTGTACATATTATTATAATTGATACTACCTATTCCATTTGGGACGTAAACATAACGGCGAGGCGAGGCTTAACAGCCACTGCCTATACCTTCGGGTAACAAAGGCTGTTAGTAAAAGTGATTTTATGATATGTTGTTATGTTAATACTAACTGACCGCGCAAACTTTTATCCGCATCAAAAGTAATTTTTACAGCGTTTTCAATTAATGTGCCAAATCTCGAAAAATAACACGATTTTTTTACTACATTATACATCAATTATACATAAAACCATTAAATAAAACTGCATCAAAATACGTTGCGTAGTTTCATAGATCTAAACATTTATGGGGACGGACATCGGAAAGCGAATTTGTTTTATGCTATGTAATGATTTTGTCACTCAATGTATACAATTAAGGAGACACTGTGGATTCTAAATATTTATTGTTTTTTTTTTATAGCAAACACAAAACATTTTGTAATTTACTAAAAGACTGGCTTATATTTCACTCAGATTATATTAGTATAACGACTTTAATTTACTTTGTTGTTGAAAAAATATAGTAACTCAAAAAGATATTACAAAACAGACTTACTATGTATAAAAATCTTTATAATTCAGTATATTCGCTAAGAATTCCCCGTAATGATTCCTAGTACTAAATCAAAGAACACTTGGCTCAGTGACATAGAAATAATAATGATTCAATTTGATGTAATATTTATTATTTGAAACACTTAAGCGTTACAATAAATTTTAATAATCATGACATTGAACTAATAAACTAGATCATGTATTATTTTTGTTTATGAGCATAGACATTTATTTGTAACAAGCTAATCCAGGAAACTAAGATGACCTTATTAATACCTAAAGGCGTAGGCTGCAGCAGTCAAACCTCGACACGTCACAATTTTTTCTTAGTCCCAAAATATGTAATGAATAAAATAGTGGCGACATTTATTATTGCTATATAGCAAGCACAATTATTCATAGGTATTTATAAAACATAATTTAAAGAAAGGGATAAACCTGAGATTCAATAATGGGACCTCTGAACTCGTACTCATAATGCTAAATCACTACGCAATTGAGTCTCATGATACGAGAGATGATACACATAAGAAAAATTCTTTTAAGCGTAACATTTCAATATTTTCAGTTAAAATAAAAAAGTGAAAAAAATTTACATACGTATACGTAAGTTCACGTCAAATCCCTTGGAAGAGAGAACAGAGTGCCATAAGGCACGATTCTTACACACCTCACTCGCTTCGTTGACTTTTATTACTCTTTTCATGCACGCGTGACGATTTTTGAGGCTCCTAATATCATCTTCCTCCACAACACGTTCTATTTGGTCATGGAAAGTGTGTCTTGACCGTTATCGACTCCTACATCCATCCGCTTTTGCATTGTATATCTGCTTAGTCAATCTTACATCATCAATTCTTTCTACATGTCTGAACCACCGGAAAAAATTATTACTGAAAATTTCAATGATCGCATATATCATTTTATTAGCTGTTGTATAAATCTCATAATTTTGATTTATTCTTTTTAGACTTTTACTACTTTCATATTTATATTTCAAAGCTTCAATTCCTTAGTATAAATCGTACACTCTATTATAAAGATATATTATACTCTATTTCTTGCTTTAAAAATTTTTTTTTTATGGGATAGGTGCAACGTGCAAACGAGCAGGCGTATCACCTGATGGTTAGCAACCAACGCCACCCATGGACACCAGCAACACATATAGTGTAAATGTTGCGTTGCCAACCTTAAAGGGATAGGGGATAGGAAAGGATGGGGAAGGGGGGTGGGCCTCCGGATACCTCTCTCACCGAACGAAACGCGGCATGAGCCACTTTAAGTCGGTCTTCTGAGAGGTCGTGGTATTTCACCGGTCGAGCCGGCCCATTCATGCAGCGAACTGCTTGGCTCTACCACTGTTTAAATCGAAGAAATGTGAAAGAGTCTTATTATTATCTTTTATTAAATATAATGTTATTGTTATTATTAATTTATATTATCTACACAGTTCCGTGTTGTTTATTTAATACGGTAACAAAATTGAATTTGTTAGGGAAGAATGAAGAATACGCTGATTCAATTTATTGTTTGTTGATAAGTAGAATTACTCGATTCTCGCAAATAATCAAAGTTTCTACTGGGAGCCGTCTCTTGTAACTTAACTAACGCCTTCCCTTTAACGTATCTTTAATAGACTCGTTACTGTTAACTCTTTACTTAAAAGACGTCAGTTAATTAGTATTTCCTTTCAAGCGGAAATCTTTCTGACTGAACTTAAAAGCGATCTTTCCTTTCTTGTGAATGCAGTTACGTGTTTTAAATAAACAAAATATACCTAGTTAAACATATATTATATTTAACATATTTTTTAGTTAGTTGAATTCAATATTTATTGATCAATTTAAATGAATCAACCATTTTCAGATGAATAGTTACTTAAAAATGTAGAATAATTAATTATTAAAAAAAAACTATGAGGAATTTTAAGATGATTACTTTTTTTTTTATTCTTTAAAACCTTTCTTAATACTAAGAAAATTTCGGCTGTATCTTGAATTTTTGTTATATTTATACAAAATCTGTATAATAATATTAAGTAATATAATACTAGTGAAGGTGAGTGGTGCGACGGCTGGAAGTCGTTAGGTTAAACGCGGAATAAGTTTGGCACAGATTTAAGACCTGGTCTTAACTAAATTTTATTTTAATAGAATATAAATAATTTTTTTAACCGACCGCTCTAAGAAACTTAGTTATCCATTGCGTTTATATAAATGTTCTTCAGTACAAGCTGCAGCTGAAATATCTTTAGGAACACAATTTTGCATTATTTTATTGGTCATTTAGTTTATTTAAAAACAGTTAAATAATAAACTTTTTATTTTATGTGGTAAATAAAAGGTAATAATAAAACTAATAAGCTTTTAAGATAAGATCACCAATGGGAGACATAAAACAAAGTTTTAAACATTGGCAAAAATCATACTACGGTTAGTATGTTTAATATATCTGCCTATCACCAATTAAATATTAATATCATAATTATTTAATAGTTAATATTAGTAAAAAAAGGAATATATTTGAAAAATTACGTAAAACTAGTGCAAAATATAAAAGCGTTTCTTATCTATTCTCCCAAGTACAATTAAGTACATGATGGTATGCTCACATCTCCTACTAAAGTGTGTGACATGCATTATTTAAAGGATTCACAATTCCAACACGAATTCTCAGGACTGCTTAGAGGTTTTCTCCCTCTCAGTAGAAAGATAATATCATCTTCCTTTTGAATAGCTTTTATAAGTGCCCATAATGTTGAATAAATAATTTATTTAGCGTCATTATGTAACACAGATTAATATTTCAACTCTTTTAATACTTTGTTTTTGTTACTTTAATGGAATAAAAATTAATATAAATGTGACAATATTAGTAACTCGGGCGCTTTATTTTTTTTATGGAATAGGGTGCAATCGAGCAAGTCGGTTGATAAACAAATACCGCCGCCGGTAGACACCTGCAACACTGATAGTGTTATACATTTGCGATGCCGCCCTTTATGGGAGACGGATGTGATGGAATGGAGTTAGGGGGTGGACAACTGGAGATCTTTCTCACTAAAAGAAACGTGACGTCAATATTCTGTGAGAAGGTGGTATTTCATCGGTCGATCTGGCCCAATCATGAAGCTAGCTGCGGGTCTCTCTCACAGTTTAAAATCGATAATTCGCCATTACTATAATAGCCATAGCATATGTGTTTGTATGCCTGTACTCGATAAACTCTAAAAGTAATTAATTGACATAAAGCCACGCTTAGTAAGTTATGTATTATGTTAGAAGTTATATACTCGTAGGCTATATTTAAAAATAAATAAGGAGTCAGAGCCCCGCCCAAAAAAAACAACGTTTGGTAATACTGAAAATATCGACAATCATTTTTTTTACTTTCTGCATGCAAAAGTTAGTATATAATACATTAAAAATATTTCATGGCTGATTGTAATTCATTAAATAATTTTTTATATAAAATATTAAACTAAGAACTTTTAATAAAATAGGGAAACACGAAAGTTTTTTGGCGAACAGTTGGGGTCGAGGCATTGTCGTCAATCATTTCAAGTCTTCCCTTGTGACATGCTAAGAATGTTATCGGAATTTCTGGGGCACAACCACATCTTTCACGATTTAATGGGATGAATACCTAACGGGTATTGAAATTTCGTAATTTATTTATAATATAAGTACGGCAGTGTAATACTGGGAAACTAAAATATGATGTAACTAACTCTATGTATTAGATAAGATGTAGTTTTAGATTAAAGCCTAGTAAGTTATTGATTAATATTAGACCCCAGAGTAATTTATCTTTTGTTTTCATATTTCACCAACATGTACGTAAACTTCTGCTTCTCCTAATCATAGGTTGCGGTGGCAGGTTTGATTCTCATTTGAATATAAAAACTATGTCATTAACATATATTATGTACATATGGAGAGTCAGTGTTTTTCTCTGCATTAAAAATGTATTTAAAATTATATTCGTTGTGGTGGAAGACCATGTTTAATTTACGCCAAAAATATTAAATCCATTTTGAAAACAAATTATGTAACAAATATTAATTGATAACAATTATCGACTTGCTGACCGGGGAATATTGTTCTTTTTTTTTTCGGGATAGGAGGACAAACGAGCAGGCGTGTCACCTGATGGTAAGCAATCAACGCCGGCCATGGAGACCAGCAACACATATAGTGTTACTGTTGCGTTGCCGACCTTTAAGGGATAGGGGATAGGAATGGATGGGGAAGGGGGGTGGGCCTCCGGGTCCACTTTACGTCGGTCTTCTGAGAGGTCATGGTATTTTACCGGTCGAGCCGGCCCATTCATGCAGCGAACTGCTTGGCTCTACCACTGTTAGAACTGTTCCGCATCAAAAGAAAATTATCACTATTTCTTTATTATACTGTACACGAATTATACATAAAATTGCCTTTGACACCGTCTATATATTAAAAAATGCGTGGAGTCCTGCCGCGCGTTGGAAGTGTAACTTTGTGTTGTAGAAAGGAATGAAAAGAGTTAGAAATTGATTCAGAAATAGAGAAAAATAATCACTGCATGAATCGGCCGGCTCGACAGGTGAAATACCACGACCTCGCAGAAGATCGACGTAAAGTGGCTCATGCCGCGTTTCGTTCGGTGAGAGAGGTACCCGGAGGCCCACCCTCCTTCCCCATCCTTTAATATCCTACTCCCTTAGGTTTGCCTTTTATCCCATAAAAAATACCATAGGGTACCTAAAAATAACTAAGTAAGATACCAAAAAATCCGAGAAATCATTGATGTGAGCCCGGAATCGATCCCAGGACTCCAGAATCGGATAGCTCGACTACTTAACTGGACCACCGAGACTATTAATACTTATTACTAATATATTATAGGTACTATTAAAAATGGGACTGATTATGAGAAATGGTAACTAAGTTCCTATCTAATATTTTATTTAAATTTATGTATAAGAATGCAACATACTGATGAAAATTATTTGAACCGAGGATCATAAACAGATTATTATATAAAAGTTTTTTTATAAGGTTACTTAACTATCACTACAAATTTGTATCATGTCTTGATTGAAGTTTATTATATTATAATGTTTTATTCGACTCGGCCATAGAGGTCACTATTCGTCAATTTTAAATCGCGCTATGGTTTCACTCCATGGAGTTTATATAAGTATTTAAGAACGTATTTATAGATTTTGGTAAAATATTAAAAAAATCAGTTCTACAACACTTAATTATAAATGTTAGGTATTTATTTCTTCAATGGATTTTAGAAATAAAATAATAAATTCAATCAAATACTAACTGTATTTGATTGAATTTATTATTTTATATTAATTATAAAGGAATGTAGTTGAGACTAAAGGCCGCGTTTCAAGTGTCAATTATAGTTCCTCCATACATCTAGTGGCGGGTGGAGGTACTATGATTGATTTTAAAAATTAATTACAGTACCTAAACCTAAACTGTTGTCTGTGTAGTAATGAAATTCAAGCTTAACAAATTGAATGGTAGTGGTGGAGCCAAGCAGTCCGCTGCATGAATGGGCCGGCTCTACCGGTGAAATACCATGACCTCTCGGAAGATCGACGTAAAGTGGCTCTTGCCGCGTTTCGTTCGGGGTGAGAGGTACCCGGATTCGCACCCCCCTTTCCCATACTTTCCTATTCCTATTTCCTTAAAGGCCGGCAACGCAACTGTAACACTATATGTGTTGCAGGTGTCCATGGGCAGCGCTGGTGACTTACAATCAGGTGACACGCTTGCTCGTTTGCCCTGGTTTGCCCGGTATGGCCACCTATTCCATTTGAGACGTAAACATAACGGCGAGTGGAGACTTAAAAGCCACTGCCTAGACCTTCGGGTAGAAAAGGCGTGAAGTTATGTTACTATATGTGCGCGCAATACATATTTGCCTAAAAATCGAATACTTATATCGTGGATATTGCGATATCTTTTGAATGAAATGTCCGAATTAAATAATTCAAAAAGTTCCAGTAAGCTATTGAATCTATCTTGAATTGTAAATAATTTATTTTAATCAGAATTAACACCAAAGTACAAAATAAAGGGCTTTTAAAACATCATCATTCAAATTATTTTAAAAAATTAAATAATCATTTATTGTGAGATTACTACAATAGTTGACACATGGTGTCACGACCATTAGTGTAGACAACTATATATTCTGCAAAGTTGTAGTACATTTTTTTGCTCTACAATCAATACTTTTCGCAGCGTACGCAATGTAAACATTTTTTTAAGTGATTTTTTTACACCTTGGGTTACATTATCGGACTTTTAGTAAAGATCCCTAATTGTTTAGATATAAATATAATATAACCTAAATCCTTCCTCTATAAATGGACTATCCACCACTGAAAGAATATTTAAATTAGAACCAGCGGTTTCGTTCAAAGAAACAAACTATTATGCTTTATAAGTATTAAATGAGTTACACGCTTAAGCAATTCTCTTCCTGGATTTATATATAGACTGGTTCAAATTCGCCTTTTATATTATTATATATATATTATGTTTTGTGGCCGCAAGGGGGCGTTAAAAGCGTTAAACGGTTGCACGAGACATTAGAAGTTACACTTCAAAAAATCATCAAAGGCCGTTTCGTAGTTTCAAAGATCTAAACATACAAGGGAACAAACAGCGAAAACTCTGTTTTAAACTCTGTAATGACAATGATTAGTTATAATATTAAACAACATGCATCTATGAATTCAGTATTGACTTCCATTTCTAACTATCTGTATAGATTATCCCGATAGTTAAATGGGATGTTGTAACCGGATATCGACTTATAAATCAAGTTAGCTCGATATCAGCTTATGAATCAAATTATTTGCATTTGGGCACGAGTATGCATCGCACCGTGAAGTGCCACAAGCGTTCCCTCGGCGCAGAGGCTAACTAACTGACTGGGAATTATACAATTATAGTTCGGTGATGCAAACCGTAGCAGATGAAATGAATATGTTACACTAACAATGTCCAAAATCTAAGATGGTAAAGTTTGTCTCATACAACTTCTTGTTTGGTCTATCATTTCTTTTGTATAATTAAGGAATAATTCCTTGTCATCATATCGAAATATCCATGTTGTGATATTTTTTATGGACAAACGAGCAGAAATGTCACTTGATGTTAAGTGACCAGCGCCGCCCATGGACACCTGCAACACATCTATGTGTTGCAGTTGTGCTACTGACCTTTATTGGAGTAGGATAGCAAGAGATGGGGAAGGGGGGTGGGCCTCCGGGTATATCTCTCACTGAACGAAACGCGCCAGGAGCCACTTTACGTCGCTCTTCTGAGAGGTGGTGGTATTTCACCGGTCGAGCCGGCCCATTCATGCAGCGAACTGTTTGACTCTACCACTGTTCAATTTGGCTGTGGTTTTATAACCCGCCGTCTGCCAGACTCCGAACATCCTTGGGAATGGTTTCGTTGTGGTTTATCCTCCACCAGGACTTAAATGCCTTTAATTTTTACCTAAACCTCCGAAAACTAAATTTAAACTTGTGCTCTACAAGTTTAAATTTCATTTACGGCTAGTTGAAGTTTTGACATCTATTCTCATTATGACGCAGGAATGACGCATGTTGAGGCTAATGCATTTTGCATATAAATATTTTATGGCCCTTTGCTTATCGGGAATATTAATTATAAAATTTTCTGCTGATTATATTACTGATATATGCATGTAATGTAACACGTCATTTTTTTTGAAAAACAAATAATAATGGACGTAAGAAAAATAATTACGAAAATCGGCTTGCGAAAATATATGTAGCGAACTAGCCAACTAGCCAACATAATATTACTGTATCTGTTACACGTGAAATCAAATCATCAAAATCAGTATATATTTAAACAAAAATAAAGTTTTGAAGTAATGTTTGATTCTTTTTTTAATTAATTAATTAGTTTTGTTACTACACGCATATTTTATTCGCGATTGTGGCGGCATCAACACCTCAACTCACCGATTCTTTACGTCCAAAATAAAATAGGACATAATGTTATGAGTCATCGATGTTAATCACATATAATTCCGAAATGATACCGGTGTGAGACACGGGATTTGATCCCATGACTTTTTTATTCAGAAGCGGGTTAATCAACATCTACGCAACAAATGTCATGTAATTATCAAATGCATATAGACGACACTAGCAGGTAAGAAAACAGTATTTACTATCATACAGATATCTTGAATAGCATTTATCTTAAATATCAAATGTACAGAGACACGCGTGAGTAGGTTCGAATTCGACTTAAACAAAATTAGATTCTCACATAGTTACTTAATATTTATTTATTTTTGTTTTGATTTTGTTACCCGCACTTTGGCATCTGTCACGCTTGTGATTCTATCTGCTAATGAAGTTCCGTTCACAATGTTTGCCCATACAATTGGTTCTGCTTATTTATATGTTGTTTGTTTGATCATAAGGTTTGTTGTTTGAACACAAACATTACAATTACTGTGTATGTGTTAAAGTTAGTGATTATTTCCATTGATTGACTGTGAATTTTAAGTGTGCATAACTTCACGCCTATTTTTACGAAGGTGTATGCAGTGGCTGTTTAGCCTCGACTCGCCGTTATCTTTACGTCCCAAATGGATTAGGTGGCGAACCTATTGCCATATCGGGCACAATGTTTTTAGTCATCGATGTCTATTACATATAACTTTCCAAATGAATTTCCAAAAGTTATTGATGTGGGCCAGGATTCGAATCCGTGACACCTGGATTCAGAGGCAGAGTGCTCGGCCACTGGACCACCGAGACTAACGATTTAAGTATACGTATTAGAAGTAATGTTGTATGGTTGATGTAGATGATAATAATGATGAGAGGCACCGATAGTAGAAGAAATTAATCGATTGATTTGATTTGTGGTATAAAACATCGGTAGAGTAAGACTGAACAAGAGATGGAGAAAAGTAGAGTCTGTAATTGATTAGATTAAAGTAAATTTGACGAGCCTCATTATGCACTGGTTAAACTGGCGACTGTGGAATCTAGGTTTGATCTCCACACGAGTATAAATATTTATGATAGACATATTACTGTTTGTATGTCGTATGGCTGTTTTTCTATGTATTATTAGTATTTATTTACAAATAAAACGTTTAAATATATTAATATTCGTGACATGTATCCATAACACAAGCATTTGGTTGCTTAGCTTGCAAATATAGGGCGCTTATTAAAAAAAAAACTTGATAAACAACCGGTCAGCTACTTTTTCAATCAAACTTATATCTCATCTTGTTCTATGATATTCAATCAATAGGCTGCTTTATAGAAAGCGTATTGTAATTTAAAAGCTCTTCAAGGCAGCTGTGTCCAAGAGTCTTAACAGCATTGTGACGTCATCCACTGCCGCTGTCGTGCGATGCTGTCGTCTTCATCAGCCCATTCCACTTTTTAATCTAGAGACGTTGAATAAAAACACAATGCTGTGATACATTTTTCTCGATATTTGTTCTATTTTAATCACTGAGTATTCAAGATTTATTTCATGACATTTATTGTATTTATATTTTAAAAACTTTTAGTTAATGCATCATGTTGCTGCATCATGCCTTCAGTGGTAGAGCCAAGCTGATCACTGCATGAATGGACCGGCTCGACCGGTGAAATACCACGACCTCTCAGAATATTGACGTAAAGTTGCTCATGTCGCGTTTCGTTCGGTAGGAGAGGTACACTCCCTATCCTTTCCTATCCTACTCCCTTAAAGGTTGGCAACGCAACTATGACACTTACCCATAGGTGACATACATGCTCGTTTGCCCTCATATCCCATAAAAAATGATGAGTGCAAAGATCTTATTTTATTAGATTTTATTTTGTACACTATATATTGACTTTGTATGCAACTGGGAAACCAATTATATAAGTGTTAAACACCCGCAATTCCCTGATCTATGAGTGAGTGATGAGGCGCTACTGTAGTTGTTCCCCAATATCTCGAATGTACTGGTCATGCACTTTTGCGTTACAATTTTATTATTAGATTACCTTATGATATCAAGTATAATCAAAGAAATATTATATTATCGAGATGTTATTATAATATATTAATTTCTGTGATTTGACTTGAGTCCTTTATCCCCTAGCTGGCGTCCACGTACGTCGCCATCCCGAACGGGCTTGAGCTTTGCGTTTTATTTCGCTCCAAGTCAACCCCAATGCCTTCGCTTCTGCAGCGATAGTCCGTCGCCAATTTTACTTAGGGTGGCCGCGTTTCCATTTTCCTTGGCGATTCCATTCTAAGGCTTGCCTCGGTATGTGATCTGGATCTCTTCAGAGCGTGTGGCCGATCCATTGCACCTTCCATTAGTTTCTGTAGTTGCACGTAAATAATCTATCGGTTGAAAAATTAGATCAAATTGGCCGTAAAGTCGACAGCTAAAATTTAATGATATATGTTTTTAACAATCAAATATGCTAAATAATAACTGTTACATATCTATATTTTTTAATTTTTAAAATTGACGCAGTGAGAGTATATGTTAAACATCATGAAAAAAGACTTTATCAAAAAGTTTTGTAGGAAAAAGCAAACCATGCATATCCAAACATGAGGTAGACATCCACAGCTGATTATAGCAAAAACCTCACTAAATTTGGTGTAGAGTTTTCAGCATACTGACGCGGTTCCGGCTAGGCTCGTTAAAACCGAAAATCCTTGCACATTAAGGGGTTTTGCAGGTTTTACGATTCATTCTTTAATACCAAGTGCGCATAACAAGATTTTGCATGGCACACAATAAATATTGTAAATAAATAAAATAGTCCCTAGAAAATTTTGTATATCTGGAAGATCCATTTTTTTCTGTTAGTGTTGCCCCTTTTCTGCCAGTCTTAGATTGGCTACATTTATAATAAGTATCTAAGTTTCGGAATGATTATGTAACCAATATAAGTTATTGTTGGTGTTTTATGTGCTTTAATGTCACTAACTTGCAAATTAAAAATCAGGAAATTTTATTAAGTTTCCATCGTAAGCAAAACATAGTCTACAGTAACATAAAATCGTTTAACAGATTTAGTACTATGTTTGTGTTATAAGAAAATTGTTAAACGGTAAAATATAATAACAAATATTTTTATTAATTCCGTACTTAGAGATAATCCATATTGCTCTTGGGAACAATTAAAGTCGTTACTGGTAATTTATTAACTATAAAATATTAGTAGCTGTCATTAATTTGAGCCCAAGGATTTTGGTAAAGAAGTACTAAAGGCAATTATGTTGTGGATTCAATTTAATAGCAGATGTTGCATTAGCTCATGACTTGCGTCAATGATGCCATGATCAGGGGTTTGTGGTCAATTGAACTGTGAGAGACTGACTCTTAGCAGACAATATTGTGGCATAACCAAATGTGAACCCAAGGAATTGTGATAATAAAATTCATTGGTTCATAAAATTCATTGTCGTCATTCTGGCCGAGTATCTCACTTCTGAATCAAAAAGTCGAAGGATCGAATCCGGCATCAATGACTATTCAGATTTTATGTGTGATAAATATCGACGACTGACAACATTATCTCAGTGTATGGCAGCAGGTTCTTCCACCTATGGGTTTTGGGACGCAAAATTCGAGAGTCCAGGTTTAACAGTCGCTGCCTACTCCTTCAAGTAGAAAACAGTACAAAACAACATTTGTATTTAAATATTTGACATAAGAATGTGCTGACAAATTAATTACTTACTAATTGTTGATATTTTAACTTTTAATTTCGTCCGCATGCAGAATCTAGTCATATAATTTGATGGAATTTTAATATTGACACAGTCAATTGAGTAACGTCTTCGAAACTATAATGTCTATTGTCGTTAGACCCATGATTAAAATAGATTATTTTAAGGCTAAGTTTGCTTCCCAGAACACATTCACACCCTGTGAATGTGTTCTGGGAAGCAAGCTTCCCTAATTTTTGTTTATATTTCTGCAAACTGCTTTTCTGACTATACTAAAAGCGATCAATAAACGTTTCTAGTAGAAAACGGTAGTAATACACAAGAACTAATCTCCAAACACATTCACAGAGTAATCCATCGACCTCTATTCGACCTCAGGCTCTACTTTTACCAATCCTGATGGATTATTAAGTCAATCAAAATTAAAAAATAATAATTTTATGTAATAAACATAATATTAACGTATGTCAATGATTATATTTACCTAGGAAAACAGGTATCATTCAACCAAAAAAACAACAAATTTGAAGTAGAGAGAAGAGTAAACATCACATGGAAAAGTTTTGGAGTCTCAAAGAAATACTGAAAAGCGACATGACCATACAAACAAAATCAAAAGTCACGAACACCTGCCTACTGCCGTCATTAACATATGCCTGCCAAACTTGGAAATTTACTAGAAAAGTTAAGAGTAACATTCAGGTTGCCAAAGGCGTATGGAGAGAAGTATTCTAAAAATAAAAAAAATATCGATATAAGACTAAAAAAAAACAAATGGTGTCGTGGGACACCAGGTCAGAACGAAGTTCCTTCGGCTAATGTAGAATTTGCAAAAAAAGATCGTGTTCAATTTTATGTAGGTTTTCTTGATTTTTCGCTTAAATGTTGCTAATGAGTTTTTATTTAAGCTAAAGTCCTGTAACTACGGTAGCTTTGTGACAATTTAGTTTATAAATACTGGAGGATTCTACGGAATAGTGATCGCACTTGTACGTGCCGTTTTCTGGTTCCTTCTGTAAAAAAAAAACGTTTAAAAAATATGAAAGCATGGAAAATAAAACTCCAAAAAGAATTTCGATACCGGCAATGGAACCCGAGCATTCTGGGAGAGGGCCAGGTATCCTAGCCGCTAGACCATATGGTTAGTTATACGAAATTTTAAATAAGCCGATATTGAAAGTGCCCTAGTTTAGCATGGAAAAAGTGTTATTACAACTTTTCGTAAGATTTTTTTCCGTCTAGCCCCCTTTCACAACGCGCGATAAGGAACTTCGTTCCAAAACTACGGTCATTGACGCTCTCAACCACTCACTAAAACTCAAATAGCGCTGGGCAGGACATGTAACGAGGCTAAGCGACAATCTTTGGACAAAAAAGACAACACAATGGATATGTCCACTAGGAGAAAGAAAAAGAGGAAGACCAAATGCACGCTGGGCAGATGATATCACAAGGGTAGCAGGTACTCACCGGACTGGACACTGGACTCTGGAGGAGGCCTTTCCCTTTCATGGAGAGGGTTCTTGCTAACGAAATATAAATCTTAAATATTATTTATATCATTATAACCATCATCAACATGAGCCCAGATTAGTCCACTTCTGAATTTAGGCCTCCTCCTTAGTTGCCATAACTCCCGATCCTGTGCCAGCTGTATCCAGCGACTTCCAGCTGTTTTTATAAGGTCGTCTGTCCATCTAGTGGGGGGACGGCCTACGCTACGCATACCAACCCGTGGTCGCCACTCAAGAACTTTTTTTTCCCAGCGGTCGTCAGTTATTCGAGTGATGTGGCCTGCCTACCTCCACTTCAGCGTGCTAACTTTACGGGCTATGTCAGTTATTCTCGTACGTCTACGGGTCTCCGTATTTCGGATCTTAACCCATAGAGATATACCGAGCATAGCCCTCTCCATAGTACGCTGAGCGACTTTGAGCTTCTTAATACGGCCATCATTAAGAGACCATGTCTCACAACCATATGTCATCGCTGGTAACACACACTGGTCATAGACCTTGGATTTTAGGTACTGAGGAATTTTGGACGAGAAGATATGCCTCAGCTTCCCGAACGCTGCCCAGCCGAGTTGGATCCGTAGGTTAATCTCTTTCTCGAAGTTCGCTCTACCTAGTTGAATAATTTGTCCTAGGTAAACATAGTGATCGACAACTTCGAGGATCGCATCTCCAACAGTTACCGGTACTTGAATGACATGGACATTGGACATGACTTTTGTCTTGTCCATATTCATTCGTAGACCCACTTGTTGGGATAACTTGTTATGATCCTTGAGCATTGCACCCAGATCCTCCAGCGACTCTGCCAAGACCACGATATCATCGGCAAATCGAAGGTGAGTGATGTATTCGCCGTTGATATTGATGCCTAGCCCGGTCCAATCTAGGAGCTTGAAGACGTCCTCCAATGCAGCGGTGAACAGCTTCGGAGATATAACATCTCCTTGTCTGACACCTTTCTGCAGTGGAATAGGCTCTGTACTGGGAGTACAGAGCCTATTCCACTGCAGAAAGGTACTGCACTGACATATTGGATTCGAACTGACATATTGGCGTTTCTATACAAACACTTCAGCACTTCGATGTATCGATAGTCAATTTGGCACCGCTGAAGAGACTGCAGCACCGCCCAAGTCTCGACGGAATCGAAGGCTTTCTCATAGTCCACAAACACCAAGCATAGAGGTCGATTATATTCCTCGGTCTTCTCTATGATCTGGAGTAGAGTGTGGATGTGGTCTATGGTACTAAAGCCTCTTCGGAAACCGGCTTGTTCGGGAGGCTAGAAGTTGTTGAGTCTGCGCGAGAGTTGATTTGTAATGACTCTGGAGAAAAGTTTGTAGACATATCATTAAAATAAAATAAATTACTACTGTTATATTTATTTCACCTTCAGAAGGTGTACAAAAAAGTCCGCGAGGGCATATGTCTATCTCTTAGGGATAACCCACAACGACCATTTTTATTTTTTTACTTTTTAGGAGAAATAATGACTCATTTACGAATATTACAGCATTAATTTTCATCAAATTAAGTGTCTGAAATAAATGTGCATGTAATATAGAAGATCCTGGCTGTTTATAGCAAGCAATTTAATAAAATATTTTAGAAGATATTGCAGTATTAACATAGCGGGACAGCAGTTAAAGCCGATAAATAGCACAAATTGATATCCAAATCGATATCGAATTGATATCCTCATGATATCCAAAATTTACTCATTTATTTCTTTTGATTTGGAATAAAGTTCAGGTTAGCTAGTTTTTATATAAAAAATTATTATCTTATACACTAAAAATGATTAAAAACAAATTTAAAATTGTAAATAAATTTTGCATGCAAATTGCTACTGTCATTTTACTTATTGAATGAATATGCAAGAAATTAAAGGCTTTTTTATTTTATTTCTTATTTATAAGTTTATATAATACCAGTTCCCCCGAACTTTGTACTGCATCAAAAGTAATTTTACAGCGCTTAGAAATAAAGTTCTAAATTTCGAAAATAACCACATTTGCTTTACTAGATTTATTTATACATATACACACAAACCACCCTGTTAACACCCTCTGTGTGTTATAAAAACTGCATCATAATCCGTGGCGTAGTTTCAAAGCTCTAAGTATATAAGGGGACAGGCAGCGAAAAGCAACTTTTTTATATTATGTAATGATGATAATAACGTTATGTATTATAGAATATTAAGTGATGTTATTTTTAATAATTCCATTAAGAATACGTTTCCTAATACTGATGAACAATACGCAGAAATGACACGTACCAACAATAAACTGTGTGAACGAATGAATGAAGTACATATGACTACGTGACCTTTCTGAATGTCCATTTAAAATAAAACATACGCAATACGTGATTGTTATTGTATTTTTTGTAAATGTATTTAAAAAAACTTAGTATATATAAATCGAGGTCAAGTTCCAGGCTTTTGAATCAATCAGTCTTGGGTTCGTAAGTTTGCTCACACCGGTGGCGTTTAAGGATTCTCTTCAGAGGTGATATTGAATAAATATCGAAAGCTGAAAAAGATATCTATAAACTAGGTTTCGTCACCCGTTTGTCTTCTAGGAGGAAATATTTGTCGAGACCTGGTGTAATAGCTGCTGTTTACACTTCCAGGTAGAAAACGGCGTTAAGTTACAAAATATTTTTCTGAGTACTCACATACATTACGTACATGTACTTAAGTTTTAAGGGTTAATGCCAAAATACAAAATAGAGTATTTTTAAATTATTAGAAAAATAAAAGTACACTTTTTGTGAAGTTTAACAGTTAGACAGTTAGAATTTAACAGTAAGACATATTATTATGCTGTCGCTACATTTTTTGTAGATAATGATATGTTCAGCAAAGTCGTTGTACATTATTTTGTTCTTCAATAGTATTCGCAGCGCACGAGATGTACGAAATATCTAGATGTTTTTTTATACCCTGTGTTACGTTATTGACATTTTAGTAGGAATCCCTATGCTTTTGAATTTATTAATATTGTCAGAAAAATCAGATAGTATCAGCTGGCATATCCAAAAATCGATTTCTGTAAAGATACTTTTAGCTATAGCTGCGAAGACATGTACTTTTAAGCTACCTTTTCTATTCAAGTTTCGAGTTTCCTCAGCAGTACAAGTGCTCTATTCAATACTGCACCCCGGCGATGTTACCTGATCAAAATCTACAAAAAGGTCGTTCAAGTCCGACATTTTCACATTGAATGTCATTCAGATATGTGAAATTGCCTCCTGATACCAGATCCATGTAAGTAAAATATTTATTTGAATGTCCAAAATCAACATAATTTAACATAATATATAGGTATATATTATGTTAAATTATGTTGATTTTGGACATTCAAATAAATATTTTATAATATTAAAGATATAGGATAGGGTAGGTACCCTATCCTATATCTTTTTTACGCTATGAAAGTTAAAGTTAAAAGTATGTTAACACCGTATTTTAATCTCTTAGAACTCTCTTAATAAGAAAAGAACTGATGGCAAGCTTTTATTGTAGCTTATAATTCCCTACAATCGTAGGAATCACATGCTAATCTAATTCTGGAGGTCTAAAACGTCACTCAACAGACTTAATACAACACTATTTAAAATTTTTGAAGCGTAAGCTTCTTTGGTTGCACTGAGAATTTTTATTTTAATTAAATCTTGCTATTTATAAGGACGGTTGCTAACTTGTAAGCAAGACAAATTTCTTTCCCCTTAAACAATTTGATGAACCACAAAAAACTCTAAAGAATATGCAATTGTATGATCATGTGCCCATATTAAATACTAATAATAATATTTTCAAAGATAGCGGCTTTTAAGCCTTTTTTTTTTTTTTTTTTTTTTTTTTTTTTTTACGCGAGGAAATGCTTTATGCACACCCCCCGCCTGGGGACGGCAAGGGGTAGTGTGGGACTCCCAAAACAGTAAACTGAAATCCGATCCTAGGGTTACCCACTAAAACCTCGCGGCGGCCCTCCTCCGGCGTTGGGGTGGTCCAGGATTCGGATAAACCCCTCTGGTCCACCCCGCCGTCGCCCCCCCTCCGTCACGAGGGGGTGCTCATCCTCGGGGAGCCTCGGCGAGGCTCCCCCGGGCGGGGCGGCTCGGACCGCGCGCTGTAAAGAGGCGCGCGGCCGGCGGCGCCCCCGACGACCCTCCCTGGCCGCACCTGGGGGTCATCCATCCCGGGCCGCGACCCGGGCGCACCCGCGGGGTGTGCGCACTCGCGGCCCGTCGACGGCGGCGATCACTGAGCTCGCCGCCGCCGCCTTCGAGCGGGATCGGCTCTCTCCCGACCCCGCTCGGCGGCCTCCTTCTGGAGCATCACTGCTTCGCAGAAGGAGACCACAGCCCTCCACTCCTCCTCGCCCGCCAGCATTGCCGCGACCAACGCCGGCGGGGACAAGTCTCGCCCGATCCCGTCAACCAGGACTCGGCGTTCGGCCGCCCAGGCCGGGCAGACCTCCAGTGTGTGCTGGGCCGAGTCCAGGTCGGATGCGCAATGGTGGCATCTCGCCGTCTCTTCTCGTTTTATTCGACTCAGATACTCACCGAAGCACCCATGCCCGGTGAGTATCTGAGTCAACCTGTAGGTGACAGTGCCCCATTTACGGAGCACCCAGGCCTCGAGGTGGGGCAGGACGGCTCCGACGGCGCGTGAACGCGTACCGCCCTGGAGGACCAGCGCATCGCGCCAGTCCCCCAGGACCCGCCGGAAGGCCTCCCGCCTCCGCACTTCGTGTCCCCGCGCGTTCCCCCCTCCCCGGCCGAGATCGTACGCGGCTGCGTACATCTCGGCCAGGATGATGAAGGGGGGATAGCTCGCGAGGACCGTCGCCGCCTCGTATGAGATAGTACGGTAGCCCCGTACGATCCGTATGGCCATGATCCGCTCCAGGCTCCTCAGCAGAGCCCTGGAGCGGGAGGCCCCCGCGAGGTCTCGCGACCAAACGGGGGCCCCGTACAGGGCCACGGACCGCACGACGCCACCGTAGAGGCGGCGAACTCCCTCCCCCGGTCCCCCGAGGTTGGGCAGCAGGCGATGAAGCGCGCCTGCCACCCGTCGCGCTCGGGGGACCATCCGTACGAAGTGCTCCTCGAAGCTCCAGCGGCTGTCCAGGGTGAGGCCGAGGTACTTCATGTACCGCCCCACCGGGACAACCGTGTCACCCACCCGGATCCGCGAGGCCGGTGGTTCCCGGCCCCGGGTGAGCCGGTGGAACCACAGCGCCTCACTTTTGTGAGGCGCCACCTCCAGGCCCAGCCCGCGGATCCGTCTGACGACGATCGCCACCCCCAGCTCGGCGAACCTGAGCGTCCGCTCGAAGTCGGGCCCCGTGGCGACCACCAGAGTGTCGTCTGCGTAGCAAACGACACTCACGCCACGGGGCAGACTGGTGCGGAGGACCGGATCATAGGCGAGGTTCCACAGCAGGGGCCCGAGCACGGACCCCTGCGGAACCCCGCACGTCACCTCCTTCCTCTGCTCCGTCCCGTTCCGGTCGACGTAGTCCACCCGTCTCTCCTGCAGGTAGGCCCCGATGACCGACCTGAGGTAGGGAGGCACCTCGTGGTATACGAGGGCCTCCCTGATGGCCGGCCAGGGGAGGGTCCCGAAGGCGTTGACGATGTCGAGCGACACCGCCAGCGCGACCCCCCCCGATCGGACTGCCGGTTCCGACAGGGCCCGCACCCGACGCACCGCGTCGATGGTCGAGCGCCCCTGCCGGAACCCGAACTGGCAGTCCGATATGTCCGGGCCCACCTGCGACAGGTGGCTGCCGATACGGGCGGAGATAACCCTTTCGAAGAGTTTCCCCGCCTCGTTCAGCAGGCATATCGGCCGGAACGACGACGGAGCGTCTCCGGTCCTCCCCTGCTTCCTTATGAGTACCAGTCTCGCCGACTTCCAGTCGAGGGGGAACACCCCGCGGCGGAGACAGCTGGTGAACAGCTGCCTCGCCTTGTTCCCTAACACTCCCAGAGCGAGCGCCAGGACCCGGCCCGGAACTCCGTCCGGGCCGGGAGCGGCGCTGCGGGAGGCGAGCCGCGTGACGGCTCGCCCGAGCTCGTCCTCCGTCACCTCCAGCTCGTCGGACCACGGAGTGTGGTCCGACTGGGACGGAGGAACCGAGGGACCGCCCTGGACCCTAGGGAAGAGTGCGTCTACGACTCCTCCCACGACCTCCGGGTCCAGGGATTCCGTCAACGGAGGGACCCACGGGGTCAGCTTGCCCAGTACCATTCTATACGGGCGTCCCCATGGGTCCCTGTCCAGTCCCTCGACGAGCTCGTTCCAGGACCGCTCGCGAGCCGCAGCGATGGCGACGCATACGGCGTGCGCGGCGGCCCCGTATTCCCGTCTGGCTCTGAGAGCCTCCTCGACCGTGGTTCGCCTTCTCTTCCGGGCTCTCAGGTACCGGCGGCGGGCAACGAAGGCGGCCTTTTGCAGCCGCTCGATCTCCTCGCTCCACCAGTACACGGAGCCCCGCCGGGGCGGCCCGACTCGCGGCATCGACGCGTCGCAGATCGACGTCATCGTGCCGCGTAGCCAGGCCGCTTGCGCCTCGGGATCGGACGATACCGCTCCCTCTGTCCAGTCCGCGACGCTGGCGGCGGCCACGACCATGTCTCGGTCGAGCCGCTTGAGAGACCAGCGCCGCGGAGGGCCGCTAGTCTGGCGCGGGCGGCTTGGGCGGCGGAGCGACACATCCAAAAGGATGTGTCGGTGGTCAGACAGATTGACCACCTCCTCCGCCACCCGCCATCCGGTCACCATGGCGGCGGCCGAGGGAGTCGCCCACGATAGATCGATGATCGACTCCCCCTGCCACCGCACAAAGGTGCTGACCGACCCCCGGTTGAGCAACCGGAGGTCGAGTCCTGCCGCCCACTCCAGAAGCGTCTCCCCCCTGACGTCGTCCCGGGCATCGCCCCACTCGCTCGAGTGAGCGTTAAAGTCACCCAGGACGAATACCGGGCGGGCGGCGTAACCGCTTAGGCGGCTCGCCAGCCCGCCCAGGTATGCCTCAAAAACATTGAGGCCGCAGTTGGGGGAGATGTAGCAACCCACTACGATCATGGATCCCCACTCCACGGCGACGTAGCCTGGACCTTTCCATAGGAGAGAGCAGTAACTCCCAGCGGCTTTTAAGCCTGAACTCACTAAATTGTTATGTCCAAAATAAAAAGGTAGTAGAACCTATTTGCATAAACCGGACACAATGCCCTCAGTCATCGTTATTTATCACACATAACTACCGAAAATAATTCCGCAAAGACTTTGCTCTTAGCCGGGAATCAATCCCGACCTTATGTTTCAGAAGCGCGAACTCGACCGACATAGGATAAAATAATAATGTTTTCCTTCAATTTCCTTTACAGAGTGAAGGCCTATTTAACATAAGTTGGGTTTCCTTAAAACATTCAATAGTTCCACATAACTTATCACGTTTAATTAAACGTGTGGGTAGTGCTGGTTGTGCTGTAGTTGCTATCTATGTAAATTACGACTGTTTAGTACATAGAACATACGACCACAAGCTCATTTACGAAACAGAACTACATAAAACATGAACATTCTGAGGTGGTTTGTTAACGTTTGGGCATAAAATTTGAAATTGTATTTATCCATCTAGCTGACTCGGAAAACTTGATATCGATACATAGTGATTTTTGACTACTACTTAATCCCTTTCTTTAATGTTTACTGTAAAACTTGTAGCGTTAATCCAGAAATATATCATGAGATATATCCGTTTTTCTTTTCAAATATGTTAAAGTATCATAAGCATATTAAGAATACAAATATTGAACAGATTATTGACTAGGAAGAAAATTATAAATCTACTCTATTATTTCTCTCTATGTTCTCGCTGGTCTAGTGGTCGAGCACTCAACTTCGGAATCCAGTTTTCGGGGCTTCGAATCCTAGATTACACCAATGACTTTACGAAGTTCTTTGCGGAAGTTATGTGTGATAAATATCGATGCCTGCAAACTTTGCGCCCGGTGTATGGCAATAGGTCCGCCACCTATTCCATTTGCAACGTAAACATAACGGCCAGTGGAGGCTTAACAGCCGCTGCGTATACCTTCGGGTAGAAAAAAGCCTGAAGTAACGTTATGTTATATTATTTAAGTTACTCTACTATTTACCGCCTTCCTTCTGATAACGTTACTTTTTCACATATAAATCACAAAAAAAAAATCACCAAAGTTTAAAAACAAACTAAAATTCGTAAAACTGCTGATTTGCCCTCTGTTTCTCTATTATTGACCTTATTATTTTTCTTCTAATATGTCCAAGCTAACCCTATATAAGTATAGATTATTTATACTCTCCAATCTCCAGTCAAATTTAATTCAACCCAAGATACGGATTCATCTAACTGTAAGCGTCTTATCTAGATACTGATACATGTGACCAATATTCGATCATAATGACGTTATGTTATACCAGCATCTGATAGCGTTCACATCGTCAATCGTTCAAGTCGATAGTATTAGATTAGATTTACTTGACAAAATGTACATTCGTAGTAGATAATATCATGGTCGACAACCTTCACTGACTAGACAACAATTATAATATATGCCATTAATTTAATATCTAGGTTATCATAATATAACTTAATATCAAGGTTGGAAGAAAGCCATGTTTCAAAAGACATACATAATTTTCACGTCTGTCTTGTAATGTTCTGTATAAAATTTTAGTATAGTCTACAAGTATGTTTTAATTTTATCTATAATAATTGTTCTAATGTGCTGAGATATTTATTTAGAAACTCTCAATAACTAGAGCAGCTCATTTAAACATTTAAAATCTTTTTCAATGTTGGACCAGACTTAAGAATTATACGTTGACTTCTATTTAGATGTATCGATACTTGTAGAATTGGATTTGAAGTAAACCAATTTAATTAAATCCATAAAAATATAATCCATTTTCACAAGTTTAAAATAATTTGTTTGTTCATACAATCTCTTTGATAATGTAGCTTCTAATTACCTGAAGATAACAGTTTTCCCATGAATTTATTTAAACAAAAAAATATCTTGCTATTCATATATATAAAGAAAAATATGCCATAAAAATTCTTTCTTTTAAATGTTTTTTGCTTGTTTCAGGCTCAAGATAATTTTAATTGGTTTTATAAAGAGTGCTAACTCTGATTTGCTTCACTTAAACAAAGGCAAAGTAGATTCTGGTTCTCGTCATAAAAATATATTCATTTTATTTGTTTCGTTTATCCGCATTTATTTAGGCACCTCGAATTTACTTTAGAAGGTCTCTTCACTTCGCTTATACATTTACGCATGACAAATATCATTTCTATGTAAAGTGGACTTGGTGGTGCATTGATAATACAATGTACAGCTGAGTAGGGGTTGGCGGGTTTAGCGCTAGGCCTTTTTGTATGCATTATTTTTCGTATTGTAATACATAGAATGTACGATATGTTAAAATATAAAGGTATTGATATTCGTGTTTTAGTTTTTTATAACAAGCAATAGTTACTCAGCTTGAAAGCATATTGCACTGTGTATAATTGTGTTTGTGTCCAAAAATATTTTTACTATGATCAAAAAAAAAGAAACAAAACTTTGAGTCGGAGAAAATTCAAGGTAAAATCCAAACACTCGAAGTATAAGCCATTTCCATATCAAAACTCAACAAGCTAGAGCAGTGGCATTTAGTTTGATAGTTCTGTTTGTGTAATAATGCCACGTGTTTTTGTAATAGTTGGAAATACCTCTGAGATGAAACTTACTTGTTGTGTATGCGAAAATTGAAATGTATCAAATTTACTTAGTTAAAATATACGTAATAATATATATTTACGCGCATATCTACGTAAAATAAAAATACACAGATATACCTAACTTCACGGTAAGTCCTTTGCGGGGTAGACAGAGGTAACGAAGCGCCATAAAGAACGATTGTTCCTCACTTTACTCGTTTCTTTGTTTTTCATAGTCTTATCATAGACGCTCGTGACATCACCTTACTCAAGAACTCATTCAATTTCGTTATAACAACCTTTGGCAGACAAGCAAGCGGGTTACCGCTTGGGTTTCCGGATTCCATTCTCACCAAACGAAACGTGATATGAGTCACTTTACGTCGATAATAATAAAGGACATAACATTTCACCGATTGCGAAGGCTAATTTCACACTGTTTAAATAAATGCGAAAGAGAAGAAATTCCACTAATATATAGAATTACATGCTTCCTTTTTCATTTTAAACTGAACAATTCGAAACATGGCCGAGTTCAGTTTATTTACAGTAAAAGTTCAGTTTACATAAATAAAATAGTATCTGCATATTTTATCTCGGCGGTCCAGTGAACGGTCCGGTAGGTTCGAATCTGGGCTCATACCAATGACTTTTCGAAATTATTTTCGGAAGTTATGTATGATAAATATCGATGACTGACAACTTTGTGTTCCCGATGTACAGTAATAGGTTCGCTACCTAATCTATTTGGGATGTAAATATAACGGCGACTTGAGGCTTAACACCGCCTATACCTTCGGGTAGACAAATGCGTGAAGTTATGTTAAGTTACATTAATTGTAGAATGTATTGACAATTTTTCGCAGTGACAGCTCGGTCATAAAATGTTACCCTTCTTGGAAGTCTATTTTACGGCAACAAACATTGCATCTAAACAAGTTTATTCTGTAGTGTTTGTCCATAATTGTGTACCTCTCACGCCATTTCCGCGGAGGAAACTTATCTTTGATGACTTTTGTGTTAAAATAACACATTTTGAAATAAACACCCAAGACTATCTACGCTCATCAGTATCAATATCTACTATTTCTCGGACAAGACGAGGGATCAAATCAGGGCTTAACATAAATGACTTTTATCAATTATTTTTAGCAGATTAATGCGATAAATATCAATGATGACATCATTTGATCTTTGGTTTATGGAAATAGATGCCGCCACCTATAAAGGAGGACGTTAAAATTTAACAGAACTGCTTACACCGTCGGGTAGCAAAAGGCGTGACGTTATAATTGATTTGCTTTATGTTAGTAGCCTAGTTTTGGCCTACTTTTGGAACAATTATTTCTTAACTTCTAAGAGACGGGTTACCGTGGGACCAAGAATGAAGTTTTGTTTTGTAGCTGTTATCAGTTCCTCCACTGGCGTTGTCAAATTAATTCCGCGAACCACTTGTAACTTCAGTTCTTTTGAGAATTCTCTCATTTCCTATTCTATCACTTAAGAAAACTGTAGAGTGTTCCAGACTTTTTAAGTTAACAAGCTTCGTCCCGTGGGAAAATGTCAAATGTACAAGTAATGAAAAAAATGTTTCTTTTTTAAAGCAAGAAAAAAGTAGAAAAATAATGTTTAATTCTTACTTTCTGTGTTAGTAAAGTATATTTTTATATTGTAATAGTTTTGAAGTTAAAAGAAAAATGATTACAAAAACGGTTACTGACAAAATTGGACTAATTTAGGCTCTGCTTCCTATTACATGGGGGTCTTCCAAATAATTAAGCTGTAATAGTTTATATTAGTTAATAAGGGATTTTCAATTTTCTGTGATGTTTTAGTCCTATACAATCCAATTTATTTGGTGCCAGTATGTCACAGACAGACAAAAATTCCAACAACTTTGCTGCTTTCACTGCTGCTATAAAACCCTCCTCTTTAGTTTGTCGATGTCTCAAATCTACAACGTTTTTATATAAAGAAAGTTAATAATCTCTCGAATCTCCATTCTAAAAATGACAAAGCATCGCACAACTGCACTCACACACTCAAGTTTACTCGACATGTTGAAGATCCAACTAAATGTCTAGCAGCCAACACTAAGTCAAACTTAGTTTTCCCTATGAGACAAAGCGTCTGTTTGATTCTAAGGACCACTTTAACTTCCTAAATAGTTGTAACTATGGTGGTGTCTCTGGTAAGAGTTATAATAACTTAACATAAGTTGTTCCTGTAAATGTTATATAGTTATGAAATGGTATGATTTTGTATAGTGTAGGTAATATAATAACTTCTCTCGTAATTGAGGTAAGCAGTACTTAAAATATTCACAATTATATTTTTTCTTATATAAATTCTGATTGAAAAATCTTAGTTCCTGGCTGGTAGCCAAAATAGACTCTAAATTTTAAAGGCTATATACAACAGTTTGACTAGCTTTCATTACAATTAATTTCTAATAAATGACTGGTTTTTTGAGTATCACTGTTTCAAAAAGTAAGTAAGTATTATAGTAATAACATAACATAAGTTCACGCCTTTTGTTACCCGAAGGTGTAGGCAGCGGATGTTAAGCCTCGTCTCGCCGTTATGTTTACATCCCAAATGGAATAGGTGGCGAACCTATTGCCATTCCGGGCACAAAGTTTGTCAGTCATCGATATTTATCACACATAACTTCCGAAAACAATTTCGAAAAGTCATTGGTGTGAGCCAGTGTCCGGAATCGAACCCGGACCTCTGGATCAGAAGCCGTGTGCTCGACCACTGCGCCACCGAGACTGTTACTGTTATTATTATAGTAATAAAATAGTGAATAAGTATAATAAGTTACGCTTAAAGGGATATCATTCACTTCTATAGGCGTATTATTTAGGGACGGTTCGACACGCTATATAGGAAATGTTCTACGATATAGCTTACAGAGTCGTTTGGGCTACATGCGGAAGTAAATGCATTACAAAACACACGGAAAATATATTAACACTCCCTTTTGTGCCGTCGGGCTATGTATAGAGTGCATATTAGCGTCGCTTGTGTTACCCTGAAATATTTACGTATGAGGTAATCGCCCGACCCGGTTGAATGCCGAGTGTTTTGCAAACGAGCGCCTCACTTATATGCAGATTTAAAAAATTTCGATCGCAAAACTACGTATTTCAATTGAATAAAAATATTTCTATAGTGGCGAACATAAAATGTAATGTTGAGATTTCAAAGTAACAACTCTAAAAGTATCGCTATCGTTTGTTATATTTGAAATACATAATATTTTATACTTGAAATTTAGCTATAAGTTTCTTACTCAAAATTACTTCCTATTTCAATTTAGAGGATTTTACTCAGAATTAAGAGGATTTTTGGATTTCTTGCGTGAAGAAGAAAACGTTATACAAATTATATTATCTAACACATTTGTAGAAAATTATAAGAGATATCTTTGCACAGATTGTTTAAGTGCCAATCAGTGCTAATCAAAAAAAGGTTATGCCAATCAGTTCTTAATTCGAAAAAGTTGTTGTGAGATTTTTTTTTCACAGCGGTTGATATTTTTATTAGAAAAATTGTTTTATACATATTCGAGTAGGTGCTCTGGACTAATGTTAACAGTAATTCCCGTCCACCGTACAATTTACACAGAGCTTTATTTGCATTGCTTGCTTATTCAGGGCACTTAACCCGAGCCACTTAATACTCTCTGAAATTAATTTACAATTATTTCACATATTATTTTTATTTATCAGTGGTAGAGCCACACCGCTTGAATAGGCCGGTACGACCAGTGAAATACCTGAATGAATGACCTCTAAAAATATTGATGTAAAGTAGCACATTCCGCGTTTAATTTGGTTAGAAAGTAAGTTGCGTACAAGAATACAGAAAAGTATATTTATCCTGGCTGTGAAAAAGCAGACCTTAAAAAGGTAAATTGATGAATAGTGTTCTTATATAATTTATTTTATAGAAATAAATTATTTACATTACATTATTTAGTATTAGAAATAATAAATTTAATATAATAGTAAAATGATTATCGTTTTAACATAACATAACTTCGCGCCCATGTTACCCGAAGGTGTAGACAGCGGCTGTTAAGCCTCGTCTCGCCGTTATGTTTACGTCCCAAATGGAATAGGTGGCGAACCTATTGCGATACCGGGCACAAAGTTTGTCAGTCATCGATATTTATCACACATAACTTCCGAAAACAATTTCGAAAAGTCATTGGTGTGAGGCAGTGTCAGGATTTGAAACCGGACCTCTGAATCAGAAGCCGTGTGCTCGACCACTGGACCACCGCAACTTTACTAGATAATCATTAATTTAAAATATTTCCATAAGGGTTTCATACAAAATTTTATATGAAATTGTTAAGTAAAAGAAAGAAAAGAAAGTGCTATGTGTTCAAAAATATTTATTATTGCGGTTACTAAGGTCAAATGAAAAAAAGGGTATGCGTTTCTCTTACTGTATTTTTTTTGTCCTTATAGTCTGGGACACCCTAATGCAGGTATATAGATAATATATATCTGTTTAATTTGCTAATGCAGGCAGTCACTATAACTTGTTGCTATCCAAAAGAAAGTGCTTAAGACACGTTAATTAAGATTCCGACTTTCAATTAATCCAAAGTTTTCAAAACTTTCCAACTTATTTTTTTGTTCCTAAAAGTGTTTTCCGTCACAAAGAAGTTCAAATTTATTTGTAAGTTAATTGGATTTCATAGAACACTTTTTAAAGTTATGAGCAATGTCTGACATTAACGAAAATAAAATGTTTTTAAATCGTTCTCTGCAGAAAAAAGATCTTCAATAACATTTGAATGAAATGAATCAAATGTCTGAGAATGGGTGCGGGATTAACTCAATGAAATAAAAAAAACACATTGAAAAGCACAATGAGGATTCCTTTCATTATTTTTGTGGTTTTAATTATAACTATCTAAATTGTGATGGTAAATTTACTATAGGTACTTTTAAAAAATAGTTGTAAGTTGTGGCAGTAGTTTCGAAAAATAAAACATTCTTTTAGATGATATCGAAAAAGGAATCTAACAAGCCAGGTCCTGATTCGATCCCACCACTTTTCAATTCAATATTCTTCACATAATTTACGAAATAGCTTAGATATATAATTTTCTTTTGAAAATACTATTATATAAACACAAATTGTTGAAAGACAACAAGATCAAGGATACAAATACTTAATCTAGTTGGCCACGTTACATTTCACAAGTACAAGTATGTCTGGTAAGCAAACTACGAGAAAGGGGAAGAGATAAGAACTCTAGGTAAGTTGCAAACGCACCGTGATCGAATTGGAAATGAATTCCAAACGTAATTCGTCCACATCCATGATTCGGCAAACACTCTAGATGGAATTTGAGTCGATCTGACTCGTTGTGAGCTTAGCGATGAATATGTAATTTTATTAGTTCATTGTTTGTTTAGTAAAGACTTACATAGCAAAAACTAACTTCACACATTTTTCTTCCCAGAAGTGTAGGCAGAGGCTGTTAAACCCCGACACTCCGCATCGTTACGTCCCAAATGGAATAGGTGCCGGAACCTATTACCATATACCGAGCACAGAGCTGTCAGTCATGGCTATTTAACACACATAACTTCCCAAAGTAATTTCAAGAAATCATTGCTGTGAGCCTGGAATCACTGGATCAATTTTTTTGATGGAATCAAAATAAATAATTATAATAGGTACATGATTTTAAACACTTTCTTTTGAGTTTTGAATCATTACTTCTATTGCATTGTTATTATATAGATATTTATAATTTAATATATTGATACACCAAGAGATCCAAACTGTAAACGTAATACAAACCTAAATTTAATTTTATACAAATAAACATTCCGTATACAAACACAAGCATCAAATATTATTGTTTGAGCCAGAAACATGTTCATGATATCTAGATACTTAGAAAATTGGTCGTTTGACTCTACCGAATACACCAGCGAATACTGTGCTTGTAATATTTCAAAAATATTATCGCTAACTGTAACTTCACGCATTTAACAGTCGAAGATGTAGTCAGCGGCAACTATGTCCATAAGTAAGTACCTAGTAAGTAGTCCGTAATGTAGTGTAATTTTATAAGTCATCAATATTTATCACACATCACTTCCAGAAAGTTTTTTCGGAAGCCATGTTTGGTATATTGGGCTGGATACCGATACCGTGGCTTCTGTGTCTGTTCGAAGAAATACCACGAATTCTCCGAAAATCGACGAAAAGTGGCTCATGCTGTATTTCGTTCAGGGAGGTATTCGGAGGATCAACCTCTTCCCCCACTCCATCTCACTTCTGACTGCAAACCTATCCCATCATGGGTCTACAACGCAATTGTAACACATACCAACCTCTTCCCCCACTCCATCTCACTTCTGACTGCAAACCTATCCCATCTTAAGAGTCTACAACGCAATTGTAACACATACCAACCCCTTCCCTACTCCATCCCACTTCTGACTACGTCCCTGTCCCATCTTATGGGTCTATAACGCAATTGTAACACATACCAACCTCTTCCCCCACTCCATCTCACTTCTGACTGCAAACCTATCCCATCTTAAGAGTCTACAACGCAATTGTAACACATACCAACCTCTTCCCCCACTCCATCTCACTTCTGACTGCAAATCTATCCCATCTTAAGAGTCTACAACGCAATTGTAACACATACCAACCCCTTCCCTACTCCATCCCACTTCTGACTACGTCCCTGTCCTATCTTATGGGTCTATAACGCAATTGTAACACATACCAACCTCTTCCCCCACTCCATCTCACTTCTGACTGCAAACCTATCCCATCTTAAGAGTCTACAACGCAATTGTAACACATACCAACCTCTTCCCCCCACTCCATCTCACTTCTGACTGCAAACCTATCCCATCTTAAGAGTCTACAACGCAATTGTAACACATACCAACCCCTTCCCTACTCCATCCCACTTCTGACTACGTCCCTGTCCCATCTTTAGGGTCTACAACGCAATTCTATTACTAGGTATATATTTCCCAGGTGTTTATGGGCAGCGTTAGTCACTTATTATCAGTGATCCACTTGAAATACAAAAACGAACAAGTTTTCTAAAATCAAAACAACACATAATTTTTGTTATAAAATCAAAATATAAGATGTTAACACTTCTTATAAAAGATATCTTCACTCTTCGGGAGGTAATTGAATTTGTATAGTAGGGTGAATGCTGGAATCGTATTTTTTTATTTAGTTTCTATGTTTAACCGTGATAAATGTGTTCAGCATTCCGGGAAAACTAATTACTTATATATATAAGTATATATGTATTAATATCCGTTATCTAGTATCCATAACACAAACATTTAGTTGCTTAGCTTGGAACTAGAGGGCGCTGTGTGTATTGTGTCCAAGATATTATTATTATAATTATACTATTATATCCATATTTTGGTAAAATACTAGCTGACCCAGCAATCGGCCAACAAAATTGAGATTTTGATAATCGAATAAAAAATAGGGGTTTATCGTAGAGACATGAAAATTTAGAATTGTATGTATTTTTGTAGGCTGTTTTTCATAGGACGGCATTATACATAACTTCTGAAAAAAAATCGGATAAGTGGTTTGTGTGTGACAAACGAAAATCTAGAATACTAATTTGTTATATTGCAATCGAAATGTTAATGTCTCTTATTAATTATATATCGCTATATTCCTGTTTTTATATATAAAATTCTGAATTCGGTCATTCTATTTGTGAAAATTATATTCGTATTACGTCCTTCGTAACCATAAATAATTATAATTGTACAGTAACAATTACAAACAAGCTAATTAGGAAGTATTTTTGAAAGACATAACTTAATTCATGAACATTATTTGTCGAACTGTGCGGTTCTTGCAAAAAGTCAAAGTTGTGTACGCAAAAGCTTGCTCCTAATTAGTTTTCTTGTACGCCAGTGAGCAAGCTCAGTGGAACACAACTAACGCCTTCCCTTCAACGTATCGCTAATAGACTCGTTACTGTTAACTCTTTACGTAAAGGACCTCGGTTAATTAGTATTTCCGTACAAGCAGAAGCGTTCCTGACTAGTTGATAAATGAGTTCTTATAACTCTGCCCATGGATAAAATATTAGATGGGTGAATGTATACTACATTCAAATTTATTCTATTATTTATAATATCATATAATATGTATTATATCATTAAAAACTTATTTTACTCCGAATAGCAAACGATTTTCGACATTGTATTTTTATGAAATAATTAGACTCGGTTTTCTTTTCTATTCTAGTTATCTAACAATAACGTCATTGTTTTAATGAAATTTCATATAAAAGCACCTCCTTAGCTAAAATTTTGATTGTCACTTAGGCTACAGGCGGAAATATAACAAACTAAAAATCTATTAGTTCTCTATTTTGTGCGGTCGTTAGCGTTGCCTGTGTTACCCTGAAATATTCATATACGAGGTAATCGCGCGACCCGCTTGAATGCGGAGTGTTTTGCAAACGAGCGCCTCACTTATTTGCAGATTTATAAATTTCGATCGCAAAACTACGTATTTCAATTGAAAAAAAAAATTGTAGTAGAATTAGTAATATTTAATGTAGAGCTTTCAAAGTAACAACAGTAAAAATATCGCTAGTGCTTGTTATATTTGACTAACATAAAAATTGTAATCGAGTTAAACCCAAAATCACTCCTTGTTTAACCCCGTTAAAAGAGTTTTTTTTTTCATCTGAAAGCTCTCTGTTGCAAATTTGGTAGAAAAGGGTTTTGTTCCGTGAAGAAATAAGACACATATAAATTAACTACTACATTATATAATATTTAAAGATAAAAACTATGCAGAGATTGTTTATGTTCCAATCAATATTTATTAAAAAAATGTTACGCCAATCTGTTCTTAATTCAATAGTGTTGCTGTTGTGAGATTATTTTAGCAGCTGTTTACATTTGTATTTGAAAAATTTTGTGAAAATTTTCAAGTAGCTTCTTCGGACTAATGTTAACAACAGTTACCTCCTGGTCCACAATTTACACAGAGCATTATTTGCCTGACGTTCAGAGCACTTAACCCGAGCCACTTAATGTTTTCTGAAATTCCTTTATAATTATTCAAAATATAACTATAGAGGGTCAAAAACCAATTTCATTTGTAATAAATGAAATGAAATGAAATTTTTAAGCAAAATATACTTCAAGTACTTTTCATCATTGTTATCAAGTAATTACTCGTTTTATTACTATTAATCTATGTATTACATTGACAGACTGTGGTCTAAATAATGTTATAGGGGTGGTTTTTTTTTAGAAGCGCGGGGTCGGGCTCTTCTGGATCGAAATAATAAGCTAAATTAATAACCTACCGTGTTATGTATTTTTACTAAGGACGTTTCTTAATAATATTTGACACGTGGGGAAAATAGACCTTGGTAACTGTATGGAGAGTATGAAATTAATAAGTCTGCATGTAAATGATGGTGGCAACGCTAATATGCATAGTATACCGATTACATAAACCGACCGCACAAAATGGAGAATTATTAGATTTTTGGTGTATTACGGTTCCGCTTTAACGACAAACAACATTTTAGATGAAGAGAATATAAAAAGAAACATAAAATTTAATTAATATAATAACATTATTGCAATGGAAAACTTATCATTTATAAAAGATCACAAAAGCTCAGATTTTGTTTTGTTCCATATATGTTTTTTTTGATCGGATAGGAGGGCAAACGAGCAGGCGTGTCACCTGATGGTAAGCAACCAACGCCGCCCATGGACACCAGCAACATATATAGGTAGTGTTACTGTTGCGTTGCCGACCTTTGAGGGATAGGGGATAGGAAGGGATGGGGAAGGGGAGGTGGGCCTCCGGGTACCTCTCTCACCGAATGAAACGCGGCATGAGCCACTTCACGTCGATCTTCTGAGAGGTCGTGGTATTTCACCGGTCGAGTAGGCCCATTCATGCAGCGAACTGCTTGGCTCTACCACTTCGTAGAGTATTTATTTTTGTCTCTCTCGCGATTTATGTTTGAAGAAATAGGCAGCAGCTGTATCTCATCGCCATCCATTCTCAAAGTGCTTGGTGGTTGATCATGACTACCCTTATTCACACATAGGACCTAGAAACAGATAGTTCATGCACAACCTATATGCCAACTTCATATTATATTAATACATTGTACTTTTATGTTGGCGTATTAATATCTGTTGTCTATTTTCCATTACACAAACATTTAGCTGCTCAATTCAGAATAAGAGGGCGCAGTGTGTATTGTGTCCAAGACATTAAAGTTATTATATTAATTTTAAAATAACAAAAATACACAAATTTTATTTTAAAGAGATCAATATTTAATTATGTGAATACAATTTAAAGAATGTGTATTATGTCCGTCTTATCTTTACGTCGAATATCTCCCTATAGATTTAAGGCGATATATTTTTATTTTATATCGCCGTAAAAGTGACCATTTCGCCATATAACGATCCTTCACTCAAGGTGCTTACATGTCCTTAATGTCTGCGAATATTCACTAAAGTACTAACGTTTTAGTATAATATTACAATTAGGAACTTCATTAGTCCTTCATGAATTTATAATACAGGAGAAATGTCACTTAGCCAGGTAGCATACTAAAAAAAATACTTGATAAAAGAAAGTCTAATATAAAAAAAAATCTTTGTATTCGTTAATCTAACTCACCTCTTGTAGTAGGATTAGGGGAACAAACAATTATTACACCTGAATGCATTGCCTGTTGCAATTATGTTCCTTGTCCAATAAGACTATTGGACTTCTTCGATTGTCTTAAATACATACATACATAACTTCACGCCAAATCCCTTGCGAGGTAGGCAGAGGGATCAGATGCCATAAGGCACGATTCATACACGCCTAACACGCTTCGTTGACTTTCATAACTTTTTTCATGAACGCGTATCAATTTTTAAGGCTCCCAACTTCACCTTCTTCCAGAACACGTTTCATCGTTAAAAACTTCTTTGCCAACTTCTTCTTGGCAGAGTTTGCTGTCAGCTAGTATGATAAAAATATGTGGATATATTCTTTCAGGCATAAAATCTTTCAAGCATTACATTTGCGAAAGCTGTCTTTGGAAATCTGCAACATATAAAGTACATTGCCTTCACCATAGGATAGGGGTCGGGAGGGGAAAGAACGTGGAACGGGACATTACATGATACGCACACAAACATACCAAGATTTGTTTAGATCCTGTAGTAAAATATTCATACTGTAGACTAAACAATTTCATTACAAAGCCTGAATTACTTATATATAAACGAATTGCCGTAATTAATTTCACCATCGTAATATAATTGAGAATATTGAATATTTTAAATTTCGGCAGAATTGAATTAGTACATTAAAACGTATCTCAACGTAACATTTATCACGGTTAAACATAGAAACTAAATAAAAAAAATACGATCCCAGCATTCACTCTACTATACAAATTCAATTACTTCCCGAACAGTGAAGATATTAAAATTTGTTATTAGAAGTGTTAATATCGTAAATCTCGATTTTATAACAAAAATTAATGTGTTGTTTTGTTTTTAGAAAACTTGTTCTTTTTTTTGTATTTCATTGATGTGATTGTCAGCAAACAAACAAGTGGTTCCCCTATCATAAGCGACTAACGCTGCCCATAGACACCTGCGACACATATAGTGTTACAATTGCGTTTTAGACCATAAAATGGTCAGAAGTGGGATGGAGTGAGGAAAGAGGTTGGTCCTCCGAATACTTCTCTAAATGAATCACAGCATGAGCCACTTTTCGTTGATTTTCTGAGAAGTCGTGGTATTTTGCCGAACAGACATAGTGCCTGTACTTAATATTCTTAAGTAATTAAGCCTTGTACGAAACAAATGAAATGTTTGACGCAAAGCAAACAGTATCCAGCTCAATATGCCACAGATCAAAGAAATATTCAAGAAATCTTTCTCGAAGTGATGGGTGATAAATATTGATGAAATTACTAGTGTCCGACCGAAGCTTCAGCTTCGGCTTCGTTTTCGGCTACCTTCTGCCAAAAATACATCTTCGGCGAGATCCTAGGCCTAGAATCCGGCCGAAGCCGAAGGTCCCACCGAAGGTGAGTTACTGACGGACCGGACTGCACTTAGTTTAGTGCGGATACCTCTATCATCGAAAGAAAAGCGGTACCATGAGCTACTTTACGGCGATATTCTTCTTTAGCTGAGGATAATATTGAAGAAAATTATTAAATTACTAATAGTTTATAGACCTTCGGCTTCGGCTTTGGCCAAAGGTTGTGGAGATTGCCGATTAATCGGCTTCGGCTTCTGCTTCGGCCAAGTTTAGACCTTCGGTCGGACACTAATAATTACATTACATTATGGACTGAGTAAATTGGAAAATCAATCTGGCGTGCATATATAGTGGCCGCTGACTTCATCTTTGAGTGTTTAATGAGTGAAGATACAATTATAATATTTTATTCTTTGAAATTTTAAAAGAACACGGTATTCTCTGCTGTATATATATATATATATATAATAACCACCATTTCTAAATAATAGGTTGGGGAAAAAGTATTTTCGTATTTTTGTATGAAAAGTCAAGACATTTTTTTCAAAGTTTATTTACATTTATTTACAATATATATGTACCGTTTTGTTGAATAACTTTCTGCCATTTTGTGGGCAGAGACATTATCCCGTTACTGTAGAAACTTTGGGACTTCTGATCAAAAAAAACGGGACAAATAGTTTTGGCAGTCCTCTCTTGAGGTCAACCTTACAGAACCTAAAGAATTCTGAAGAGACCGAAACAGGTGAAAATCTGAAGGCGCAAGGTCAGGGCTATATGGTGGATGCACTAGGACCTCCCAGTCGAACTCTCTTAATTTTTGCTGAGTGGCTAAAGATGTGTGTGGTCTAGCGTTATCGTGATGAAAGACCACACCCTTCCTGTTGATCAATTCCGGCCGTTTTCTCTCGACTGCTTCCTTTAATCTCATCAGTTGCTGGCAGTAAAGATCAGAATCGATGGTTTTGCCGGACGGTAAAAGCTCATAATGAACAATGCCCTTCCAATCCCACCATACACACAGCATCACCTTATTTCGTGTTAGGCCAGGTTTGGCCACAGTCTGTGAAGCCTGGCCAACTTTCGACCACGACCTTTTTCGCACGTTCTTGTCGTACGTGATCCACTTATCATCGCCAGTTATCAATCTCTTCAAAAACGGCTCGGTTTCATTACGTCTCAATAATGAATCGCAAATGAGTACACGGTTCATTAAGTTTCTTTGAGTGAGCTCGTGTGGCACCCAAATATCGAGCTTTTTTGTATAACCAGCTTTCTTCAAATGGGTCAAAACTGTTTTGTGGTCAATTCCCAGTTCTTCAGCTACATCGTAACTACTAATATGCCGATCTTGCTCCACTCTTTCAAAAATGGCGTCCATTTTATTCGTAACAGGGCGACCAGAGCGAGGTGCATCTTTAACATCAAAATTTCCGGACTGAAAACGTTTGAACCAAATTTGTGCTACTCTTACTGACACTGCATCAGGTCCATAAACATCACAAATTTTTTCACTGCTTGAGTTGCATTTTTGCCTTTTTTATAATAAAATTTTAAAATGTATAGAATTTCTTCATTAGATTCACTCATTTTTACGGAGAGAAAAACAAATGAAAAATAGCGGGAAACAACTTTTTTTTATTTTTTTCTTTTCTTTATAATGTAACCTTTTTAATGTTACCAAAACCAGCCAGACACAAATAGTACAGTCAAAGAAATTTTATAATAAGTTTATACCTACGTTATGCGAAAAGACTTTTTCCCCGACCTAATATGTATCTAGATATCGCTAATAAAAAAAATATTGAATAAAATGTGAACAAAAACAAAAAAATATTTTACAGGCGCATTTGTATGTTATCAATTTATTTGTATAAAATAATATTATTTAAGTTTACAGTTTTACTCTCTTGGTTTTTAATTTATTGCTCAAAATGATATTTATAGCCCAAATTACTTTAAAGTTTAGATAAATTCATATTAAACATTGAGATTTACAACTAACACTATATCTTTTTTTTCTATAAATAGAATAAATACAAACAATAGTCGTACTTACGACATGTTAGGTTCTCCAAATACGCGACGCAAGTCGTGACATATTATTCCATATGTGTACATGTAAGACTCTGAAAGGCTACATGTAAATTCTGCTACGCCGGGAATCAAAACAATTGACGTATGTTTAAATATTATCCGACGTAACTTGACCTAAGTCGAGGACTGCCTGTACTGGAATCTACAAGCAGCTTATTTTTTTTTTCATAACTGATATTTTTATTAAAGCTAGCATAGCTCTTAACTCAACAAATTCTAGTCATTTTCCAAAAGTAATTGAAGTAATTTAGTAATAGCTATAAACTTTAATAGAAAGTGCTTAAAATTACATAGTTATTTATTTTTATTGCGTAAAAAAAACAATTATGCTACTAAAAATATTAAATTAAACAGATTCAAAAGTCGAGGAAACGATCCCGGGCTCATAGCAATGATTTCATGTATTTTTTTTTAGGCAGTGATGTATATTTAAATCGATGACTCGAGACTGTCTGGTGTAAGGTACTTACACTTCTGCCACTTATTCCATTTGGTACGTAACCATACAAAGAGTCGAAGTTTAACAGTCGCTGCCTACATCTTCGGCAAGTAAAACGCGTGAAGTTTTTTTAGTTATGTAACTCGTAAAATAAACAAACAGCGAACTAATAAAATTACATATTCACCGCTAAGCTCACAACGAGTCAGATCGACTCAAATTCCATCTAGAGTGTTTGCCGATACATGGATGTGGACGAATTACGTTTGGAATTCATTGCAAATTCGATCACGGTGCGTTTGCAACTTACCTAGAGTTCGTATCTCTTCCCCTTTCTCGTAGTTTGCTTACCAGACATACTTGTACTTGTGACACGGTTGTAGCAAAACCGTGGCTAACTAGATTTAGTATTTTTATCCTTGATCATTTGTGAACAATTTGTGTTGAAATAATAGTATTTTAAAAAGAACGATAAGTTTATAATTATAAATATAAAATAAGCTTATCGTTTCGTATTTTATATTAATATAAATGTGAATAATATTGAATATAAAAGTGATGGGATCGAATTAGGATAGCTTTATTAGATTTCTTTTCCAAAATGATGTAAAAAAAAATGGTGTTTATTTCAAAACTTTTAATTAAAAAAAGGATAGTATAGTAATTTATGATCACAATTTAAATAGTTATAATTAAAACAACGGAAATAATGAAACCACCCCTTATTGTGCTTTTCAATGTGTTTTTTTTTATTTCACTGAGTTAATCCTGCACCCATTCTCAGACATTTGATTCATTTCATTCAAATGTTATTGAAGATCCTTTTTCTGCAGAGAACGATTTAAAAACATTTTATTTTCGTTAATGTCAGACATTGCTCTTAACTTGAAAAAGTGTTCTATGAAATCCAATTAACTTACAAATAAATTTGAACTTCTTTGTGACGGAAGACACTTTTAGGAGCAAAAAAATATAAGTTAGAAAGTTTTGAAAAGTTTGGATTAATTGAAAGACGGAATCTTAATGAACGTGTCGTAAGCACTTTCTTTTGGATAGCAACAAGTTATAGTGACTGCCTAGATTACCAATTGAAATAGATACATATAATCTACTAGCTGACCCGGCGAACTTTGTTCCGCATCAAAGGTAACAAATTAGTAAATTTTGGATATCATGAGGTTCAATTTGTGCTATGTATCGGCTTTAACTGCTGTCCTACGATGTTATTACTGCAATATCTTCAAAAATATTCGTATAAATTGCATGTTGTAAAGGGCCGGAATCATCTATATTACATGTACAATCTATTTAAGACACTTATTTGGGTGAAAATTAATGCTGTAATGTTTAAAATCCCATCGTAAATAAGCCTTCGTAAACAAGTATTTCTCGTAAAAAGTAAAAAAAGAAAAATGGTCATTGTGACTTATCCCTAGACATATGCCCTTGTGGAATTATTTGTAGATCTTATTAGGGTGCCTAATAATGTTAAACATTGTTTTGATCTATCACTTAGGGTTCAGCTAGCCAAAGAGCTAAATCTCGAAAATTCTCAATTTTTCTTTAAAACATTATACATAATTAATTATAGATCAGAACCACCCTGTTGACACCTTCTAACTATTTAAAAAAACCGCATCAAGATATACGCATGTAAGGGGACAGACAGCGGAGAGTTACTTTGTTTTATACTATATAATGATATTCCTGCATTATGGTGTCCCAGAAACATTATTTTACAGTTAGAGAAACGCATACCCTCTTTTTTCTCATTTGACCTTAGTAACCAAAATAATAAATATTATTGAAATCAAATGGCAGTAACCTGTGTAATAATAATTTCATTATTCTATAAAATTTATGAAACAATACTGAATGGTGTTCTTTAAATAATTATCTGTATAAAATAAATTATTTAAAGGGCATAATTTACCTTTTTCTTTCAAATTAGTAAGTTGCGTTATTTATCGCTTTTTAGATATGAAGGTACTGTTTTCATTTACTTTAAGATTTTGTGGTTTACGTTTCTAGAAGTCGGTGTAACTTTTTTTTAAAAGTAATTTTTAACAGTGTTAAATTCACCGGCGCAACCGGTGAAATATTATGTCCTTTAAGAATATCGAAGTAAAAAGGCTCATGCCACGTTTCACTTGATGAGACAGGAATCCGAAAAGCCAAGCGCTTTCCTCCTTCCCTCCAGCTTAATTCTAAGGCATTCTCGAACGATCGATAAAAGTAGGCAACGCCGTAACCCGCTTGTTTGTTTGCCAAAGGTTGTTTGAACGAGTTCTTGAGAAAGGTGAAGTCACGAGCGTGTATGATAAGAATTATGAAAATTAAATTAGCGAGTAAAGTGTGAAAAAATCCTGCCTTATGGCGCTCTGTTCTCTCTGTCTACCCCGCAAAGGACTTGGCGTGAAGTAAGGTATATGTGTGTGTTTTTATTTTACGTAGATATGCGCGTAATTATTGTACGTGTGTTTTAACGAAATCCATTTACTACATTTCAATTTTCACATACACAACAAGTAAGTTTCATCTCAGTGGTACTTCCTACTATTAGACAAACATGTGGCAGCAGAACTGTGAAACTAAACGCCACTGCTCTAGGTTGTTGAGTTTCGATATAATAAATAATAGTTTAAAAAAACTAAAAAACACGCTTTTTATAGAATACCGAACTAAAAAATAGAAAAATAAAAAAAAATATTTTATTTTAAAAAAAGCGTGGGGTGCTTTTTAGATATTAACGAAATGATAATCACTCTACTCATATCTGTCAATAAAATATTTATAACTATTGACACCATGCACCCCACGCTTTTTTTAAAATAAAATATTTTTTTTTATTTTTCTATTTTTTAGTTCGGTATTCTATAAAAAGCGTGTTTTTTAGTTTTTTTAAACTATTATTTATTTTCTATTTTTTAGTTCGGTTTTCTAGTCTAGAACTTTCATAGTTCATAAATCGCACCATCTAGTGGCAATCACCGGAAACTAAAAAAGAAGTCGGTTACAAACAAACATACAAACATACAAACATACAAACCTAAAAACATACAAACCTACAAACATACAAACCTACAAACAAACATACAGGTGAAGCTAATAAAAAGCTAATAAAAATGGCTAATACTTCGAATGTCTGGCTCTTACCGTGAATTTTCTCTTGACTCAAAGTTTTGTTCTTTTTTTGTTTATAGTAAAAATGTTGGTGATCAGGGTTGTCTCGGTGGTTCAGTGGCCGAGCACACGGTTTTTTAATCCAGAGGTGCGGGTTCGAATCCTGTCACTGGCTCACACCCATGACTTTTCGAAATTCTTTTCGGAAGTTATGTGTGATAAATATAGATGACTGAAAACTTTGTGCCCGGTATGGCAATAGGTTCGCCACCTATTCCATTTGGGACGTTAACATAACGGCGAGAAGAGCCTTAACAGCCGCTGCCTACAGCTTCGGGTAGAAGAGGCGTGAAATTATATGTTATGTTTAAAAATGTTGAACACAATTCACAATTAAGCACAACGCAATATGCTTTCAAGCGAAGCAACTCTTGCTAGTTTTAAAAACCTAGACCACGAATATCAATACCTATATACTTTAACATATTGTACACTCTATGTATTACAATACGGAAAATATTTCTATAAATATTACTATATACATAAAAATGCCTAGCGCTAAGCCCGCCAACCTCTACTCAGCTGTACATTGTTTTAGCTGTACATTGATATGTTGAAGCGTTAAGCAATCATATATACACACACACATAACTTCACGCCAAATCCCTTGCGGGGTAGGCAGAGAGAACAGAGCGCCATAGGGCACGATTCTTACACGCCTCACTCGCTTCGTTGACTTTCATAACTCTTTTCAAGCACGCGCGTCAGTTTTTGAGGCTCTTAACCTCACCTTCCTCCAGAACACGTTCTATTTGGTCATATAATGATAACTAATTACCAATGCACCATCAAGTCCACTTTACATAGAAATGTTATTGGTCATATGTAAATGAATAAGCCAAGTGAAGCACCTTCCAAAGAAAATTCGAGGTGCCTAAATAAATTCGGACAAACGAAACAAAAAAAAAAAATTTTTCGAGAACCAAAATATACATTTGCCTTTGTTCAACTGAAGCAAATCAGAGTTAGCACTGTTAATGTTTTATCTTTACCTTTTTTTATTAAAAGCAATTAACATTATCATGAGCCTAAACCAAGTAAAAAACATTTCATCATCATCATCATTAGCCCTTTTGAGGTCCACTGCTGGACATAGGCCTTCCCCATAGCGCCACAACTGTCGGTCCGCTCAATCATGGGGTTTTTTGCCATAATCGCCACGCTTGGCAGGCGGGTTGGCGATCGCAGTAGGCTGTATTTTCTTGAGAGAGAATGCTGCTGCCCATTCTTCTAGCTTTTCCCTTAGTCGCCTTTTACGATACCCACGGGAAGAGATGGGGTGGCGGTATTCTAAGCCGGCGCCACACAGCTAACTAAAACAAGCTAACTAAACTAAAAAGAACATTTAAAAGTAAGAATTTTTATGGTATTTTTTTCATTATTTCGAAAAATAGTAAGATATTTTTTTGTTTAAATGAATTCGCGTGAAAACTGTTATCTTCAGGTAATTTGAAGCTACATTACATTATCAAAGAGATAGTGTGAACAAACAAATTATTTTAATCTTGTGAAAAAGAGTTTGATTTTTAGGGATTTAATTAAATACGTTGAGTTCAAATCCTATTCTACTAGTATTTACACACTCTAAGTAGAAGTGAAACGTTATAAGTCATAAGTCTGGTCCAACATTGAAAAAGATTTTAATTGTTTAAATGAGTTACTCTAGTTACTGAGAGTTTCTAAATAAATTTCTCAGCACATTAGAACAATTATTATAGATAACATTAAAACATACTTGTGGTCTAAACTATAATTTGATACAGAACATTACAAGACTGACATAAAAATTGAGTATGTCTTTTGAAACATGGCGCTTCCTTCGGACCTTGACAGGGATATTAAGATTATATGTTATTCCTAGATATTAAATTAATGGTATGTATAATAATTGGTGTCTAGTCAGTGAAGGTAGTCGAGCATGATATTATTAATACGAATGTACATTTGGTCAAGTAAATATAATCGAATACTCGACTTAGATGTGAACGCTGTCAGAAGCTGGTATGAATAACATAACGTCATTAAGATGCAATATTGCTAACATGTATCAGTATCTAGATAAGACGCTTACAGTTCACTGTTAGATGAATCCGTTCGGGTTGTAATAAATTTGGCCGGAGATTTGAGAGTATAAATAATCTTCATTTCTCAGATTTTCGCGAATTGCATAAATAATCTATACCTATATATAAGGTTAGACTGGACATATTAGAAGAAAAATAATAAGGTCTAAAATAGAGAACAGAAGGCAAAACAACAGTTTATCGAATTTTAGTTTGTTTTTAAGCTTTGGTGATTTTTTTTTGTGATTTCTATGTGAAAAAGTAACGCTATCAGAAGAAAGGCGGTAAATAGTAGAGAAGAATTATAATTTTCTTTATAGTCAATATTCTGATAAATATTCGTATAATTATTATCATAAATGCATAATTTATCTTATTTGAAAAAAAAAATAAACACCGGATCTAATGATATATTTCTTGATGAGTCTTACACTAAACGTTAAGGAAAGGGAGTAGTAGTCAAAAATGGCTGAGAATCGATACCAAGTTATTCGAGTCATCTAGATAAATAAAATCTCAAATTTTGAGCCAAAACGTTAGCAAACCACCTCAGAGTGTTCATGTTTTATGGAGTTCTGTTTCGTGAATGAGCTTGTGGTCGTATGTACTATGTACTAAACAGTCGTAATTTACATAGATAGCAACTACAGCACAACCAGCACTACCCACACGTTTAATTAAACGTGATAAATTATGTGGAACTATTGAATGTTTTAAGGAAATCCTACTTATGTTCAATACGCCTCCACTCTGTGTCTTATAGAAGGCAAATATTATTGTTTTATTAATTTATCCTACATCGATCGAGCTCGAGATTTTGAATCATGAAGTCGGGATCGATTTGGGTCAATGCCTGTTCGTAATTAATTTCGGAAGTTATGTGTGATAAATATCAATGACCCAGAACTAGATCCTGCTACCTAGATTTGGGACATACAAAAATCTGCCAGATAAAGGTAGGCATATTATTATTTTTATAATGGTCACTTAATAAAAAAAAAAGTATTATTTAGAGCCAAAAAATTATCTTCAAGAATTTTGTTTTGGCTCATCAAATTTTTTAAGTGGTGGAGAAGAATTTGTTTTGCATACAGTTCGCTGCATGATGGCTCGACCAGTGAAATACCACGACCTCTTAGAAGACCGACGTAAAGTGCTTCATGCCGCGTTTCGTTCGGTGAGACAGGTACCCGGAGGCCCACCCCCTTTCCCCATCCGTTCCTATCCCCTATCACTTAAAGGTCGGCAACGCAACAGTAACACTATATGTGTTGCTGGTGTCCATGGGCGGCGTTGGTTGCTTATCATCAGCTGACACGCATGCTCGTTAGCCATAAAAAACACACCTTTTTCTACCCGAAGGTGTAGGCAGCGGCTGTTAAGCCTCGCCTCGCCGTTATGTTTACGTCTTAACGAACCTGAACGTTGGTGGCGAACCTATTGCCATACCGGGTACAAAATTTCCTTGATTCCGCGATTCAAAATGGTGGAGCTCTACCTCGATTTATATTTAAAAAGAATTTTGTGCTTTTTATATAATGCATGTTTTTATTCTTTTAAATTCATAGCGTAAAAAAAGATTTAGGATAGAGTCAGTTATATATTGTATTAATTTCTGTTTATTTTGAACCTTAATATAATATATTATTTACAAGAATTGTACCAGGAAGCAATATCAGCTGTCTGAATGACATTCAATGTGAAAATGTCGGACTTGAACAACCTTTTTGTAAATTTTGATCAGGTAACATCGCCGGGGTGCAGTATTGAATAGAGCACTTGTATTGCTGAGGAAACTTGAAACTTGAATAGAAAAGGTAGCTTAAAAATACATGTCTCCTCAGCTAAAGCTAAAAGTATCTTTACAAATATCGATTCTTTGATATGCCAGCTAATACGGTCTGATTCTTCTGACAATATTTATAAAAATAATACAATGTAGATTTGTTATAATTGTATAATTGTTTGCTTATAACAATAATACGAATATTAAGAAATTCTGTTTGTTTGTTAAATATTAAAAGCGTGAACTGGGAATTACACTGCCTCATAACTATTCTTATATTATAAAAAGCAAAGATTACATTTTTTTTATTGTTTATTAAAATTTAATATAAAATATGGCTGCTAGAGCAATTAAAAAAGATTCGAAAGTTTTGGGGATTCCTACAAAAACGCTAATAATGTAACACAGGGTTTAATATATTTTTTAATATTCCTTACATCGCGTGCGCTGCGAATACTATTGAAGAACAAAATAATGTACAATGACTTTGCAGACCATTATATTAGCATTATCTACAACATATGCAGGGACACCATAATAATATGTGTAACTGTTAAAGATACTGCACAAAAACTTTTATTTATGTGAAAAATAAAAAAGTATTACACCTGGCTATTACACCTGGTCTTGTTCAATATTTCCTTCTAGAAGACAAACAGGTGACTACCTAGTTTGTAGATATTATTGTCAGGATTCGAACCCGGACCTCTGGATCAGAAGCCGTGTGCTCTACCACTGGACCACCGAGACTCAAACTCTTTTAATTTAAGGAAAAAGAAGTGAAGGATCCTTACTACTGATTGAATGATTTTAAATATTTGTTTCTGTCAGTTTAAGGCCAACCTAAAGTTGTAAAGATGTTTCTACCATATTTACCTTTAACAAAAACTGATATTTTATCTTTCGTATAATATGTACAAAAATAGTATATGTCCTGCAGTTAGAGATTAGAAATATAGCAATGCAGAGATAATAAATTTGCAGCCAATATTAATGTGAAGACTTCCAGAACGTGTACGAATTGGTTGTATCTTTTTTGGAACTGAAGTATTTAGCCTAAAAAGGTGGTGCTGTCGTCCCTTCTATAATTTCCTACATTCCACACTTTAGTACCTGCAGTCCCTTGAGACCTAATAACATGTTCCTAGTTCCAACCTAATAATAGTTCACATTTTCAAATCAAAGTTAAAAAAAAATGAGAATGTGGAAAATATTTTCACAATATTTTTGTATATTATGCAAATTATATTTTTCTCCTTCATTTTTAAATATTAAACTCATTTAAACATTTTAAAGTGAAACTTTTATTACATCGTCTCAAACTTTTTCGTCTGCGTGTTGCATGTCGCGTGACGGTCGGCCGCGGAGTAGGGATAAAGTGAAAGGCGCTCGTCAGAGCGCCTTTCACGTCTATTATCGTTTATTTATTATTAATTAATTACCCAAATATACACTTTATTTTTGTAAATAAATACATACCGTAAAAACATGTAGAAAAACACCCCCAGACGAGGGATCGAACCCGCCCTGACCTTGTGTTATCGGTAGTGCGGTTTACCGATGCACCACGAGGGCCGTATGTATAATCGTCTAATTACCGTCCTCTTTACCAATTTCGACACATTTTCTAGGATCGGGTTTGTTTGTTTGTTTGTTTTTTACATACATACATATACGTACGTACGTATTGCAGGCGGAGAAAAAAAATAATTATATTATTAATATAACAAATGACACGATAAAAGGGAATATAATAAATTCGTATGTATTGTAAACGACGGAGGCGTAGGCGGCGGCTTTTAAGTTTCCAATTCCAAAAAGTGAACTACATATATGTGACACAGTTATGTTCGTCAATTTAGTAGTGAATATCTGGATGACCGAGCTTTGCTCGGTATTTTCTTTTTTTTTATAAATTGTGTTTTTTGAAAATTATATTTAAGTACGAACTACATACTAATAAAATAATGAAATATCAATAATATTTTTCGATCTTACCGACAGAATAATAAATATATACTATGTACTAACATATTATATTAGAAACATATACTTAATTTTTTGCAGTGATAAACTGTAATAAAAGCAAAGCAAACACACATTGACTTCGTGTTAGTTAACAACGCCATCTGCTGGAATAGAAATTTCATGAAAATCGTTGGAGCCGATTCCGAGATTCCAATTTTATATATATATATATATACTCGTATATATACAAGAATTGCTCGTTTAAAGATATAAGATAAGATAGTGCTCTTTATATATGTATTTGTCACATTTTCATAATAAATCGAAATATCATATTTACTGGAGGAAAAAATATCGTTTTGTTTTGTAAAGATCGTTTGTTGTAATGTTGTTAACGTTTAATAGGTGTCGCGTTATCCCTAGTGCCGTAGCTGGAATACTTGTCGATTCGGGCGACATCTATCGATATAATATGATATTACGGCAGAATCATCAATAGTAGCAACCTAGTAGCGCCATCTAGGAATTATTGTCGTGACCACGTAAAATAAAAAACATTTATTAAACCCTATTAACAAATACAAGATGGCAAGTAAATTAAAATAGCCCTTATCGCACAATCCCCTGAAAGCCGGTGACGTCCGGTTCGATTTCAAATTAAACTAGTTTTCTCTCTCTTTGCAAAACTGCCACTGACTTGTAACTAACGAATTAGTGGAGGAAGCAGACTGACGCCTTTCTTACTTTACTTAAGTTTCCAATTCCAAAAAGTGTGCCAGGATTCGAACACGCGACCTATGCGATTCGGAAGCCGTGTGCTCGACCACTGGACCACCGGAACTACATATATGTGACACAGTTATGTTCGTCAATTTATTAGCGATAAGATAGTGCTCTTTATATATGTATTTGTCACATTTTCATAATAAATCAAAATATCATATTTACTGGAGGAAAAAATATCGTTTTGTTTTGTAAAGATCCTTTGTTGTAATGTTGTTAACGTTTAATAGGTGTCGCGTTATCCCTAGTGCCGAAGCTGGAATACTTGTCGATTCGGGCGACATCTAACGATATAATACGATATTACGGCAGAATCATCAATAGTAGCAACCTAGTAGCGCCATCTAGGAATTCTTAATCTTCAGTCGTTAACTTCCAAAGAACTTGAAAATGATGAGATTATCGAATTAATTGATTTAAATCTTTAACTTAAAGTTAAACGAAGCCAAAGCAAACTTTTAAAAAAATTGCTGTGAAGTAACTGTTTTACACTGTTGCACTCTAAAAAATATAAATGTTAATCATTTTATCAGAATCATCAATTTAAAAAACTTACTAACTAAATTATTGAAAAATAATTATTGAAAAAATATTTTGTTTATGTATATTTAAAAAGTAGATTTAAAAATCAATAACCCAAGACTCAATTTTAAAAGTTTCACTTTTACGGTGGTTTCATAAAACCACACAATTTTTTAATTTTTTGTACGATGATTCAAAGGCTGGCCCTGGATTCCGACATTTAACAGGTTTCTGTGCTACAGCAATTTACTATTAATAGGGTGTACATGTTAACAGCGGAGCGGGTGTATATGTTGAGCGGAATCTATCTGATTCCGCTCAAATAAATAGTTGACCCACAAGAAAGATTTTTAAGAATTTATATTTCTATGACCAAGTAGGACAAGTTCTTAAAGAAAGTCATGTCAGAGACCTTAAAAATCCAAGAAGTTATGACACAGTCAAAGAAGCTAGTGAAATATGTAGGAATCCTGATGACGGTCTATTCTATCTGCCTACCCTGCATGAGACTCGGCGTGAAGTATATATAGTGTTTACATAATCTAATATATAAAATTGTCGAGTCTAGATGTGCGTAATTGAACTCCTCCGAAACGGCTTGACCGATTCTCATGAAATTTTATGTGCGTGTCGGGTAGGTCTGAGAATAGGACAACATCTATTTTTCATCCCCCTAAATCACAAGGGTAGCTCACCCCTCAATTTTTTTTTAAATTTTTCGATATATTTCTGTTTCATATTTTTTTTATAAAACGAGATACAAAAATACATGCAACCCTAAATTTTCAACCCCCTACGATCAACCCCTATTTTTATAAGCTTTTATTTAACTTGCACTGTATGTATGTATGTATGTATGTATGTATGTATGTATGTATGTAAGTATGTATGTTCGGTGGAATCTTGTAACTCAATTTTGAAGTAGATACCTTCAACCGATTGAGCTGAAATTTTGTATACACGTTTACTTTGGATGACAATGCATGATATAATGTATGACATCATTCTATATCCAATATGGCGGACGACCCAAGATGGCGGAATGGATATTTTTAATGCATTTCTGCAATATGGGTATCAAATGAAAGGGTTTATTGAGTGTAACTCAAAATATAATATGACGTCATTCTAAATCCAATATGGTGGAATATCCAAAATGAAGGAATATATATTTTATGCTTTCGTACAATATGGGTATCAAATGAAAGGGCTCATTGGGAGCAACTAAAGAAATAATATGACGTCATTCTAAATCCAATATGGCGGATAATCCAAGATAGAGGAACAGTTTTTTTAATGCATTTCTACAATATGGGTATCAAATGAAAGGGCTTGTTAATAGTAGCTCGAAAAATTATGTGACGTCATTCTAAATCCAATATGGTGGAATAAATATTTGCGTTTCTGCAATATGGGTATCAAATGGCCCTTTAATTAAAGAGTTATATGAGAACTTCAAAAACTATGTCTCGGTGGTTCAGTAAACTAGCCCGCTTCTGAATCAGGAAGTCTTGGGTTCGAATTTGGCCTCACAACAATGTCTTTCGAAATTTCTCTCGAAAGTCATGTGTGATAAATATTTTTGACTGACCACTTTGTGCTCGCTACCACTGTATGGCAACAGTGGTAGAGCCCAGCAATTCACTATATGAATGGGCTGGCTCGACCGGTGAAATACCACAACCAGCTCACGCCCTGTTTCTTTGGGTGAGAGAGGTACCCGGAGGCTCACTCCCCTTCCCCATCCCCTCCTACTCCCATATCCTATATCCTACTCCCTTAAATATCGTTGAGACGTAAACATAGCGGCGAGTCGAGGCTTAACAGATGCTGCCTACACCTTCGGGTAGAAAAAGGAGTCGAGCTATGTTATGTTATTAATTAATGTTATAAACAAATTAGAATGTGTATAAATATTATATATATCATAGGGTTTTCAATATGAGCGGCTAGATGTTAGTGGCCTGCTTGTTTGGGCGGTGTCAGTCAATCTGTTGTTTACTATTCAGTCACTGATGCCAAATCACCATGTCAAGATAAAGGGTTAAGCGGCGCGTCCAAATTTATAATCAAAATGAGTTAGTGCTAACATTGAGAACCTTACGACCACTTTACGGCTGAGGCGGTAGTCCATCACAGTCGACGGCTTTCCGTTGACCTATGTTTTAATAGTTAACAGTGTTTTAATTGTGGTCAACCACGCAATCTGCTGCATGAATGGGCCGGTTCGACCGGTGCAATGCCATGCCCTTTCAGGATACCGATGTAAATTGGACAGGATTTAATAACTTTAACATGATTGCTACACTAACGGATTTTAATGGTGTTATAGGTATTATTAGAATTAAACACAGTGGATGATGGGAACGAACTATAACTTTTATTACAACTCACTCCTATGTTACACTCAGGTCCGCTAGTATACAGTACTGATTAAAACAACAGATGGCGTTACACAGCACAAGTAGTTAAACATATTTTGTTATTAAACAACAGTCCCACATAACAAAATTAAGCTGCAAAATCAACAAATAAGTAACAAAAAAAATTGTTTACTTAGGCTCGAAACTCTTTGCTGCTGGTCAAGCATACGTGACCTTAAGTAGGGAAAAGACTTTAGGAGGTCTCCTCATTGAAGAGTTGGACTGTTCGAAATTAACTGGCAAACGACCTTGTAACAATGATGCTTTGAATGAGATGAAGAGATTGAGAAACTTACCCATCGATAACTAAAAACTTGAAAATAATTTAAAGAAAAAAACCTTTTTTAAAGAAGCTTTTATTTAAACGCTCTAAAAAGAATAAAATAATTTTCACCTTAAACATTTTAACTATCAACTTATAACCTTATTATATACAATTTATGTTATAATAAAAGCTTGTCGCTATGTTTAACCCAACCCTTTCCCCCTCCTCTTCCCATCCCAATTCCGACCCCTTCCATTTCCCATGGAAAGGGCCGGCAACGCCACTGTAACACTATAATATGTGTTCGGGTGTCCATATATATGTTATAAACCAAAAAAATATATTTGGATAATGCGATCCGTCACAGTAATCATTAAATGTAAAAAAATATTTCTAGATGGTTAAGGATAGCCACTGATAGGTAATTAAACATAGCGACAAGCTTTTATTATGACATCAATTGTATATAATAAGGTTATAAGTTGATAGTTAAAATGTTTAAGGTGAAAATTATTTTATTCTTTTTAGAGCGTTTAAATAAAAGCTTCTTTAAAAAAAGTTTTTTTCTTTAAATTATTTAAATTTTATTTTTCGGCAAGACAACGTTTGCTGGGTCAGCTAGTATTATGTAATATTAAGTCCTTGTGCACAGTGAAGGTGTATTGAACATAAGTAGGATTTCCTTAAAACATTCAACAGGTCCACATAACTTATCACGTTTAATTAAAACGTGTGGGTAGTGCTGGTTGTGCTGTAGTTGCTATCTATGTAAATTACGACTGTTTAGTACATAGAACCTACGACCACAAGCTCATATACGAAACAGAACGAAACAGTTCATAAAACATGAACACGCTGAGGTGGTTTGCGAAAGTTGTGCCCTAAAATTTGAGATTGTATTTATCCAACTAGATGACTCAGGTTTGACACCAAATTATTTTTGAGAACTTACTACCTTTTTAGTATTAAGTATATGTCTTGTAAAAACTCTAATAATTTTTTTATACATATTATCAAAGTACAAATATTTTTTTCAAATAAGTGAAGTATAGATTACAGCAAACAAACAAACAAACTCTTCAATTAATATAAAGAGTATATAATTCGAGTATTGACTGGGAAGAAAAATATATGTACCCCTAAAGGCGCGAGTGTTTTTCTAATAAATTTAATTTATTTTACTGTTATTTTTCATTTTAATAAAAATATGTTTTGGCTTTAATTGTTCTAATAAAGACCGCCAAATTATTTTTCTCGCAATAAATAAAAAGTATAGATAATATATGTGATTTGTAGGTATTGGAACTCTCCAGGCTTCAGTCAAATATATTGCACCCTAAGGCATGGATTCATCTACCTGTGAACTGTAATCGTCTTGTCTAGATACTGATACAAGTTAGCAATATTGCATCTTAATGACGTTATGTTATACCAGCTTCTGACATCGTTCACATCTAAGTCGATCGTATTTGATTAGATTTACTCGATCAAATGTACATTTGTTTTAATAATATAATGGCTGACAACCTCCGTAAACTTAGATTAAAAAAGGAAAAAAAAATATAACAGTTGTAATATATGCCATTAATTTAATATCCAGGAAGAATATAACCTTATACGCGCCGAAAATTTGATAGCTTTTTCCATATCGAAACTCAACAAGCTGGAGAAGGGGCGTTTAATTTACCAGTTCTGCTGCCATATGTTTGTGTAATAGTAGGAAAAACCCCATAAGCACCACGTTTACATGAAATACAAGGTTATTTATTTTACGGGATAAACGAACAACCAGGTTAACTAATGTTAAGCGACTAGCGCCGCTCATGAACACCTGTGCGACAAATAGCATTACTATTGCGTTCCCGGTATTTAGTAGGGGTCGGAAATGTGATGGGGAGTCCTCTCCCCTTTGGATTGAAGGAGTTGGGCCTGCGGATTCTCCTCTCATGGTACAAAACTCTGTAAGAGACAGTTTACGTCATTATTCTAGGAGTTCGTGGTATTTTACCGGTCGAACCGGCCCATATATGCACTAAACTGCATGGCTCTACTACCCATAATTAATAGAATTACTCTCTTCTCTTTCATTTTTGACGGCCTGAACTAAAGCGGAAATCGTTTGGATTTGGATTATTTTTTTTACTGAACACACTTTCTGTACCCAAGTTTGATCTGTCTTCAAATAAGTTGTCGTTGGTAGCCGAAAAATCCGACGAGCGTACAGGGTAATTATGAATGTAAAAAAAAACGATTGAGGTGTGTAAGAATTGTACCTTATAACTTTCTGTCCTCTCCACCTACCCCCAAAGTGATTTGGCGTGAAGTTTGTTTTCTCTATAATAACTAAGCTAACATTAAATAAATGAGTTTGAGTTAAAATAGTATCCGTAAAATGTATTGTAGAATGTATTGACAAGTTTTCGCACTGACAGCTCGGTCATAAAATGTTACCCTTCTTGCAAGTCTATTTTACGGCTTGGGTGAAAAGATAATCAGTTGTTGGTTCTAGAATAAACATTGCACCTAAACAAGTTTATTCTGTAGTGTTTGTCCATGTTTGTATGCCTCTCACATCATGCCTGTGGAGGAAGTTTCATAAATAACACATTTTGAAAGAAGCACCCGTTAATACTTACGTACATTAGTATCTCTTAGTTCTCCAACGAGATCATTTTTCATAGATTTATCACAATGACTTTGGCCATATCGGTGGTCTGGAAGCCGTTCTCTGTGACGCAAAGCGTCTGTTTGATTCTAAGGACCACTTTAACTTCCTAAATAATTGTAACTATGGTTTTGTCTCTGCTAAGAGTTATAATAACTAAACACAAGTTGTTCCTGTAAATGTTATATAGTTAAGGAATATTAACGTATTTTTTATTGTGTGGTGAGCGGTATTTATTCTATAAATGATCACAATTATATTTGTAGTTATCTATATACTGATTAAAAAAAAGTGTGTGTGTCCGCTCCGACGCACGACTGGAGTTTACTCCTCAAGAACGATTATAAAATAAAATAATAAATATTTACTGTCTACAAATATGAACACATTTCTTCGTAATAGAGAATGGCGTATCGCTATAAAGAGTGTTTCTATAAAGAGCTCAGGACATTGTATGGAGTGCCGACTCTTATTTATATGCTCTGTGACTATAGCGCATAACGCATTTCGTGTGACATGCTATACTCTCTAGTACGATTTTGGTCCCCATAATTTTCATACCCCGGGCCTATATATGTAAATCGATTCTTAAGGAGTAAACTCCAAAAATCTTAGTTTCTGGCTCGTATCCAAAATATTGTTTAAATTTCCAAGACTAAATAGAACACGGTGACTAGCGTTCACTACAATTTTTTTCTAGTAGTTTGAGTGGTTTTTTGCGTATTACTGTTTCAAAGTATTCATATGTGTATTGTGTATATTATTGTGAGTAAGTATAATAAGACTCGCATGTAGGAATATCATTGGCTTCTATTGGTCTATTATTTAGGTACGCCCCGACACGCTGTATGAAATATATTATATTATATGTGACGAAGCCTATTGTCATATGACACAGTTTTACTAATCGTAGATTTTTTCACACAATACTTTTGAACGCACATTGGAAAGTCTATTAGCCTAATTCGGACTCGTAATCAAAAGCTAGAATACTAAAACGGTAGCTGTTCGAGATGATAATGATTATATATCTACGAGGATTTTTTAAAATAAGATTTTACATTCAAATTCTGTTTTCTAAATAATGTTCATATTAAGCATCATAATATTAAATAAAAAATGTATTTAAGTGGATTGTTACTTCACTACGAGATAGTTTTTAAAAGGAAAACTTATGTAATACACTAACATTATTTGTTGAACTGTGCGGTTTTTGCAAAAAGTCAAAGTTGTGTACGCAAACGCTTTCCTCCGAATTAGTTTTCTTGTACGCCAGAGAGCAAGCTCAGTGGAACACAACTAACGCCTTCCCTTCAACGTATCGCTAATAGACTCGTTACTGTTAACTCTTTACGTAAAGGACTTTGGTTAGTTAGTATTTCCGTTCAAGCAGATGTGTTCTTGATTACTTCATATTTATGAGTTCTTATAACACCGACACAGGAGTCGGACACATATTAGATGGATGAATGTAGTATGTATAATACCAACAAAAATGTATTAAAGTCTGATAAAAAAGCAAATTTCTTTAACGTGTAATTCTGAAATTTTTGTGTGACATTTGCAGACCCTATTTTTAATTTGTTTAACATATTGCCATAAATATATGGAACAAAACAAAATTGGAATTCTTGCACTATTTTAACCTGTATAAGTTTTCCATTATGATTCCGTTATTGTCTAAATAATAATTTATGTAAAAGCACCTGTTTAGCAGCTAAAATTTAGCTTGTCGTTAAGGCTACAGGCGTAAACAAATGTATAACAAAACACACTAAAAATATATTAACTCCTTTTGTGCGGTCGGGCTATGTATACAGTGCATTATTAGCGGTCCCTGTGTTATAGTGAAATATTCATGTATGAGGTAATCGGCCGATCCGGTTGAATGCCGAGTGTTTTGCAAACGAGCGCCTCACTTATATGCAGATTTATAAATTTCGTTCGCAAAACTACGTATTTCAATTGAGTAAAAATATAATAAAGTCTCGGTGGCGCAGTGGCTAGCATCCCGCTTCTGATTCAAGAAGTAGTGGGTTCAAATACTGGCACGCACCAATGACTTTTCGAATTTTTCGGAAGTTACGTGTGATAAATATCGATGACTGACAACTTTGTGCCCGGTATGGCAATAGGTACGCCATCTATTCCATTTGGGACGTAACCATAACGGCGAGACGAGGCTTAACAGCCGCTGCCTACACCTCCGGGTAGAAAAAGGCGTGAAGTTATGTTTATGTAAAAATATTTCTATTTGAAAGCAACAACAGTAAGAACACTTTAACCTGTACGGAATATTTGATAAATACACGAATGATATGTGAATTATAATTTTCTCTTTTAACTTAATCGCTCCCTTTTCACATGATTAAAGAATAACTTTCCTAAAAAATGGATAGTATTCCATTACGTCCCGTTATTAATACCAAATTTCACATAAATTAGTTTTACTTCTTGACGGTACATATATGTATACAGTATTTCACTTAAATTTTATAAAATTAAAAGAATCACCTATTTTTGGACAGGTTGTTTAAGCACCAATCTGTACTTATTAAGAAAAATTGTGTCAATCAGTTCTTAATGATGGCAGGAGACCCAACGGGATGTCTCTTTTGCCTTGGAGGATGGGTAGGCCTTTGGTGTGGGATGCTACTTGCGGTAGAGGTGCCCGGTGCTGCTGCTGCTTCGGCAGAAAATCACAAGCGGCACAAATACAGAAACCTTGTAGGTGATTATGTATTTGAGCCGTTTGGGGTCGAGACTTTGGGGACATGGGGTCCGAGTGCTCGTGCACTTTACAAAGATCTTGCAAAGAGGCTGATCGAAGCCTCTCGCGACCAGAGGGCTGGTCTATTCTTCGCACAGAGGATTAGCATTGCCATTCAGCGTGGCAATGCGGCCAGTCTTCTGGGCACGCTGCCAGTAGACCGAGATGCGTAGAAATTTGATTTCAGGTAGTTTTTATCAGCTTTTTATTAGCTTCACCTGTATGTTTGTATGTTTGTAACCGACTTCTTTTTAGTGTTCATAGTTCACTTCTCGCACCATCTAGTGGCAATCAGCGGAAAGTCTACGTTATCAACTTGAAACGAGTTCCTTGTATAAGTCACAGATGGCGCTATTCCTTAAATTCGGTATTGATATCCGTTGTTAGCACGCTTTAAAATAGTTAAGCAATAGTTTAAAATAACTAAAAAACACGCTTTTTATAGAAAACCGAACTAAAAAATAGAGAAAAAAATATTTTATTTTAAAAAAAGCGTGGGGTGCATGGTGTCAATAGTTATAAATATTTTATTGACAGATATGAGTAGAGTGATTATCATTTCGATAATATCTTAAAAAGCACCCCACGCTTTTTATAAAATAAAGTAATTTTAAAGTGAAACTTTTATTACATCGTCTCAAACTTTTTCGTCTGCGTGTTGCATGTCGCGTGACGGTCGGCCGCGGAGTAGGGATAAAGTGAAAGGCGCTCGTCAGAGCGCCTTTCACGTCTATTATCGTTTATTTATTTATTTATTATTAATTAATTACCCAAATATACACTTTATTTTTGTAAATAAATACCGTAAAAACATGTAGAAAAACACCCCCAGACGAGGGATCGAACCCGCCCCGACCTTGTGTTATCGGTAGTGCGGTTTACCGATGCACCACGAGAGCCGTATGTATAATCGTCTAATTACCGTCCTCTTTACCAATTTCGACACATTTTCTAGGATCGGGTTTGTTTGTTTTTTACATACATACATATACGTACGTACGTATTGCAGGCGGAGAAAAAAAAAATTATATTATTTATAAATTGTGTTTTTATAAATTGTGTTTTTTGAAAATTATATTTAAGTACGAATTACATACTAATAAAATAATGAAATATCAATAATATTTTTAGATCTTACCGACAGAATAATAAATATATACTATGTACTAACATATTATATTAGAAACATATACTTAATTTTTTGCAGTGATAAACTGTAATAAAAGCAAAGCAAACACACATTGACTTCGTGTTAGTTAACAACGCCATCTGCTGGAATAGAAATTTCATGAAAATCGTTGGAGCCGATTCCGAGATTCCAATTTTATATATATATATATATATATATACAAGAATTGCTCGTTTAAAGATATAAGATAAGATAGTGCTCTTTATATATGTATTTGTCACATTTTCATAATAAATCGTATCGTATCATATTTACTAGAGGAAAAAATATCGTTTTGTTTTGTAAAGATCCTTTGTTGTAATGTTGTTAACGTTTAATAGGTGTCGCGTTATCCCTAGTGCCGTAGCTGGAATACTTGTCGATTCGGGCGACATCTATCGATATAATACGATATTACGGCAGAATCATCAATAGTAGCAACCTAGTAGCGCCATCTAGGAATTATTGTCGTGACCACGTAAAATAAAAAACATTTATTAAACCCTATTAACAAATACAAGATGGCAAGTAAATTAAAATAGCCCTTATCGCACAATCCCCTGAAAGCCGGTGATGTCCGGTTCGATTTCAAATTAAACTAGTTTTCTCTCTCTTTGCAAAACTGCCACTGACTTGTAACTAACGAATTAGTGGAGGAAGCAGACTGCCTTTCTTACTTTACTTAAGTTTCCAATTCCAAAAAGTGTGCCAGGATTCGAACACGCGACCTATGCGATTCGGAAGCCGTGTGCTCGACGACTGGACCACCGGAACTACATATATGTGACACAGTTATGTTCGTCAATTTATTAGCGATAAGATAGTGCTCTTTATATATGTATTTGTCACATTTTCATAATAAATCAAAATATCATATTTACTGGAGGAAAAAATATCGTTTTGTTTTGTAAAGATCCTTTGTTGTAATGTTGTTAACGTTTAATAGGTGTCGCGTTATCCCTAGTGCCGAAGCTGGAATACTTGTCGATTCGGGCAACATCTATCGATATAATACGATATTACGGCAGAATCATCAATAGTAGCAACCTAGTAGCGCCATCTAGGAATTCTTAATCTTCAGTCGTTAACTTCCAAAGAACTTGAAAATGATGAGATTATCGAATTAATTGATTTAAATCTTTAACTTAAAGTTAAACGAAGCCAAAGCAAACTTTTAAAAAAATTGCTGTGAATTAACTGTTTTATACTGTTGCACTCTAAAAAAATATAAATGTTAATCATTTTATCAGAATCATCAATTTAAAAAACTTACTAACTAAATTATTGAAAAATAATTATTGAAAAAATATTTTGTTTATGTATATTTAAAAAGTAGATTTAAAAATCAATAACCTAAATGTCTATAATGTGAAAAAAAGTTTCACTTTTACGGTGGTTTAAAACCAACCAAACAATTTTTTTTTTTTTTTCTATTTTTTAGTTCGGTTTTCTATAAAGTTAGTTTTTTAAACTATTATTTATTTTAATTGTATATATTGTAAATAATGTAATTAATTTATTTGTTCTTATTAATGTAAATAAACTTTTTATGTTCTTATTTCAAAAATGTTGTACAGTTATTAGATTTTTTATGCAGCTGTTGACATTTGTATTTGAAAAATATTGTGTACATATTCGAGAAGGTTCTTCTGACCAATGTTAACAGCGGTCCCCTTTTGGTCCATAATTTACACAGAGCATTATTTGCCTGACGTTCAGAGCACTTAACCCGAGCCACTTAATGCTTTCTGAAATTGCTTTAAAATTATTCAAAATTTAACTATAGAGGGTCAAAAACCAATTTTATTTTTAAGCAATATATTCTTTTCTTATTTTTCAAAGTTCCTATTGAAGTTTTTTTATTATGCAATATTCGTACTCGTAGTTGCATTGAATTTATTTCGTTAACTTCTATAAAATCAATTTTTTACAACATTGATTTTAGTTTGGTTGGGTCTTAACTTTGATGGTCGAGTATTCTGGCTGCAACCTCTTTTATGCATTACGTTTTCAGTAGCCATATTTATATTTTTATTATATATGGTTTGAAAAGAGTATTCAGCACTGAATTTCTTGGACAATTCTTCTCAAAATCCTACACTAGAAATTGGGCCACTCCTTGTTCCTTGGAGGCACTTTCCTGAAGCGCTCCTGGTCTGATATGGAATTTAAAATAACAATAAGTTTAATCTCTGTATTTACATTTTTATGTGTCTGTGAAGACCTATGATTTCGATTTGATGTACATTGGATTTCTCTGACATAAATTTGGCTCGTCAAGTATCATTTTACTGTTTTACTGTTAGATCCAACTAAGATTATTAATAGTTTTAAATTAATTAATTGTATATATTGTAAATAAAGTAATTAATTTATTTCTTCTCATTATTTTAAATAAAGGAACCAGCCAGATTATCTTGTTTAGCTATAAATATTGAATTCCAATAGGTACAATAATTATAAATTCTTAATTTTATTCCCAGTTTTATTTAGTTTTTATATAAATATATTTGTAGGTATTAAATTTCTAGGTAAATATGCCGTAGGTACATACATATTATAGTTACGTGTTGTTATACCTGAATATATTATATACGGGGATATTTATGATTGATTGATGGACGAATTGCCTGGTATAAAAAATGTGCTTTTATGTATCTGTTTTATTTACAAATGTAGTAAGTCACTATAATTCGTTGCTATCCAAAATATTTAAACATGTCTCGGTGGTCCAGTGGTTAAGCACCCCGCTTCCGAATCTCGAGGTCGCTTGTTCGATACCTTACACTTGATCACACGAACGACTTTTCGAAGTTCTTTTCGGAAGTTATGTGTGAAAAATATACGGGCAGCGGCTTAGCAGCCGCTGCCTACACCTTCGGATAGAAAAAATCGTGAAGTTATGTTGTGTATGTTATACAAAATAAGTCGCTCACGACATGTCAATTAAGATTCCATCTTTCAATTAATCTAAAGTTTTAAAAACTTTCCAAGTTATTTTTTGTTCCTTCTGTCACGAGAAGTGTCTTCCCTTACAAAGGAGTTCAAAATTATTTGTAAGTTAATTGAATTTCATAGAAAACTTTACCAAATAAAAAGCTGACATAAATGAAAATAACATGTTTTAAATCGTTCTCTGTAGAAAAAGGATCCGCCACTAGCATGTTAACGAAATGGATTAAATGTCAGAGAATGATTGCAGAATATTTTTTTTTTTGGTATAGTAGGGCAAACGAGCAGGCGTGTCACCTGATGGTAAGCAACCAACGCCGCGCATGGACACCTGCAACACATATAGTGTTACAGTTGCGTTGCCGACCTTTTTAGGGAGTAGGATAGGAAGGGTGGGCCTCCGGGTACCTCTCTCACCTAACGAAATGCGGTATGAGGCACTTCATGTCGATCTTCTGAGAGGTCGTGGTATTTCGGTCGAGCCGGCGCATTCATGCAGCCAACTGCTTGGCTCTACCACTGCTCATTACCTCAATGAAACAAATCCATTAAAAACACAATCAAAGAAAACGCCTTTTCGCATGAAATTCAAAGATCTGTAGTTTAAAATTGAGCAATCAGCGATCACCAAACCAATCACTTCTGGGATCATATGAGCAATAAATTTTGATAGATGTCCATACCATGCGATATGGAAAGATGTTGGCTTTTCCAAACATAATTAAAAAACACCTTAACAAAAATAATTTTGTAACAACGTATATATTTTATAGTTATATTATATCTCATCATTTTCATCATTTGCCTTTTTGAGGTCCACTGCTGGACATAGGCCTCCCCCATAGAGCGCCACAACTGCCGGTCGGCTCAATCATGGGGGGATTTTGCCATAATCGCCACGCTTGGCAGGCGGGTTGGTGATCGCAGTAGGCTGTATTTTATTGAGAGAGAATGCTGCTGCCCATTCTTCTAGCTTTTCCCTTAGTCGCCTTTTAAGCTAAGCCGGCTAAGCCGGCACCACACAGACCACCATATTATATCTACATTAATTTATTAAAATTACTTTCATATAAACTTAATAGTGTTTTTTTTAACACAAATCACAGTTTGATTTTATACTTGAACTCCTTACCAATGTTTAACCTATGGCTGCGTCACAAAGTATGTCTGGTAAGCAAACTACGAGAAAGCGGAAGAGATACGAACTCTAGGTAAGCTCCAAACACACCGTGATCGAATTTGAAATAAATTTCAAACGTAATTCGTCCACATCCATGTATCGGCAAATACTCTAGATGGAATTTGAGTCGATCTGACTCGTTGTGAGCTTAGCGGTGAATTTGTAATTTTATTAGTTCACTGTTTGTTTATTCTAGACTTATTAAACAATATTTTTGTACGCAATCAAAATAAATAATCAGCAGAATAGGTACTAAATATGAACAACTTTTGTATTAAGGTTTACAGCGTTAATGAATTGCTTGTGGGTATTACTTGAGGATACTAAAAAAATTCTGTAGATTTATAGGTACCTGCATACCATACTAACGTAAATAAGAATATCACAAATATAAAAATATTTTATTACTAGGAGAATCCGACTGGAATTAACATAACATAACTTCACGACTTTGTTGCCCGAAGGTGTAGGCCGCGGCTGTTAAGCCTCGTCTCGCCGTTATGTTTACGTCCCAAATGGAATAGGTGGCGAATCTACTGCCATACCGGGCTCAAAGTTTTTCAGTCATCGATGTTTATCACACATAACTTCCGAAAACAATTTCGAAAAGTCATTGGTGTGAGCCAGTGTCTGGAATCGAACCCGGACCTCTGGATCAGAAGCCGTGTGCTCGACCACGGTATAACTTATATTCCACACATTTAATTCCCATAGGTGGTGGCAAATATATCTCGATTCGTATAATTAATATTCCAATCTAGTTAGAAGACTAGTGCCAGAAGCTATGTGTGATACAGTAGGTGCAATACCTATTCTGTGGCTCCAAACATTTTGTTTGACGAGTAAACGCAACGCCAACACTTAAGAATAATAACAGAGTGTAAAGCAACAGTGTAGAGCCAAACAATTCTCGACCGCCAAAATAGCACGGCTTCAGAAAATGAATGTTAAGTGTCTGATGCTGCATTTTAATCGCTGAGATCAGGGGTGCCATAACTTTCCTCTCTCCCTAACCCGCTTTCGACCCTATCAAATCCTAAAGGTAAGTAACGCAATTGTAGCACTATATCTGTTGCATATGTGTATGGACGACTCTGGTCACTTACCACAACGTGGCCCGCTTGTTTGCCTTTAGCCATTAAAAAAAAATCCGCCTCGTCCTAAGCAAGAATGACTTTCAAATTGATAATTTTAATTTTATTATGGTTGCTGGAATATTTTTTCACATTTTCCTTGAATTTTAAGGTATTTTATATACCCATGAATGACAAATGAAATCCTCAATTGTAATATTATACTAAAACGTTAGTACTTTAGCGAAGATTCGCAGACGTTAATGACATGTTAGCGCCTAGGGTGAAGGATCGTTATATGGCGAAATGGTCAGTTTTACGGCGATATAAAATAAAAATATATCGCCTTAAATCTATAGGGAGATATTCGACGTAAAGATAAGACAAACTTAAAAACAACGTGGTCATTATGTAATATAGATAAGTTTATATTTTTTTTTTATTAATTGTACGAGTATATACAAAATAAATATTTAAATTTCCTAGAATTTGTTTTCGATAAACTAGTAAGTTTATTAATATAAGATTAATATAAAAGACCAATGCATAATAAAGATAATCTTTAGATAGCTTTGGAGTCCACGTGGCTTTGTCGTTTTGGTGGAGCTTTTGGATATCTGTTTTAGGTCCTATGTTTGAACCAAAATAGTCACGAGAAAACACTAATGACTTTAAGAATGAATATTAAATTTTGTTAAGCCATGGAGACACAACGTCTACACGACTAAACCAAATTTGTAAATCAATTTGTTCGACACCAATCAGAAAAGATGAGATAACTAAGTTGCCTATTTCTTCAAGTATAAATAGCGTGAAAGTGAAAAAACGCAAATATGATAATGACAGTTAAATACTAGATGTGCACAAAATAAATGATATTGCAGAGACAACTATCAAGATGTATTGCATAGATAAATTGTACCTAATTGAGGATGAATTGCACGAACTGACCGAATGAACGGACTGTTATAAATCTGGCTTAACATAAAAATAAATGGAAAAAATTACATAACTCAAACATTTTAATATAGGGGAAGGTGGGGGAATTGCGGGCGCTTAAGCAGAATCACAAATAAAACTCAAACTATGACTCAGACTGATTATTATTAATAATCAGTCTGTCTTTATTAATTTTTAAACTCAAGTTATTTACCTATCAAATCAACATTAATAATTATATGAGATCAATCAACATATATTAAATTTTAATCAAAAACAAAAACATTTATGTCCGTAATTACCCTTAGCCCGAGGAGTAAATACGGACCAGTGCTGGGTTAATTGCGGACAACATGGGGTATTTACGGACGAGGTCTCATTTCATTTGCAGAATTCACAAATGTAGCCTCTTGAAGAAGACCCAGCACTGCAATTCTCATGTGCCCAATTGTTGCATTTGGAACACATAATCCAGTCTTCTGCGGGCGGATCACAGTACTTTTCCTGGCAATAAATGCAGAAATATTCATCATTTTCTTTATCTTATTCAAAATTCTTTAAGTTTCTTAAGCCTTTTGGGCGTTTTTCTTTGGTGTTTTTTGGTTTCTTATTTGTAGTTTTGGTCTTTTCTTGTTCCAGATTCTTTCTCTTTCTTTCTATTTTCTTTTGTTCTTTTTGTTCTAGGTTTGCTTTTAGCGGTGTGCTGGTGAAAATAATAGAATGTCTTTTTTTAACTAGTCGTGATGTACGAGTAGTTTTTAAAGTTGGTACCTGCACTATATTACTAAGTGGTACTAAGGGAGATGGACAAGATTGACTTGCTTTATTTTGATTTACACCAGCTTCACTAATGTCACCCACTAAAGCAGACGTAGGAATTGTTTCATATAAACCGTCAAAGTTAGCCTCATTATTGGAAAGTTGTAACATTTTAAATTTATCTTGATCCATTGGACAAATTCCAGCAGACTTAAAGCCATTCATAGCTTTTTCAGTACTTGTGGTTCTATTAAAAGCCTTCGTATAAAGGCCTACAACATCGTATGCCGTAATTTTGGTGCCTGGATGGTTGACCATGAAAGATTCGCATTCTCGGTTATATGCTGTTTTTAGTGGGTGTATGCTTTTTTCTTAATATATTTTCGAGGCATCTGGAATAAAGATCTATTATCAATAATAGAGCAATTACGAAAATAATATAAAATAAATATTTTGATAAATAATGGGTAATTACGGACGTCCGTATTTACCCCAGGCCATTTGTCCGCAATTGACCCAAACTAGTTAGAAAAAGTGTAACATTAAAATTTTTAGGTTAAGAAAATGTATCAAGCCAAACGGTCGTACTATTTACTCGTCATTAACATCGCAATCGATAGAAAATATTACTTTTAAACTGACACTTAGTCTTTTTGAATAACACTCAAAATAGTAAATACGAATATTACATCAAAATCACAAAAAAAAAAAAATTTCAATTACCTTGAAACGTGTGCGCAGCCGTCTGTTAGCAGTGTTTGGTGGGCACTAAAGATGGCCGAACGACACGCGTGGTCGCGGTAGCTGGACGCGTGGGGCAGGGATGGAGTAGATATATGTTAGTCCGTATTTACCCCGCGTCCGTAATTCCCCCATCATCCCCCTACATATGTATCGGGAAGGTTTTACTTATACATAACTTCACGCCTTTTTCTACCCGAAGGTGTAGGAAGTGGCTGTTAATCCTCGACTCGCCGTTAAGTTTACGTCCCAAATGAAATAGGTGGCGAACCTATTGCCATACCTGGCACAAAATTGTCAGTCTCTATATGTATGACACATATGAGACATTGGGAGAGGTAAAGTGTCTACCTACCTATTTGTTTTGGGTTTTCTAACCGTCGACAATAATTTGCTTTTAAATATATATTATTTGAACTTTGGTATTTAAGCAAACAAACAAATAGGCACATCAACACGACTGCATTTCAATGTAATTAACTGAAAAAAGAAAACAACATCTGAATGCTGATAAAAAAAAAAGCGCCAGTAACAAAATGGTGCACAATTTCGGTTTGTAGTGGCCATTACTCGCGCGCCGACTGCGGAAAGAACGGTCGTAATGGCATTGAAAATGTCGCTTTTAATTTTACAAAATGGGAAACGTAAATTTTCATTTGCGGCTGGCACCAACTATCCGACTAAAAGCACTAGCGATATGAATCCCGGTGTGGCTTTGTAACAGATACAAAGCGTTCGCTCGCGTAAGTACTGATAGTTGTGTTAAAAAAAAACTCTATTGTCTATTATTACTATCTAATTCAATACATATTATATCAACTCCGTATTCCAACATCTATAAAACACTTTTTAACTTGCTTTTTTTTATCTCACAGACGTCATGTTTTAGACGTTATATCTCTATGTTTTTAATATTTTATATATCTTTTATATATCTAGGGTAGGTTTTATTATCATATTTTATTATAATATTGTTGGGCCTCATGGCGTATTGGTAAAACTAGCGGCTGCAGCAATGAGGTCGGGGGTTCAATTCCCACCCGAGCACAAATATTTGTGTCAAACATGAATATTTGTGTGGAGTCTGGGTGTTTTCTTTTATGTATTGTAAGTATAGAAATTTAAATATCTATTAATATCCGTTATCTAGTATCCGTAACACAAGCATTTAGTAGCTTAGCTTGGAGTTAGAGGGCGCTGTCTGTATTGTGTCCAAGATATTATTATTATTATCTCTAAAAAATTATGAGAGCCCCACAGTTCACTGAATGTATGGGCTTGCTCGACCAGTGAAATTCTATGACAGAGACCTTAATGATATACTTAATATCATGGAGCCACATCCCTCTCTCTCCCTCTCTTTTTCACACCCTATCCCATCTTAAAAGCTTGAAACAATTGTCCCCGTTGATGATCTGCTCGCTTGTTTGCTTGTTGTCCAACCATCAGTTATTAACTGTCATGCAATTTAATATATTTCAGATGATATATAAGGAATAAAATATCATCAAAAGGCTCACGAGTTCAATGAAAATTTTATTTAAAAATGATTGTATACATTCACACTAAGCAGAAATCTGAAAACTGTTAACTAAAGGAAACTGTTTTAATTATTCTTGTTACTAAAACTGTTCGGTTCTCGAAAATAATCAGAGTTTAAAACCGAAAGCAGCTCGAAGCCGCAAGCCCGTGGAACACAACTAAACGAGTTGCTTTACACTTATATTGCTAATAGACTCGTTGACGCTTAACTCTTTAGGTAATTAAAAGGCCTTAATAATTATTTCCGTCCAAGCAGAAAACGTTGCTGACGGCTTAATAAAGAAGTTGTTTTCCTGTCTACCACTCGTTTTACAAAGTAAGTACAAACTACAATTTTGCACTTGTGTTTTAAATTAAAAAATTGAAATTTTATACTGCTGGTTAACTGCCGGAATATCAAATTTTTTATTGATAATAAGTTGTTAAATTTATTATTTACTTTTTGGAAGTTAAGCGTGATAAATATAGATTTTACGATCGACTTTTGTTTAATCGACTCATAAAAAAGTGTAAGAAATAAATTGAGTTAAAATTGATAATGATATTGAACACAAATCACACAGCGCCCTCTAGTTCCAAATTAAGTAACTTAATGCTTGTGCTATGTATACTAGATAACGGATAATAATACATATATAGTTTTTCTTTTGTAAATGCATACTTACAATAATGAAAATGAAAATGAAAATATTTATTTGCATATAAAAACAGACACAAAGTGGTAAAATCCCTGTCAGCTGAGCTAGCCATGGCTGTGTTACAGCTGACAGTTGCTTCTCCACAGATGAGACAAGAAATATATATAAAATACATAGAAAACCACCCAGACGCTACACAAATATTCATGTCTGTCACAAATATTTTTGCTCGGGTGGGAATCGAACCCACGACCGCATTGCTGCAGCCGGTAGTTTTACCAATGCGCCACGCAGCCCGTCAATAACATTTTGTGTTAAGATAAATTCTATTCTAGCAGTGAGCATTCATACTTCAAACAGAAGGGCCTGACATTGCATCTAGGTCGTTTTACACCAGTGACTTTTCAGAAGCTATGTGTTACACCTGCTTATGGATTCCTCAAATCGTTTCTTGAAATTATATAGGTAATCACAGCTACCTATAATTCCGATTTTGGGGTTTAAAGGTGTGTTATTACATACACATGATTGCTCTATGTTATTAATAAAAAGAGTTGACACGCCACCATCGTATCGCTAATAATTTTACAGCTCAGCTCCATAGGATAGTAAATGCTGTATAACTTTTCTCAATAAGTAAACTTTCCATTGAAAAAGGATTTCGGCAAATCAGATTAGTAGTCCCCGAGATGAACTCGTTCAAATACATTCTGCTTCTTTATAGTATCGATATAAATTCTTAATTCCATCCTAGTCCCAGTTGGTTGGCTCAAATAAATTGTATTATTTCACATACGTTGTCAATATTTTTAATAAGATTTCTTAGATGTGTTAGTACATACTTATTGGCGATATTGAATAAAGATTTCTAATTATTATTATTATATGTCGAACCACGCAGCTATCTACATGAATGGGCCGACTCGCCGGGTGAAATATTAATGACTTCATAGATATCCACGTGAACTGGCTCATTCCGGGTTTTGTTCAGGAAGACAGGTATCCAAAGGCCTCCTCTCCCATTCCATCTTTCGTTTCCCTTTCTATCCAATATTAAAGGCAGGCATCGTAACTATCTATGTAACAGGGTTCCAGGAATGGCCTTAATTGTGAACCATCGGGCCCCCTTTCTCGTTTGCCCTTTATCCCATTAAAAGACGTAGATCTCTGAGTATAGGATTTCTTTAATTGAAAACAATACATCTACTGTACTTACGAAGTTAGTCGCCTAGTGAATATTACTTACCTACTAGTTAATAATGACTCTATAAGCTACAACTGTTTACAGTTGGTGAGTTTACTTTAGAAGAAAATAACAACTTACTTTTTAGTCAATAGTTTCTCGTAATGTAAAATAAAGAATAAACATAACATAAACATAACTTCACTCCTTTTTCTACCCGAAGGTGTAGGAAGCGGCTGTTAAGCCTCGACTCGCCGTTATGTTTACGTCCCAAATGGAATAGGTGGCGAACCTATTGCCATAATGGGCACAAAGTTTTCAATTATTTATATTTATCACACAAAACTTACGAAATTAATTTCGTAAAGCCATTGGTGTGAGCCAATGTGAGGATTCGACAAAAGACAAAATAAGACATTAACCGTGATAGAGCCACGCAGTTCGCTGTATAAATGGGCCCGCTCCACCGCTAAAACATTACGACTTCTTAGAATATCGACGTAAAATGGCCCATGTCTTGTTTCGGCATTGCCTCGGTAAGAGAGTAATCCAGAGGCCCTAATTCTTCATGCCTCCGCTTTCCATCCTACTTCCAACCTCTTCCATAATATTCCTCCCATTGTAAGGGCTGGCAACGCAACTGTGACATTATCTTTATTCATTTATCCATGGCCGTTCCGTTTGTTACTTGCCAGCATTGCCGCGTTCAACGCCGGCGGGGACAGGTCTCGCCCGATCCCGTCGACCAGGACTCGGCGGTCGGCCGCCCATGCCGGGCAGACCTTCAGCGTGTGCTGGGCCGAGTCCAGGTCGGATGCGCAATGGTGGTATCTCACCGTCTCTTCTCTTTTTATTCGACTCAGATACTCACTCGTGCAAGGTGAGTATCTGAGTCAACCTGTCGGTGACAGTGTCCCATTTACGGAGCACCCAGGCCTCGAGGTGGGGCGGAACTGCACCGAGCGCGCGCTAACGTGAACAGCCCTGGAGAACCAGCGCGTGGCGCCAGTCCCCCAGGACCTGCCGGAAGGCACTGCGGACTTCGTGTCTCAACGCGTCCGGGTCCACCCCGCCCCGGCCGAGATCGTACTCGGTGGCGTACCTCTGGGCCAGTCGTTTGCCCCCCTATCCTATAAAAAAGCCTGTGTCTGACTCTAGTTTTCTTCACTTGGGAATTTTTTTTGCATCATATTACAAAGTTGTCTATTTATTCTACGAAGTTGTCGAAGGCTGCCTATTCTACATCATGCAAGATGTTCTTGTGTTTTCTTTCGCATTTTCAACGATCGTGTGGTGCAGTTGCTTGCATACATTTAAACTAGTTTTGTAGTGGTATAAAAAAGTGTTTTGTTCTTAATAATTTCTGTATAATACACCAGCATTTCAATATAATGTCTCATTAGACCTCTACTCCTACTTACTATTTCGCTTTTGCACTTTATATCTGCTAAGCCCATCACGCAACATCCATTCTTTTTACATGTTCAAAGCGTGGAAGCAATTAAAGTAATTAAATTCCGTAAAATGGCTTTATCACCTATTGTAATTAGGACTGTAAAACTAATGCAGAACTGCCGTGTGTCGAGGTTTAAATCACTACTTACTTACTTACCTTTTTGTATCAAGAGCGTGAAATTACAATTATAAAGTCAGCTGTAGCTATGATAATTTCCATTTCCAGCCATAAAATTGGAGATAATGATGGCATGGATGGCAGTAATAATTGACATTGGTAGTACTATGTATATAAATTACGTATGTATATCAAAACAAACAAATACTTCGAAATTCAGGTGTATATAAGTAAGAGTTTCGTCCAGAGCGGACAAACGTTCACTTCGCCTTGTGAAAGCCTTAATGCATTGTTTGGTGGAAGTCTGGTGAAAGTTTATGAATATAAAAGCAGACATGTTATATCTGTTTCAGATAAAAAGAGACAATACAGCAACATCAAGTCGGTTGATATTTCGAAGCTCTTCTTTCTGATTCTTGAATATGCAACAAAGTTTTTATAATTAAGGCATTTTCATAAATAACTTTACCCTAAGTCCCTTGCGTGGTAGGTAGAAAGAACAGAGCGCCATAAGGCATGATTCTCACACACAACACTCGTCTTCCGTTGCACTTACAGACGTTATACAATACGTTCAATTTGCTCATTGAAAGAGTTTCATATCCGTCCTTAACTTCTTCATTTTGTACCATTCATTCTTTTTACATACCCAAACCATCAAATTAAAACAAAAAAAACTGTTGTACTTTAATAGTTAGCAAAGTCAACATGTTTGTAGAACTGAAAATCTGTAGTTGTATGCAAGCTAAGACGACCATTAATTCTTCTGTTGAACACTTTACCTACAAGCTGCAGCGGACGTTAAGCTGCCGTCCTACTTTGACTTCATTACAAAACGAACAAGAAGGAGCATCTGCGCAACGAGGCCGGATTATTATAAGTCGGCTTGAGCCAGCGCTCATATTGCTTAAAATCCTAAAGGTTTTTTTTAATTTTTAGTTACTTCAAAATTTCAACCTCTTTATCAGTCAGATTTTTTTCATATTACGTAATAGTGTCTACTATCGTCATAGTAGTTAGGAGCCTTTAATAAATTGGATTAGACTTATTGGAAATAGTTTTCATTTTAAAAAATAATGTATTCTGATAATTTTACGCATACATTTCTAAGAAAGACATTATATGACAATGCCATTGAATATTTTTTTTTAAATACTTGGGACATGATCTACAATCTATACAGAACTCAAAAATATAGTTTTTAGAATTTTTATCTGTTTGTCTGTTACGGATAAACTCTAGAAGTAGGTGTTGCATGCTTTTACGTCCAATTTTGCATAATATATTTATGCAAAATTGCCAAAAGGTCAGGTCAACACATAGGCTAAATATTCACGCTATCACTAATTAGGGGTGAGCAATGCCTCAGGTACAGTATTTTTGCTAGAATTTGCTGTCTAAATTCTGGAATATTCTCTTTGAACTCTTATTCTCGTCAATATAGTAATTACCGTCTTGTTGGAGAATGTTATACGAGTATGTTATATAAAATATTTAATAAATTTAGGTTTTTCTTCACATTTTTGGGTCGGTTTTTATAAATATCAAGTCCTGTTTCCTACGGAAAAGAGATAATTGCAACAATAGTCCTCCTCTCCTATAGCCACTTCCCCTACTCCTGCCTCTGTTCCTTTGTCGTCCTTGTACGCTTTTTTATTTGTATTTACTAAATTTAGGTGCTTAAACTTTAGTATAGTATTAAATGGTTTAAACTAATAAGATTAATTATATTTTCTTACAATATCCTTACAATAACATTTACTACAAAAAATACCGATTTAATGCTTTCACAATTTATTTCTACTTTTGAGTATTTAAATATAATTCAATTTCATAAATAGCAATATCTTCTGGTTATTTATAGAAACGTATGATATATATACTTGATTTAACTGGTATTGAAATTATCTACCGGGACCGGATTTACGAAATTAATTCTATTCCCCAGCACTAATTGTCTTTTGTATCAATTCACTTGGGAAATTGAATTTGTATTGTATTACAAACCGTTTTCACAGATTTCGTATGGGATTAAACGGTATTGGAATATTTTATAATAATGTCATAAAAATGAAACATGTGATTTAAAATAGATCTATTTTTAAATTTCATTTAAAAATCTCAATTACCATAATTACAGATTGGAGTCTATTTGACAATATTATGCATCTCATATAAATGTATACGATTAGTTTGATTCTACAAATCAATTAAAACAATACCTTAAAATGTCAGTCAGAAATAAGAAAATATCGATAGAAGCAAGATTAAAAAACAAAAAAAAGTTTAACTATTCTGCTGGAATAATATTTTTTCAGTAATCAATCATTGTATCGTTTATTTATTTACACAAATGCCCCATACACATTGTCGACGGGGAGCACGTCCTTTGACCCGTAAGTAGTAAAATCTGCAGGCGACTTAATATGTTAAGGCAGCTGTATCGTAAAACCTAAGGTCATCACGGTTTGTTTCGCTACAAAACGTGGCGTTCATACTCACTGTATTTCTCTATTCACCTTTGTATACTTTGTGTACACTTATCCACTGAATAAAAGTAGAAAGTACGAGCACATAAAACTGTACCTTACGTATTAAATATTGTCATATTTTACTTGTGCAAAACAAACAACAGTTTTAATGCTTTGTCTAAACGGTTAAAATTTAGCAAAAATAACTAGCTGACTGGTGCACTTCGTACCGTCTTAAATACCACTAAAAAGGTCAGTGCTCCACTTCTTTTTTATGGAAAAAAGGGGCAAACGAGCGAGCGGGTCACCTGATGGAAAGCGATCACCGCTGCCCATGGACATCCGCAACACCAGGGCGTCGCATCAGCGTTGCCGGCCTTTAAGATAGGAATACGCTCGTTTCTTGAAGGTTCCAAGGTCGTAGCGGTTCGGGAATACCGTTGCCGGTAGCTGGTTCCATATAGGAACAGTGCGTGGCAGGAAGTGACGGCTGAATCGCACTATCGTAGATCGCCAACTATTAAGAACTCTCTACTCTCTCTACTCCTTTTGATTATAACGTAATGATATATAACCTTTGCGATGAACTGACTATCTATTATTGAGATTTTTTTTTCTAATCGAATCCGTGGTGTCTAAGATCAGCGCCGTCAACGAAACAAAATCTTTAGTTTATATGGGGTCGCGGAGTTAATTAGGTTAGTTAGTAAGAAATTATAACAAAACTGTAAATTATTGATTTGTAATTATAATTTTTAATCCATTATAATTTCATATCTCGGTGGTCCAGTGGTACGCGCACACACACGGCTTCTGATCCAGAGGTCCGGGTTCGAATCCTGACACTCGCTCAATGCACCAATGACTTTTCGAAATTGTTTTCGGAAGTTAAGTGTGATTAATATCGATGACTGAAGACTTTGTGCCTGGTATGGAAATAGGTTCGCCAACTATTCCATTTGGGACGTAAACATAACGGCGAGACGAGGCTTAACAGCCACTGCCTACACCTTAAGGTAACAAAAGGCGTGAAGTTATGTTATGTTATAATTTCATATTATATCCTTTTCGACCTCATATTAAAGAAAATAGTAGTGGAAAATAGTGCCACCAAGTTCTATTGTAGTCGTGGGATAGCAAAACAGTTTAAGAGTTGCCAAGGGATCGAAAATATCTTGAAGTTTTTGTTAACATATAACAGCAGTCTCAATACTTATTATATTTATGACATTAAAACAACTTTTACGATTATATCGCGTTTATTTATTACTAATTTTATTTATTTCCCGACGTTTCGAACTCTTTACAGAGATCATTTTCGTCACGAAAAAGAAAAGTTTTTTTAATGTCATGAACGTGATTCACGAAAGTCTTAGAGATAAATACTTATTATATTTATTTGCCAGATAATGATGATTATTCATAATTGGTTATAAATATAAGCACACGAATGAATAATGATATTCTCAGACGAGCCAACCAAAAAATCACGATAAGAATCATAAAAACACATTTATATCTGTCAATATCTATTTCATGAGGATTGAAGAGGGTGGTGAATGGATATTTTGAAGAGGGTGTTGAATGGGTATTTTTTTGTTGGTGCTTTGCTCTGATTTCGATTGCATATCGATATAAAAACGAAGAAATAAATCTTGAAGAATCGATAAGAGATCTTTAAGCCTCTGAAGATATTTAGTTGATGAAAGCATATAATTATCTGATTTTTTAAAATAGGTTAGTATGGTTGGAATAGTGACGTAACGAAATAGGTTTTATACAGATTAAGTATTCATATGAAAAAAAAAACAATTAGTGAAATTGGTAATTCAAAGATATTATGTACCTACTACTCAAGTACCTTCTCCCAATGAGATGCTAACAGCATCCCCCGCCGCTAACAATTTATATAGAACATTCTGGCTGTGTTCAAAGTAAGTACTTGACCCAAGTCACTTAATGCCTTCTAAAATTACTTTAAAATTGTTCAGCAACAACTACTGAGGCATGAAAATGAATTCAAAATCTTCTTTTTTCTTTTCTTAAGGTAATTTTTGTAAAGTTCTTTTTTGTCAATCGATTACGTTTCTGGTTTGATGACTTTTATAGTGCTTTGATGGCGTTTATAAATTTCAATAAGATATATTAAAATTCTAAGATAGAACATATTAGATAGTCAATTAAATGATCTAATGATAACTATATATATTATTACCACATTAGATACTAACTAACAGTCTCGGTGGCGCAGTGGTCGAGCACACGGCTTCTGATCCAGAGGTCCGGGTTCGATTCCAGATACTGGCTCACACCAATGACTTTTCGAAATTGTTTTCGGAAGTTATGTGTGATAAATATTGTTAAATGAAAACTTTGTGCCCGGTATGGCAATAGGTTCGCCACCTATTCCATTTGGGACGTAAACATAACGGCGAGACGAGGCTTAACAACCGCTGCCTGCACCTTCGGGTAACAAAAGGCGTGAAGTTATGTTATGTTACATACTACCATTACGATTTCATTAGATGTTATTTAAAATTTAAAGTTTTTTTATAGGCTAGGAGGGCATACCTGGCATCTGATGGTAAGTGACCAGCGCCGCCTGTGGACATCTGCAACACATATAGTGTTACAGTTGCGTAACCTTTAAGAGAATACAATGGGAAAGGAGGGAAAAGGGAGGTGGACCTCCGGGTTCCTCTCTCACCGAACGAAATGTGACATGAGCCGCTTTACGTCGATCTTCTGAGAGGTCGTGGTATTTCATCGGTCAATTCATGCAGCGAACTGCTTGGCTCTTTCACAGCCTAAGAGCCACTGCTTGCAACTTTGGTAAAAGAAAGGGTAAAGTTACAAAAGGGTAAACGTTTGATATTTAAAATTTGGTCCATTTCGAATCCACACAATTCGTGTCATAAGTAACGATTTTGCATTGTGATAAAACTGTCAATTGCTACAACCATAAATTCGATATTATTGGACATTGGTATGTATTTTAAGTGGACACGTATTCAGGAACGATCTGAAATGTTAATGGACAAATTAATGACATACATTCTCGATATATGTTCGTTTTACAGATATTAAATGTAACTTTTTGGAACACCTAATGGTACAGTTTGTTGCCATGCTCAGGTCAGCAGATTCATATGAATTGTTTGACGAATGCAAATTTTGCTATTTCCAGTGGTTGTTGGCAAAATTTGGCCTATTTTTTATGGAATAGATTGGGAACTAAATGCTGCCAAATTATAAGTCATGCTAGTAAGTGAAATATTATTGAAAAAATAAAATATCAACAAATAGTTTATTTTTCTACTCTTAAATTACATGAAAAATTTAATAACAGCGTAGTTATATTTTAGTTAGACAATTTATTTTGCTTCTCAACTTTATTTCTTCTTCACAAATTTTGGATTGTCCCTTACACTGCTTCTTGCAGGTCATCTGCGTACTTGACCCACAATGATTTTAAGATTTTTGAGTTTTGTTAGAGTAACACTAAAGATGAAGGGTTATCTAAGGGAAAACATTAACATAACATAACATAACATAACTTCACGCCTTTTGTTACCCGAAGGTGTAGGCAGCGGCTGTTAAGCCTCGTCTCGCCGTTATGTTTACGTCCCAAATGGAATAGGTGGCGAACCTATTGCCATACCGGGCACAAAGTTTGTCAGTCATCGATATTTATCACACATAACTTCCGAAAACAATTTCGAAAAGTCATTGGTGTGAGCCAGTGTCTGGAATCGAACCCCGGACCTCTGGATCAGAGGCCGTGCGCTCGCCCACTGCGCCACCGAGACTGTTAAACACTACTGGAAAACTGGAAAACATTACTGGAATGAATATAATTTGTTAACTTAAGAAACTTTCAGACTGTGTGCCAATTTTCATGTGACTCTGTTTAAAATTTGATCCGTGATTGAGCAAGAGATAAACAAAAACTATAACAAATTTCCACATATATAATATCAGTAAGAATAAGAATTATTATATAACAACACATAACGTTACGCCTTTATCTACCTGAAGGTGTAGGCAGTGGCTGTTAATAAGCCTCGCCGTTATGTTTACGTCCCAAATGGATGGGTAGTAAACATATTGCCATACCGGGCACAAAGTTTTTAGTCATCGTATATTTATATATTTATCACACGTAACTTTCGAACATTATTATTATATATTAAAGAATTATTAATGAGTGTATAAGTTTTCAAAGAGCCATGAAGTGTCCTTTGATCGCTCTGTTGTTACACAACACAGAATAGGATAGGCCTAATGATGAGCGCTGATATTTGATTATTTTCCATCAATTTATTTAAAAAAAAAATACCTCAAGCTGCTCACTCTCCTATTCTCAGCTGTTGTTACTACTACTAAAATCAGGTTATTCCCTCTACTTACTACTATATAATACCCAGAAACATAACCTTAAATCGCACAGTCTTATGTGTTCGTTCGTGACTCAAGATCGTCGGGCATCATGACGCCTGGTACGACCCTGATGTGTCAACTTGTCGTTAACCCAACAGACGTTACTCGCCTCGCTCGAAACCTGTATCACAGTCACGTCTCGCATTCCCCACTATCCTTATTTTTTTAGAGGATAGGAGGGCAAACGAGCACGCGTGTCACCTGATAGTAAGCAACCAACGCCGCCCATGGTCACCAGCAGCACATATAGTGTTACTGTTGCGTTGCCGACTTTTAAGAGATAGGGAATAGGATAGGGAAGGATGGGAAAGGGGGGTGGGCCTCCGGGTACCTCCCTCACCGAACGAAACACGGCATGAGCCACTTTACGTCGATCTTCTGAGATTGGTATTTCTTTTATTTCACCGGTCGAGCCAGCCCATCTCAAACACTCTTTTCACAGCACCGGTCAGCAAGAAAAAATACTATTACAGTGAAACGGAAACTGTATACCTATATCCACTTTTTAATACTAACCGATGTCAAAGCTAGTGTAATAATTGTACATACACTCACTCATACATAACTTCACGCCAAATCCCTTGCGGGGCAGGCAGAGAGAAATCAAGTACATACTTTGAACAAAGCCAGAATTTTCTTTGTAAATTGTAAGCGGCGAGGGATGCTGTTAGCATCTCATTGGGAGAAGGTACTTGAGTAGTAGGTACACAATATTTGAAGTACCAATTTCACTAATTGTTCCTTTTTCATATGAATCTATATAAAATCAATTTCTTTACATCACGATTCCAATTAAATTACACTACATACTTCTGTATATTGTTTAATTTAGTTGGAAACTAAACTTCACGCTAGTAAGAATTGTATTTGTAAGTAATACTTTTACTGTATACATATAGTTAGAAGTACACCCTGTCTGTGCCAGGTGGATTTGGAATCATAACTTGAATAAAGATTACATGGTAATTATGTTGAAACAAATCATCATCACAATCATTTTGCCAAAGCTTTTGTTATAAATATACAATAACTTGTCTAAAATTCAATCATTTATACTATTTGTAAACAAAACCACAATATTATTGCAGGACCAAGTTTCACTCCTTAATGGCTGAAAAACAAACGAATCCTTAAATATAATAAAATCTCATTGAAATGTAGCCTATGTTACTAGGTTACTAATAAATTTAGTCGATGTCCATGAGCTAATATTTTAATGAAGATTTTTAAACATATCTTTCTACAGATTTTCTCCTTCATAATAAACGAAACGGTACCACCTAAATATAGAATTATCCCAACAAAAAGTACTTAAAAATATATCGGGATCTCGTGCAATTTTTGTAGAACACATGCCCCTGGGATATGAAATTTCATTAATATTCATCGTATCACTGGCAAATTTTATTTGACATTGATTTATTATGTCTGCATAAGCGGATGTACACACATAAAATTCAAACTTTCAAGATATCTATTATAAATACATTCCTTGCTTCCCCTCTTTTCCAAGGATTCTCTTACACTCATACATACATATCATAAGTAGGTACATACTCTGCTTAAGTATGTATAGCTCTTTCTGAGTAACAGCACGTTGTCATGCAAAATAACAGAGTTTAATAATAATTAATTTGTATTTTATACAGCTTCTGCATTCTTATGACATAGGCATTTTTGGTGCAATGTAATAATACAATACTAATATTATTATTATCTTGGACACACAACACCCTCTAGTTCCAAACTAAGCAACTAAATGCTTGTACTATAGATACTAGATAGCGGATATTAATACATACATACTTAATTATGCAAATGAATATTTAGAATTCATAGAAAAACATCCAGATGCCACACAAACATTCAGGCTTGTCCTAAATTCAAATATTTTCACTCGTGTGGAGATCGAACCTGCTAACCTCGATTCTGCAATCGGTGGTTTTAACACTGCACCACGAGGCTCAAAGTGTATATAAAAAAAATAATGGCCACCATTTTGATCTGTCATCAATATTTTTCGATGTAGAGGGTAAGTACTTTGTCTAAGTGCCCTTGTGCAGACAGGATTAAGCCTGTAGGTGAACTATGTGGGCCATTAATTTTATTCAACGCCTTACAAGTTACGGCAAGCGTTAAGCTACCTTCTAACTTTGGTTGTCTCGCAAAATTAATATTAAGTAGTTTTGTGCCCGTCAAATCAGGATTACGACTAGTTTAGTAAGACTCATTTTTTTTTTCAGGTGCAAAATTTATGAAGTAATCTATCCGTAAATTGGTGTACATAGTATATAAGTTTTACCGCACAGTTTTTTTTCTTTATTGGAAAGGCAGGCAAACATTGCCGTTAGTTGTTTACCATTAAGTGATACATCTGCTGTGTGTCACTGGATGGTAAGCAACCTGTCAAATATAATTTCATTGTAACATTCAACTAGCTGTAGACGTATGCTTTCCTGACCTTGAGCAATTTATGCTGGAGGTAAGGTAAAGTTCCCATGGACTGGAGGCGTGCTGTCATAGTGCCCTTTTATAAAGGTTTATGATCACGACGCATTGCGCCAGTTACAGGGCCATCAGTTTGATCAGCTTAGCAGCGAGAGAGTATGATAAAGTTATTGAAAGGAGAATGAGGGTGATATCCGACGGAATGTGTTGGGAGTCTCAGGGTGGTTTCAGGAGCGGAAGAGGAAACATAGACCAGATATTTTCAATTCGCAACATCGTGAAGAAGCAACTAACTCTTACCTGTTAGGTTTTCTACGGTTTTATAGATCTGGATAAAACGTTTGACAGGGTGTTATGAAATAATCTGTGGGACATAATCCTCGGCTAGGCATGGATGGGCGGCGCACTGATGCGAGCTGTGCAGTCTACTTATGAGCGCTGTACAGCGTGTATGCGTATTGATGACGACGTCACCCTGATTTGACGTCAAGATCGGCGTCAGACCGGGTTGCGTTAGCAGAAACGTGAGCTTTTCTGGTGGGCTAGCAATCCACAAATGCGGTATTGATCCCAACGCTGATTTATGGAATCGAGAGCTGGATATGGCAGAGTGTGCACACACAATGAGGGCACTGCGAAAATTCTGCGTAGTGACTCTCGCTGACCGCGTTAAAATCAAGGTTGTAAGAAAGGATTGAAAGAGTGTCAGTGTAAAAGTACGAAAGGGCATGCTCCGATGGTTCGGAAGTATGTAGAAAGAATAGATGATGCAAGATTGACTAAGCAGATATGCAATGTAAAAGTGGATGGATAGGTAGGCGATAGTCGAGGACGGCCAAGACACACATTCTATGAATAATGGAATGTGTTCTCGAGGAAGGTGATGTTAGGAGCCTCAAAAATCAACGCGCGTGCATGAAAAGAGTTATGAAAGTCAATGAAGCGAGTGAGCCGTGTAAGAATCGTGCCTTGTGGCGCTCTGTTCTCTCTGCCTGCCCCGCGAGGGATTTGGCGTGAAGTTATGAATGTTTTTTCAACTCCAACTCAACTATGCGTGTGATGCATGCCTTGAGTGTACAATAATCTAAGTGCATGTACGGGTTAAGTAAACGTACAATTTGCCAAAGATAGCAGCGAGTAATCAAACAGGATTTGAGTTCAAATCGCATACTATTAATAGTTTGGAGTTGCTTTGTGTACCCGTGTCTTCAAATTTTGCACCTTGAAAATAAAAATGTCACTATACAAAAGTGGTAAATTTTCAGTTTATCGGATTTATTCTAATCACCTCACCTATGTATGTTGCTTTCACATACAGCTTATATACTATATATAAGTATATATGCTTATACATATATGCTATACTAAGTATGCTTTCACAATTAAACTAATTACCTAGTGTCTTATTTTTTCTCTCTAAGCTTGGAGATAAAGTAGATGTTGGTCTTCCATCATCTCCGTTAAAATAGGCGGCACTTAAGGACGCGACTGTAATTAACACGTAAAAAGCAGCAGCTTTCTAATATTTTTAATGAAAGAGATATTTTAAGTATTTTTAATATAGAGAATTTACTTTAAGCAAACCAAGCCACATGTTACTATCTAGATTTTTCAGATATTCAAGTTACTTGTGGTTTTTTTTATTGAAATATACCCGGCGCGATTACAAAACTTTTGCAAAGGCTATGAAAAATATTTCTATGAAATATAACATATATAATATATATATATAGGCTCGGGGCCGATATTATTTTAAAATGATAAGATTCACTTAAAGGTATCAATCACTTTATTTCAAACATAATTTAAAGGACTCGCGACCAGGAGGCTGGTCTATTCTTCGCACAGAGGATTAGCATTGCCATGCAGCGTGGCAATGCGGCCAGTCTTCTGGGTACGCTGCCAGTAGACCGAGATGCGGAGAAATTTGATTTCAGGTAGTTTTTTTAATTGTATATATTGTAAATAAAATATAATTTAAGGAATACGTACATGTACGTGCAGTAGTATATAAAGACTGTAAGTAAAGTATGCGGCAGTGGTCGGTGTGCAGCCACAGATAATTGTCGCTGAATCAAATAAAGATGGCAACTACATCGTAACTACATCTTTCATTTATCCATCACTCATCCACCATCACCAAAGAACTACCACCTCACGATATAACATTATCTACAAGTACACTTGTAACAACCTACCGTTACAATAACTTAATTTCACTCCCTTTTCTACCCTAATGTGTAGGGAGTGGCTGATAAGCTTTGACTCGCCGCTATGTTTATGTCCCAAATAGAATAGCCAACCTATTGCCATACCGGGCACAAAGTTGTCAGTCATCGATATTTATCACACTTAACTTCCGAAAATTTCGAAAGGTCATTGGTGTGTGCCAGGATTTGAACCCGCTACTTCTAGAATCAGAAGCGGGGTGCTAGCCACTGCGCCACCGAGATAACTTTTGGAATTTTTTCCGAAATTAATTTCAAAACGTCAAACCCGCGACCTGTTAAGATGCATTATGCGTGAAGCTATGTTATTTTATATTTTCAAACTGTTAATGCCCTTATGCATTGTCTACAAATGTTTTTTTCTCACCCCAAAAAGAAATATCGTCGCATAGAAAGGACCATAAGTCCTTATAATAAAATTTTGTAAAGTTTTGAAAAGCTTTGTCCCGTTATTCGAAATTTGGAAATTTAAAACAGAAATCCTTGATTTTTTCCGATTCGATCGTTCGAAGGCTATTGATATGTATAAACTGTCATTTTTATGTCGATATTTGTATATGCCCAAGAAATAGCAGTAAACAGCCTACGCCAGTGCCCATTCACCACCCTCTTCAATCCGTATAAAATAGATGTTGACAGATATAAATGAGTTATATTATTGGTACTCTGATTTTTTCCTTATTGGAAACGGAAATTTGGTTTGTACGCTTAAAATATACGAATGTACAGACGACTTGTTATAAAATTATGTAGATTTAAACATAGATTTCTTTTGCCGTTAAAATATTATTTTCGATTTGTCATGCGAAACAAAAATTGTGATTTATTCTTTATTTATTGATATTAAAGCAAGATTAAAATATGTATAAGTCTCGGTGGCGCAGTGGTCGAGCACACGGCTTCTGATCCAGAGGTCCGGGGTTCGATTCCAGACACTGGCTCACACCAATGACTTTTCGAAATTGTTTTCGGAAGTTATGTGTGATAAATATCGATGACTGACAAACTTTGTGCCCGGTATGGCAATAGGTTCGCCACCTATTCCATTTGGGACGTAAACATAACGGCGAGACGAGGCTTAACAGCCGCTGCCTACACCTTCGGGTAACAAAAGGCGTGAAGTTATGTTATAGTCCGAGAGCTGGCACCAATTTTTGGGTAGGTATTTGAGGCAAGCTGAAAACTTGTTATATACCTCTCCTATTATATCCCAACACGGAATAGCAGACCTGGCTGGTGAATAGCGGGGCTAAATCAACCCCTAAATTTTTAAAAATATTATTTTTTTTTCCAAAAAAATATATTTGAGGCAATACGCAATTTATATATGTTGCAGTGTAATACTTAATGTATATGAAAAAAAATAAGCCAGACGATTTAATCGGGGCTTTGATATTGCCAGAAGCGCGCAAAAATATTTTGAAAAAAATTATAAAAAATGTATTTGAGGCAGCTTGAAATTTTAATGGAGTGTTATTTATAACTAAAAAATAAGATTCCCAAAAAGACAGATCATTTCGGTGGGACTTTCTACCTGCCAGGTGATCAAACAAATAATGGATAGTTACGAGCCTGCGGGGCTATAGACAAGCGTAGTGTGAGAAAGAGCGCATATCGACAGCTATCTTCGTTCTTGCTCGTCACGTTACTATTGGCTCTGGCGAGGCCACGTGACTTACAATATCCATGAGGTTTCTACTCAGAATTTCGGAGTAAAATATATAAAATTTTCATAATTTGTACTAAAAAAATTTTTGGATGAAAGTGATTGTATTGATTTACGGGTGTTAAGGGTACATATATTATTATAATCTCTGATTTTTTTATCATAAAAAAATATTTATTTTAACAGTTTTAAACCGAATATAAACGTAATGAATTGACTAAATATCTCTTATTTCCGCAAAAACATCCATTTTTTTAAGAGAAATTTTTTTTAGAATATTTATTTTTCAACAATTTTAGTTACAAAAATTTTTGTATATGATCAATATTTTTGTCGCTGCATTAAAAAGTAAACATTTTTTTCTGGCAGTATTTTAAGTCAAAATTTATACGGAAATTAACTATTTTTTCATCTTAAAATTAATAGAGATAATGTATTAAAACATCTAATGATAAAAACATAACATTGTAAAACCAGATTTATTAAAATATAATTATTCTTAAATGTTACGATTATTTTAAGTACAAAAAAAATAAAAAGTGAATTCAATTTATCCCATGTCAGATATAAATTGTCATTCTTCGTCTATCGATTCTTCTTCATCAGAATGAATAAAATATATGGATTCATCAGTGTCAGATTCGGAAACCTCTGCATCATCTGTAAAAAGTAATATATACATATTTATTTATTTTTTTAATATACCACAGTAATTTGAATGGAACAGTTACTAAAAATAAATCACTCATTCTCACCTGCAGTATGATTTTAATCATCGTTATTTTTATTTTCTTCATGAACAAACAGCGTCGAATACCAATTGCGGCATACACTCTCCGTCGAACCAGTGAAAATCTAATGCATCCTCATTAACTCACCATCCGTTTCTATTAGTTGTCAAAGAGCTGGGGAATCGAAAGTATATTATATATATTTTATATATATATGTATAGTATATATTTTTTCATCAAAGCTACAAAATTCTTATAACAACTTGTATGATAACCATCCGTAAGGTTAGGAATCACTGGCAAAACAATATCATTATATTTTAACCCATGATATTTACGTATTCCTAACACCTCTTGACTTTTTTGAAAGTTTTCTCCACAAAAGCAAGCACTTTAGCACCATTTTTTTTTACCAATAACACAAACTAACTTTTCACTGGACATTTCTAATTATTTTAGTTTCAAAACGTGTTACACCAAAATTTTTTTAGTACAAATTATGAAAATTTTATATTTTTTACTCTGAAATTCTGAGTAGAAACCTCATGGATATTGTAAGTCACGTGGCCTCGCCAGAGCCAATAGTAACGTGACGAGCAAGAACGAAGATAGCTGTCGATATGCGCTCTTTCTCACACTACAGCTTGTCTATAGCCCCGCAGGCTCGTACCTATCCATTATTTGTTTGATCACCTGGCAGGTAGAAAGTCCCACCGAAATGATCTGTCTTTTTGGGAATCTTATTTTTTAGTTATAAATAACACTCCATTAAAATTTCAAGCTGCCTCAAATACATTTTTTATAATTTTTTTCAAAATATTTTTGCGCGCTTCTGGCAATATCAAAGCCCCGATTAAATCATCTGGCTTATTTTTTTTCATATACATTAAGTATTACACTGCAACATATATAAATTGCGTATTGCCTCAAATATATTTTTTTGGAAAAAAAAATAATATTTTTAAAAATTTAGGGGTTGATTTAGCCCCGCTATTCACCAGCCAGGTCTGCTATTCCGTGTTGGGATATAATAGGAGAGGTATATAACAAGTTTTCAGCTTGCCTCAAATACCTACCCAAAAATTGGTGCCAGCTCTCCTACTATTATGTTAAAATATGTATTTTTATTAGTACACGTTCTTAATAGATAACGTGAAGGTAGTTTTTTTTATTATATCCGAGTGATATTAATCAGTCTCATGGTATAAGGTGAGTCAATTTAGAAATATCACACACAATTCGTTCCTTCAAATTCGAAAAGGGTCTTTTCAATCCAGCAAATATCACATACAAACTTTGAATAGTTTTGCTGTCGCGGTTGCTAACCACGAAAGAATGGAAGTAAAGTTTTTTTTAGAAGTCACTGTCATGTATCAAGATACGAACTTAACATCTTCAAAATAAAATTCCCCATAGGCATTATATACAGTATACGGTCTGATACTTATATTTCCTTCAAAAGATTCCACGACAGCAGTGTAGCTGTGACATTTCGTATAAATTATTCAACAATTTGGAATTTGTTTGCGCTCAAAAGAGATTTCGTTAATAATATAATTTTCGATTCAATTATCGTAATTTTCTGGCAACGCCTATTAGTACTAAGGAGTGTGAAATAATCTAGTAACTATTGTGATTTTCGCAATATTCTCGTAATAATTTCAATGCTATGCAAACATTGTTGCCAAATTCTGGAACTCAGGAAGAACCTATTTTGGTGAATCCTTAACATTCCAACCAGTAATTAACCAGTAGTAAAGAGATGGATGGACTGTGTAAAAGTTGATATGAATATAAAGGAGTATATGTGAACACGACGAGTTATAAAAGAGAATGGAAAAGGATGACATGTTATGCCGACCCCACTTAGAGTGAGACAAGGGCAGGAAATAGATTAATTAACCAGTAGTATCTACTGTTGAACATATAAGATTACGTGTAATCTTTGCATTGGCTTGTTGACGTTAGATTATTATCAGAGTTCAGTGGTTGTTAGAAGTTGAGATCTAAAGAGAATAAGTTTGACACTCAGAAAACATCGTAGTCACTTGTGAAGACGAAACTAGCATTATATTAAAATATTTTGTCAAGTACCTAACTGACAAAAAAATAGTTCAGAACCCAAGTAGCTGACAATGAGAAGTTTCCTCTAAGCGAAGAGAAGGTAATTTGATTCAAGAAACTTTGATACAGAAAACTTGGAAATGTACATCTGTCGACCTCGTGTTTTAACATAATTATACACTTAGAGAACACTCAAAAGTTAGCGATGTGATACTGTATGAGAGTTACGCGACCTGGACTCACCTCTGAGAGTGATGTTACCTTTAAATTTATAATGCTTCCACTCCCCGAATATCTTGTTTATCTTTTGTATCTTCTTGTTCTCCAAGAATATCACAATAAGCTTTCCTGACACGTTAAGCTGCGATCAAAATAAGAATTATTATCGCAACGAGGCTTAAAGATTCATATTAAAGGTACTCTTCCAAAGAATAAATATTTTGCACATGGTTAAAAAAATGTTGTAAATATATATTACATAAAAAGGTTTCTCCCTTTAGATGTTTTTATTTCCATTGACATAGAAAATATTGCTGAGATACTTGTAAGCATCAACAATACAATGATAGATGTGATAGTATTTAATGAAATCCTTATTTATTTTATTATTTTATTTTCAACAGGCAAATGAACATTACAAATAATTTTAACACCAATGATTTCTCGGAATTATTTTCGGAAGATATTATATTTGTGCCCCGGTATATGGCAATAGGTTCGACACCCTATTCTATTTGGTACGTAACGTAACTACGAGTTGGGACTTTAACAGCCACTGTCTGCACTTTTGTGTAGAAAAAGTCGCAAAGGTACGTTTTCTTTGTTATTCGACTAGTCTAATTAAATGATGACCGGAGCTGAACGGTGACCCAAAAAAAAATCCCTAAAAAGGCATACGAGTTTGCTAATTGCATAGGATAATATGATAATAATAATCACAGTATTGTGGCATAGGTGGCTTATACCATCCATCATTAATACTAATGTTAATCCTGCAAATGATGGTATTACTGCAACTGTTACGGCTATAATATTCCTAATTATATATATATATATGTGTGTGTGTGGCTACCAAAATACTTTTTTTCTTTTATTAATTGGTTAAATTGATTGTTTCATGTATCCACAGATTTTATTTATATTTTCATTACCTAAATCTGTACGTAGCAGTTGTAAAATGTGTACCCCCTGTTGCCAATTGCTATAAACCGGGCCCAAAGTCAGTCATCGACACTCGAAAATAATTTCAAGAACTCATTGGTGTGAGCAGGAATTCGATCCTACGACCTCTTGATTCCGAAACAGGGTCGGCAGAACTCCGAGACAATATTTTTTTGGGTTCTAATAAATAACTATTACGGTAATATATACTCGTAAGAGGAAGTAACAATTGAGCCATTGAGAGAATAAAAATAATTGCCTTGCATGGTATGGGCATACGATCACGAGAAAACCTGAATGTGGAGTAATAAGAGAAGAAGAATACCTAAGAAAATTATCGATGGATTGTGTGAAAGACGATAGGAATAGGAAGGTTATTAGTGTTGAAGATGAGAATGATAGGAAAGAGTGGAAAAGAAAAAACCTATTCTGCCTACGCCAAATAATCGGAGCAGGGTAGGAAGATTATAAAACAATACGGCAATACTTATTTCTGATTACTATTAGAACATATTATATAAACTGTTTTCATAACGGCGAGACGAGGCTTAACAGCCTTTTGTTACCCGAAGGTGTAGACCTTCGGGTAACAAAAGTCAAGTTATGTTTATGTTTAAAAGTTTACATACAATGCTTAGTAAGTCAACTCCACTTGCTTATTATTGTCGGTCGTTTTTCTTTATATCCTTGTAAAAAAATACAACACAATATCGAAGCATATTGCACTCTCCAATAGGTACTCTACCAAATAATCCAACTTTATTGCTATCTCTAAGTAACACAACCATGACCCGTTCATTAAGACTCCAACTTTCAATTAATCCAAGTTTTTTCTACATCTATTGTCGAAGTTTCCGTTCATTTCTGCGAAAGATATGTCTTCACAAAGAATTGCCAATTTCTTCGTGAGCTAATTAAATTTTACGGAAAATGATCTGGCACTGGTGCAAGTGAGAATATCTTTATAAAATTCTCGTATCATAATGTACGTCATTCAACTCCTCCGAAACGGCTTGATCAATTCTTATTAAATCTATTTTTTATCCCCCTATGTAAATGTCAAGAGACCCCCCTAAATGTTTTGTTTTTTATTGAACACAAAACAAAAAATCGCAGTTACAGGTATTATTCATTACAGCAAAGGAATAATTGATAGAATATACATACATACATACATAACTTCACGCCAAATCCCTTGCGGGGTAGGCAGAGAGAACATAATATATAATATAAAGATATATGGAAAGCATGTAACTACCTACGTGTAAACAGTATCTGCTGTTTATACGAAGTCTTATTTTTGGACGTTAAATATATCTATATTTAACGTCCAAAAATAAGACCACGTTAGTTACTTGGCAGTGAATGTACTATCATTTAACAAATAATTTTGTGAAATTGTTTTACTGCGATTTCAATCATAATGGATTACTCAATGATTTTGTACCAAAACCCATTTTGCTGGGATAACTAATTAGTGGGTATACCAAATTTAGTATTTGGCATACCTTTTAATTAATTTGTATTTATAAAGCGGTACAAATTTCTGATTTTCGGTTTTGTTTATCGGATACTGTTAATATTAATAAAACAATAAAAGACAAAGTTAAAGGATAATTATTGATAGTTATAGAATTATAAATAACATTAATTCATGAATTAGAATTAATAGTTTATCATCCGTACATCTATCCATTCTTCTGTCTGTCACGAGGATATATCTCAAAAATGGTGATACAAATGAAAATTTTCGCAAATAATGTATTTCTTTTGCGCTATTACATCAAGTACTAAAAATAAAATAAATATTGGTTTCATAACTATTGGTTATTCTACATCTAGAAATAACTACCCAGTACAATAAAAAACAGCGTCTGAAATTAGCTAGATTAGGCTTTAGATAATGATACGGAATCAAGTAATTACATGTGTATTGATTGTGTCGGTTGTCCAGTGGTCGAGCACACGGCTTCTGATCCAGAGGTCGCGGGTTCGAATCCTGACACTGGCTCACACCAATGACTTTTTGAAATTGTTATCGGAAGTTATGTGTGATAAATATCGATGACTGAAAACTTTGTGCCCGGTATGGCAATAGGTTTTCTATCTATTCCATATGGGACGTAAACATAACGGCGAGACGAGGCTTAACCGCCGCTGCCGACAAAGGCGTGAAGTTAAGTAGTTATAGATTTTGTGATTAAAAAAAATGTGAGTGAAAAAAATGAAATTCTGTTCACCAAGCAATAATAATCATAATATCAATACATTATTACAGCAATTGGGAATAACATCAGCTTATTTTTGATTATCAAACAAGTAAAAATTTTAATAATAATCACACAATAAATTGGGTTCCAATGTTTTCTAAAGGTTTTTGTATGAACAACCACTTTCTGTTCTGGCATAAAAATATGAACTAAATAATGTTTCCACAAATATTATAAATATTCCACTCGCACTTGTGTGGAATAATTACTTAGCTCTCAAAGTTTTTGGTTTGCTTGATGTCGGCTAAAAATGTAGCCAACGAATCAGTGTGGGCGATTAATAAGTTTTACTATATTTTTCTTTATTATAGAGGATATAAATATGTGTGCATATAGTTGTTTAAGATTTATGTACAAGAAATCATTTAGTGTCTTAAATAATGTAAGGCGTATAGTTGAATGAAAATCAAAAGTAATTTAATTAATTAATTCACTAATTAATTTGTCATACAAATGAAACACAATTCAAAATTAAAATTCTTTCTTGAATATTCAGTTCATAATAGGATCTATAATGATTAAGTCCATATTTCTAAAAAAAAAAGAATACAAATTCTTTAAATTTATTACCACTTTCCAAGCTTCTGTTAAGGCTTTTCCTGACTCAAGTATACTAAAAGTAAGGAGTCTTTATGAGGCTACCATTTGTTCTTATTGCTCATTGTCATATTATTATATACCTACGACACGTCTGTCTCGGCTTTATTTCTATAAAACGGGCACGAAGTTCCTTTGTCAACTAAATAAAGAAGATAATCATTTAAAATTTTTACCTATAGCAATATAAAAAGACATCTATATTAGATATCAATATATCTGTTTGTTTGTTATGTCTGGTTTTTTTTTATTAGTCTCACAGCTGTAGCCATATTAATCAGTAGAAGATAATTCGATAATCTTTCCAAATGAATTATATATATGGTGTAATTGGGATATCATCAGTGATAGAGCCAAGCAGTTCGCTGCATGAATGGGCCGGCTGGACCGGTGAAATACCACGACTTCTCGGAAGATCGACGGATCCGACAATCGGAGGCCCATCTCCCTTGCCCCATGCTTTCCTTTCCCCTATCCCTTAAAGGTCGGCAACACAACAGTACCTAACACTATATGTGTTGCTGGTGCCCATGGGCGGCGTTGGTTGCTTACATCAGGTGACACGCCTGCTCGTTTGCCCGCCGATCCAAAAAAAAAATATGGTCATCTTCTATAGATAACGTAACTAACTATTACTTTTATATCAAGTAATAGCACACTGCCATCGGTCATTCTCCCTAAAAGATTACCAAAACTCAATGGTACCCTTAAAATCAGGACTTCTTGAACATAATTCGGGGTGCTAATGCCACTGGGCTGTTAGGACAGACCAGCAGAAAAAAAAAGGAAAAATAGTGATTACGAACATGATTTTTCACACCACATATTCCGTTATATTATAATCTGAAAACATCGGAGGGTGTTACGTAAGGATTCTGACTCGCTCAACTAAATTTATGAGAAATTCTTTGAAATTCCCACTGTCCGCATATGAAATGAGCTACTGCTGTCCGGTGAGGTTATTAATATTGAACATGAAGCTCTATTTTATGCATAATATAAGTAGACAGCGTTTCTATCAAGACCACAATTGTAAATTACACAGTTTTAATGTTAATTCTTATAGGCGATGGCCAAACTATTGATATATCAGCGAAATAGTAACTTAAACGAACTAACCGTGCCGATAATTTACCGAAAAAATAATTTATAATGATGACAACTCGAAGAAAACTCGTATCCGATTTTTTTTAAATCATTATATACAATTTTGAGCGATTTATCAAAAATAACAATTTAATTACTCAAAAATTGTGAGATTACATGTTACATTGATAAAAAAATTGCAAATCAAAATATACTACTATAATTAACAATAAAATACGTTATTAATATCTGAATTCGAGTATTTTTCGATTTTGTTTTGCCGTTTCAGAGAAGATACAGTACATAATAACATACAGTAGCATAGCATAACTTTTTTTTCACCATCGGAACGTAGAAATTTCAACATACAAAACAACATACCAACATACAAACATACCAACTTTTTGAAAAAATCTGATATTTTGACGGGTGAATTTTCGATTGAAAATTAGGGTCATCATCATCAGCCTATTGCAGTCCACTGCTGGACATAGGCCTCTCCCAATGTGCGCCACAACATCCGATTCTCTGACTTGCGCATCCAGCTCCAGCTCTAGTCTTTTCCAGCAACCTTTCTGCGGTCGTCTGTCCATCGGGCTGGTGGGTGTCCTACGCTACGTTTACCAAGACGCGGTCTCCACTCTATGACCTTCTTACTCCATCTAGCATCGGTCCTTAGGCTGATATGACCAGCCCATTGCCACCTCAGCGAGCTTAGTCTACGAGTTATGTCGGTTACCCCAGTTCTCTGGTGGATATACTCATTCCTGAGTTTATCTATCAGAGATACCCCGAGCATTGCTCGCTCCATAGCTCGCTGAGTGACTTTAAATTTGTGGACTAGCCCCACCGTGAGTGTCCACGTTTCGCCACTGTAGGTCATGACTGGTAAACGCACTGGTTGAAGACTTTGGTCTTTAGACATTGTGGCATAGGCAAGTTGAAGACTCGACGCAGTTTACAAAATGCGCCCCAACCCAGCTGAATCCTCCTGTCGGCTTCCTTTTCGAAGTTTCGTCTACCTAACTGGATAGGCCTAGGTAAACGTATTTGTTAACAACTGCGAGAACCGACCCTTGGACACTTATCGGTCTGGGCACGACATATTTATTGAACATGACCTTGGTCTTGTCTAAGTTCATACCTAAACCGACACGCCGGTAGGATTCGTCTAGCCTGCGCAGCATTCCGCTGCAAAAAATTTGCTAATTCCTTTAGGATAGGAGTCCCGCCGGATTTTAGAAGTTCTATAGTATTTTGATCATTTACATTTCAATTGCGTGAAAAAAAAAATTTTTTCGTAAAAGATAAAGATAAAAACTTGTTTTTTTTTTAATTTTTCACATAAATTTTGGGGTTATGTGAAAAAAGTTTAAATGCAAAAGTTTTTCATCTGTTTATTACCTACAACTTTGCCATTTGACTTTTTTCTATAGGACTTTTAGTTTTGCCGGAAATCGAGAAAAACCCTTTTTTAACCATTAAAAACTCACCCCCATCCCCTTCCCGACCTCAGATCACCCGTAAATTATTTTTCCTTTCATTTTTGAAATATTCTCCACCTTTCCTAATAGATCTTATCCTACTATTATTGTTTTGGTTTAAAAATTATCTATGAACCAAGAAAGAAGCCAGAAACCAAGCTTGGGACAAAAAAAAGTAAAAACAAACTGTTTTCATAGTATACCGATTATTTGGTGAGTTTAAAGAATTAACATTCTAGCATAAGTTTTAGATTTAGCAATAGATTAGCTTCACTTTTACATTTACTCGATAACTTTTGTTGTTTATCGTGCATTTCCGATAATTACAGTACACCAGTAAATAACTTTTGTTAGTAGTAATGTCTTATACTATTTCCAAAATGAATGTTTTGTTTTAAAATTACCTGTTTTCAAAATTATTCAGCCGTAAAAGTTTTATTTATGTATTTATTGCTTAAAAGTTACAAATATCCTTACAGGCTAACCTAAGTCAAACCTAATAGTAGAAGATCCGAACCTACATCGACCTTCACCGAGCTGATAATAGAATAAAATTTATTTTATAATAAATTTAGTATATTAAAAAATATATTAAAATAGGGTTGTCAAAAAAAATCCTGGACAGTATATTATTAAATTAAAATTAAAATTTTTAAAATTCGCAAACCCTTATTAGGACCAAATTTTTTGCAGACAACCCTATATCAACGTGTTCGTAATAAAACAGCGATTATACTGATATAATTTTTTTTTTATTATCATAACAAGTGAAAGTAACTAGTATCGATATACCTGTTATATTAGCTTGTCCAGGTAAATTATAGACAACCCTACGTCTGCACATTCTATATGTTTAATACTTTAAGTCCAGCATAAAATTTTCTTATTATCTTGATGTTGCAACATTTAATGAAAAATCATTTTTTAAAAAATAATTAAAAATATACTGTCCAGGATTTTTTTTTACAACCCTATTTTAATATATTTTTTAATATACTAAATTTATTATAAAATAAATTTTATTCTATTATCAGCTCGGTGAAGGTCGATGTAGGTTCGGATCTTAGACCATAAGATGTAGCGTACATAACAACAAACTGAATCTAATATTCTAATAAAGTAGGAAAAAATATATTATATACGACCTTGGTGAACTAGCTCAGTGAGCCCGAGGACAGATCCATGTTTTTGGAGACGGTTTTCAGAGCCCCCAGTGCACTCGTCAGCCTGCTCGCTGCTGCAGTAGATTAATGAGCAATCGCCGGCACCCTCTGTACTGGTTCTGTACACCTAAATTTAACCCTATGACTACAAAACTACGGATTTCTCTCTTTTCCATGCAGTACTTGAAATAAGTAAACAACTAGAGAAAGCTCTTTTCTAATTTCCAGCTTCGTATAACAAACCATTTATAATACAAGTAGAATAGGACACAAATATGGGTATACCGGGTATATTAAAATTCAAAAAGTTGTAAGATCATTACATAGTATAAAACAAAGGCACTTGTCTGTCCCCTTATATGCGCATATCTATAAAACTACGCAACGGATTTTGATGCAGTTTGGTTTAATAGATAGAGGGTGTCAACGGGGTAGTTTTAATCTATAATTCATGTATAGTGTAGTAAAAAAAAAAAACTTGTGTGGTTTTATGAAACCACCGTAAAAGTGAAACTTTTTTTCACATTATAGACATTTAACTAAAAATTTTCGAAAATCGAATGTAAGTCACTGTTCACGTATTTTAGTTACCATAAAATATTGGTTACGATTTTAATTTACTTGCCATCTTGTATTTGTTAATAGGGTTTAATAAATGTTTTTTATTTTACGTGGTCACGACAATAATTCCTAGATGGCGCTACTAGGTTGCTACTATTGATGATTCTGCCGTAATATCGTATTATATCGATAGATGTCGCCCGAATCGACAAGTATTCCAGCTACGGCACTAGGGATAACGCGACACCTATTACACGTTAACAACATTACAACAAAGGATCTTTACAAAACAAAACGATATTTTTTCCTCCAGTAAATATGATATTTTGATTTATTATGAAAATGTGACAAATACATATATAAAGAGCACTATCTTATCGCTAATAAATTGACGAACATAACTGTGTCACATATATGTAGTTCACTTTTTGGAATTGGAAACTTAAAAGCCTCCGTCGTTTACAATACATACGAATTTATTATATTCCCTTTTATCGTGTCATTTGTTATAGTAATAATATAATTTTTTTTTCTCCGCCTGCAATACGTACGTACGTATATGTATGTATGTAAAAAACAAACAAACAAACAAACAAACAAACCCGATCCTAGAAAATGTGTCGAAATTGGTAAAGAGGACGGTAATTAGACAATCATTCATACGGGCCTCGTGGTGCATCGGTAAACCGCACTACCGATAACACGAGGTCGGGGCGGGTTTGATCCCACCCGAGTGCAAACAAACAAATATATTTATTGTGTTCTTTGTACGGCGTCTGGGGGTGTTTTTCTACATGTTTTTACGGTATTTATTTACAAAAATAAAGTGTATATTTGGGTAATTAATTAATAATAAATAAACGATAATAGACGTGAAAGGCGCTCTGACGAGCGCCTTTCACTTTATCCCTACTCCGCGGCCGACCGTCACGCGACATGCAACACGCAGACGAAAAAGTTTGAGACGATGTAATAAAAGTTTCACTTTAAAAAGTGATAATTTTCAAGATTTTGAAATTTAGTCGCAAACGCTGCCTGAACCCTAAGTGATAAATCGAAACAACGTATGTACTACATTATTATACACCCTTAAAAGGTCTACAAAAAAGTCCGCGAGGGCAAATGTCTATCTCTTAGGGATAACAATGACCATTTTTATTTTTTTACTTTTTACGAGAAATTATGTCCTATTTACGAAGTGATTTTAAACATAACAGCATTAATTTTCATCCAGTTAAGTGTATTAAATAGATTGTGCATTTAATATAGATCAATATTTGTTTCTAAGGCTTTCGCGAATCTCAATCATTAAAACAACTTTTTAGGATTGTATCGCGTTTATTTCTTATTTATTTATATTTATTTCCCGACGTTTCGAACTCTTTACAGAGATCATTTTCACGAGTGACGAACAAAAAGATGGTAGTTGTTCAAAAGCTATCCTCATTGATACAGAGAGCACCCACTTTTTGGAAATAAAAATCTAAAAGTTGATGTCAAAAATATGATTTTTACTATTGGTAACCCACATCAGACCATGAGAACAAAAGTTAAATACTTATTTATAAGATGCATTCATATATCCTGCTTCTAAAGATCCTTTGTTGTATGATTTAATAATTAAAAGTTGTTATTATTAAATTATTACAAATTAACTTATTTTCTAAGTTGGTTGAGATTAAAGTACAACTATTATTAAATATTCATTGATTTTAAATTAAAAGGTAAAGTGTTTATTAAAAATGGGTCAAAAAACGCGGCCAGTCCTGAGAAAGACCCAGCAAGAAAACTCAGCGGCTGTTCTGCAAAACTGATTATTATTTCATTTTGAACGGGCTATTAATATTGCTATTATTTATAAAGTTTTTGAGAAGAAGAAAGGGACTTGGTTTCTAGGTTAACAAAAATTAAATTAAAATTATTTTGTTTTGATTATATACTGCACTACTCAAAATTCTACATTATTTTGGTTCCTGATGTGGGTCTGACCTGCAAACTATACTAATAGTATCTCGCTGTCTTGAGCTGTTTGATTGTGGGCTAGGTTTGATGAGACTTATGACTGGGTTCCAGCTAGGTGATAGTTTCCAGCCATCTTCTCTATTGAAATTCTTTGGATGTTTTTTGATTTCAATAGCCTCGCGTATCATCCTGGGACGATAATGTTGTTCTTTGGCGAGGATTTGTGGTTTGTCAAACCTGATGTAGTGTTTTGAGCCCTCCCTACAGTGTTCACAAACAGCAGACTTATTGTAGCGGTTGTGCTTCACATCCGCTACATTATCGTGCCACCGCCGACCCCCATTTCTCAGAATGGGTAGACAGTGGTTTTACATGCCAGTAATTTGGAAAATGCCCAGGGTGGATCAAGCATACAACCCTACAATATATAAACATGAATATAAATTTGGAAAAGAGTTACATTAACAAACTATTCAACAACATAATTAATAATGTAGGTAGGTTACCACTACCTACTTGATTTGTAAAATTATCTTAATTGTACAGAATAATTTATATAGGAAATTACTGTAATAAATATAAAAATAATATGCTGCTATTAGCAGAGTCTGAAATGAATGAAATTATAAACTTTAAGATGAGATATGTGATTATACTCTTTTCCATGATGATACATGAAATATTTTTAATAAATTAGGCACATCAAGCTCACGGCACTGCAGGCAATAATATCTTAGCTATTAGGGTGAAATAAATTGGTTAAACCACTCACCAATAAAATCAAAAGTTTAGTTGAAGGTTTAGGTTATTCTGGCTCCTTTCTTGGTAATAGCTTCAAATGAAATGGCCGAATATTCTGTCTAATTTTAAAATGTCTGGTCAGTTTGTCATATTAAATAATTACCTACCTACTTTATAGATTAAGATTTTATTTATTAATTTTCGTATACTACCTACAGTTGTATTTTTATTTATGACCCGGAAACCGTGTCTTTGGAGCCTAAATTTATTATGATGTAAATTGACATTGTCACTCAACGTGACAGGGGGTGGGCCTCCGGGTACCTCTCTCACCGAACGAAACGCGGCATGAGCCACTTTACGTCGGTCTTCTGAGAGGTCGTGGTATTTCACCGGTCGAGCCGGCCCATTCATGCAGCGAACTGCTTGGCTCTACCACTGTTAAATAATAATAAAATAGCATAAATTGAACTATTTAAGATCCAAATTTTACTAATTTATTACTTTTGATGCGCAAAGTTCGCTGGGTCAGCTTGTTGAAAATATATATATTAATTATAAAATTATCTCTTACATAATTTTAAAGCTAATGAGAAGTAAAAAAAGAACTCACATAACCTTATGTGTAAATGCTTAGGTATAAATGAAACTCTCAAACGCCTCCATCTTTGTCTTTCTAGCTCATCGTAAAAGCCCAATATTCATAATGTACGCTACTCTATACAATGTTGGTAAATGAGGGTAATTTAACAAAAAAATTATATAAAGATACATACATAAGGATTTACTTCGTTTTTATTTCTCCATCTGTATTTACCTTTATGTTGCCTTTTAAATTTTTTATCATAAACATTCTAAGTAGCACAGATTATTGTCGGTTATCTCGCTCGTGAAAATGTGTTTGAAAAGCGCTGCTCTTTATATATAATCTTCTTAGAGAGATATAAATAATATGTATGAAGTTATAAGAGAATTAGTTTAAAAGATTGTTTTGTGTTTTTGATGCTTATAATATATTGATTATGTTAATGTTTTATGTAGCTTCATGCCGATCCGCTAACAGCTGAACTGAGGTAATAGGTATTCTATGGTTTTATAATTATTTGTTCATTCAGTACCTTTCTTTTCTTTAGATCTAATACTAGTGGACCTAGCGAACTTTATTCCGCATCAAAGTATAAAATAAGTACAATTTGGTTTTATAACTTTTTCTTTTCTATATCATACATGAATTATAGATAAAAACCACCCTGTTGGCACCGTCTATGTATTAAAAAAACGCATCAAAATCTGTTGCGTAGTTTCTAAGCATATAAAGGGACGGATAGGGGAAAGTGACTTTATTTTATATTATCTGATGATTATAAACAAAAAAAATGGATTTTAATATGTAACTAATGGACTCAAAAACTACTGAACCGATTTCAAAAATTCTTTCACCATTGGAAAGCTGCTTTCAAACTGAGGCATATAGGCATATTAAATCATCATCGTCATTGCCATGTTGTTTAAACACGAGCGACACCGCGAGACAAATATAGCAATACGAAGTTCGCGCGATCTGCTAGTTATCAATCAATTAAAACATAATATAACTTAGTCTCTCAATCAAGAGGTCGCGGTTTCGAATCCTGGCTCACACCAATGACTTATCGAAATTATTTTTGAAAGTTATGGGTGATAAATATCGATGACTGAAAACTTTGCGCCCGGTATGACAATAGGTTCGGCACTTATTCCGTTTGGGATGTAAAAATAACGGCGAGACGAGGCTTGAGAGCCGCTGCCTACACCTTCGGGCAGAAGAAGGCGTGAAGTTATAACATATGTTAAAATATAACTTACGTATTGCTCATTAGGAATAGTATAATGAAATTTGTCTAGTCAGCAAGGTAGATTTTTTAATACTGTTTTAATATATCTACGTTTATATCGTTGCACGATAAACCACTTTTGAAACTGCATACATTTTTCATAAAAAGATTATTTCCTATAGAGAAAAATTTCTTGTTTGACATCAAAGAATTTACATAATAAAATTCAATCACTTACGATGAAGTATGAAAAAGGTAGTTGACTATCATATATAATAGAAGCTGTAAGTAAGTGCCTTGACTCTTTGTAAAACTGATCAAAGTGATGTTTGACGTAATTAATGTAGCGTATTATAAAACTATCTAAAAGTCTGTTACATTACTGTTACTTGAAAGTTCTTATTTCGAAGATTTGTTGTGCAGAAAATTTTCAAGACTTTAGAAAAAGTATTACTAAGTCGAATAAATGAGGCTGATAAAACCACGGCTGGTAGTAAATGACTGAATTTAATAATTCAATAAGATCGTTTGAATCGATTTAATTATATATATTTTATGGAACAAGCAGGGAAGTGACCAAGGGAGTCACCTGGTGGAAAGTTACTAGCGCCGCTTCGAGATACTTTCCTCATCGAAAAGCCTTCAGCCCATTCATGCAGCGAACCACGTCGCTCTACCACTGTTGATTCTTATAAAGTTCACTCGCTGTGCTTCCGCTCGTTCACACATTTCTTAACTTTTACTGGCATAAAAGTTACTTTCTATCCTAGAGGGTTGTTGGATGCTTTCTTTTTTAGGATTGTTAAAGTCTTGTATTTTTTATGGAATGGGGGCAAACGAGCAAACGGGTCACTTGATGGTAAGCAACTGCTACCTTCCGTGGACACCTGCAACACACGAAGTGTTACATTTGCGCCGCCGGCTTTAAGGGAAGAGGGATAGGATGGAAGAAGGAAGGGGGGTGGACCTTCGGATACCTTTCTCACGTAACGCAGCATATGATACTTCGATATTCACACACACACGTTGATATTCTGAGAGGTTGCAGTATTACACCGGTCGAACCTGCCCATTTATGCAGCAAATGGCGCGGCTCTAACATTTGATACGTTTGTATACCCAAAGGGTGCGTCAAACCAATTCGTGCTCAAACACCGTGCCAACAAATGTAATAATTCTGGATACTATTCCAATACCTGATAATAAGTACATACGTTTTATTGCTAGTCTCTACTACCATCTATTCTATCATGAGATTTCTTGTTTTATAACAACTTGGATCTCGGTGGTCCAGTGGTCGAACACACGGCTTCTGTTTCATAAGTCCGGGTTCGAATCCTGACACTGGCTCACACGAATGACTTTTCGAAATTGCTTTCGGAAGTTAAGTGTGATAAATATCGATGACTATGTGCCCGGTATGGCAATAGGTTCGCCATTTGGGACGTAAACATAACGGCGAGATGAGGCTTAACAGCCGCTGCCTACACCTTGGGGTAACAAGATCATGAAGTTATGTTATGTATGATAAGTTAAGTACAGCAAATTAATCAAAATAATTTGATAGCTGTATATTTACGTCGTATTTTTTTAAGAACATTTCATTCCCTTAACAAGGTCACATGTAATAGTTTGTGTAAAATTGTGTCCCATCACCCATCCGACTTTTGTATTGAAAAGTCAAGCTAAGTTCAAATCAGCGTATACATTAATATAGCGCTATGCCTTTGGGAATCATTTCGGACGTTGTGCTATGTTAGTGCCTAACAAACAGACATGGCAATAAGCGCCGCCAGCTTTTTAGTATAGAAGATCAGCTATTTTTTACTCATGTTGAGATATAATAACATTGCCTAACTCTTTGGGTGTAAGTGGCGTTACTATACTATTACTTTTTTAAATATGTACAAATTAATATAAGATACTCGGTGCGCAATATAAAATCTCGCCTTCCAACACAGTAAGCTTAGAGTGAAATATATTCCAGATGCAAATCAAGACAAAAAGAGATTGGCAGCAGCGTTGTGCGGTTCAAGACGTTTTCTCATAACGTTTTATGTCGACAATTTACAGAGGTTTCGCTGGAGGCATCTGCTCAACAATTTGTTGGAACTACTGCATTCTAGCTACCATAAATAAAACCCGAAATGGAACAAGATGAGACACTTTTGTGTTCAATTAAATTACAATAATATTTTTGTGCATCTGTTCAAAGGGTTTCCATTCAGGAAAAGGAAGCTTTTTAGAAATTTCGATTAGTTAAATAATTTATGACGGAACGCATTTTGTTATCTCATATAAAAATGCGATCGCCAATCATTCTACTCTTATCTATCTAAGCGTCCAGTAACGCTTTAGAAAGTAATCCTTTGTTCGCTGCCTACACCGTAAAGGATTGATTGGTGTAAATATTTAGAACATTTAATATGTAGAATTCATTATAGTGAACCGGTCCATGATAAATTTTTTACGAAGCTATCAACTAGCTGATTTGGATATTGTAAAATATGACTAAATAAAATATGTTGCTATAAAATAAAATTATAAATCCTGTCAAGAAGATGTGAATTTTGAAGAGAATTTACGTTAATAGTTTTTTATGGTAGAAAGGGGCAAACGAGCGTGCGGGTCACCTGATGGAAAGCGACCACCGCCGCCCATGGACCTCCGCAACACCAGGGGCGTCGCATTAGCGTTGCCAGCCTTTACGATAGGAATACGCTCGTTTCTTGAAGGTTCCAAGGTCGTAGCGGTCCGGGAATACCGTTGCCGGCAGCTGCTTCCATATAAGAGGAATAGGAGGAATCGCACTGTCGGTGATCTCCAACTTCTAAGCCGTTGCGGATGGAAACACTGGCAAGTCGGGAGCTTGCGAAAGTCAGCAGGCGGTATAAGTCTCCCCGTGGTATAAGCGGTACATGATGTATAGAGATGCACCATCTCTCCGCAACGCCAACGGATCAAGCCGATCGGAAAGAGCTTGCTTATCGACAAGCCGAACCGCGCGTCATTGAATGCAGTCAAATGGAGAAAGCTGGTAGTGAGTTGCCCCCGCCCAAAGATGAGAACAGTATTCCACGTGAGGCCGGACTTGCGCTTTATACAGTTGCAAGCGATGACCTGACGTGAAATACCGTACCTTTCAATTGAGAATTGCGACTCAGATATTTTTGTGAGCTTTTAAAAGGAACTTGCTATATTTTTAGAATCTACGATATCTATAACCATATATACCTTTCTTTTTACTAACTGACTTAACTCTCTTCATTACAATTTTAATTAAATTTATCTTGCAAATTGACTCGGGAACTACTGATACTGTTATCGAATTGTAGCTTTTTTGATCGAATAGAATAATGTCTGCCGTGTGCGCTAGGATCGATTGATTAATTGAAAATTAGCTTAGTGGTTTTAGAAATTACATTACATTAAAAGTCACAAATATTTGTGCCCAGGTGGAAATCGAACCGGAAATAGGTAGTTTTACCAAGAGGCCTGTCAAAGTATTTGAATTGAGTAAGCGATGTTGGTCTATAGAGAACATATCGGTTAAAACTAATGTCAATCGAGAAAAATATTTCGTCGCATGCTACGCTTCAGCTAAACAGTGGCGCTGCTGTCAGTACCTTCTGATTATAAGAATATATCGTTAGCTGCAGGGCACGTACCAAAGTTATTTTTGATTTATTAACAAAGTTTGAATATAAAAACAGCACGACTCGACGTTTCGGTACCATTTATTTTGCACTCTTCTTTGCTATTTTTTTGTCATCTGTAAAGAGGATCTCAAACTGAAATTTCACGTGCCAGAAGAATTGTAAGGTAAAAAAAATGTTTTGTTGACAAAACATACATGCATAACATAACTTCACGCCTTTGTTGTATATACCATTTGTTATATATACAATTATGAAAACCTCAAACAAATTTACATAAATGTATTTTACATTTTAAACATATTTGTTTGAAAATAAAAAAAAACTGGGTATCGTATATAGTGTAATTTCGACGCAATTGACGTTGAATAAATGGATAATAACAAGGTTATTTAAAAATTCAGGTCATTTTTGGAAATTATATTACTAGCTGACCTGGCGAACTTTGTTTCGCGTCAAAAGTAATTTTACAGCGTTTACATTTAAAGCGCTAAATCTCGAAAATTATTACTTTTTTTTACTACATAATCGAACAGTACAGTACATGAATTAAACTTTGACACCTGTATATTATAAAAACCCGAATCTAAATCTGTTGTGTAGTTTTCAAGATCTAAGCATAAAAGGGGACAGGCAGCGGGAAGCGACTTCTTTACTATGTAATGATGATTTATTGATGGCATTGTCTGTCACTTACAATTTTTCAAAGAAAAAATGAATTTAGTGAAATCCAAATACATAAAAATAATGAAATGTTTCAAATTTAATTGTAAATATCTTATAAAATTGGACATAAACAAGATTTTTGTTTTGTTTTTTAGAATTATCGCATTTTCATTTTTTTTTTTTTTAATAGTGCGGATAAAAACATGAGTCTGCTTGATAAAATCTCTCAAATCGTCTTTATAAGAAAGAGTTTTAAAGTAAAAGTGGCGTTAAACTTATGGCTTAGTATGCGGATTATTGTTCTGAAGGTCCCATGTTTGACTCCTAGTACGCCAGTATCATTCGAAAATTGTGTGATAATTTGATACTTCGATGGAACAAATTGTGTGTGTGTGTAGAGGCTCATAGTCTCTCAAAGCCAAATATTTCATTGAATGGGGCGAGAATACTGCTGCTTTTATTTTCGTAATAAAAGTACCCACTACTTGAAAGAAATCACAAAAGATTTAAATTTTTGCATAGCTACAGGCTAATGGTCTCCATGAATTTACAAGTTAAATATCTCAGTAATATCTAATACGAACTAATGACTAAATTTCTATGCCAAAGGCCGCGACGCACTCTAAGGCACCGCGACGCACAGAAAAGCGCCGCGACGCACGCTAAGACAGTCTTTTCCTCAGCGTCGTCTTACCATCGGGTTGGTGGGCGTCCTACACTACGCTTACCAAGTCGCGGTCTCCACTCAATGACTTTCTTGCTCCATTGGTCCTTCGGCAGATGTGACCAGCCCATTGCCACTTCATCGAGCTTATTCTTCGAGCTATGTCGGTCACTCCAGTTCTCTGTCGGATATACTCATTTCTGAGTTTATCACTGGCTCACACTAATGACTTTTCGAAATTATATCGATGACTGAAAACTTTGTGCTTGGTATGGCAATAGGTTCGCCACCTATTTGGGACGTAAACATAACGGCAAGACGTGCTTAACAGCCACTGCCAACACCTTGGGATAGAAAAAGACGTGAAGTTATGTTATGTTTGTTTGCTTTACCATTTAATCAAAATCATTAGCTCCAATATGTTTTTTCTATAGGTATACCATCTTAGAACTCAGGCTGGTACAAGAATCAGTTGTATCTGGCAGGTGGGACGAAGCAAGCTATAGCCACCTCACTCCATTGACCTACCCGTTAAAGTGGGTCGGTATTTAGTTTATATGGCAGTCCACGGTCGGCGTGTCTAACTTTGTTAGTTAGTTAACTTTTATTGAGCCAAATTAATTTAGAAAATGTTCACTTTTGTGTGAGTGAAACGTGACGACAATACAGAATATCCATTTGAAATTCTGTTTTATACAAATAGCCAACTGCATGAAACGTGTGAAAGAATAGTTTTTAATATTCACAATAAGAATCTTAAAACTGTAACAGAGTAGTTTTGTGAATTTTTAAAAAAAAAGCTTAAATGAATAACTGAATACAATTATGAAAACATCAAACAAATTCACATAAATTTATTTTACATTTTAAACATTTTTGAATGAAAAAAAAACCTGGGTATAGCATTTAATGATCACTAAATTATATATGAAATTAAATTACACAATATAGCAGTTTGGACGTATTTGACGTTGAATAAATGAATAATAAAAGAGATACTTAAAAATTCAAGTCATTTGTGGAAATTATATTACTAGCTTAGCTTAGACCAGGCGAACTTTGTTCCGCGTCAAAAGTAATTTTTACAGCGTTTACAATTACAGTGCTAAATCCCGAAAATTAATACAAATGTATTAATTTTCGGGATTTAGCACTGCGTTACTACAATGTACATGAATTATACATACAAACCACCCCGTTGACACCCTCTATCTATTATAAAAATCAGCATCTTAATCCGCTGCCTAGTTTTAAAGATCTAAGCATATAAGAGGACAGACAGCGGAAAACGACTTCGTTTTATACTATGTAATGATGATTTATTGATGGTATTGTCTGTCACCTACAATTTTTCAAAGGAAATAAGTGAAATCCAAATACATAAAAATAATGAAATGTTTCAAAGTTAATTGAAAATATCTTATTAAATTGGACATAACAATGAACATAAACAATATTTTTGTTTTGTTTTTTAGAATTATCGCATTTTCATTTTTTATTTTTTTAATAGTGCGGAAAAAAACGTGAGTCTGCTTGATAAAATCTCTCAAATCGTCTTTATAAGAAAGATTTTTAAAGTAAAAGTGGCGTTAAACTTATGGCTTAGTATGCGGATTATTGTTCTGAAGGTCCCATGTTTGACTCCTAGTACGCCAGTATCATTTGAAAATTGTGTGATAATTTGATACTTCGATGGAACAAATTGTGTGTGTGTGTGTAGAGGCTCATAGTCTCTCAAAGCCAAATATTTTTTTTAAAGGGACGAGAATTCTGCTGCTTTTACTTTTCTTAATATAGGCTTTGAAGTACCCACTAGTTGAAACAAAAATACAAAAGATTTGAACGAAGAGAGATAGAGAGATCAGAACGCTTGCATATCTACAGGCAAATGGTCTCTATGAATTTACAAGTTTAATATCTCCGCAACATCAACTACGACCATTAAAAATGATAACTGTGGCAGAGAGATTGCTCATTGCTGCTAAAGCCTCTTATATTAAAAAGGTTTTTTAATCTATTTCAAGAGAATTTAGAGGGCCATTAGTATCAAAGCATTTCTTTCTATCTCCTTTAAAACCTTTCTTGCGTTAGAGTAACAAAATACTTTTCGGATGAAACAGATGAAACTATCTTTTTTTTTTTCTTATTAATCAATAAACAATTACTCAAATGACATAATTGCTTCGTAAAAATTGTGAATAAATATATACTTAGTCATGCGATAAATATAATTACAAAGAAAAAAATTTTTTTTTAATTGCAAATAACATTTATTACTTTTACAGTGTGTTACTTTAATACATAAATATAAAATGATATAAAATATAAAAAGCTTATTCGAAGTGGTCTCCATTGGCTGCAATACAGGCCTTTAAACATTGAGGCCAGTTATCAATAGAAACACGCACTCTTTCCATGGGAAAATTCTTCACTGCCAATCGTATGGATTGTTTTAGGGACTCTAAATTATTATGACGTTTAGAGCAAGCCGTACTCTCTAAAACTGACACAAATCATAATCCAGTGGATTAAGATCGGCATTAGACGACGGCCAGTCTTCAGCTCTAATGAAGTCCGAAACGTTCGCCTCCAACCAAGATTGCGTGGATCGAGCATTATGACCCGGTGCTGAGTCTTGCTGGAAGGACCATACTTCGTTATTGAACATGGTGTTGTTAAGGGGCTTGACTACCTTTTCAAGAATGGTATCTTGATACACTTGTGCCGATGTTTTGATACCTTTTTCACAAAAATATGGGTCAGTCACTCCTTCGTAGCTAACACCCCACCAAACCATCACTAAAGTCGGATAACGCCCACGTTGCACTCTGTCAACTAATTGGGAAGCTTCCTTAGAGCTTTGAGCATAAATACGGTCATTTTGTTTGTTAAAATTTTGCTCAATTGTAAAAACTTTTTCATCCGTAAACAATATTTTTCTGTGACCTCCCTTTGCGTACCGCTTCAGTAGTTATTTAGATTTTAACACCCTATTCTTTTTTAAATTATCAGTTAATAAATGACCAGTGCGCCTCTTTTATGCCGCAAGTCCCAAGTCATCTTTTAAAATACGCAACATTGTTCTAGGTGCTTTATTCGTCTCCCGAGATAAAATCTTTTGCTTGCGGACAGGATTTCTTCGAATTCTTTCCCTTACTGCTTTGACCACCTTTTTCGTACGAACACTACGTGGACGGCCAGGCCTTTTTCTGTCACAAACAGAGGAGGTCTCATTGTACCTATTAATAGCCCGGTACACAAACATTTGACTAACACCAAGTGTATGGAGAGTTTTAAAAATTGGCTCCATACCTACTTTGTGTAATGCAATCACAGCGATTCGGTTCTTTTTATCACCCCACTCCATTTTAATATCGCAAAATATTGTACAATGTATTGGCGCCAAAACGAGAAAACACAATGAACAATCGTATAAAAATGACAGATTCCAAATTCAAATGTAATATTTTTTATTTTTAGTTGTAACAATATTTATGGCCAGACTAAGTATAAATAAAGAATAGGTCATATAGGTTTTTTATTTTCGTAATTAATACATAACTTCACGGCTTTTGTTACCCGAAGGTGTAGGCAGCGGCTGTTAAGCCTCGTCTCGCCATTATGTTTACGTCCCAAATGGAATAGGTGGCGAGCCCATTGCCATACCGGGCACAAAGTTTTCAGTCATCGATATTTATCACACATAACTTCCGAAAATAATTTCGAAAAGTTATTGGTGGGAGCCAGTGTCTGGAATCAAACCCGGACCTCTGGGTCAGAAGCCGTGTGCTCGACCACTGCGCCACCGAGACTATAATAATAATTGTAATTAATAATATATTAAACTAGCTGACCCGGCGAACTCTGTTTCGCATCAAAAGTAATAACTGCTGCCCCGCTATGTTAATACTGCAATATCTTCGACAAATTTGAAGTCGATAGCAGCTAAAGGTTAAAAATGGGAATTTTCCATTGTTAACACCCCCGCAACCCCCCTTGTGGGTGGAATTTCGTAAAATCCGTTCTTAGCTGACCTCTACTCGGCAAAAGGAATAATCCTACCAAATTTCAAGTCGCTACGCCTTATTGTTCCAGAGATATCGTGATGAGTCAATATATAGGTGGAAATCTCTTATATATATATATATAGATAATATTAAATTATTCTTAAATTATACATCGATGGTTGGCGATTTAACTATGTTTATTGTTACAATACTAATTTCAATTAGCGTGCGTCGGCTGAGTAAGGAAATAAAAACGCGTGCGGGCAGCGCACCGCGACGCCCAGCAAAGCGTCGCGACGCACTGTAAGGCGCTGCGACGCACTTCAAAGCGCTGCGACGCACAGCAAGGCGTTGCGATGCACAGCAAAGCACCACAACGCACAGCATAGTGCCGCGACGCACAGCAAAGCAAATATTAAATAAATGATTAACATAAATTTACTTGCGATGTCCTTATGTAATTACTATAATATTCCACCCGTGTACACATACTCACCATAATTTGTACTTGTTAATCTATCTGATGATATAGGTATAAATAACACTCACCTAGTACCTGGCTACTTGGGGAGTTGAGAATTTCATGTTATTTCAAATATAAACATCACTTGATTTAATTATAAAATAATATTATGCATACTTATAATTACGATACTTTCTATTAAATTTAAATGAAATTATTTTAGTTGTGGGATCGAATCCCGAATCTATGACTGTTAGGAATTCTTTTCGAAAGTCATGGGTGATAAACATCGATAGCTGACAATGTGACAGCATTGTACCCGGTGTGCGCCAATAGGTTCCGCCTATTTTATTTGGGACGTAAGAAATCAAGAAGTGAAGGCTAAAAAACCGCCTACCTACACCTCCAGATAAAAAAGATATAAGAGACAAGATATAACATTAGTTAACATTACTGGTCCAAATTATTTAAATTTTATCACGCCATTACAGAGTTATTTTGGAGTGTTTAATTTAATTGTAAGTGTTTTTCTACTAAGCAAATAGCCGCTCGTAACAGTAGTCGCTTAACTGTTAAATGTTTGCGGCTGTAT